>CM075983.1:26901525-26927008 GCA_038087875.1 Malacoraja senta
AAATTCAAATGTAAACCTATTTTATAAAAGTTTTGGAAAAGAGATGCCAAGAATCCTAATCAATAGACATAATCAGCTTATAGAATTGAATTGAATACTTTACTGTCAAATGTAAAAAGTCACAGTAAAATTCTTTGCTTGCATACCCAAGGTATGCAAATAGTCACTACGTAAAGGACATTTACAAAGTATCCCAGCGCCAAGTCCACCTTTGTTCCCAGCAGCATGGCCTCCGGCTCCATTCGATGTAGGCTAAATTGTTCAAATTGAGAATATTTAATACTCGGAGATCCATACCAATGGATATGGGTTGAATATTTGTTTTGTAATTGTGTGATTTGTTTTCTTTGCTCTGCCTCTGTGGCTCAGTCTCTGCAAGATGGGGGAGGGAGAGGTCACGACTCTGTCTGAGCTGTGAATCAACTGAACACACTGAATGTCTACTGAACTGTGAGTGTGGTGTTTGTGTGGTGTTTATGTGGTGTTTTGTGTGGTTTTATGGTGGTTTTATGGTGGTTTCACCCTGCTTGAAATGGTATGAAACTGCATTTGAATGAGGTGGCCTTGCACCCTGCATGAAATGGTATGAAACTGCATTTGAGTTGGGTGGCCCTGCACCCTGCTTGAAGTGGTAGGTAACTGCACTTGAGTTTGGTGGGCCCTGCACCCTGCTTGGGGTGGTAGAACTTTCCGGAATACATGAAGTGGTATCTACCCGCCCTCACCGCCCCCCTCCCCCCTCCCCCTCCACCTCTCCCCTCCACCCCTCCTCTCTCCCTCCCCTCTCCCTCTCTCCCCCCCCCCCCTTCTCTCTCTCCCCCCCTTCTCTCTCTCCCCCCTTCTCTCTCGCCCCCCTTCTCTCTCTCCCCCCCTTCTCTCTCGCCCCCCCTTCTCTCTCGCCCCCCCTTCTCTCTCGCCCCCCCTTCTCTCTCTCCCCCCCTTCTCTCTCTCGCCCCCCCTTCTCTCTCTCCCCCCCTTCTCTCTCTCCCCCCTTCTCTCTCTCCCCCCCTTCTCTCTCTCCCCCCCTTCTCTCTCTCCCCCCCTTCTCTCTCTCCCCCCCTTCTCTCTCTCCCCCCCTTCTCTCTCTCCCCCCCTTCTCTCTCTCCCCCCCTTCTCTCTCTCCCCCCTTCTCTCTCCCCTCTCTCCCCTCTCTCTCTCCCCTTCTCTCTCTCCCCCCTTCTCTCTCTCTCCCCCCTTCTCTCTCTCCCCCCTTCTCTCTCTCCCCCCTTCTCTCTCTCCCCCCCTTCTCTCTCTCCCCCCTTCTCTCTCTCCCCCCTTCTCTCTCTCCCCCCTTCTCTCTCTCCCCCCTCTCTCTCCCCCTTCTCTCTCTCCCCCCTTCTCTCTCTCCCCCCTTCTCTCTCTCCCCCCTTCTCTCTCTCCCCCCTTCTCTCTCTCCCCCCTTCTCTCTCTCCCCCCTTCTCTCTCTCCCCCCTTCTCTCTCTCCCCCCTTCTCTCTCTCCCCCCTTCTCTCTCTCCCCCCTTCTCTCTCTCCCCCCTTCTCTCTCTCCCCCCTTCTCTCTCTCCCCCCTTCTCTCTCTCCCCCCTTCTCTCTCTCCCCCCTTCTCTCTCTCCCCCCTTCTCTCTCTCCCCCCTTCTCTCTCTCTCCCCCTTCTCTCTCTCTCCCCCTTCTCTCTCTCCCCCCCTTCTCTCTCTCCCCCCTTCTCTCTCTCCCCCCTTCTCTCTCTCCCCCCCTTCTCTCTCTCCCCCCCTTCTCTCTCTCCCCCCCCTTCTCTCTCTCCCCCCCCTTCTCTCTCTCCCCCCCCTTCTCTCTCTCCCCCCCCTTCTCTCTCTCCCCCCCCTTCTCTCTCTCCCCCCCCTTCTCTCTCTCCCCCCCCTTCTCTCTCTCCCCCTTCTCTCTCTCTCCCCTTTCTCTCTCTCCCCCCTTCTCTCTCTCTCCCTCCCTTCTCTCTCTCTCCCCCCCCTTCTCTCTCCCCCCTTCTCTCTCTCCCCCCTTCTCTCTCTCCCCCCTTCTCTCTCCCCCCCCTTCTCTCTCTCCCCCCCTTCTCTCTCTCCCCCCCTTCTCTCTCCCCCCCCTTCTCTCTCTCCCCCCCTTCTCTCTCTCCCCCCCCTTCTCTCTCTCCCCCCTTCTCTCTCTCTCTCCCCCTTCCTTCCTCTCTCTCCCCCCTTCCTCTCTCTCCCCCCTTCTCTCTCTCTCTCCCCCTTCTCTCTCTCTCTCCCCCCTTCTCTCTCTCTCCCCCCCTTCTCTCTCTCTCCCCCCCTTCTCTCTCTCTCCCCCCTTCTCTCTCTCTCCCCCCCTTCTCTCTCTCTCTCTCCCCCCCTTCTCTCTCTCTCTCTCCCCCCCTTCTCTCTCTCTCCCCCCCTTCTCTCTCTTCCCCCCCTCTCTCTCACCCCCCCCTCTTGAGGTTAATAGATTGCATATATGCACACTTTTACCCAGAGTAAACTAATCAAGAACCAGGGGACAAACATTTAAGGTGAGCGGGAAAAGATTTAATAGGAACCCGAGAGACAACTTTATCACACAGAACGTGATGGGCATATGGAATGAGCTGCCAGAGGTAGTTGATACATAGATACATAGAAAATAGGTGCAGGAGTAGGCCATTCGGCCCTTCGAGCCTGCACCGCCATTCAATATGATCATGGCTGATCATCCAACTCAGTATCCCGTACCTGCCTTCTCTCCATACCCCCTGATCCCTTTAGCCGCAAGGGCCACATCTAACTCACTCTTAAATATAGCCAATGAACTGGCCTCAACTACCCTCTGTGGCAGAGAGTTCCAGAGATTCACCACTCTCTGTGTGAAAAATGTTTTTCCCATCTCGGTCTTAAAGGATTTCCCCCTTATCCTTAAGCTGTGACCCCTTGTCTTGGACTTCCCCAACATCGGGAACAATCTTCCTGCATCTAGCCTGTCCAACCCCATAAGAATTTTGTAAGTTTCTATAAGATCCCCTCTCAATCTCCTAAATTCTAGCGAGTATAAGCCGAGTCTATCCAGTCTTTCTTCATATGAAAGTCCTGACATCCCAGGAATCAGTCTGGTGAACCTTCTCTGCACTCCCTCTATGGCAAGAATGTCTTTCCTCAGATTTGGAGACCAAAACTGTACGCAATACTCCAGGTGTGGTCTCACCAAGACCCTGTACAACTGCAGTAGAACCTCCCTGCTCCTATACTCAAATCCTTTTGCTATGAAAGCTAACATACCATTCGCTTTCTTCACTGCCTGCTGCACCTGCATGCCTACTTTCAATGACTGGTGTACCATGACACCCAGGTCTCGCTGCATCTCCCCTTTTCCTAATTGGCCACCATTTAGATAATAGTCAGCTTTCCTGTTTTTGCCACCAAAGTGGATAACCTCACATTTATCCACATTATACTGCATCTGCCAAACATTTGCCCACTCACCCAGCCTATCCAAGTCACCTTACAGTCTCCTAGCATCCTCCTCACAGCTAACACTGCCCCCCAGCTTAGTGTCATCCGCAACCTTGGAGATGTTGCCTTCAATTCCCTCTTCCAAATCATTAATATAAATTGTAAATAGCTGTGGTCCCAGCACCGAGCCTTGCGGTACCCCACTAATCACTGCCTGCCATTGTGAAAAGGACCCGTTTACTCCTATTCTTTGCTTCCTGTCTGCCAGCCAGTTCTCTATCCACATCAATATTGAACCCCCAATACCGTATGCTTTAAGTTTGTATACTAATCTCTTATGTGGGACCTTGTCGAAAGCCTTCTGAAAGTCCAGATACAACACATCCACTGGTTCTCCCCTATCCACTCTACTAGTTACATCCTCGAAAAATTCTATAAGATTCGTCAGACATGATTTACCTTTCATAAATCCATGCTGACTTTGTCCAATGATTTCACATCATTGTCCAATTATTTGAGGCAGGTACAATACAACATTTAAGGGATATTCGGACTGTTACATGGATAGGAATGGTTTGGAGGGATAGGGAAACGTGGGCATCTGGGACTAGTGTAGGTGGAGCATCTTGGTTGGCATGGGCAAGTTTGGGCCAAAGAGCCTGTTTCTATGATGTATGACTCTAATTCTAAATAACTGATATTGTAATTTTGGCAGCTTGTTCCAAAGCAGGTCCCATGGGTGGCTTCAGAATCGCCTATAAACATTTAACCTCATGAAGGGAAATGATTTGTGCATTGTTACTAGTCTAAATGTACACTTGTAGGTTTCAATTAGTTTCATTGATGCTAACTTTTAAAGCATGTTGTTGGAGCATCAACATTTTGTAAATGAAGTTATTACTATTTTTAAAGATGCCATGAAGAAACCCAGCAAATTCAAATGTAAACCTATTTTATAAAAGTTTTGGAAAAGAGATGCCAAGAATCCTAATCAATAGACATAATCAGCTTATAGAATTGAATTGAATACTTTACTGTCAAATGTAAAAAGTCACAGTAAAATTCTTTGCTTGCATACCCAAGGTATGCAAATAGTCACTACGTAAAGGACATTTACAAAGTATCCCAGCGCCAAGTCCACCTTTGTTCCCAGCAGCATGGCCTCCGGCTCCATTCGATGTAGGCTAAATTGTTCAAATTGAGAATATTTAATACTCGGAGATCCATACCAATGGATATGGGTTGAATATTTGTTTTGTAATTGTGTGATTTGTTTTCTTTGCTCTGCCTCTGTGGCTCAGTCTCTGCAAGATGGGGGAGGGAGAGGTCACGACTCTGTCTGAGCTGTGAATCAACTGAACACACTGAATGTCTACTGAACTGTGAGTGTGGTGTTTGTGTGGTGTTTGTGTGGTGTTTGTGTGGTGTTTTGTGTGGTTTTATGGTGGTTTTATGGTGGTTTCACCCTGCTTGAAATGGTATGAAACTGCATTTGAATGAGGTGGCCTTGCACCCTGCATGAAATGGTATGAAACTGCATTTGAGTTGGGTGGCCCTGCACCCTGCTTGAAGTGGTAGGTAACTGCACTTGAGTTTGGTGGCCCTGCACCCTGCTTGAAGTGGTAGGAAACTGCACTTGAGTTTGGTGGCCCTGCACCCTGCTTGAAGTGGTATGAAACTGCACTTGAATTCGGTGGCCTTGCACCCTGTTTGAAGTGGGAGGAAACTGCACTTGAATTCGGTGGCCTTGCACCCTGTTTGAAGTGGGAGGAAACTGCACTTGAATTCGGTGGCCTTGCACCCTGCTTGAAATTGAATTCCAAGGAATATCCATGAGTCAACTGCCAGCCCCCCAGCCGTGAGTGTGCTGCCAGCACATCAGGCTTGAGTGACTGAGCTGTCACTCCAAGAATCCATTTGGCCCACAATGTCCATACTAGCCCTCTGGAAACCAGTCCCTTCAGCCCACAATACCCATACTAGCGCTCCAGAACACCCCCCCCCCCCCACTGGCCACCAATATTGGAATTAGTGGAGAGGTGGAATATTGCATTGGGGGACCAGCCCTCCCGTGTGAACATGGGACCCAACGGGTCCCACTTAGTCTAGTATCTTACTATAGACTGTCTGTCGACTTTAGGGATATAGCACGGAAACCAGCCCTTTGGTCCACCGAGCCCGTGCCGACCAGTGATCATCTCGTACACTTGCACTATCCTACATACTTGGGACAATTTACAATCTTACTGAAGCCAATTAACTTACAAACCTGTACATCTTTGGAATGTGGGAGGAAACCGGAGTGCCTGGCGAAAACTTACGCGGTCACAGGGAGAACATACAAACTCCTTACATCACCCGTAGTCAGGATCGAACCTGGATCTCTGGTACTGTGAGACAGTAGCTCTACCACTACATCACTGTACCGCCTAGACAGTTTGTAGATTGCCCATAGATTAAATTGATACATTAATGTTGATAGACATGATCGACTGTAATCTCTCAGGTGCATCTATGTCAGTATTAGCAAACATTACCCTCAGCATTTTTTATAAAACATCGCAATCGTCCGAATGTTGTTGTTTATAGTGAATTGAACAGACCTATTGTTGAACTCTCTTATTAATTCCAAGACCATTTAAAATAAACAGTAAAAAGTACAATACAATAAACTCCAGCTATTCATGTCATCCACTTGGATCATGGTTCTAATCTGAGATAAAAGGGACCTTGTGACCCAAGATGGGTTTAAAATGTGTTCAGCATACTGCTAATGGTACTTGATATTTCTATTCTTCTCGATCCCATTGTCTATCATTCCTTTATTTGATTTGTGTTTAATCCATGTTTTTCGATGTTGTAGAAATATCTGCAGCTGGGCTTTCACATGCAAAAATTCAGAATGTAAAATTGGAGTTTTTATTCAAATAAGTCTGTTGAAGATTGGCAGAGAGCTGCCTACATTGTGAGTGATTAAAGGAGCTTTTTGCTTTCAGATGCAAGTAAAATTCAAACATCTGTACCTAAAGAAGTACTGGTGCCTTTAATGTCCTCGGAAAATAAAAGGTTAGCTTCCATCTGTTCCAACAGAAGTAATTGAAGACAAAATTTAACATCCAACAGCAGCCTCCAGAAACTGTAAAGAAACACATTAAGTGCAAATCCTATGGCAGAATTGCCAAGTTTAGATTTTTTATTGTCACATATACTGAGGAACAATGAAAAGCTTTGCTTTGCATGCTGTTTTAACAGATCAAATATCTTACTACTTTGCAGATATCCAAGAGTTATCCTTCAAATCAGATTTTAAATTGTTTTTAATTCCTTTCGGAAACGGTTAGGCACGTTCTAGCTCAATTCAATGACCTGCTGAAAAGGACATTACCCTCTGAGGGTTGTTAGTTTGAGTAGAGGGTAGGGGATTCCAAAGATTTACTGCTCTGAGTGAATTTCTTCTCAATTCTGGTCAATCCTTTTAGTTTTGAGGCCTTGACCACTGGCTCCAGATACTCCAGCTAGGACAGATAAGTCGAGATTGTTTAATCCTTGGGCAAATATTCCATATTTCCATTAGATCCCTTTGTTGTTCTGAACTGTGGAGCATAAACCCATTCTGCTTAATCTCTCCTCTGAGAACAATTCATCTCTGGAAGCAATCTGGTGAATATTCGCTATGTTAGACCAGAACAGAACATGATAAAGGAAAGATTTAGAATGAAATATCACTCTTGTACTGAAATCTTTGTACAATAGGGGCTAATGTTTCATTTGCCTTTCTAATTGCTTGCTGTATTGGCACATTCACTCTGTGTCATGTACAAGGGCAAACAGGTCCCATTGAACATCAGTCCCTCGCCATTTGTAAAATACATCTTTTGCTTTTCTAATATTTTATTTCTGCCAAAGTGGATGATCTTGCATTTGACTACATTACATTCCTTCTCCCGTGTCCTTGTCTATTCTTTTAACCTGCCAATATCCCCCAAACGAGGATGACTTGTTTCCATTTGTTTTCCAAGCAGTGGAAATTGCCTGTGCCTGAATTCTTTTAATGTGGGGTGACTATTGTGCATCCATCTACCACAACAGGCTTGAGAAATCTGGAGTCTTGATGTAATAACAAGATGGTGCAAAACTATTGAAACCTAGTTCTACCGCATCCACAACACATAGACACATCTGTATTTTGTTTTTGCATTTCTTCTCCTCTGCAACTCTTCCCAACAACTCTCCCTTCTCCAACAGATCCTGCATCGAAGTCTCACCTGATCCTGTGCCCCATTCACTTGGTCCCTCTAGCACTCTGCAATGTTTGGGGCACAGCAATGTCATGTAAATGAAAGTCATGTTTAGTATTTTGTTGCATATCCTTTGCATGCAATGACTGCTTGAAGTCTGATTCATTGTCATCACCAGTTGCTGGGTGTATTCTCTGGTGATGCTCTGCCAGGCCTGTATTACAGCCATCTTTAGCATATGCTTGTTTTGGGGGCTAGTCCCCTTCAGTTTTCTCTTCAGTATATAAAAGACATGCTCAATTGGGTTCAGATCGGGTGATTAACTTGGCCACTCAAGAATTGACCATTTTTTAGCTTTGGAAAAACTCCTTTGTTGCTTTAGCAGTATGTTTGGGATCATTGTCTTGCTATAGAATGAACTGCCGGCCAATGAGTTTTGAGGCATTTGTTTGAACAAGCAGATAGGATGTGTCTATACACTTCAGAATTCATTATGCTACTACCATCAGCAGTTGTATCATCAATGAAGGTAAGTGAGCCAGTACCTTCAGCAGCTATACATGCCCAGGCCGTAACACCCCCACCACCGTGTTTCACAGATGAGGTGGTATGCTTTGGATCTTGGGCAGTTCTGTCTCTCCTCCATACTTTGCTCTTGCCATCACTCTGATGTAAGTTGATCTTTGTCTCATCTGTCCACAAGACCGTTTTCCCAGAACTGTGGTTGCTCTTTTAAGTACTTCTTGGCAAACTGTAACCAATGGTCATTGACAAATTCACACCTGACTCCTGAAGAGTGTTTCTGATCTGTCAGACAGGTGTTTGGGGATTTTTCTTTATTGTAGAGAGAATTCTTCTGTCATCAGCTGTGGAGGTCTTCCTTGGCCTGCCATTCCCTTTGTGATTAGTAAGCTCACCAGTGCTCTCTTTCATCTTAATGATGTTCCAAACAGTTGATTTTGGTAAGCCTAAGGTTTGGCTGATGTCTCTTTAACAGTTTTATTCTTGTTTCTCAGTCTCATAATGGCATATTTGACTTTCATTGGCACAACTTTGGTCTCCATATTGATCAACAGCAATAAACGTTTCCGAAGGTGGTGGAAAGACTGGAGGAAAGGCTAGGTGCTGAGAGCTCTCTAATACCTGCATTAAGGAGGCATTTAAACACACCTGAGCAATTACAAACACCTGTGAAGCCATGTGTCCCAAACATAATGGTGCCCTGAAATGGGGGGGACTATGTATAAACACTGCTGTAATTTCTACATGGTGAAACCAAAATGTATAAAAATGGCCTTTATTAAAATCTGACAATGTGCAGTTTAACCATATGTGATTTTTTTTCTATTACAGATCTCAAATTGTGGAGTACAGAGGCAAATAAATAAATGATGGGTCTACAGGACACTGTAGCACAAGTTCAGAATTGAGCTTGAGTTACTGGGCTACTTTTTTGCACCACATTGCTGTCTAAATTAAATTGAATATAATTTTATTTAAGCCCTCTCAACCTTAGTGCAGAAACAAAAGTTAAATTGATTTTCTTTTCCCCCCAGGTTTGCCTTAACAGTAAAATGTTCATAGAATTCAGTGCTTTGGGCAGTAGTTGAGCAATGCTCTGTATGACAATTACATAATGCCTTTTAATTTGTCGCTGTTACAGGTCTACAAGAGGCTATCATTGCAGCTGCCTATTCTCGAATCGGCAAGAAAGTTCTTCATGTTGACAGGTGAGCAATTATGATCTTTCATCATGTGTCCAAATCAATTATCAGTCTGTCCCTAGTTGATGAAAAATCCATCTTTCGATTCTAGAATCTTTTGTTCTAAAAAATTATTCTAAAAGAATAGGTAATATAAAAGAAAAGAAGGCAATTTGTTATTGCTTTTAAAGTAACTTGCAGACATTTTTTTTACCAAATAATTGTCTTATTTTATTTCAGCAAATGGCCAGGTCTTTTAATCCTTTAAGTACACTTTAATTTAAATTGGGTACTTGTAAAATTGCTGGAAATCACAAATTTTAACTTCTGATGTACTATATACTTTTCTAAATGACCTCCAGAGACAGTGGCAATGTAATTTAAATTAGCAAGAAGTAGCTAAATGTGTATTGATTTAAATTAATTTCATACAGGTAGTGAGCATCAAGCACATGAACAGACTCTATGCTCTTGGGTAAATCGATAACCACATTTGCCAACAGACTTGCTGTTGGATATTGCACCTTAGTTTTACTGGGTTGTATTTATACTTGGTTCTGACTGGCGGCAGCTTGGCAAACGTGCTCTTTACAAATTAAGTTTATCTTGTACGTATATGCATTGATATATACTGATGTGCCATGTACTTGTGTGCACTGATATGCTCAAATCAGAAACATATAAGCATGCATTCATTTATTTGAGCCAGGTAAAAAAAGCAAAGAGTAGAGAGCTGGCCAAATGTCATCAGAATCTTTGGAACTTCTACCTGATGTCTAGTGCTCTGATTTGTAGCGTTCGTGTATGGGGTGGTTAACTTTAACAATAACAGATTAATGTAGGTTGGCACTCTGCATGGTCAGAGGTTAAGTAGAATGCTAGATACAGGACAATCCAACTATCAAGACGGTCAATTTGGTATCCTGCCTTCTATGGTGGATTTGGGATCTTTTGTGATTGGTTTTTCTCTTTTGCTAATTGGATTGAAGAATATTGCAAAGTCTGAACCAGGAGTATTAGCTTGAACAATTAAAATTCACCATGAAATCAAGTACAGAATGGCAAAAATGGGAAGATTGGATAAAGAGTGAGGACTGGATGAGAAAAGGGGAAAATATGTTGTATTTGAGAGTTCACACTTGAAAGAATTTAATTTCCAATGTCAAAGTTACTTTGTGACACAAATTAATACTTGGCTATCCAACATACAAAAACAATAAGTAAATAGACAAGCATTCATATTTTCTGGCAAGGTTTATTAAATATCATAATACATTAGCTTCACACACTATCCATTCCAATACCAAGACTTAATAAGATACTGTTAGTAAGCTGCTTTTGGAGAAGAAACCTGAACAGCAACTTGCTGGCTTTATTTAACTGCACATACAGTTACAAGATGCTGCTGCAAGTTTACACATTAATAATGATAAATCAGAAAAACACAGTTTTTATGACCGGTTATGGAAAGCTCACCCGCCTGACATGCTAGAGGAGCAGAGGTTTAATTTTCATTTTGAAATTAGCAATATTTAAATGTTTAGTTTTGGTTCCTTCAAAACATTAGTGATGGGTTGCTTTGTGCAATTAACAGTTTATAAAAACAACGACATAGTCCTGTGTGTGCAGCACAACAAATTTGTGTTTGTGGTCACTTAAAAAACAATTCCTATATATTACTTGATAGTGCCACTGCTTCAGTTTGGTTTTAAGCCAGTGGCTCTTAGTGCTGTCCCTCCATCCTGTTAGAAGCAAGCAGGGCCCTACCAATTTTTTATGTACTGGTAACAACTATAGTTTGGTCTCCATAATAGTTGGCTTGTGAAACTAGTCTCCAGAGGGCTGGCGTATTGATAGAAGTTCATATATAACAGCAGTGGAATTTAATTTAAAGTCATCAATTTTGGAATTAAAACGCTAGCATCAGCAGGGGTGATCATGAAAGTCGCTTTTGTTAAATCTGGTTCACTAATGTTGTACATTGAGAAAATCTCTTTCCGTTCCTTGGTCCATAACTATTCTACATTGTATATACTGTTCCCAAATATTCTTCCCTTACTATACATTTTATTCACCAAGACTAGGTTGTGATCTGCTTGTGGTGGAAATAAGTTAGATAAGCAAGTTCTTGAGTACAAACCATCATTTACCATAACATGTGATTCGAATGTGGATGACGTGATTGGTCTCTGAAAAGATCTTTTGGGCAGTTAGCATAAATGTCAGTTTTGTCAGCAGTGATAAAAACAATATGAACAAATATAAAATTCAAGATGATTTTACCAATATGTCAGAAGTAGTATCTTCTACCTCATGATTAATAAACTTTTCTCAATCCCATGCAGAAATAACTATTATGGAGGAGACTGGGCCAGTTTTAGCTTTTCTGGATTGCTATCCTGGATTGAAGAATGCAGAGTGAGTTTTTTTTTTTTTTAGCAGTTTGCATGAGAATGAGTTTTTAGTGGGCTTGATCATGCTTGACCAGGGCAGCTGACTAGAATCACCACGAGCTGTCTGCTTTCCCCTAGATGGTGTTCAATAAACTGGAGTGCAATAGCGAGGCCTCGACAGTAGTTGGCCTTTGGATAGTAAAGTGTGGCGTGCAACCTCCAAAATAGTAATGAGAACTGGTAAAGCCAACAGCAGAGCTTTTTCATACATAAACATAACTTTGCTAATTATGTTTTTGATATTCAGGGGAATTTATAAGCTATTTAAAAAAATTAGATTAACATGTAAAAGATTATTCTAAGTAATTTTAAAGCATGGCTTATGATTGAATATTGGAATTTTTAACAGTAATATTCAATAGACTTAAACTCTATAGAAATCAGGGGATTACGTTAAACTGGCACAGAACCCAAGGAATGATGGTCTCGCACATTATGAATATCTAGAGGTCACCTGTACTGCACTGGTCATTTCACAGTGTACATAATATTCAAACATGCTATTCAAAAAGCTGATTCATGGTGACGCCAGTCACACCATTTGGCAAAACTTGGCACAATGCGGGCTAATATGTATCTTAGTATCTTTTTAAAATTATTTTACTTGAGCTAGAATGTTGGGCTCTAGGTATCGAGATACTTTATGCACAGTTTAAATTTGATGACCTGTTGTCTATGCATATGAAATGTTTGTAGGTTGATTTTTTAATTTGCACTGCTAGAGAATAGCAGTTATCTGAGGTTCTTTTATCTGAAATTTGAATTTTTTAAATCGCATTTTTCTTTTCCACTTTGCTTATCCATTTCCTCTTCTCTGCAGAATAAGCTTTTAAATCCTGGTTAGTCATAAATTCAATTGCTCCTCTTGAACTTGCTAGTAAGTTGTCATGTAGCCCAGTGGCACTGTTTCATGGTTCAGCTATGAACTTTGGAGCTAGATGGAAAAAAATTGCAGGCAGATATGCATGATTCACTGTAGCTTAGTGACAGTAGGGATAAAACATATGTTTCACTTTGCCCATGTAATTTTGATGTCCATAAAGATCCCTAGAAACTTTGGTACCTCTTTTATCATGCTAAAAGAGGAAGAAAATGGACATTACCACTGAGCTAATCTTGTTATTATCCTTGTGGAGATTCTTGGTTTCAACTCTGCCGCAAATTACGAGAAACAGCAGCAAATAAGGATTACTAATTACTAATAAGTATAGAAATTGCAAAGTGCCTGCTGCAAAGCAGTTGCGCAGAAGTGCTTTCTGGTTGCAAGTCCTGTCACATGGGAAGTTGTAATTGTACAATAATGCGCTGTAAAAGCAGACGGAGGGTCTGCTCGGTTTCTTTACCAAGTATATTAAAACATTTCAACATTGGGGGAAAAAAAGATTCCAATATATGATTTAAAGTGAAAAAATAATTTTAAAAGCAAGTGCTTAATTTCAATTGTTTGAATTGCTTTAAATAATTTGCGAATACTTCCAAACTTTATTCCTAATAGCTGTCTCCTCCATTGAGATCACAAAGAAGAGAATGCCCTGCCAAGGTTCTCTGAGTGTATTCCTCAGTAATCACTACAGGTTTGTTCTGTGTTGGACTCTGACTCTCTTGTCAGAGTACAATCAGGAAATTGTTGGAAGTTTTGCCTTTTCATGCTATGCCCTTTAACCTCTTTCAGAGCTAGGCAAATTTCTTAGTTTAAAATTTTGTAGCCCGTAATACAGAAGGTTAGATTTTACAGTGCCATTTCTAAACTGAAATTACTTTTTTTTAAGCCATTGGTTGCAAGGCTTTTTAGATCCTCATTTTTTCTTAATTTAATGGGAATTTTGAGCCAAACTACATTCAGCAGCATGCACTTCCTCTTCTAATTACAGCTTATTGCATAGCCTTTGCTTCATAAAATTTCTGTTTGTAATGCTACAAGGGACACTCTCTGTTTCACTAATTTCCTTCATTTTTGTCCATTATTCTTCTGTTCTTATCCCCATGCATAAAATTAATTTGGAGCAATGTCAACTCTGTTCCAATTAGATGCTTCGTTATTGCCCACAATCTAAAGTATTAGTACATAGTTCCCTCAACAAGATGGTGAAGAAGGTGTTTGGCCTTCATCAGTCAGGGCATTGAGTATAGAAGTTGGGACATTATGTTGCAGTTGTACAAAACATTGGTCACCCTGTAATAGGAAAGATACCATTAAGCCGGAAAGAGTGTGGAAAGGATATGTGAGGATATTCCATACAACTGAGCTATAGGGAGAGGTTGGGCAAGTTCCTCTTTGTGGAACGCAGGAGACTGAGGAGGGGTGATCTTTTAGAGGTGTACAAAATCACGAGGGGACTAGATGGAGTAAATGCACAGTCTATTTTCCGATCTAGAGGAATCAGGAACTAGATCACATGGTTTAAGTTGAGGGAGGTAAAGATTTGATAGGAGGTACACAAAAATGCTGGAGAAACTCGGCGGGTGCAGCAGCATCTATGGAACGAAGGAAATAGATTTGATAGGAACCTGATGGGCAAATTCTGGTTAGAGAACAACTATAAGAAACTTGACTGTAATTTTAAGTTGAAAATGGCAATATTGGCATGTTCAGTGAATTGAAATGCAAAGTTCATCAAAATCGCACTGCCCAATTTTTAAAGTCATGCAGATTTATCTACAGATAAGTATGTATTAATATTAATTATATTTTGATGTAAAAAGGACTTTGTACTTTAACTTCTTCCACCTTTGGCAAGCTACCTATTTGAACTTGTCATGTATTTGTCAATGCTTACATTCCTTTCACGTGATTTTAATTATTTGTCAGGGACAATCCTCCAGCAATGCAGGAGTTAACTGGAAAGACAAGATCCTGGAAGGAGAAGATGCCATTCAACTTGACCAAATAGATAAGACCATTGAGAATGTGGAAGTCTTCTGCTTTGCAAGGTGTGTCTTTTGAGAAGATTTTTCATTCAATTTCATGACAGCATTGTTTTTTGTACTTATTCATATAAAACAAATAATAAGCTAGAATTTGTTTTGGCGTTTGGCTTTTTTTAAGCATGATGTTCTTCAGTCCTCTATACAAACATACAGAAGTGAAATGGAGACATGCTCCTCAATCTTCTAATGGGCATTCTTTATGATTGTATCAATGTGTTGGGTCCAGGACAGATCTTCAGAGATATGCACACCTAGGAATTTGAAGTTTTGACTCTCTCCACCACCATCCCATCAATGAAGACCACCTTCTTCCAACGACAACAATTGGTTCCTTGGTTTTACTGACATTGAGATTAATGTGGTTGTTATGGTAGTTAACCATTTGGTCAGTCAATCAATCTCCCTCCTATACTCTGCCTCATCGTCATCTGTAATTCATCCAAAACGGTGGTGTTGTTCGTCAATTTGAAGATTGGAGTTGAAACTGTGTCCGGCTACACAGTCATGAGTGTAGAGTGGGTAGAGGAGGCAGCTGAGCACGCGGCCTTGAGGTTCTCCTGTGCTGATGGTTATTGAGGAGGAAAGGTTGTTGCCAATTAGTACTGATTGTGGTCTGTTGATGAAGTCAAGGATCCAGTAGCAAAGGGATGTGCAGAGACTCCGTTCCCTGCTTGGTAATCAGTTTGGAGGGGATGATTGTTGAATGCTGAGCTGTATTCTATGAACAATCGCCTGACGTATGTTTTTATTGTACAAGTGGTCCAGTGGAGAGCCAGTGTGATCGCATCCTCTGACGCAATTGTAGTGGGTCCAGGTTCTTGTTGAGGTAGGAGTTGACACGTGCCATAACCAAACTAGCAAACCGATCCCGCTGTCCTGTTCTCGGATATGGCCTTACAGACTTGATGTGCTACAACCTACCTCCAGGTGCCTAATAAAATGCTTCATGTGCTCTGCCTCCACCACCTTTTCAAGCACTGTCATCAGTTCACATTTTTGAGTTAAACATTTTTTTTTCAACTATCCTCTGATTTTTGTTTTCATTTTATGGCTTCGGGTATAAATGTCTGACAGGATTTAGACCCTTCCCCTTAAAAATGTTGCACACTTCCATTACATCTTCCTTGAACTTCTGTGTTTTCACATTGACATGGTTTTGATTTAATTTTTTTGAAAAGCTGTCAGATATTTAAGAAGTACTAGACCAAGTGGGACCCGTTGGGTCCCGTCCCCTCAACGAACGGGGCCTCAACGAGCGGGCCTGCAGCGTCACACACACACTAACCACCCCCCACACATTAACCACCCCCTTGATATTATATTAACATTATTCATTCGCTCCTTTTACCCCATTCCCCGCCCTATCCACACGCATGGCCCCCAACTCGCAGGCGCGGCTAGAGAGGGAGGGGGGTAGAGAGCGAGGGCAGAGGCAGGCAGAGGGCAGAGGTGGGGACAGGGGACAGAGGAGCAGAGGCAGAGGGCAGGGGCAGAGGCGGCGCAGTGGGTAGAGGCAGCAGGCAGAAGCAGAGGGCAGCGACAGAGGCAGAGAGCGGCAGCAACCTCCCCACCATGCACCGACATGAGGACCCCGGGGGCGAACGAGCGAGCATTGACCAAAGGACTGCGAGTTGGCCCACCGCAGTCTTCAGCTATGATCATTGGTCTTCAGTCGATGGCCCGATTTCATCTCCGGCTGCGTCTTTTGAATAACGGGGGGGGAGGAAGGAGAGGTGGAGGAGGGTTGACGTCACTCGCTGCGTGAGGAAGAAGGAACGCAGACCCCATTGTTGGCAGCACATTGTATAAAAATGTAAATGACACTAAAGTTCTGTTTTCCTTCTGGCTACAGCCTGGGTGTTGAAAGGTTGGCTCCATTGAGATTTTAAGGTCATTTGGGTTGTGCAGAGTAAATGGTGCATACTTCGTTACAAACTAGTATGGCTAATTCTGGGGAAGTGGGCTTGTGCATATGAGTGAGGACAGTGATTGAGAAACAGCAATTGTAGGAGTTCCTAATGTAACAATGGAGAAAAGGAGTGTTGGTTTCCAGCACTGTTAGCTGCACTCTGGTGATGCCAGATGGCACAACTATTATCCAATTTGGCTTTTGCACCTTTTCAGTGCTTGTATGGCAATGGAATCAAAGTACATATACCCTGGAGCCTGTTTGAAACATGTTTATTTTGGATGCTGTACATGTTAAGATGCGTTCAAATGAAAAATCTAGGAGTATAATTGCATCCCTTAATGTGATGTGCAGTAATCAGACATCATTGTCAGTAATACTTCAGATGGCCTTCGACATTGACAATGACTTCTGCTGAAACCTTTGCAACTATAATCTGTACTGGGCAAGTTTTTTTTTTTACACAGGGTGGTGGTTCTATAATGCGTTGCCAATAGTGGTGGTGGTGAACAAAACAATAGTGGCATTTATGAGGTTTTTGATAGGCACATAGATATATAGGGGTGTGGATCATGTGAAGACAGATGAGATTAGTGGGCTGAAGGGCCTGTCCCTGTACTGTATGTTATATTAAACAATGTAACATTCAGTCAGAATTTCTAGCTTGCAGTAACAATAATAAACTGGTAGCTATTAAAAAATCCTGTGGGGAGAAAAATCACATTGTTATTGCGAGTCTGAAACACTCTTGTCCCTAACTCCTATTTCCCCATTGACAATTGTTTTTTGAATGCGCTTTTCTATAACACGAGGTTTCTTGGGAGCATTGTTTTTGTAGAAGTACCTGTACTCAAAGGGATTTATTGCAATGCATAAGTTTTGCATTCTGGGTATCAGTTTATCCACATGCAATTTATCAATGTGTGCTGTCGGTTATTGCACTTGGTTACTGTGCCAACTGATGGATTGTTAATCTGGGAAGGATCCATTAATAGTGTTTGAAAATTGATTTTTTTATGGGTGTCGATCCTTATTTGAAGAGACCTTTAATGGTGAATAAGATAGTTCTGAAATCATACCTGACAGATTTTGGCTGGCTGACTTTTGGAGCATCTGGCTCTCTTGCAGCACTCATCAGATCCAGCATTCTCCAAAGAGGTCAGCCTGCTTTGCTGACTTTGGGTCAGGCTGCCACATACCTGTTCTTGTAGTCCTTGCAAGAGATGAATGAGTAGACATAGTTATTGTGGCTTCTTGGATGATTGTGGAATAACCATGGACTGAATATGAATGTAGTGGGATAAATGGAATGATGGATGAAAAAACAGTGCTGGAGTAACTCAGCGGGTCAGACAGTATCTCTGAAGCACATAGGTGACGTTTTGGGTCAGAACACTTCTTCAGACTGATTTGGGGGTGGGGAGAGCGAGCAAAGCTGTAAGAGAGGGAGCAGGATAAAGCCTGGCAAGTGATGGGTAGATACAAGTGATGGGCGGGAGAGGTTTGATGGGCATATTGTCAGATAAAGTTCTGCACGGGTGCAGTTCGCAGCCACAATGCAATCAATGTAACGGAACACGAGCTGGGGATGATGACGGTATATGTGTGGAAAAAGGACTGTTCGACATAACCAACGCAATGGCCGTCATAGTTGGTGCCCATGCGAGTGCCCAAGGCTACAACTTTAACTTGAAGTGAGCGCAGTCAAAAAAATTGTTGAGGGTGAGGACAAGTTCCACCAGACAGAGGAGAGTGTTAGTAGAGGGAAATTGGTTTAGTCTCTGTTCAAGGAAAAAAAACCGGAGGACCTTGAGACTTTCCTGGTGGGGGATGGAGGTGCAAAGGGACTGGACATGCATGATAAAGATGAGGCAATAGAGGCCTAGAAATTGAAAATATTGAACAGCTGAAGGGCATGAGGTGTCTTTGGTGTAGGTCCGATGGGACTGGACATGGGGTGGGGGGGCGGGCGATGGGATGTAATCAAGGCATTTGGAAATGAATTCTATGGAGCCGGCGCTGACAGAAACAATGGGTCTGCCAAGACTGTCCTGTTTGTGGATTTTTGGGAAGCAGATGGAAGTGGGCAGTGCGAGGCTGGGGAACGATAAGATGAGGTGTATTGTTGAAATAGTACTGGTAATGTGGAGTCCTGAAAAAAACACTTTGATTAGGGGCCATGCATGACAATGTATGATAAGGGTGAGGTGAGTAGTGAGTTTGAGTGCATGGTTTGATGAGATGAAACTTTATTCTCTTTTCAATTTCCATGGACTCTCAAATCTTCGCTCTCAAAGATTGCTAACAGCAGCAATGATACATAGATACATAGATACATAGAAATTAGGTGCAGGAGTAGGCCATTCGGCCCTTCGAGCCTGCACCGCCATTCAATACGATCATGGCTGATCATCCAACTCAGTATCCCGTACCTGCCTTCTCTCCATACCCCCTGATCCCTTTAGCCACAAGGGCCACATCTAATTCCCTCTTAAATATAGCCAATGAACTGGCCTCAACTACCCTCTGTGGCAGAGAGTTCCAGAGATTCACCACTCTCTGTGTGAAAAAGTTTTTCCTCATCTCGGTCTTAAAGGATTTTCCCCTTATCCTTAAGCTGTGACCCCTTGTCCTGGACTTCCCCAACATCGGGAACAATCTTCCTGCATCTAGCCTGTCCAACCCCATAAGAATCTTGTACGTTTCTATAAGATCCCCTCTCAATCTCCTAAATTCTAGTGAGTATAAGCCAAGTCTATCCAGTCTTTCTTCATATGAAAGTCCTGACATCCCAGAAATCAGTCTGGTGAACCTTCTCTGCACTCCCTCTATGGCTATAATGTCCTTCCTCAGATTTGGAGACCAAAACTGTACGCAATACTCCAGGTGTGGTCTCACCAAGACCCTGTACAACTGCAGTAGAACCTCACTGCTCCTATACTCAAATCCTCTTGCTATGAAGGCCAACATACCATTCGCTTTCTTCACTGCCTGCTGCACCTGCATGCCTACTTTCAATGACTGGTGTACCATGACACCCAGGTCTCGCTGCATCTCCCCATTTCCTAATCGGCCACCATTTAGATAATAGTCTGCCTTCCCGTTTTTGCTACCAAAGTGGATAACCTCACATTTATCCACATTATACTGCATCTGCCAAACATTTGCCCACTCACCCAGCCTATCCAAGTCACCTTGCAGTCTCCTAGCATCCTCCTCACAGCTAACACTGCCCCCCAGCTTAGTGTCATCCGCAAACTTGGAGATGTTGCTTTCAATTCCCTCGTCCAGATCATTAATATAAATTGTAAATAGCTGGGGTCCCAGCACTGAGCCTTGTGGTACCCCACTAGTCACTGCCTGCCATTGTGAAAAGGACCCGTTTACTCCTACTCTTTGCTTCCTGTTTGCCAGCCAGTTCTCTATCCACATCAATACTGAACCCCCAATACCGTGTGATTTAAGTTTGTATCCTAATCTCTTATGTGGTACCTTGTCGAAAGCCTTCTGAAAGTCCAGATACAACACATCCACTGGTTCTCCCCTATCCACTCTACTAGTTACATCCTCGAAAAATTCTATAAGATTCGTCAGACACGATTTACCTTTCGTAAATCCATGCTGACTTTGTCCAATGATTTCACCACTTTCCAAATGTGCTGCTATCCCATCTTTAATAACTGACTCTAGCAGTTTCCCCACTACCGATGTTAGACTAACTGGTCTGTAATTCCCCGTTTTCTCTCTCCCTCCCTTCTTAAAAAGTGGGGTTACGTTTGCTACCCTCCAATCCTCAGGAACTACTCCAGAATCTAAAGAGTTTTGAAAAATTATCACTAATGCATCCACTATTTCTGGAGCTACTTCCTTAAGTACTCTGGGATGCAGCCTATCTGGCCCTGGTGATTTATCGGCCTTTAATCCATTCAATTTACCCAACACCACTTCCCGACTAACCTGGATTTCACTCAGTTCCTCCATCTCCTTTGACCCGCGGCCCCCTGCTATTTCCGGCAGATTATTTATGTCTTCCTTAGTGAAGACGGAACCAAAGTAGTTATTCAATTGGTCTGCCATATCCTTGTTCCCCATGATCAATTCACCTGTTTCTGACTGCAAGGGACCTACATTTGATTTAACTAATCTCTTTCTCTTCACATATCTATAAAAACTTTTGCAGTCAGTTTTTATGTTCCCTGCCAGTTTCCTTTCATAATCTATTTTCCCTTTCCTAATTAAGCCCTTTGTCCTCCTCTGCTGGTCTCTGAATTTCTCCCAGTCCTCTGGTATGCTGCTTTTTCTGGCTAATTTGTACGCATCATCTTTTGCTTTGATACTATCCCTGATTTCCCTTGTTATCCACGGATGCACTACCTTCCTTGATTTATTCTTTTGCCAAACTGGGATGAACAAATTTTGTAGTTCATCCATGCAGTCTTTAAATGCCTTCCATTGCATATCCACCGTCAACCCTTTTAGAACTAATTGCCAGTCAATCTTGGCCAATTCATGTTTCATACCCTCAAAGTTACCTTCCCACAGCCCTGCCAAATGAACTCCATCTTGGTCTCCACAATACAACTTTCAACTTGGTGCTGAATGACCACTGCTGGTAAAAATTGAAGCAGATTCCATTGTAACATTCAAAAGGAGAAGTATCTGATAGAAAATAACTTACAGATCCATGGAGGTGTGGTGGGAGCAAGACTAGCAAGATTGATCTGGTGTCCAGCTAGTGGTGGGCACAAGCCAAATACTGTGATTCCATGGGCATTCTGATTCACCTTAAATTGACCACATTCCCACCATGGGTTAACTATTAAACCTGGATACTAGTGTGTTGCAAAAGGTACAGGAGACTGCATAGGAAATAGTAATCCACTGCAAACATGAGGACATCTTTTTATGAGCAAAGTGCCCCATTCTTAACCTGGTGGCCAAAATGTCTGATGCTCTGTTCATTTTTGAAGCAGTTTAACGTTGTGGCGATTTAAATCTCTCTTCCAGCAGGCCATATGTACAATTATTTTTCCTTAAGTCATTAGGTTATTACCTATAAAGACTGAATTGAATTCATTTATCTTCCATTTGGCCTGCTATTCAGTTTACTGTTTCTTGACTATGTTACAAGCACATTTTTAATTCTTTAACTAGTTTTCTTTCGCTGAGCTCCAACCTTCAAATTTAATTGTACGATTGAGCTCAAGATACAGTGATTTGTTTCCCCCTTGTCATGGTGATGTAATGGGATTCTGATGATTGGAAGATGACTGAAGATGAGGAAGGCATTCACCTTGTTATGCTTCATGTGATATTTCTGACTGGTGATTATTTTGTCTTAACTAACAGCACAATTACAGAGGAAGATGTTGTAGAAGAAGGAGCACTTGAAAATAAACAATCAAATGTAGATTCTGACAGTGCGATAGCGAATAGAGCATTGACTAGTCAAGATGAGAAAGATCAGACATCTAAAGTTGTAAATGACGAGGAAGAAAATCCAGAAAATATCAAGGACCCAGATTCTTCACTTTCAACAAAGGATGTTTCAACTGAAATAATTCAACCAGAAGGCGTACCCTCATCTACAGATGTACCTTCATCCACCACCAGTGATACAAGTGTGGCCAAAGAATTGATTGCTGCTGATGCAGATTCAAGCGAAATTAAAACCAACAGTATAGAACAAGCTCCTGATGTTTCTTCTCAAGACGTTACAAAGCAAACCAAAAAAATGACTTACTCACAAATTATTAAGAATGGACGGAAATTTAACATTGATTTGACTTCAAAGGTAATGACTTTCTTAACACTTCACCAAGACTTTAAGATGTTTATATAAACTTGAACAAGGAAATTAGAAGTAGGACTTGAATATGGTTTACTGTGATTTACATCCATAAATGTCTTTAAATTGTATACATGGACTATCTTCACTGATTTCATTTCCCTGCACTTAGAACTGAACAGAGATGGCTCCATGCTGAGAAATTATGCACAACTAACCTGGAGAAATATGTATTCACTGCCGTAACATTCCTCTGCTTCAACTTTTCATCACGCTATAGAATTATGAGTAGCCAAGGAAAGTAGACCGAAGTGCTACTGCAGGTTCAAGGCAATACTGCTTGTCAGTAAAGAAACCAACACTCTATGGGTTGGAATATTGTAAATCATAACTTTTCTAAGGTTAATGGTTCCACGCATAAATTTTAAAACTTATGAAAAATGGTACCTGAGACCATTAGTTATCGTAAAAATCTGGGTTTTTATGATAGGTTGCTGAAGTATAACTGAAATATTTTGTTCTTCCAGTTTTTGTATGCCCGTGGTTCCCTAGTTGATCTTCTGATCAAATCCAATGTCAGTCGATATGCGGAATTCAAAAATATCAATAGGATACTTGCTGTTCAAGAAGGAAAAGTTCAACAGGTATTTTCATTTCTCATCGGTTACTGCTTGGAATTGAGACCATTAGCAAATGAATTATGGAAATAATTAAATTTTGAAACCAGGTTGGTAAATGTTGCAGGCACAGCTTCAAACCATTATCCAATTGTGCACCAAGTTCCAAATCTATTAAGCAGCAAATTGTGAAAAAAAATTGTGAAAAAAACATACACAAATAGATGCTTACAATTTTAAGGATGATTTTGTCGAAGTATCTTTTTAAATGTACCCTTCACTACTTCCTCTGGCAGTTTGCTCCATATACACACCACCCCCTCGGTGGGAGGGGGAGAGGGAGTTACCCCGTGGTTCCCATTTATATCTTTCCCCTCCTGCCTTTAAAATCTATGCCCTCTAGTTTTAGTCTCCCCGGCCTTTGGGTGAAAATACTGGCTATTCACCTTATCTGTGCCCCACATCATTGTGCATAGCTCCAAGGTCACCACAGCCTCCTGTGGATCTTGGGAGAGGGGGTGGAGGGAATCGATCCAACCTTTCCTTTTAATTCAAACCTTCCAGAGCCAGTATAATGTATGGTCATATGGTCATGTGATAGGAGAAAAAATAGGCCATTTGGCCAATCAAGTCAGCTCTGCCATTGAATCATGGCTGATCTATCTCTCCCTCCTAATCCCATTCTCCTGCCTCCACATAACCTCTCACACCAGTACTAATCAAGAATCTATCTGCTTTAAGATGTGCCATAACCATGTGCCAGAGTTAAATCAGCAAACCATAATTCTGGCTTAGTGGGATTATTGTATTCTCAAGCATCTTTACACTGGCCTCATTATGCTGGTGAGCATTTGGTCATCGAGCAATTTTTTTGGTAAAATGAGGAGATGAAGGACTAAATAGATTTTTTTAATCCAAAAAGTCTCACTATTCTGTTATGCCTGTTAACATCTTTTCACAGCATAGAACATATAACAGTACCGCACAGGAATGGGCACTTCCTCCCACAATGTTTCTGCGGAACATGATGCTAAGTCAAACTGATCTCATCTGCCTGTACATGATCATATCCCTCTATTCCCTACTCTTTGTGTCTATCCAAATGCTACTATTGGCCTCCATCACCACCTCTGGCAGTGCGTTCCTAGCTCCCACCCCCCCCCCCCCCTCCCCACATATCTTCATTAACTTTCCCTCCTCTCACCTTATGGCTATGCCCTCTGGTGTTGGACATTTCCACCCTGGGAAAAAAGGTTTTGACTGCCTACTCTATCTATGCCTCATTTTATATACTTCTATCAAGTTTCCCCTCAACTTTTGACATTCCAGAGAAAACAATTTGTCTGTTTCTCGGGGAAGGTGGAAGCATCCTTTCTCCTGAGATGGTGCCTGACCCACTGAGTTACTCCAGCGTTTTGTGTCCATCTGTCTATTTTAAAATTTATGGAGTTGTGATCACAATCTTCAAAATCCTCTTCGATTCCACTAGTCACCTGGCCAGGCTCTTCTTGGATACACCCAACACATTCTGCCCCATCCAATCTTCTTGCTCAAAGTAAGTCCCAGTCAATATTGGGGAAGTTAAAGTCACCCACTACAACCAAGTGGTTCTTCCATCATATGTCCACATATGTGATCTTCTATGTCCAGCTGTCTGTTGGGTGGCCTTCTATATAATCCCATTACAGTAATTGTTCCTTTCTTATTTTTGAGCTAACCAATGATGCCTCAGGCGTAGACCCTCCATTATGTTCATTCTTGAGTACCCCCATGACATTCTCCCTGATTAAGAAAGCAACTTCTCCACCTCTCTTACTCCCCTCTTTATCTCATCTGAAACATCAAAACCCAAGCGCATTGAGTTGCCAGTCGTGACCCTCCCGCAACCAAGTTTCTGTTATGGCATCAATATCATAATTCTAAGCACTGATCCAGGCTTGAAGTTCATCAGCTTTACTCACAATACTCCATTTCCTGAAGTAAACACACTTCAGCCTTTGATTATCCCCATATTCATGAACCTCTCCCTGCTTGTCTGTCCTTGGAGACTTGCTTGTCATAACCTCCACTTTCTCATCAGCCCTTCCATTTGCTGACCTGTTCTGTTTCCCGCAACTCTGCCTTTCTAGTTTAAACCCTCCTGAGTAACACTAGCAAACCTCCCTGCAAGGATATTGGTGCATCTCTAGCTTGGGTGCAACCCAACCCTCTTGTACAGGTCACCCCTGCCTCAGAAGAGATTTCAATCTGAATCCATGTCGCCTGCACCAACTTCTCACCACGCATTCATCAGTCCTATCATCCTATTGCTATCCCCACTAGCATGTCCCACTGGTAGTTATTCAGAGATTACCACCCTCGAGGTCCTGCATTTTAACCTTTTGTCTACCTCCCTATATTCACTCTGCAGGATCTCATCCCTTTGCCGACCTATGTCATTTATGCCGATGTGCACAACCATTTCTGGCTGCATCCTCCTCCCCTCCCCCCTGGAATGTC
>CM075983.1:26927208-26972595 GCA_038087875.1 Malacoraja senta
CACGCAGCCTCACTATTTTAGACTTGTTGAAACATTGACGGTTTCAGGGATCAATTGTGGTCCCAATGACGGTTTCACAGGATCAATTTTGGTCCCGTGTACCACAAGAGGCATTGTCATCTGCAGAATGCAGAAGATAGTGATTATTTTACCTTCATATTTTCATGATTACTAAGTTTCTCATAAGTTTTAAAATAACATTTTAAAATGTATTATTTTTCTAAAATATTTACTTTAATTTCAGTTATAGTTTTTGGAAAAAATGCTACATTCCTTGACAGCTTTGACTCAGACAAAATTCTGCTGGAAGATTTGTTTTCTGTCAACGTTAGAGTGGCAGAGTTAATGGAACTGCTGCCTCGTAGTTCTAGTGATCCATGTTTAATCTTGACCTCGATCCATAGAGTCAGAGTCATGCAGTACATTAAATGGACCCGTCGGCCCAACCTGTTCATACTGACCAAGATGTCCCATTTAAGTTAGTCCCATTTGCCTCAATCTGCCAGAGGTTCAAGTAAGAAAATCACATGCATATTGTAGCCCGCATTAAGTGGATAAATCTCTGGTTTAAACAGTGTTGCCTGAATTTCATCTTACATTTGAGCTGCAGACATCTATGGTGGGTGGTGGAGAAGCAGATGTTGTCATGGACCCACTAAGGCCCCAGAATACACTCCCAAATTTGCCAGCAAGTAACTGCCTTCTGTTGCACCACCTACAAGAAATATTGATTGTTTGGGAGCCACATTAACCAGCCTGGGAAGGATCAACTGAATGGCAGCACCATGCTCTCCCTGCTGACAGATGGAGGCTTAGACAATTAAATGTCAATGCTTCCACTTGCAAGTTGAGAATTACTGCCTGTGATAAAAGTCAGCAATCAGACTATTTCATCACTCGTAGCAGCTGTGGAGCAAAGACCCTGCAATTGTACTCCTTAGAAAAATTACCTAGTTGTGACTGTTAAGCATCTCATCGGTTGACATTTTAATCAGTTTTCTTTTAATTTATTTTTTCCTGTTATTTTAACAATGATTTAAAAGCCATTAAATACCATAAATTACCCACCATAATTTCTAAGCCTGTAGTTTAACTAAGTTCTAATTGGTTTATAATGAAAGCTTTGTATGGCATTTTTTCTTCAATTTTACTCAGTTCTAGCAATGAATCTCACCCTCTCTTTAGGTCCAGGCTTAATGTTGCACCTTTGAGGGGACAGAGGATGGATAGAAAGTGGTTCATGTTTTTCTCAGTCCTTAGCATGAGATGTCAATGGTGTATCTGGAGAAATTGCTAGGAGTCATTGGAGACATCAAATTTTCTTAGTCTTCTGAAGAGGTTGAGACATTGGGATGTTTTCTTGACAGTCGCATCAATGTGGTTGGGCAGAACAAATTGTTGGTGATTTAACACCTAGGAGCTTGAAGCTCTCAACCATCTCCATTTCAGCATCATTGATGCAGGCTCAGGCATGTACACCACCCAGCTTTCTGAAGTTAATAACCAACTCCTTTGGTTTGAGAGAGAGGTTGGCACCCTTGGATTTGGTGAGCTTTGTGACGTTGGTGTGATTTTCGAGTTTATAAGTTCAAAAGTAATACAAGCAAAATTATGCCATTCAGCCCATCAAGACTACTACGCTTTTTAATCATGGCTGATCTATCTCTCCCTCCTAACCCCATTCTCTTGTCTTCTACCTGGAACCCCTGATACCCGTACTAATCAAGAATCTATCTATCTCTGCCTTAAAAATATCCATTGTCGGCCTCCACAGCTTTCTGTGGCAATGAATTCCACAGATTCACTACCATCTGACTAAAGAAATTCCTCCTCATCTCCTTCCTGAAGAAACCTTCTTTAATTTGGTGGCTATGACCTCTTGTCCTGGACTTTCCCACTGGTGGAAATGTCCTCTCCACATCCACTCTATTCACACCTTTCACCATTCAGTAAGTTTCAAAGAGGTCCCCCCTCATCCATCTAAACTCCGGCAGGTAGAGGCCCAGTGCCGTCAAATGCTCATCATATGTTAACCCACTCATTTCTGGAATCATTCTCCTAAACATCCTCTGGACGCTCTCCAGAGCCAGCACATCCTTCCTCAGATATGGTGCCCAAAATTGCTCACAATACTCAAAATGCAGCCTGACCAGCGCCTTATAGAGTCTCAGCATTACATTCCTGTTTTTGTATTGTAGTCCTCTAGAAGTAAATGCCAGCATTGCGTTTGCATTCCTTACTACCGAATCGACTTGCAAATTAACCTTTTGGGAAACCTGCAGCAGCACTCCCAAGTCCCTTTGCACTTCTGATTTCTGGATTATCTCGCCATTTAGAAAATAGTCTACGCCTTTATTCCTACTACCAAAAGGCATGACTTTGCTACTCTGAATTGAGGGTGTAATTGTGAGATCAAAGTGGGAGTGGAGTAGGGGAATAATGTTTAAACAGGACTGACTTGAGGTAAGTTCCCACTTTGGATGACATGGACAGGGCTATACTCTGTGAAATGCCTCATGTGTACTATGAAGCCTTGTTTCTTCCTTATTAATCTGCACAGTCTTTACCATGCCTGTTTGTAAATGAAATTCCCAGATGTGGGATCCAGCTGTGCATTGCCTGCTGCTGGGACACCACTGAACAGATCAGCCTCCTATGCCTATTGACTTGAGGGGCATGGACAGAGGAAAATGTATACCCTGTTGGTGCAGTTCACAGCAAGCCTCCAATTTACAATTCTTTTTTTATTCTTCATTGAAAACTGTGATGCTCGCTGATCCAATTTCTAGGTGGCAAACATCTTTCCTGCTGTTGGCATCATGGGATCCCAAATGATCTCTGAACAGGGGAGACCTCATCCTCATTGATTACTAATTTCTCAAAGGGGGGTCTTAAACAACCAATAAGTTTCTTAATTAAATTGATTAGGATCCAGGTTCCTCTCACTTGCCGATATTAAGTCCCCTAACCATTACCATACTGACCTTTCTGTCCGGGGCCTCCTTGAATTCCAGAGTGAGTTCACATGGAAACTGGAGGAACAACACCACATTTTCTTGCAGGGTAATAGTATGTACAAAGAATTCTCCAATTTTAGGTATCTAACATAAACAACCCCCTTTCTCTATCTCCCCACCCCACCCTCCACTCTGTGCCCCAACTGGATTTGCACCCATTTCTCCCCTTTTGCCTCCCCCATTCCCTTCCATTTATATTCTTTCCTCTGGCTTCATAGTTCATGCCTCTTCAACCTTTCTTTCCTTATCTTACACTTTTTGTCTTTTCATCTCTCGCCTTTGTCCAAACATCTGCCAATCAACTACCCCCCCCCCCTCACCTGTACCTGCCACACCTTATCCTGCCTCCATCCCTCTTCCTGCCCCCCCCCCCCACAATCATCATGAAGGGTCGCTTCCTAAAGCATCACCTAACCATGTTCTCCAGAGATGCTGCCTTGCACACTGAGTTACTCCAGCACTTTGTATCATCAATGGTGAACCAGCATCAGCAGTCTTTGTGTCTTCACAGATTTGATACCAAGTCCCATCCCAAGAGTTTTTCAGTATATGCCTGATCTTTCTTCAGAAGATTGGTGCATCAGAAATTATCCCTCACTTGGCAAAGTGGCACAGTTAGTGGAGTTGCAACCTCAGTGTCAGAAACCCAGTTCAATCCTGATCTCAGCGGTGTCCCTGTGGAGTTTGCATATTCTCCCTGAGACCGTGGGTTTCCTTAGTTTAGTTTAGAGATATAGCTCACCAAGTCTACGCCGACCATTGATCACAAGAGTTCTACGTTACCCCCACTTTCTTATCCACTCCCTACACACTACTCTCCTCCGCATAGCAGAGCTGGTCTTTATCCTCAACGACTTCTCCTTTAATTCCTCCAAATCAAAGGCGTAGCTATGGGCACTCGCATGGGCCCCAGTTATGCCTGTCTCTTTGTAGGGCATGTCAAACAATCACTGTTCTAGGCGTACACTGGCCGTATCCCTGAACTCTACCTCTGGTACATTGACGACTGCATCGGTGCTGCCTCCTGCACCCATGCAGAACCCAAGGACTTCATCAACTTCACGACTAATTTCTATCCTGCATTCAATTTCACTTGGACCATCTCCAACATCTCCCTACCGTTTCTGGATCTCACCGTCTCCATCACAGGAGACAGACTATTGACCGACATCTACTACAAACCTACTAACTCCCATAGCTATCTAGACTACACTTCTTCCCACCCTGCTTCCTGTAAAGACTATCCCCTGCTCCCAATTACTCCATCTACGCTGCATCAGTGCCCAGGGTGAGGTTTTCCATACCAGCTCAAAGGAGATGTCCTCATTCTTTAGGAAACGGGGATTCCCCTCTTCCATTATAGATGAGGCTCTCACTAGGGTCACCTCGATATCGCACTGCTCCGCTCTTGCTCCCCCTCCCCCCATTCGCAACAAGACAGAGTCCTTCTTGTCCTCACCTTCCACCCCATCAGCCATCTCATACAGCATATAATCCTCCAACACTTTCGCCACCTCCAACGGGATTCTACTACTGGCCACATCTTCCCATCTCCACCCCTTTCTGCTTTCCGCAGAGACCGTTCTCTCCGCAACTCCCAGGTCAACTCATCCCTTCCCAGCCAAACCACCCCCTCCACAGGTACTTTCCCCTGCAACCACAGGAGATACACCTGTCCCTTTACCTCCCCCCTCGACTCCATCCAAGGACCCTGATAGTCTTTTCAGGTGAGGCAGAGGTTCACTTGCACCTCCTCCTACCTCATCTACTGTATCCGCTGTTCCAGGTGTCAACTTCTGTCCATCGGCAAGACCAAGCGCAGGCTCGGCCATCGTTTTCTTGAACAACTCCACTCAGTCCTACCTGATCTCCCGGTTGCTCAGCACTTTAACTCCTCCTCCCATTCCCAATCTGACCTTCCTGCCCTGGGCCTCCTCCATTGTCAAACGGAGGCCCAATGTAAATTGGAGGAACAGCACCTCATATTTTGCTTGGGTAGCTTACACCCCAGCGGTATGAACATTGACTTCTCTAACTTTAAATAGCCCTTGCTTTCCCTCTCTCTCTCTCTCCATCCCCTCCCCCTTCCCAGTTCTCCCGGCAGTCTTACTGTCTCCGACTACATTCCATTTCAGTCCCGCCCACTCCCCTGACAAGTCTGAAGAAGGGTCTCGATCTGAAACGTCACCCATTCCTCCTCTGCAGAGATGCTGCCTGTCCCGCTGAGTTACTCCAGCATTTTGTGTGTACCTGCGAAGAATAAAAATGTGTTAAGGGAGGAATAGTCTAAAACTGATTGTCGTCGTTTAGCTGGGCCAATGGGCCTGTTTCCTGTTGTGATTCCATGACTCAACATTCTTAAAACACTGTATATGACACAATCACATTTTCCTACTTGGCTGCTTACTGGGCACAAAATGGGTGCCATATTTTCTGCATTAAACCTACAACGGTACTTATCTCATTGGCTGCAATGAACACCCCGAGAGGGAGGCTCTAACCACAATGCTAACCCAATCCTACTTCTGCGGGTTAGTTCCATATATTTGTAGATAAAACAAGAAATTATGTTCCACCAAACAGATTTGAGAAAAATTTCTAAACAATTGTAGTTGAGTGACAGGAAAACAGTAAAGAGCAATCCCACACAGGGAGTAATTTGCTGATGGTGAATTTAATTTTAAAAAGTCAGGAATTATGCTCCGTCCTGTCAACTCATGTGAAATATCAGCTGCTCTATGTGAGTGACACTGATCTGCAGGGTGCAACAAGGCTATAGCTGACCCAATGCAGAAATTACATTTTGTGACCTTAAAGAAATCGTCAAAAGGTTCATAGCAAAAGGATTTGAGTATAGGAGCAGGGAGGTTCTACTGCAGTTGTACAGGGTCTTGGGACCACACCTGGAGTACTGCGTACAGTTTTGGTCTCCAAATCTAAGGAAAGACATTCTTGCCATAGAGGGAGTACAGAGAAGGTTCACCAGATTGATTCCTGGGATGTCAGGACTTTCATATGAAGAAAGACTGGATAGACTCGGCTTGTACTCGCTAGAATTTAGAAGATTGAGGGGGGATCTTATAGAAACTTACAAAATTCTTAAGGGGTTGGACAGGCTAGATGCATGAAGAATGTTCCCGATGTTGGGGAAGTCCAGGACAAGGGGTCACAGTTTATGGATTAAGGGGAAATCCTTTAGGACCGAGATGAGAAAAACATTTTTCACACAGAGAGTGGTGAATCTCTGGAACTCTCTGCCACAGAAGGTAGTTGAGGCCAGTTCATTGGCTATATTTAAGAGGGTGTTAGATGTGGCCCTTGTGGCTAAAGGGATCAGGGGGTATGGAGAGAAGGCAGGTACAGGATACTGAGTTGGATGATCAGCCATGATCATATTGAATGGCGGTGCAGGCTCGAAGGGCCGAATGGCCTACTCCTGCACCTATTTTCTATGTTTCTATGTCAAAGTTACACATAGTGTTGGTATGACACATTGTTTGATGCATGCATTTGCGGCATACCAATCCACAATGTTATAAGAGAACTGTTAGTCAATATAGCAAAATCTAACATCTTGGCTTGTTATACCCTAACCTGAAGGATTAGATATGGCAGAATATTCAGTCTACCGCCATTGGAACCAGTGGTTTGACATGGCAAATAGTCTTAATTCTGTGAACAGTAGCAAGGAGGTATAAGCATTAGAAATCACTATTTTAAATGGGGGGTGCCAAAGACTCCAGGGAGAGAGATGGCAAAGCTACATGCGTGCCGCTTTTAAGTCAGATGGCGTTTTCTTTCTCACTCGGTATACTACCGAAATAAACGTTCCTGAGGATGGAGGAATGTTGCTCACTTATTTTGTAAATGCAAGGTAAATAATATTGCAATCATTGCAGGGTTGATTTTTCTCAACATTGTGTGGAAGATAAATCACTTCCTCAGCACAAATTGGGGAGAAATGTGCGAGAGAACATTATGAAGATTATTCTACTCTCTTTGGGTGCAGAAGTGAATATGCCTTGGCACTGTGCACAGGAATGACTAACCCATGCCCAATGTAGGAAGCAGGTTTTGATATTTGCTCATTGCAATGACTGCCATGACCTGGTGAAAACACTGTTAATCATGGGCAGACTTCCTCTGCAAGGAGTCCAGTATTGTGTGCTCAGTGCCACTCCAGGATGTTTGCTGGAGGTAGAAAAAGACATGGAGCATCATAAAAGTATGATGTTAGCCATCAATTTTTGGACACTACCCTGCGTTGAAGAACTTGTTAGATGGGGTGTAATAGAGTATCAATATAATCTACCTGAAGGAGACTTCCAGAAGAACATTGCAAAGGCAAGGAAAGGGGATTATGTGGTGATCAAAGCCAAAAGATCAAGCCCAGAGGATCTAGAAACAACACTGCAAAAGTTCAATGACTTTAAACATGGTTAGGACACCTCCCAATGCCATATCCCAACAACTGCAATAGATACTGCAATGTAAACATGCATTTATAACTTTCTGCCATGTGTGCAACAAATACCTCTTCTTCCATGTCCGACCATCCCACACCCACAGCTGGCCCACCACAATCCCACACTCGTATCCTTCTTCCATTGAAGAGTTACAACCTGACTACACAGGGTTTGAAGAACAAGAACGTGAAATGAAGATATAAAAGAGGAAGAAGTTTGGACTTTATTGCCTTCCATCACAGTGAGGAATGTGGGAAATCCACTAGGGTGGATGTTTATGTCAACTTTTATGTAGTGTGTGTCTTGTTGCTTTTTGTTTTAGTATGGCTGTATGATAATTTGAATTTCACTGTACCTTAAATGGTACATGTGACAATAAACTGACCTTGACCTTGAAACCTTGAACCTTGAGATAATTTATGGTCAATGCACCATCTCCACATTATTCGCTGCTTAAAAATCTCAATCAAATTGGATTCATTCGTGTCATTACATGAAACTGCGTGTTGCTCACCATTCCACCTTGAAAGGTAAATATGACTCGCATATATTGTGCAATGCTCACAAACATACTTTGCTCTCTTCTGTACGACAACGCTGCACATAGACAGAGGTGTAAATGCCCAACTGGTCAGGGAAAGGCAAAGCAACCTCACCGTGCTAATACAGAGGAGACAAAATTTGCCATACTTGAAAAGTTAATTAATGCTATTGTGGATAACACCAACATACAACATGGTGATATCCGTGCAGAGAATCCTGTTTTCTAGCTCTATTTTTTTACCTTACCCAATAGTCAGCTCTCAGTTAAAGACTGCAATGTAAACATGCACATATTGCTTTCTGCCAAAATACATCTTCTTCCAGGTCCAACCATCCCACACCCACTGCTGGCCCACCACAATCCACACACTCGTATCCATCTTCCATTGAAGGGCTACAACCTGACTACATAGGGTTTGAAGAACAAGAAAGAGAAATGAAAAAATAACTTTATTCAATAGAACACTCCCAGGCACTGCTACATTCATAAATTCTTACATCAGAAGTTAATTTACCAGTGAGGTTGAAAGACACTGGGCTTGCATCAACTGCAGTCAGCACTGACAGAATGAAGAGAACAGATGCCAGTTCCCAAGTGAGGGGCAGCGGTGGTAGGAGGGGGGGGGGGGGGGGAGAGGGGTGTTGGGGATGTGGGGAAAGTACACAAGTTCTGATGGAGAGGACGCAGATGAGGACATCCATGGGGCTACAGATGAAAAAGACAATTAACTACTTGTTTTTTTAAACAGGGTGCCAGATGGGCTAGTGCAATGTTAATGACCAATTCCAATAAAACACTTGTAGAGACATCCATCATGCAATGTTTTTGTCTCTGAAGAGGAAAAAATCCAGTGCCTGTGTACAGGGATGCCAACTCAGCCTGCCTACATCACGGCACCAGAAACAAGGGAATTTTGTGTGTGTCAAACCAATCCAACAACATGATCTCAAATAAGTTGCTACAATTGGTAGAACACTGTCATGAGATGGTGACAGGGTTTATGAAGGTCAATTCTGTAATTCGCTTTCAGCAAGCAGCATTTCTCATCTCTTAATGTTATTCCAGTGCCTTCAAAATCACATGCAAGTCCAAAACAAGGTCTCATGGACCTGTGCCAACTTGAGGATATCTTCTGAGACCATTGCAGGTTCTTCTAATGCAAGCTGTCAGCTTACTATCAATCATGTATCAATCTTCTACAGGTGTACATTAGAGAGCATATTGACTGGTTGCATCATGGCCTGGTTGAGCAACTGGATCGCCCAGGAAGAAAGATGATTGCAAAAAGTGGTGAACTAGTGCTGGCTGCCATGTCCATCATGGGTTCCAACCTCCGAAGGGATCTACAGGAGTCACTGTCTCAAAAAGGCAGCCAGCATCATCAAAGACCCACACCACACTGGCCACACTCTCATTTCACTGCTGCCATCGGGAAGAAGGTATTGGAGCCTGAAGACTGTAAGGTTCAGGTTCAGGAGTAGCTTCTTCCATTCAAACATTATAACTGGCTATTAAACATTATAACCTCCAAAAAAAGTTTTGAATTACATAGACTTGGGGACATTGAATTTGTCTTTGCACTATTATTATTTGTTTGTTTGCATTATTTTGTCTTGTTTATTGTGATGCTTTCAGAATTCTATCCTTACATCTGTTGTGCTGCTTCAAGAAATTCATAGTTCCGTTTCAGGACATACAGTACAACAATAAAACTCTTGACTTAAAGGGTAACTGTATGTTTGTCTAATGGCCAAAACAGTTGGAACAATGATTTGGTCTTTCATTCTGTCACTGTAGTCAAGTGGACACAATGATGATATCTGAGAGAAAGTAATGATGGGCATCCTTTTGGTTTTGAATGTTGTGCTTAGATTACATTCACTAAGCACCTTGCAATTCTGAAGCAATTTTATGCAGAAACCATTTAGTAGGCCAACACTTATCAATACAAAATCAGAGAAAAGTTTATGCTTTTCTCACTTTTAAGATCACAAAAATAAATAAGGTTAGATTAAGGATTATTTGTATTTTAACTTCCAGGTTTCTTTCTTCTTAAATATAATTATCACAGATAAGATGCAACTAATTGTTTTGCCAAAGCTTTACTCTTCCCTAGTTTCATATAATCTAACTGCAAGTTAGTATGGCGTCGGATGAACGTAGATACAAACCCACTGACTTTAGTATCTTTCCATTAATTAACAATATAATCATTTCTTCGGAGAGTTATTGGAAAAGTTTTAGGGATGAGAAATGCCAGCTGCAAGGTTACACTGGAAAAACTAGGGTTGCTTTCCCAGTCGAACAGATGGTTGAGAGGAGATTTTATCACAGTGTTCAAGATCATGGTGGGTTTAGTTGGGATAAACAGAGGGAATCTTTTCCTACACCGTTTCATAAAGTGCGAAGGGCATGTTTGAAATGAATGGGCAAAAGCTTCATAAAGAAACCTTTTATGCACAGCATTCTGACTGCATTTTGAAATTCTTAATAATGTCTGAATAATAAATGTCATGAAGGTAATCCAAAATATAATTGTGCAGGGTACAACCAAAAATGCATACAAGCATAATTTTTAATATAATTGGAAACCTTGGTTATATTTCAAGGCACATCTTTCATACATAAGATGTCACAATTATGTTTTTAAATATTTACACCATTTTTGAAAGTTTCTGTGAAAAGGAAAATTATGTTGAAATAAATGGAAAAATATATTGGGTTAAAAGAAACTTCTAACTAGCCTAATAGCCCTGTCCCATGGTACGAGTTCATTCTAAGAGCTCTCCCGAGTTTAAAAAAAAATCAAACTCGTGGTAAGCACGGAGAATGAACGTAGCGGGTATGTCGGAGTTCGGGGATGTCTCTTAGCGCTAACGGCAGGTACTCGGGAAGACTCGCTAACGGCAGGTAAGCACGGGAAGACTCGTGAAGATTTTTCAACATGATGAAAAATATCCACGAGAGCCCCGAGTACTGACAAGTGGCCATTACCATAAATCTCCGAGTTCGAATCAGGGCAAACTCGGGCGAACTCTTGGAATGAACTCGTACCGTGGGACAGGGGTTTAACAATGGCTTGATTTCCTGTGTATCTACAAGTAACCATTTCCAATTGGCCACTTCACATACGGCAAATACACCCAGTAGTCTTAAGAGAATGTAAAGTTGCTTAAAGCTTCACTTCAGCAGGAGAATGTCCAGAGCTTGTTACAAGCCGTAATACTTCTTCAGCAGTAGAAATTAACCTACAATTAACCTTGGAAGCAAATGACTGCTTTTTTAAAATGTTAATACTTCTGACATTTAAAATGTGATGTTTGAAGTACATACCAAGATAAATAAAACATGAAATGCGTGGAATTAGAGGTAATTCTACAGGCTGCTATTTTGAAGACAGAAAAATAGCATTGTGTTTTTTATGTGCATGAGAAAGAGTGTGATATAGGTGCGTATATGTTAATTAAAATCTAGTACACTACAAAATTCTCGGAAAAACCTCGGCTTATAAAATATTAAGAAGCTTCAGAAGCAACTTATAGACCAATAATTGCATCTTCCTGTTAAAAGGGTGTAATACAAAGCTTTTTGACAATGTGGGCATTATCATATAATTCACAATGCAATCTGACACCACTGTCAACATTCCCAATGCCTGGAAAATGAATACTTATGCATAGAACAATGGTACCTTGGAAAAATAATCAACTGGGTAATTCATTCATATTATCATAATATGAGCATATTAAGATGTAGACTTTATATTAAAGTTAGAAGTCAGAAATGTAATCAAATCATAATATAATTGCAGTGTATAGCCAAAGTTACTTCAATAGAGAGTATACTCGTAAAACATTCTGCTGCATAATACTTCCATGTATTGAGATTGTTTTTGTAAAATGAAGAAACAGTGTCTTAATTGAATTGTCTGCTGTTTTGAATTGTGGAGCAAGAGTCGAGAAGTCTAATGGCTGTTTTAAAAACCTACTTTCAATTAGGTTGTTCAAAAGAATTCAATAAGGAAATACAGATTAGTGCCAGGCGAACTGTGTAAGTCAAAAAGTCCTTTCAGGATTCCTGTGTTAATGATTATTTACAATGAATCATGCATTCATTGTTCCTCTGTTCTGACATGATCCTTTATTACTGTCTTTTTTTAATCCACACAAATGAGCCTAGTGTAACAGCTGTGCGATCTTAATGACAATTTCATCTCAGTTTTAATGGTTTGGAGCAAATAATTAAAACCTGTATTTACCTTCCGCTGCTTAGCAGCAATTCAGTGTTTTTCATTTTGTATCCAAGCAATGACATATTGATGTCACAGATAATAAATCACTCCAATTTGTTCGTCTCTGTGAACAACAGCCTTAATCTTCATTTATGACTACAAAGTCCATTTAATGGAAGCCTCTGATAAAATACTCAATTACCATTTTTCTGCCACATATACACAGCACAATTCAATTGTCATGCTGATAAAATATTCAGTTTAGCAGATAAACTGTATATAATTCCAGTAGAACAAATGTCAGGAACATTTAACATAAGCAAGAATTTGTTGATTTCTCTGCAGTCTATTTTCAGAGAACTGACAACAGGATTCAATATTTTTCCCCTAAAGCTGACAATTAGAATATTTTCCTGACACCTGCTCCCAACAGTAAAACACTTAATATATTAAAAATTAATAAGACAGCAGACTGCTCGAGTTCCTGGGTCATTCGAAACAAAGATTACAAACTAGAGAATCCAATACAAACAGGAAGAACCGAAAAAAAGATGAAGATAGGCAAAAATGGAGAAGACCAAAACATGTCAATAAATTTAATTGCTGTATGTTCTCATGTTTATCCTGAAAATGGTGAGATCATGGTCTGACTTTTTCTTACTTGTTTAAAATATGCGACTATTGTTTCCTTTAAGCTCACTGCCAGATGCTTTTCTCTTAATTCAAATTACATGTGATGATTTACATTTCCTAAAGCAAACTTTTGACAATTATACATTAATCAATCTAAAACCTAACTTGAAGAGGCATGGAATTTATCCTATCTGTACGCTCCATTCTACCTACACAATGACTAAAGTGACGCCATCTGGTGTTGTTCAGCAACCAAGGAGCATAATCTACCAAGTGGAACATTTTGCTGAAATAAATGAAGATATCTTCCATCAATTATTTTCATTCGGCAGCTCAGAAAATAAATAATCAAAACGAACATTTTCTAGTGTCAGCTACAGAGAACAAGAGGGTCAAACAAAGAATCTTACTGATTTTAAAGCATTTTATAAAGTACATGTGTCACATCTTGATAGCATATAAATGTTTCATGGTATCATTGAACCTTGTTTAAAAAATGATACATTAACTGGGATGGTAGCAGTACATTAATTGTTCTGATTTATAAATTAAAGCCAGATGAAATAAATCATTGAATGGCAAAACATTAAAATTAACAAACACTAATGAATCCCTTCACACACATGCTGTCACATATAAATTAACTTCAAACATAAACATTTATTTCTACTCAGCATTTTTTATCAATTTACTTTCAATACTCGAGGAATAAATTCTGGATAGAACATAGCTTTAGGAAGAATTAAAGATAAAAGGTAACTTTTCCAAATTACACTCCATTTTGTTCCTCTTACAGAATAATGGATCTCTGGACTGCAGCAGTTTTCTGTTATCTATATTTTAATGTATTGATATTTTCTTATTTGTTAGATCTTCCCATTTCACGCATCATTTTCTAGGACAAGAAGGTGGTTGGGTGATCTGTTACTAAATGATTGACAGAGCTGCTCATGGATTGGTGATGCGACATGCAAAAGAATGGCACAAACTATCTTGCCCTCTCATCTGTCATTTAACGTGGGGAAATTAACGCATCTCAAATTAATGTCCATTTGGTTTGACTGGGAACTCAACAAGCAAGAAATCAGTCAAATGTCTCATCCCACTATGCCAAAGCACTCTACAGCATAATATCAGTATATCACCAATCTGACTTGCATCGACAATCTTAACAAATAAACTATAAACTTTCAATTTCTGTTTTATCAATGCTAGACATCTTGGACAGACAAAGGTGGATATGAAAAAGGAAGTTCTTCATAAAACAGTATGATGGAAAATCTATAACTTGTTAACTTATACAAAAAAGTTGTCTGAAAATAACATTTGCCTTGAAACACCCAACACACCAGCTGACGTGTAAAATGGGAGGAGTGTTTAATTACCAGCTATAGGGTTAGAAAACACATGTTCAGCACTCCGATACACTTGCAACCAGTGGACGAGTTTTATTAGTCTCTATTCAAACTTCTTGTGACATATTCCTTCTTGAAAGAGAAGCACACTGCAAAAATGTTTCAGGGAGATTATTTTTCTTCCTTTAAATGTACCTCCCTCTAGTTAGCTAAAAAGTGGAACTGATGACCCGGTGAGTCATGCTGCCTAGATCATCCAGCCTCTTAATTATCTGAATGCATAAAGGTACATGCGGCAGGATCAGAAGCAGAGAAAAATAATGGAAGGGCTCAAAATATCCATTATTTAATAATATATATATAATCATTTGGATTTCCAGTAATGCTCTGATATTGTTTTCAGCCAAGCCCGGCAGATCTGCCAGACAATGATTAAATATATGTGGCCACAAAATTGGCAAAACACACTCTAACTACATATAAATCATCAAACAAATGAATCATGAAATGAATATGTAAATTGTGCATTTAACCTCTCTTTACACAGCAGTGTCTGTCATTCTCTTAAATTTAAGGCCATTGTAATCTTGCAACTTTAAAAATGCTTTGATAAAAGCATGACATGTTCAGTAATAAGTAAACAGTGAGCTGGAACCCCTAAGCAATTTGAATCATTATTGCTACGAGGTGAAAAAGGCATCACATTCATGTGCTAATGTAGGTTCGAGATATGATATGAATATTTGCCTAACAAAAACCCTCCTGTCTTTTACTTGGTGAAAAAAAAATAATGAATGTCAACATAAAATTCCCTTTTCTGCCCTTTGCTCATGGCTGACGTTCAATTATAACAAGAAAAACAGCAGCTCATCTCTGTGCTGGGAAAGAAAATGAGTCAGGCACTGATTTATAGCCTGCTGAAAATCCATCCTTGTAATGGACCAATCTTTACATGAGACTGCTATCCATTACTTTAACTGGGGCCTCCCTGCCCTGATGGTGCTATAGGACATCTGTCAGCACCAAAGAGCTTCAACTAAACAATGGCATCAACAGACAAATTTCCTTTTATCTCAGTGTTAGTGGAACTCTCTAGACTCATCGTCTAATAAACCTGGCTTCAAGTAATTGAAATAATTTAATTAACCAATATAAAGATGAGGCTGCAGTTAAAGCTGCCGTATCTCCTTTCAAACTGACATTCTTATTAAGTCAATTTCACAAATTCGAACTCAGCCAACCAGAGATTTCCCCATAATTGGGCTGACTTTTAGCAGGTCCATCACAAAATACTCGGTTGGTTGCTTTTAAATTTTCTGAATAAACACACACAATGGGGAAAAGTCTTACATGCACAATTACAGACATTTTTTCTGCATCTAACAGCTGGTGACATGCTGACCCACACAAAAAAATTGTCGAGGATTTTTTTTTCTTCAATTGTCCCAAACTATAGCTCTTCACAGATCTCACCAATATTTCAACTCCCCCTGTAGCTTTCTCACACTGAAGACTAACCTACCAGCATTTGAACTTCCATTTTACCAAACAAATTAAGGAAATGGGAAGAGTTATCAACTGATAACCGATATCTTTGACAAATCTTTCTCAACAATTTACGAAAAGTAACAAAATAGGTAGTCGTGGCACATATCCCAAAAACCTTATTAATATTGTAGAGTTCAACTAGAAACAAACATGTCTGAATTAACCTTTCTCTTGCACTGCTCTCTAATAGAAGATTGTTCCGATTGTAGTTTTGGCTGGAGAAGCTACTGGATTATTGGCAACTTCCTTGCAGATATTATAGATGTGCAATTTACTCAGTAAAATCCTGTGGGGTTTTTTCCATGAACTATTATAGTCTTATGAGACCCACGGGATTTTCTTTTAATGTACAGCATTTACAAAATAATGAGGGAAGTTGACATAAAAGGTAACTTTTTAACCTAACATTTGGATCAGATGTTTGATGTTATGTTATAACTGACCATTCATTTTAACCCACTGTTAATTAACTTTACAAACAATATGATATCACCAACACTGATTTCAATTGCCACTAATAGAAATTAAGTAATTCATATTTTAGCAATCTAGAATTTTGACTTGACATCTTATGTGGGAATTAAACAAACTTTATTTGGATGTTTTTTATTATCGAGAGATATTGCAGATATCTTTCATCAATGTTGTTTAAGTGAAATCATTCCTGTAATTATTAACATGTTATTCATTTCCTTGGGGTTTGAGTCAATGATGTTCTCTAATGTTCTCTAATGTTCCTAGTTTGCCACCTGTATCATATTTTTTCTTAAAAGTAACCTTTAATGGTCTATTTAAAGCATGCCATTATAAATATTGAAAGATAACTAAAATAAAGAGCATAACATAATTATGAAATGCATTTGCCTGAAATACTAAATTTCAATAAAAAGGAATCTGAATGAACACTTTGAATCAGAATCCTGTTCCCTGTCAAAGTGTGAAATGCTGCTTTGCATCTGTATGCTCTCCATGGAGAATATAGTAAACATTATTTTATTCCAGCAAAAATGTCAACTATCAGTTTGGTTCCCAAAATACTTCATTTTAAAATGTACCATCAATAGTTTGTTTTGCCTTATTTACATCTTAATATTATTTTACTGGAAGAAAAACTTCAGCTTTAAATGGTCTGATTATCCGAAAGAAGTTGTGTTTTCCCACCTCGTGCAGCCGAGAATATCATTAGCAAACAACCAAAGAGATTAACAGAGTCATAGACTCCTTTGTCGTATTTGAATATGATGTCGGTCTGGGTTGCTTGGCTGTCTGGACTCTCAGAGTCAGTGAAATGGTCATTAGAGTAAATGGAAAGGCTGCCAATTGTGCCTACCAGTTTAGACTGTCCCAGCCTTGTTTGAAATTTTTAGAATGAAACGCAAATACTTTATATTTTCTCAATTATAGAAGTACTACATAACAATTGTGCTATATTCCCAATGGTATACTATAATTGAACTGGGCAAAGAGTTAAATGGTGATAATATTATCTGAAACAATTTTATGTACAGCAGCTTATGTTGATGTCAAACACAAAATAGAACTTATACTGATTAGTCATTGCCAGATATAGATGGCGGAGTTCGTGGCCAACCAGTATCATATCTGAAAAAGGTCTAGCTTCATTTTGGCGACTGTTTAACCCTGCATATATTTCCAATATAACTGACACTCAAATGTGATCTGTCTGATCAGAATGACATATTTATTGCCTCATTCACTGGCCTTACATGCAGGCTGAAAAATCAACATTTGAGTCATAAATTTTCTCCACATGCAATACTTTATGCATGAAAACAGCATAGAGTGGCTTTTACCAAGGCTGAACGTGATGTCTTAAAATACATGGGGAGCTGGTTCAAGGAATAGATGCCTTTTGACATTGTAAAACCGGTGATGCATTTGAACTGATCAATAGGTCTTTTTTTTTAATATATGCCAGAATTTCTATGAACAGAATTGTCCTTCTCAGAATGTTTACTTCATGGACTTAAACACTATTGTCATTCTGAAGTTACAATGTATAATAAACAGGTGAGCAAATATTTGGTACATTATATAGCAGCTGCAAATATAGTGATGGGAGATGTATTTCATATAATCTGCAAACTGAGTCTTGGCATTTTTAAGGATTAAAATCATTTAATTTGCTTGGCAGGATAAGAATCAGGACTGCAAGATCCCAAAATGCATTTTATCAGAATATACACTAATACCACATAGAAACAAACAACAATGAGCAGGTGGGCCATAATGATACAGTGACTCCCAATATGTAGTAGCCATTTGACTTTGAACTGCGAGAGATGCTTTGAGAGGAACAATTGCGTAGTGTGCTTGTTAATTTTTAGAGTCGTCTTTAAAGTATTGATTATTGATGTCTCTCCATCAATCAAGGAAATGAAGGCCCTAATGAAATGAATCTGTCTACCACCACATTCCTGAAATGATGCTAAATATATACAGATTCTTTCTAGCTTATGTTTTATTGCAACAAATGCTTAGAAGCATTCTGAGCAAATTATATGAATCTAGTTTTTCTTATTCCTTGACTTACTTTTCAATTTCCATTCTGAGCCCATGTCGAGGTGTGATGATTGCAATATTCTATAAGGCATGCTAACAATAATATATTTAAAAATTAACAATTCATTAAACTATTTATGTTCATCAAATCCATTAAAAGACAGTGCTCCTTTCCAGGCATACCTTTAATTATCTGATTAAAAACAAATCTGTACAAGAAGCAATGGATATTTAGAAATATAAACACACTACTGGAGCATCTCACATTGAAACAGCATGCAACTCCTCATTATTTCTGGAACAACATTGCTTTGGAACAGTTTCAATGACACAATCACTTTCTCTGCAATTATTTGTTCAATTAAATTAATTGGATCTTAATGTAGTCAATTGTTTTGTTGCTTTGTGCAAGCAATTTAAATTTTGTATCGGAATTGTTTTCAATGTCATGGGGTTTTGTCAACTGATTTATTTTTCTTCATCATTACCTGTGGTATTATCATGTTTTGTGGAGATTTTTATGTTATAGTATCTTCAGCCTTTGTATTTCTATTATGTTATTTAGTTGGCATGATATAATCTTGAGTTTTGGTGTCAACTACCTGGAAATTTCTTGGCCTCATACTTTTGTTAATCCTCCAGTATATAAGAATAAATAATATTACAGATCCAGAACTATAAACATGTGCTTACAACCCAAATTATACGAAACTCAAGCAAAATATCCAAATTAACTTAATAAAAATGGGAAGAAAATATCAAAATAAACATGTTCAAAACTGACAACTTGCCAAATTGCTGGTCATTACCAGGGATGCCATTAACTGTGGCTTGGAATGGGTTTAGTTTAGAATATTTGAGTAAATTGAATATTCAGACTGACATTGAATGATTTTAGCTTGATGTGGTTCTTGTGTTAAGGTTTAGCAGGGGGCTGCCTTTAGTCAGGGCATATAAATTAGCTCTCTGACACAACTTCCAACTGTTGATATGTAGTTAAGATCCATAAAAGATTTAAAATCTTATGCAAATTTCCTCGTTTGCAGCTCAGACAATTTAAATTGTTCTTCAAAATCAGATTTACTTTCTCACACTACTGTGAACTGTAACAGATATAAAGTAGTTTATTGTGTTAAGTTATAGTGACATTATATAAATGGGCAGGAAGGAACTGCAGATGCTGGTTTAAACCAAAGATAGACACAAAAAGCTGGAGTAACTCAGCAGGACAAGCAGCTACATAAATGGGTTATTATTTAGCTTTGGGAGATAATTATATTTTCCATTGTGTACCTATTAAATTAAATTGGAGAATGTTATAATCCGGTAGATACCAGAGTCATTGATGGCAAATAGATAACACTGTGCCTTGAAAAAGAGGGTTAAAGCCCTTTAATTTAAAGCTATCCGGTGCTCCCTTTATGGGCTAGAAGATGGCAAGCAATCATTAGGATTTTCATTTGTTTTTTGTGACTGCTATTTAAAAAATGTTGCATTCCAGAACTTGGTAAAAATCATTTTGATCCTAAGTTTAAAAACACATGTTGTACATTAAATCTATAAACTATCTTTTACAAAAAAATGTCATATACATTTCTTAAATTCTTCTATTCCTGCCGTTTATACTCTGAATATAATTTAATTACAGAAATCCTCTTTCTATTTTAACAATATAATTTTAAATCTTCAATTTATTAAAATTTTATGGAATGGTTATCATCGCCTTTTCATAAAGGAATGAGCGTCATCATTTGTTCCAATGCTATATTCTAGATATAAGAAATTGTACATAACAATGATCATACTTTCAGTAATTTACTTCAATAAAAAATGAATAATCCACACAATTCATTGTTGAATATTTCTGAGCCAAAGATATCTTAATTCTGCTGATGAACAACAAATATCCCCCACAATTCTAAGCTGTAGGTTAACACAAATCACATAATTGTGGAGCGACACAGCAACGTTGTTTTATCTGGAATTTTTCATGTGAAGTGTAACCAAAATGATAACCGGTGCTACTTATAACTTAAAAATAAGGCAACTTTCAAAATTCAGAGTATTCATTGCAGAAATGGAATCATATCAGCCTTGAATTAATAATTCATATCATATGAAAAATAAATCTCACATTTTAGGTACTTTGATCCTTAAAGTAACTTATTTAACAAAGAATGATTAAAGAGCCAGGGAGACCCTTATCTCCCTACTTCATCTATTGTGTTTACAAAAGAAACCCTCATGTTATTTTTCTACTCTTCAGCCTGCCACAGGAATCTAAAATTTAACTTTATTTTATCAGCTGTGTCAAAACTGTAAGCCAGGTGTTCTGAGACCTACCCATGCTCTGGAAATTACATCAGGGGTATGGATTACTCCTATTGTGTCTCTAAAGAAAGTCATAAAATATTCTGCATGTTCAATTTCACGTTCCTTAATTTATGTCACTTTATCTGAGACCCAGAACAGTTCTGAAAAGCAGTAAACTTGAAATGAGCTGGACACGGGTTGTGCTTTTGAACGAAGGTTTGACAACTCCTTTGGCCATGACTCCACACCCACCCCCCCCCCCCCTCCACCCACCACCCTCACCAGAACAGGAACCGCCAAACTCACAATGCTTTCAGTATCGTAGAATTCCAGTCAGTTATAATCCTAAAATATCAGCCTGTTCCTTTACCAACGAAATGATATATTAAATGGTAGTGCCCTCGAAAAATGTGCTTTTATGTGAATAATCTAAAACCAGTGTTTTAGTGTAAAGAGCAAGGTCATCCACCAATAACAGAAAAGCAATGTAATAAATCATTTGCGCATCACAAATAAATTCCACATCAGTAATTAAAACCACGCTTCTTGGCTTGTGCTATCAGCTCATCAAATTTATTCCTCATCTAAAATAACAGATCCACATCTGCAGTCATTATACCATGCAAGATAAATCAATCCACTGAGTGATGCTTTGGGGCATCATGTCTCCCTTTAAACTTCACTGTATTTATTTCCCTGTGACACATTTGACATTCTATTTACTGTAGGTAAATGGAAATCAGCATTGTATACTGCAATCAGTATAAAAAATATACTCTGATTCAATCCTGGTAACAGTGTTAGTAATGCACTATTTACATTGATTACTGCCATGTGAGTCACCTCTATTTCTCGGCTAGTTTGGTCAATTTCAAATTTTGAAAGTGATCATACTATGCTGAAAATTCAAGAAAGATTCCGAACCATTCATTTCATTGCCTCAAGACTTTTTATATCTTTTATTTGCATGAATATGATGCAATATAATTCATCACAAGGAGAATCCTGTCCAATTTGCTATTCTAATTGCTGCCTTAATCCTAAAACTAGCCCACCTAAAAAATGTCAAAAACCAAGGAATTTGTTCTTCATAGAAGCATAATTAAAGAAATAGTAATGAAGCTTATATAACCTCTAGGTTGCAAGCAAATACATGTGAATATAAGATAACATTTCTCTTGCAAGCTACTTTTTCGAATTATGAATGTCAGTTCCAATTTTATACATTCCCATTGCATATATCCAGATTCAGAAACATCTATTCAAGACATCACTCCTAATTAGATGATTAGTGCTTCGAAGGACAGAAGATGGGTCATTTACATAATTTAATCATAAAAAGTTAGCAATGGATATTTCTATATGCATTTGTACAATTATCTTCCTTCCTCAGGCTGTGATATTAATGTGATTAAACAATATTTCTGCAAACAGGCGAGTGTGTACTCTATTAAACCTGCGCTGGAAGCAAATGAAAAATTAATTTTTGAAACCCTTTTTCTAGTGTCTCTAATAAATATGGCATATCAAAGACACTTTTGGAATATTTCTGAATACACATTGCAAAGGACAAAATTACATTATGTGGTCGAAAATTCTGCTGAGAAATTACACCTATGTATAACAATACAATGGAAAATTGCACAGATGTTCATCAGTAATGCAATTTCCATCCAATTTTCTAAATGCAATCCCTAAGTGCAAAATAGCTTAACGTTGTGTTTAGCTTGCAGTTCTTCAATAAATAATGAATGCAATAAAACCTGCAGATCAATTTCAAACCAAGGAATTATAAAGGAATGTTTTATTCTCTAACCATTACTGATCCGAAAAGTTTTGTTCTAATTCAATGAGTTTGACAGGTCGGTCTATTGCAAAGTTATAGTATCCCAGAAACATATCTGGCAATGTATGCTTACCATTTATATAGCTGTCAGTTAACAAGCTAAGAATATCACAGAAACATCAAAACACGCACAAAATCCATATCCAAGGCGATTCATTTGGATCTGCCCCCATTGATTTATTGTACAAACTGCAACATCTGCAGTCTGAAAAGACGCTCTGGAAAATTAATTCTTGGTCAATTCAAAGAGAACAAAAAAAACGCACCAGATAAATCAACCCGCGGATTAGTTTGGCACCTTAGTTTATTTTTTGCATCTTGCATTATTTGTTAATTGTGAATGTCTTTAGCATTTGGGAGTAAGTTTTCTGGCAGGGTTTCGCTGATTAGAAATGACAACAGCGAGTCCTGCAGGCCGAAACAGAAAACATACAACCGCAAAGTGGCTCTGTTCCGTGATCGCGATCAAATGAAAGGAACGCTGTGGTGGCTAAGGATAGCAGTTTATGAATAAACCGTCTTTAGCACCTCGCTTTAACTTTGCGCCGTCCGATCTTTGTGCTGGCGTGGGCAGTAACCCTTATGATAGTTTAACACCCACACAGCATAAGTATTAATGTGATTTCTTACGTTCGTGCCACGATGGGTGTCGCGTGTTCCTTGCAAAACGACGAATGGATACAATTACTAAAACGGGTTCATAAGCGAGTGCCTGCACTTTCGTTCATTTTGTTGTTATGAGCTCCTTGTTTGCGATAACTTAAAAGTAGGGTTCGCGGGGTGGGAGGGTGAAATGAGTTAAACTGAAATGTGACCGATGATGATAAAGGAGTAAACAGAGTATATGCTAATACTGATGAATATTTTATGATGCATTCCAGTTTTCCGGATCTAGACTTGTCTCCAACTGAGAAAGGCCACGATGTTTCTCATCACCGAAAGCCCCTGTTGGCCTGAAGATTAAATGTCCAAACAGGTGACAGCGATGAAATGGAAATGGGAAGAAATAAGGAAAGAGAGAAAAACTAAGAGTGAAAGAGAAACACATCAAGGGGAAGGGGAGGTCGATCTTACCTTGCGTTGGTGCAATCGTTGAACAAAGTTTCAAAGTCTTTTCTGGATATGAGTTTGCAACGGTTAACTCCGGGCTGGATGGCTCCAAGTCCTCTGAGGATTCTGACCTGCTCTACAGTGCAGACCACGGGCGTTATATCCAGTCTCTTTAACTTAGTGTAAACCGTATGCAAACCGCCCACCAGATGCTTGAGGAAGAGATCAAAAACCTGCGGGAGGCAGATCAGCTCCTGCCCGTCCACATTGAAAGACGCCACTTTGACTCCACGGAGCTCGACCATCTTACACTCGTTGCCGCTGTTGATGTTATTACCAATGCTGCTGAGTTTGGGGGATTCCGAAGGGCTGGTGTACACGGAGTCGGTGCGGAACAAGCCTCCTGTTAACGGGGTGGAGGTGGGAGTGAGGGGGGGCGGTGGGATAACGGGAGCTGACACAGCCATGGCCACTTTTCCACATGTACTCTGTATGCGCGTCTCTCTGCCTCAGTGTATCTGTGTAATGTAGTGAGCAGAGGAGCCGCAGTCACCTAGTCTTCGCATCGACCCGACTCGACCCGCCCCCTCGCCTGATTGACGTCGCGGGCAGCCAATCCACAACGCACTGCCGCAGAGACGCTTGTGATTGCAGGTTTGCGCCGCGGTTCCGCCAATGAGGGAGAGGGGGTGGGGTTTACTGGCGGCCTCAGTCATGTACGTGCCGGGCATGTATCAATAAATCACGGAATGAACTGGAGCCGCTGCCTTTGAGTTTAAAGCTGAACTCACCCCTAAGTTTCCGAAAGTTTGTCCATCTTTCAAAGTCTAAAGTTTCCTGACAGGCATTTGCTCATGCAATCTTCTGAACGGTAAATTATTCTGGGATGGGTTCAAACACTTGTCTTGAATGTAAAAACAAGGAACTGCGGATAGACACAAAATGCTGGAGTAACTCAGCGGGTCGGGCAGCATCTCTGGAGAGAAGGAATGGGTGACGTTTCGGGTCGAGACCCTTCTTCAGACTGATGTCGGATGCTGGAGTATAAACTTGCCTTTTATAAACTTATTTCTGTTAAGTCCTTTAACGAAACCATTTATATTCGGTCTGTTGGGGATTTTGGTTGATTCGGGGCATTTTCGATTCTCATTTATTTCTGCACAGAAAATGATTGTGCACGGCTTTCAGAGACAACGCGCTGTATCCTTAATCCAAATGAATTGGGATTTGCCCTTGATCTAACTTCGTGTTTTCACATAAAAGGACAGGTTTTTTTTCAAAAGTAAAAATCGTAATGATCTTGGAATATGGATTGTGATAAAGTTAGTAGAGAACATTTTGGAAAACCCATTAGGTTAGGCAGCATCTGTGGAGAGAGAAAAAGTCAGAAATCAAATATTTAATATTAAATAAAACATACAATAAGCAATAAATTAAACGCGAAGCACGTTTCTTTTCACTGCACTTCAAACTCCTCGTATTTCGCCTTTTGTTTCAGTCGAAGTTCTACAGCCCGAGGTGATTCACTGAAGAGAACTGAAAACATAAGGAGTAGCAGCCTAATTGCATGTCCTGCCGAAGATGATATGCTCGATAATATTGTTATTTTTAGTTCAATAGAAATAGATAACTTCTTGACGTGACGGGAAACAATTCATGCTATTGTAAGCTCAGCTCCGGAATCCATCTGAATATTTGAAAGCGATTGTTTTTCAGAAGATTTTTGGTCCGTTGTGTCGATAAAACGTACACAATTAATCCGGTTTGTTTTAATTTCGACATTCTTTTGATCACATCCCTTGTATATTTTTGCGCGGGTTGGTGGGGATGCGGTGAGTGGAGGAAAGACCTGAAACCCAAAGGTGCTGCTTCCGACACAACCTTGGCATCCTTATACTCTGAAGTATCAGTAGCCATGCGCATAATTTAAAAAACACGTATATTGACTCAAAATGCTGGAGTAACTCAGCGGGCCAGGCAGCATCTCTGGAGAAAAGGAATGGGTGACGTGCAGTTCCTTCCTACATATTAAAAAACGTATGCTTGTTTTTCAAACTCAATCCACAGGTTGATGTTGAGAATTGAGTGCAAATGACATATCCTATTTTAAATAAACATCGATCGCTGTTAACGCACTGCATAGAACACCACATAAGAATGTTAATAATTCAGTTAACCGACTCGTGATCAGTCTTTGGAAGAAAATGCAAGAATGTTACACCTGCCGGTTCCGCGGAAGTTGGTCTTATGGGACCGTTTATGTCTACATCTTTAGAAATAGAAAGAATATGATTTGAGCAAGGATATCTTTTCCTAATAGAATTTGGGGGAGGGGGGGAAGAGAAATATGTGTATATCGGCGATAAAACACGAACACCTGTTACAAATACACCTATCTTATATGTGGTGTGCGATAGAAAAATAATGTGTAATGATAGCAAAGATGATAATTGAAACTGCCTTTGAATGAACTGATATAACTGCATCACCTCAATTTCATTCAATTGTCTTTGACTACTTTGATAAATAGACTCTCATATAATTCTCGCTACACCTGCAAAGAGCCGGGGTGACTGTATCAGACTTGCTTGCGGAAAACAGGACTATTTTCATTCTTAAATTAAGAGCTCAAAAACTTTCCCTCACGATGTGTATAATGACTATACGGAGTCGTGAAATGAAGCAGGTAAACTAATTCCATCAACTTTTTATTTCAATCACTGCTGATGCGGCTAGTCAGAAAAGCTAAATGATTTCATTTAAATTTCCGGTTAATAATCGGCGGCAATGGGCGTAACCATTTATTATAAATAAGACAGAATACTAATCTGAAGAGAAAACAATAAACCTTTGAACATTTTTGCTATAAAGCAGTTATTACGATACACATTATATTATTGTTTTTTCACCGTTAAAAAAAAGGGATAATAATATTGCCAGCGGAATATTGTATTTACAAGCGCACATTGATGGAGACACTTGAAATTGCAGATGCTGGAATCTTGAATCCATTCCCTCCACACTAACTGTCTGGACCCCTAAGTTTCTCCAGTACAGTACTTTATTTTTGCACATGGGAATCTATAATTTGTTAATCCCGAGGATAGTGTGTCATGTCGGTCATAATAATGACGTGCGTGCATAAATGCTGCTTAAAATATCAAGATATTTGAGCTGATTACTTAGCACATTTGCTAGGGGAACTTTGTCTCACGCCTGCAGAGTCGCTGTTTCCGGTCGTTAAGATTACGCTCTACGAATAAATACAACTTTTTTAAACTCCAGTGGAAAATGCTTGCTGTAATTTACCAATGATTTTACCCTCTATAACCGCGGAAGTCGGGATGTATGTAGGCAAAGGTGTGATAAAATAAATAGTAATCTGAACGAGAACTATAAGAGGGCGGGGCTATTGATTAAACAATAGCCACATCAATACAATTAAGCACACAGAAACTAACTTGTTCATTAAACACATTTCGCCAGGTCGTTGATGAGACCAATGTCGGTATCTTGAGTCATATCCAAAAACACTGGAAATACAAATTACAAGATGCTGGGGTAACTCAGCAGGTCAGGTAGCATCTCTGGAGAACATGGGCAGGCGACGTTTTGGGTCCGGACTCGTATTCATGTTCTCCACAGATAAGATGCTGCCTTAACCCGTTGAGTTATCCCAGCCATTTGTGTTTTATTCAGGATTCCGGCATCTGCAGTTCCTTGCGTCTTCCTACAAATCATCTATTCTCATTCATAAAACGTGCATTATTAGGGGATAATAGCATGTTTACCAAACTCGACTATTTGAAAACCACTTTTCGCAGCAAGCGCACCGACAATAACCTCTTATTGTAAAGGACGTTTTATTCGATTTAAGGAAATTAATGTTCCACCGCGTGGTCGCTGTAAACTAAATACGACTATGGTGTTTGTCAGGCAGCTCGTGGGGTTCTGACGATTACAATTAAATGTGCAGATAACGGTTGAATATGTTGCTTTATACCAGAAGATCCTCATGATCTTTATCCGTGGAGCACTAGAATTGTAACCGAACATTCAATGCACACATATTTCAATAACACTGAAGCTTTACTTAATGTAGATGGAACGTTTTCAGATTGGTAATTAAAGAGCTTTGGTTTGGAGAGTAGGTTGCTCAATGTAAGACTAAACTGAAGTTCCGTTTATTTTTTCCAATTCATTGTATCTTCATAGAGTAATCCCCGTCCTTTTCCCATTTAGATAGGATAGACGTTTTGATTGAAATATACATGGTTTGGAACTATAACTTCGCACGTTACTTTTGTCGAATAAATGGGGAGAAATATTTTAATTGTCCTAACATTATGAATATTTCATCCAATTTCCCAAATTTATGCGTTCTCGATAATAAACAGAGATTGAAATAGGCGTTTTGGGGCAATTGGCAAATACGGTTTGTTATGCGCAACCCTGGAAGTAGTGGCAGAAACAAGATTTGAATAGTTTGCAAAAATGTGCAGAGTATTAGGTTGGATATGGTTTCAAATTAAACAAGTACAGTATAGTCGATTAGGACAATCAGTGTCATATTGAATCACGCCTGGCGTACTTATCAATAAATAACTAATTACGCTATTTAAAAAAAAAACAAATTGCAAAACAGCGGCAGTTTCATGTTATTGCTGATATGTCATTTATCGACTTTGCAATGTGTAGCTGCGCAGAACTAGGAATATGATGCAGGTTTGTCTCATGCCGCCAAGTTAGCAGAATTCCATGTTGATGTATGTCTTGCAGCCAGCATGATTGCAAATGCCAGGCTCTCTCTCTGCCTCCCTGTATACTGGCAAGTGGGCCGTTCCCTGCTGACTGACGGCGGGCAAGTGTCGTAATTTCCGCACTCTGCGTCACATGAGCACTGCTAAGATGGCCGACTCTCTCCCCGCCGAGCTGGACCTGGTCGTCTTGGGTACAGGTAAGCGATGAAGGGACGAACCAAGGCGTCGTGTTTGGCGTTGTGCTTCTCCCGGACGTGGAAGGTTGAGCCTGAGGGCGTGGGTGTCGGAGCTCTAAAGCCCAGCCTAACGTTGGTTGTGTTGTGTTGAAGCTGGGCCTTGCTTCCTATCCTGTGAGTGTGACGGCGTGGGACCTGAGACTGAGTCGGTCTCTGCCAACAGTGTGTCACAAAACCACATTCAATCACGCAGCACCTCGCAAAATGACTGCAGGCAGTGCAGTGTTTTATGGAATAAGCTGCCAGAGGCAGGGACTATCACAGCATTTATGAAACAGACAGGTACAGACATGGATAGGACATGTTTGGAGGGATACGGACCAAACGAGGGGAGGTGGGACTAGGGTAGCTGGGACTGGTGGAGCTGGGACTGGTGGAGCTGGGACTAGGGTAGCTGGGACTGGTGGAGCTGGGACTGGTGGAGCTGGGACTGGTGGAGCTGGGACTGATGGAGCTGGGACTAGGGTAGCTGGGACTGATGGAGCTGGGACTGGTGGAGCTGGGACTAGGGTAGCTGGGACTGGTGGAGCTGGGACTGGTGGAGCTGGGACTGATGGAGCTGGGACTAGGGTAGCTGGGACTGGTGGAGCTGGGACTGGTGGAGCTGGGACTGATGGAGCTGGGACTGGTGGAGCTGGGACTAGGGTAGCTGGGACTGGTGGAGCTGGGACTGGTGGAGCTGGGACTAGGGGAGCTGGGACTGGTGGAGCTGGGACAAGGGTAGCTGGGACATGTTGGGACGGAGGGCTTGTTTACACAGTGTATCGCTCTATGACTAAGTATAGGGAAAGTTGTGGTGCCCTCTGTACCATTTAACATCAGTGAACTTGCCCTTTTTCCTTTATAGCTTTTTATAGTTTTGTGTGAAGAAATATCACTGTCTATTAGTAATTTAGCAAGTGAAAATCAAAACAATAAATGTAAAGGCTGGGAATGTTAAAATAAGAACAATGCTGGAAACGGGCAGCATCTGTGCAGCAAGAGAAACAGTTAATGATTCAGTTGGAAGATCCTTTGTCAAAACTTGTAAAATTATGTGTAAAACAAGTTGCAGAGAAGATTGGAAAGTGAAGACTTGCACCAAATTAGTATGTCTGTCAAAGTGAGGCCAAGTGTATTGTGGTGCTAAGTGGCAGATAAAGATTGCAGTGTTCCTGATGGCTGTGGGAAGTGTGCCCAGCTGCAGCTCTTTATAGACTACATTAGAGAACTGGAGCAGTGGCAAGTTGACCATGGACTCATCCAGAGCTCCTATGTGTGTCACATATTGGAGTTAGTCACATCTAAAGTGTAGGCAGCGAGTAAATGGGTGACCACTTTCAGAATTTTGGACAATTATGGCCTCCTGGGGCAGAGGTGACCTGTAGAAGCGGGAAGGGTTGTACCCAAAGATACTAGAGGAGAAATCCTCTAGAATCTTTGGTTGTTCCTGAAGGTAGACACAAAATGCTGAAGTAACTCTACGGGATAGGCAGTATCTCTGGAGAGAAGGAATGGGTGGTGTTTCGGCTTGAGACCCTTCTTCAGTCTGCCTGTCCTGCTGAGTTACTCCAGCTTTTTGTGTCTACCTTCGATTTAAACCGGCATCTGCAGTTCTTTCCTACACAAGGGTTGTACTTGAACTGGAGGGGAACTAATATCCTTGCTGGTAGGTTTGCTAGTGCTCCTCAAGAGGGTTTAAACTAGAGTGGCAAGGGGGTGGGAACCAAAGTAGAAGATCAGCAAATGGAAGGAATGATGGGAAGGTAGAGGTTAGTCCGCAGGGTGAGGATTAGTTTAGTTTTTGGTTTAGAGATACCGCGCAGAAACAGGCTGTTTGGCCCACTGAGTCCACACCGACCAACAATCCCCATACACTAATACTATCCTGTACCCTAGGGACAATTTATAATTATACCAAGCCAATTAGCCTACAAACCTGTAAATCTTTGGAGTGTGGGAGGAAACCGGAGCTCCTGGAGAAAATCCGTGCAGGTCACGGAGAGAACGTACAAAGCATAAGGTTAAGGAATATAATTAAATTAATGGGCTGAAGTGAGTAAAACAGATGATCTAAGTGCCAGGATCAGTGCTTGGGACTGAGGTGTTATGGCTGTTATGGAGACTTAGTTGCAAGAGGGACACAACTGGCAGCTCAACATCCCTAACACTTTAATTCCCATTCCCACACTGACCTTTCTGTCCTAGGCCTCCTCCATTATCAGAGTGAGATTAATTGTAAATAGGAGGAACAGTATCTCATATTTTGTTTGGGCAGCTTACAACTCAGTGGTATGAATTTGATTTATCTAACTTCAAGTAACCCCTGCACTCCCTCTCTCTCTCCATCCCTTCCCCACCCAAGGTGCACCAGGTTCCCATTCTCACCGAGCAAACAGCTAACAATGGTCTGTTTCCTTTTATTATCGTTACTTTTTTGCATATCTTTCATTCGTTTGTTCTCTTCTCTACATCACTGTCTATATCTCTCGTTTCCCTTTCCCCTGACTCGTCTGAAGAAGGTTCTCAACCCGAAACGTCACCCATTCCTTCTCTCCAGAGAGGCTGCCTGTCCCGCTGAGTTACTCCAGCATTTTGTGTCTATCAGCATCCCAAAAGTTTGATGTTTCAGACATAATAGAGAGGGAGGTAAAAGAGGTGGAGGAGTTGCTCTATTAATCAGGGAGAATGTCAGTGGCACTTGGAGAAGACATACTGGAGGGTTCTTGCACTGAGGCAATATAGGATGGTGATCAAAATAAGATGGGTGCAATCACTCCAATGTGATGGTATTATTGACCCTCCAATAGCCAGCGAGAGATGGGGACCAGACAAGTAGGCATATTATGGAAAAATGCAAAAGCAACAAAGTTATCATAGTGGGTGACTTTAACTCCCCACTGGGAACCTAGTCAAAAGGCCAAGATGGGACATAATTTGTTAGGTGTTTCCAATTCACTTTACCTGTTTAGAGGATTCAAAGTATCTTTTGGAATTTTATTGGTATTTTGCTGCATAATGTAGCCTGGTCAACGGAAGTGCAAATTTGTAATATGAGGGAGAGAGATTGCAGAAAATGTGGACTAGTGTTGGTGTGTGTGAAAGCTCTTCTACAGACATTTTCATAATGTACATTATGTACTTATGTTGTGCTCTGGATTAATTCCCATGAATGAAAGCACTGTTGAAATCTAATGGTGTATAACCCTGTACCCTAAAATCTCAGTTCTGCCTGCCTGAAACCAGTCCTCAGACATCCTCTCCACATTGAGCCATGGCCAGTTGATTACTGCGGGAGCAATGGTGGCAAAATAGTGATTCATGCCAATGTACACACACACCATGCAGTCCTCTTTTAAAAAAAAAGTAAAGACGTCTATTTGCCCGTGTCAGTACTCCATGGCTTTGAGGGCTTCAATAAACGAATGCTCTGCGGGGTTGTGCTAAGTAGAATAATACCAGTGCAGTTGAATACCAGCAAATCTGTAATTTAGGTTGTTGGCTATGGTAGGAATGTCAGTCCCTACTTGTCTTTCAATAATGGCAGCTATGGGTTCGATGGGATGAAAACAGAGTACTGTCCAGGTGGCAAAGAAATACCATTCCTATTTTAGTGAGTGTGCCTGTCTCTGTGTGTCCCGTTCCTTTCTTTGTATTGTAGTTCATTTTACATGCTGTGTAGTACAGCTAATTAATGCTTTGTTTTTATTTTTCCACGTTTTTTTCTCAGTTTGTCCCTGTAGACAAATATCGAAACCAATGGAACACAGATTAAATGTTTTATTTGATTACCATGTGGCATCATTCTTATAATCTTGTTGCATAATTGTACAACTGACAAGTGTGCAACATGTATCTGTACACAAAAATGCTGGAGAAACTCAGCGGGTGAGGCAGCATCAATGGAGTGAAGGAAATAGGCAACATATGGTTTTGACCGGAAACTTTGCCTATTTCCTTCGCTCCATAGATGCTGCCTCACCCGCTGAGTTTCTCCAGCATTTTTGTCTACCTTCGATTTTCCAGCATCTGCAGTTCCTTCTTAAACATGTATCTGTTCACTGTGGATGGCTCGATTGTAATCATGTATTGTCTTTATGCTGATTGGTTAGCACACAACAAAAACTTTTCACTGTACCTTGGTACATGTGACAATAAACTAGACTAAGCTAATGTTTTTTGGGGCATCTTAGTGCATTTTACAGTTAAATGAAAACATTTTAAACTGCAGGTGATCCCCTTCCCAGTTCTCTGACCAGTCTTACTGTCTCCAACTACATTGTATCTCTGGTACACAAAAATGCTGGAGGAACTCAGCGGGTGCAGCAGCATCTATGGAGCGAAGGAAATAGGCAACGTTTCGGGCCGAAACCCTTCTTCAGACATTGTATCTCTGTTTGCTTTGTTGTTAATTTCCCCCAACTAACAATGATCTATTCTACATTTTCCTTGATCTTAATTCCCTTTGTTCTATATTCACACCTTACTTCCTTATCTACACACTTCTCTATCTATGTACCTCCCTCTCCCCTGACATCAGTCAGACGAAGGGTCTCGACCCGAAACGTCACCCATTCCTTCTCTCCAGAGATGCTGCCTATCCCGCTGAGTTACTCCAGCATTTTGTGTCTACTGTTTAAACCAGCATCTGCAGTTCCTTCCAATACATGATCTGCATTTGGCCAACCCAACATTGTAGAAACCTATAAATGTAGAGAACGACACATCTTCTAGATTCCGCTCAATCTTTCAATTAGTTTAGTTTAGAGATACAGCGCGGAAACAGGCCCTTTGGCCCACCGAGTCCGCGTCGACCAGCAAATGTAGGTCCCTTACAATCAGAGACAGGTGAATTTATAATGGAACACAAGGAAATGGCCGAACTTTAAATAATATATATATTTATTTTATTAGAAGCAATTGTACAAGGAGAAAGTAATCGACATAACAGTTATACAATTTTCGTACTGCTTCATTTTTAACATTTTATAAACTAATAACTAAATTGGGAAAAAGGAAAAAAGGAAAAGAAAAAGAAAAGAAAGAATTTTGAGAAAGACACGAAAAAGAAAAAAGAAAAACCCCAGAACTAATGAAGAAGTGAAAGAAGCGGAGATATATCCCACTGCCCTTCCAGGCACCCGCTCACCCGACCCTAGCGTCGGTTTTGAATTTGTGTTCAGCCATTATGTTGTTGAAGAAATTCAATAAAAGGAGACCATATTTTGGGAAATTGATCTGGTTTGTCAGTCAAGACAAGCCTTTTTTTTTTTCTAGATGTAGTGTCTCAGTCATTTCTGTGATCCACATCTTCACTGTGGGGACTGTTATCTTTTTCCAGAAACATAGAAACATAGAAAATAGGTGCAGGAGTAGGCCATTCGGCCCTTCGAGACTGCACCGCCATTCAATATGATCATGGCTGATCATCCAACTCAGTATCCTGTACCTGCCTTCTCTCCATACCCCCTGATCCTTTTAACCACAAGGGCCACATCTAACTCCCTCTTAAATATAACCAATGAACTGGCCTCAACTACCTTCTGTGGCAGAGAATTCCACAGATTCACCACTCTTTGTGTGAAAAATGATTTTCTCATCTCGGTCCTAAAAGACTTCCCCCTTATCCTTAAACTGTGACCCCCCTTGTTCTGGACTTCCCCAACATCGGGAACAATCTTCCTGCATCTAGCCTAACCCCTAAAGAATCTTGTAAGTTTCTATAAGATCCCCCCTCAATCTTCTAAATTCTAGCGAGTACAAGCCGAGTCTATCCAGTCTTTCTTCATATGAAAGTCCTGCCATCCCAGGAATCAGTCTGGTGAACCTTCTCTGTACTCCCTCTATGGCAAGAATGTCTTTCCTCAGATTTGGTGACCAAAACTGTACGCAATACTCCAGGTGTGGCCTCACCAAGACCCTGTACAACTGCAGTAGAACCTCCCTGCTCTTATACTCAAATCCTTTTGCTATGAATGCTCTTATACTCAAATCCTTTTGCTATGAATTTAAGTATAAGTTTTTTTGCAGTTATTAAACCAAAGTCAAGGAAGTGTCTTTGCGATATCGTTAGATTAGGGCAGCCCTCTGACATTCCCAATATTATTAGTTTTGAATCTGGCTCCAATTGAATTTTAAGTGTTTTAGAAATGATATTGAATATTTCCGTCCCGAAGTTTTGTATTTTTATACAGGATACAAAAGAATGACTTAGGGTGGCTTCTTGAAAGTGACATTTATCACAAAGAGGAGAGACAGTTGGGAAGATCTTGTTTAATTTGGTCTTTGAGTAGTATAACCTATGCAATACTTTAAATTGTATCAGGCAATGCCTGGCATTTAAAGAACAGTAGTGTATGTATTGTAGGCTTTCCTCCCATATATCTTTCGAAATGGGTGAATCCAGCTCGTCCTCCCATGCTTGCCTATAAATATCAGAGGGTGGGGTGTCAATATTTAGAAGAGTGTTATAAATGTAAGATATCAACTTACTTGTATCGGCATGTCTATTCAAACCATCGTCTAATATATCTGGACCGTAATCTCAGATTAGAAGGTATCTAAAAAAACTATTGGCATTCAAGACATATTTCTCCTGCAGTTCTTGAAAAGAAGAGAGTCCCCTTCTTATAGAGGTCTCCCACAGTATTGATTCCCAGGTTCTTCCATTGAACAAACACCATATCTAAAGTAGACGGTTTAAACGATGGATTATTTGCCAAAGGAAGAAGGAGAGACATATTTCTCAATTTAAGTGAGTTTCAGCTGTTTCCAGATACGGACAGTACTATGTATTATTGGATTTTGCTCATATGTTGACTTATTATAATGTATTGGAGATAGGAGGATCGAGCCTATACTAAAAGGCAAACAATCTTCCCTCTCCATTTTTAACCAATTTACATGTTGACATGTATCGTCCAACCAGAAAGTCATATTTTTAATATTAGTTGCCCAGTAATATAAAAGAAAATTAGGTGGAGCTAATCCTCCATTTTCTGTTGGTTTTGTAGTCTCAAATAAAGTTAGTGACAATGAAGTCAATTAAAAAAAAAAAAAGCTTTTAGGGAGATATATCGGTATTGATTGGAATAAGTATAAAAGTTGCGGAAGGAAGATCATCTTTATGGCATTTAATCTACCAATAAGCGAGATAGGAAGTGTTTTCCAAAATTGGATGTAGGCATACAATTTAGTGATTAATGGTGGGAAGTTTATTTTGAACAAAGGAATACTTTCTAGTCACGTAGATTCCAAGATATCTGAACTTTTCAGTAACGATTCTGAAAGGAAATTGTTGGAGTTGAGAAGGGTCTTGTTCTTTTATTGGCATGATTTCACTTTTGTTCCAATTTATTCTGTATCCAGAAAAATAACCGAATTGTTCTATACAGGGCTCTCACTTAACTTTTTTTCCCTGTTGCCAGCCAGGCGACTTAGGCAGCTTTTTAGGTTGCCAAATAACAGTTTAGGTGGTCAATTTAAGACGGCTTGCATGACGTGTGCGATAATGTGCTCGAACGAAGTGCATAGTTACCAGTCGGAATTATGCTCAAAGAAGCATTTACATATTATTTCTGCTTCAAATAAAGTCACAAACTAAACATATTCACCAACCAAGGCATGATATATACCACAATGAAATGCAGCAAAGTTACAATACAGTATCTCAACTCTTTTTACACATTGCAATTAATGCAATTTCTATTATTTCTTTCCACTTCCCAACAAAAATGAGGTTGGATTATTCAGCGTATGATAAACCTGTGTCAATAAATCCTGGACCATGGTAACATATATGCTTAACCATGCACACTACAGATTGATGCAAGCATGTTTTCTGTGAAGGACCGAAAATTATCATGACATGGCCATAGCATGGGTCGTTATTGCTATTGGTACAGAAACACTCTCGCTTCCCACATAATTTATCCACAACAAAATATACAGGTTGCAAGGAAATTTCTAAAGGCATTTTATGATAGCTGTTAAAACCGACTATACCCATCTGACAGGTTAAACATTACACTAACTAACAAGAGATGGCCAAAGGACATAACTGCAGCAAATGTTCTTTTGGTAATATGTTTAAAGGTGTCAAAACGCCACATTACCGGACATTCAGATTAAATGTGTGTTGTGAACAGCAATGAAGAGACCCAGTTTGTATGCACCAGATTAAATTTTTTTTATTGATAAACGCTGTTTCCATCATTCCCACTTCAGAATTAACGTTAAAATTTCAACTAAAATATCTCCTGCCCAAATTTGTGATATATATGACCGACTGTAGAAGTAAAACCTGGATAAATCCAACGTATAGCTGTGAATGTTGCTCATTAAATAACAGTACAGATACTCCATATTAAGAGCATTGATTTGCCGTTAAAATGAATTCTGTAATAACGTGTTAACGGTAGCAGTGACAATCGAACACTGCGGTTTTAATGTTTCACGTGTTCACAATTTAATTAATCCATCTTTATGGATTAAAACAAATAATAACATTGGGATTTAAAACACATTTGATTGCATTCTGTTATCAAACATAGTCAATTTTCGCTCTGAAGACATTTCCAGCACAGTAGGGTCAGGGGGCTGTGAATCAGTACGGGATGGATAGATGGCGGGGGGTGAGAAGCAAGGTGTGGGATGGATGGATTGAGGCTGGGGAATTAGTGCGTGTTGGTTGGAATAGGTAAAATTGTGAGGGGAGAGCGCGGGGGATGTCAGTGGGGTTGAATGGGGTGGATCAGTACGGGATTGATGGGGGGCATCAGTACATGATGAATGGGGAGATCGGTGCAGGATGAATGAGGGGATCAGTAAAAGAGGGAATCGGTACAGGATGAATGAGGGGATCAGTCCAGGATGAATGAGGGGATCAGTACAGGATGAATGAGGGGATCAGTACAGGATGAATAAGGGGATCAGTACAGGATGAATGGGAGGAGGCAGTGCAGGATGGATGGGAAAGGGGGTGAGTACAGGATGAATTGGGGGACCAGTGTAAGATGGATGGAGGGGGGGGGAGGTGGCAGGAAAATCAATGCGAGGTGGATAGGGAGATCACTGCAGGATGAATAGATGGGGGGGGGGGTAGGTGGGGGGGAGCACAGGGAATGTCAGTGAGGACTGAATAGAGGTGGGAATGGGGATCAGTGGAGAGGAGGGGTCCCAGGATAAGGGGGGCGTACAAGAGAGAGAGAGGGGGGGGGGAGGAAAGAAGGTCAGCGCTCATCGGACAGGGACGGTATCATCGCCCCACTGCCTTGGCCGTCCCTGTGCACCGCCAAGTGCCGCCTCCAAAGGGGGAGGCAGTTGGGATCTCCTCGTCACCGCCTACCTTCCTCCGCCAGCCAACAGAAGGTGCGGGGCCGAGCGGTTCAGCTGCTTCAGACGGCGGAAGGGGGCGTCCCCCTTCCTTCCTCCCGACCTCGGCATTCATTGTTTTGAAAGCGGTATCGCCGTTAGCAGATTGGCAAGCAGCGGCCGCTATCAGGGCGGGCGGGGTGCTGGAGGAGGTGGAGCTGCTATCACTGCTGCTGTGCGGGGCCCGTCATTCGCTCAGAACCCGCCGTCACCCCACACCCCGTATCTTTGCTCCGCACTACAGCCGTCGCCGCCGACACAAAACGTCACGTTCCATTTCTCCAGAGATGCTGCCTGACCCGCTGAGTTACTCCAGTTTTCCATATAAACCAGTACCTGCCAAGCCGGGCAAAATGACTCGGCATTTAGGTTGCCCGGCGGCACCTTGGGTGGTCATTGGCACCCGGACAACTGCTAATTTCGAGCCCTGCTATAATGTTTAAAACATTTGGAATACTAACTTGGGAATTAGTAATGTATAAAAGTACAATATCTGCATATAACAAAATTTTATTGGAGGTATATTTGGTATTATATCCATAAATGCCCGAATGGGACCTGATACTCTCGGCAAGGGGTTCTACGGCTAAAACAAATAACATTGGAGAAAGAGCACATCCTTGTCTGTTATCCCTAGATAAATAAAATTTAGGTGAAAGCATTTGACTTGTCAGCATTCTAGCTGTCGGATTAGTGTATAGAAGCTTCACCCATAAAGTAAAGTTTTCTCCCAATTGAAATTTTTCCAACACTGTGAAAAGATAAGACCATTCCACTTGGTCGAAAGCTTTTTCTGCATCTAGAGAAATAATTGTTAGATCCTCATTTGGCATTCTCTGCGAATATATTATGTTAAACAAACGTCGCAAATTATAAAACGAGTGTCGTTTAGGTATAAACCCAGTTTGATCTGGATGTATTAGTTTACCGATAACTAAGCTATGAGCCAGTCTTAGCTAGTATCTTCTGATCCGCATTTAAAAGGGCTATTGCCCTATAGGATCCAGGCTCCTCGAGATTTTTATCTTTTTGGGGAATTAATGTAATAGTTGATTCAGCAACAGTTTGTGGTAAAGTCTGTTCTTTAAATGCTTGAATATAAAGGGCTTGTAAGCGTGGAGAAATTAAAGCATTAAATTTTTTATAAAATTCGTTACTAAACCCATCCGGGCCAGGAGTTTTTCCATTTTTCAATGATTTAATAGTCTCCACGATGTCTTTTGTTGTTATCTCTGCGCCTAATTCATCCCGTTCCTCCTCATTAAGGAATGGGAGATTGCAATTCTCAAGAAAACTTCATCTTTGCAGGATCGACTGTTGTTTTTGATGAATATAGTGTTTGGTAGAATTGTAAGAATCTTTCATTAATATCTTTAGGCAATGCAAGCAGATCTCCTTTTTCTGATCTAATTTTGTGTATTGTACAGTCATTCTCTAATTTGCGGAGTTGACGTGCTTGTGTGGTTTATTACCAAATTCAAAATTTTTGTATATTGAAATACCCTAATTTTTGCAGAGAGAATCTGGTTTAATTTAAATTTTAATGCAGCTATCTTATTATGTTTTGCAATGGTTGGGTCAGCCGCGTTTTCTAGGTCTAACTGTTTTATCTGTTTTTATAATTCCAATTGTTCAGTCTTATTTTTCTTGTTTTGAAAAGCTTGGTATGCGATAATACAGCCTCTAACATAGGCTTTAAAAGTTCCCCACAGCAAAGATGGAGAAATACCGGGGGTGTCGTTTGTCTCAAAAAATGTTTTCATCTGTAGCTTCAGATAGTCACAACAACTTGCCTCAGTTAGTATTTGTGGGTTAAATCTCCAAAACGGTTGTTTATTATGCATTCCTTCCAATTTTACTGAAAAAGTGAGAGGACGAAGTGATCCGAAATGATAATGTTGTGATATTTTGGGTTGTAGGTAAAAGGGATAAGTTTGGCATCAACCAAGAAATAGTCAATTTGTGTATACATTTTATGAACACCTGAATTAAAAAGAGTATTCTCTTCCAGACGGATTGGCAATCCTCCATACATCTCTTATGTTTGTATTGTTTATATAGGTGTTTAAAAGGTCACTCGATTTTGAAGTACTTTTCCTTTGACGTGAAGATTTATCCAAGTATTGATCTAATACACAATTTAAATCTCCCCCAATTATCAAATTCTGCTGACCAGAGTCTGAAATTGTTTTAAATATTTTATTAAAAAATTGAGGATTATCAAAATTAGGAGCATAAATATTCACCATAGTCAATGGAGTTGAATACAATTCCCTGGATATTATAATGTACCTGCCTTCCTTATCAGCCATAGTGGATTTGTGTTTGAATGGTATACCTTTGCGAATTAGAATTGCTGTTCCTCTTGCTTTGGAAGAAACGTAGAGTGATATAATTGACCAATCCAGCTACCCTTCAGCCTGTTGTGAACTCCATTTCTGAGATGCGTCTCCTGAAGAAATATTATATCAGTATTAATAGATTTAAAATGGGCTAATACTTTACCCCTTTTAATTGGCTCATTAACGCCCCTAACATTCCAACTACAAAATGTAACCTCCTATTTTCCTAGCTACATGATCTTGCATTTTAAAGCTTACATGGTCTCTTTTGATTTAAATGGTCCAACACATTAATGAAATATTTCCATTAAATGCTGGGTGGGTGAGCCCTATCCCCTTTTCCCCTATCCCCCAGAGATATCTCCAAGAAAAAATGTGCATTCGTAAAGATAGGTAAGATATTTATTAAAGAAATTAGAAAGTGAAAAAGAGAAACAACGGAAATTACAGCATATAAGAATGCTGCTGGTGAATACCACCCAGCGGTGGTTGAATTAATGAAAGCTTCCGTAGGATAGATAATATTAAATCTGTAAAGATGCTAATGAGACTTGGTGCAAACATCAGGAGGAAGTGAAAATCAGGGCAATACTATTGTGTCGCTCATCGCACTGGCTGAATTTTGATAAAGAATACGCCTGGCTGGAAATTCTCATCCAGAAGCAAGGTGACAAATCAAAAAAACAAACCAATAGGACATCTGCAAAGGAGCGAGAGAGGAAAAACAAGGACATTTAAATAAAACTAGTTCTGCTGGTTTCAAAGCTGCCAATTTTGCAGCACTCATGGTGGAGAATTCAGACTAAGTGGCAGAAGTAAAACTTGGCAGTTTTCATACCAAAGATAATTTGTTAATGATGCAAAGTAATGTTAAAATGCAATGACTTCTTAAAAGAATGCCATGGCAGAACAGTCCAACAATCAAGGGAAATTAAGTATCTAAATAACCTGGTCAAATGTTTTTCACCTGAAAACTATTCCCTAGTTCCATTCTGCCACGAGTTAAATCTAGTTTAATGTGACTGATTCTATTACTGACAATCCACGTACAATATTGAAGATCCCATACAGTTTACAAATTCAATACAATTCTATTCCATTAAACTACAATGAAAATTGGGCTTTTTCTAAAAAGATCAGCATATATTTCCTCCGTAACTCTCAGGTCAAATCAAACTACAGACCAACATCTATTACAAACCCACTGATTCCCACAGCTTAACTGGACTATACTTCTTCCCAACCTGCTTCCTGTAAGGACTCTATCCCCTACTCCCAATTCCTCCATCTACGCCACATCTGCACCCAGGATGAGGTGTTCCAGACCAGGACATCGGAAATGTCCTCATTCTTTAGGGAACGTGGGTTCCCCTCTTCTATTATAGATGAGGCTCCAACCAGGGTCTCCTCTATATCCCACAGCTTCGCTCTTACTCTCCATCTCCCTACTCACAAGGACTGAATCCCCCTTGTCCTCACCTTCCACCCCATCAACCGTCACATATAATCCTCCGACATTTTCACCACCTCCATCGGGATCCTGCCACTGGCCACATCTTCCCATCTGCTCCCATTTCTGCTTTCCGCAGAGACCGTTCCCTCTGTAACTCTCTGGTCAAAACGATTTTTTCACCATATACCAATATATCATTTTTAAAAACTGTTTAAAGGCATATATCAAAGTAAACAACTATTTTTTACATTATTTGATGAAAGCAGCCTTGGGCCTTGAAGGTGTTCTGTTGAATGCTACTGGCAAAAAAAATGTTACTTCCACTGTTCAGTTCACACTGGCACAAACACATTTTCAGATTCAGATTCAATCTTTAATTGTCATTGTGCAGTGTACAGTACAGAGACTACGAAATGCAGTTAGCATCTCACCCAGAAGAGTGAACATAGAATAATGAACAATATATATATATATATATATGTACAAACAGTAGCAGTAGTGCAATTTTACTGGGGGAAGGAGTGTCGGGGGGAGGGGGGGGGGGGGTGACTGGCAGTCACCAAGGTGCAGAGTTAATCAGTGTAACAGCCGCCGGGAAGAAGCTGTTCCTGAACCTGCTGGTCCGGCAACGGAGAGACCTGTAGCGCCTCCCGGATGGGAGGAGGGTAAACAGTCTGTGGTTGGGGTGAGAGCAGTCCTTGACGATGCTGCGCGCCCTTCGCAGACAACGCTTGCTTTGGACAGACTCAATGGAGGGGAGTGAGGAACCGGTGATGCGTTGGGCAGTTTTCACCACCCTCTGCAGTGCTTTCCGGTCAGAGACAGAGCAGTTGCCATACCATACTGTGATACAGTTGGTAAGGATGCTCTTGATGGTGCAGCGGTAGAAGTTCACCAGAATCTGAGGAGACAGATGGACCTTCTTTAGTCTCCTCAGGAAGAAGAGACGCTGGTGAGCCTTCTTGACCAGTGTTGAGGTATTGTGGGTCCAAGAGAGGTCATCAGAGATGTTGACCCCCAGAAACCTGAAGCTGGAAACACGTTCCTCCTCCGTCCCGTTAATATGGATGGGGGTGTGCGTGCAGCCCCTAGACCTGTAGTCCACAATGAGCTCCTTGGTCTTCTTGGAGTTAAGGGCCAGGTTGTTGTCAGCGCACCATGCTGCTAGGAGCTGAACCTCCTCCCTATAGGCCGACTCATTGTTGTCGCTGTTCACCGTTGTATCATCAGCATACTTGATGATGGTGTTAGTACCATGTACAGGTGTGCAGTCGTAGGTGAAGAGGGAGTAGAGGAGGGGGCTCAGTACACAGCCCTGTGGAACGCCGGTCGGTGTTCAGGGTGAGGGTTGAAGAGGTGTGCTTGTCCAACCTAACAGACTGGTGTTGTTAGTTAGAAAGTCCAGTATCCAGTTGCAGAGGGAGGTGGTCGATGCCCAGGTCGCTGAGTTTGGTGATCAGTTTGAGGGGATTATGTGTTAAATGCTGAGCTATAGTCGATGAACAGCATTCTCACGTAGGTGTCTCTGTTGTCAAGGTGGGAGAGGGCAGAGTGAAGTGCCGTTGAGATGGCATCCTCCGTACTCTTGTTCTTGCAGTAGGCGAACTGATAGGGGTCCAGTGTGGGAGGTAGGCAGCCTTTGAGGTGTGCCAGGACCAGCCTCTCGAAGCATTTTGAAAGGTCATTCCATTATACAGATGGACATTGTATTCCCAATCTATTCCCCTCGTGATCTTATATGTTATAAGATCACGAGGGAATAGATTGGGAATACAATGTCCATCTGTATAATGGAATGACCTTTCAAAATGCTTATATGTTATAAGATCACCCTTCATCCTCCTGTGCTCCAAGATATAAAGTCCCAGCCTTCCCAACCTCTCCCTATGGCTCAGGCCCTCAAGTCCTGGTAAGATCCTCGTAAATCTTCTCTGTACTCGTTCCAGCTTAACAACATCCTACCAGCAGGTGACCAACATTGAACTCTTGTTTATACTTAAATACAATATTGTGGACTAAATTGTGGACATTGTTACTTCTTCAAATCCATTTTTTTAATGGTTCTTTACACATTTGCAACAAAATGACAACCAGTTTGCTTATGCGATTCTTAATTGTTCAATTGAAAACACTGAATTGAAAAATACCCAATAGTTTGGCTTATTCAATATACATGTGGAAAAACAATACAAATTTTTAATAGGAATATCTGCATATGGTTTGTACACTGTTCTAAACCACCCCAAACTGAAAATCCTTCAATCCAAATTATATTGAAATACCAGGTTTTATAAAGATGTTAAAAGGTTTTAAATTTGAACATTCAAATTGGAATTTGAAAAGTAGAACCTGGTGTACCTTTGGCAAAGTCAGCTGTAAAGTTATAAGTTGGTCAAGAACATATGCAAATTACTAATTAAGCATAGTTTTGATTCTGATTCACATAGCATGTTCATTTTTAAACACCTTTGCCTTAACCTCCATCTCCCAAATGTACTTAAGGATCCATTCAACTGGGACATTTTACTATCTTGGGAAAATATCTTTAGAAACCTCAGTGAAAAGCAATTAATAAACACTTCACCAGATTATATAAATTTTAGCAGTCAGCACGATTCTTGCACATAAACGCAAGATATACATTTCCTTACCCTACAATGTAATATAGTAAACTAAAAAAATGTGAATGTGAATGCTAATCAGAAAGATCTCAATGGTTTTGCTCCATTCGATTTGTAGAAAAAAATATTGACATTCTAAATGTGTACATCCAGAGGAAAGCTTAAAATTTGATCAGTTGAATATAACTCCAAATAACATACATATACTTATTAAAATCCTCATCTTGTGTGTGTACGCGCGTGCGTCTGTTTCGTATGTGTTTTACTACCTTCGTCAAAACGCTACGCGCTAGCACTTAAATTATTACATATTCTGACTCACATTTTTCCCCTCCACGCAGTAATCAGGTTCACTTAAGATTTCATCCTATATTTCAAAAGTTATTGACGATTACATTTTTTTTTAAGGCAAAAACCGGTTCTCATACACAGGCCTTTTCCAGGACTTTCCAATGATGTCACAATGCCACCAATCATAATGGGCTCTCAAGCTGCTCTCTAGTGTCACACACCCGCCCCTACCCCCCCCTCCCCCTGGATTATTCACACACCCCCCCCCAGGGTGATTCGCACCCCCAGCCCCCCCCCAGGTTATTCACACACTCCTTCCCCTGCTGCCTCAAAAAGGCAACAACACCCCCCCCCGGGTTATTTCCCCCCCAATGGTTGAGTGATTTCATTCCACAGGAAAGCATTTTGATCAAATTAATCTGTGTTCATTAACAAATGAGATTGTGTTCAGTCTTTGCTTTTATTCCGTTTATTTTTTTTAAACGTAGGCTTTTAAAAGCACCTCGCCATTTTACTCAATATTTCATCTCCACCCCCCACGCACGCACGCACGCACGCACGCACACACACACACACACACACCCCTCCCCTTTCAAAACAACCGACCCCCCTAGGGTTCCCCCCCCCCCCCAACGGTAGACTGATTTCATTCCACAGGAAAGACTCCCGTTTACTTAAAACACTACGCGGTTTTATTTCGTTTCCCCCCCCACAAACGCAGTGATTTCATTCCACAGAAAGACCCGTTTATTTAAAAACTCGGGTTTAAAGCACCACGAGGTTTTACTCGTTTTTCCATCTCCTACC
>CM075983.1:26972795-27046511 GCA_038087875.1 Malacoraja senta
TTAATTAACTTTTCAAGTATGGCAAATTTTGTCTCCTCTGTATTAGCACGGTGAGGTTGCTTTGCCTTTCCCTGACCAGTTGGGCATTTACACCTCTGTCTATGTGCAGCGTTGTCGTACAGAAGAGAGCAAAGTATGTTTGTGAGCATTGCACAATATATGCGAGTCATATTTACCTTTCAAGGTGGAATGGTGAGCAACACGCAGTTTCATGTAATGACACGAATGAATCCAATTTGATTGAGATTTTTAAGCAGCGAATAATGTGGAGATGGTGCATTGACCATAAATTATCTCAAGGTTCAAGGTTTCAAGGTCAAGGTCAGTTTATTGTCACATGTACCATTTAAGGTACAGTGAAATTCAAATTATCATACAGCCATACTAAAACAAAAAGCAACAAGACACACACTACATAAAAGTTGACATAAACATCCACCCTAGTGGATTTCCCACATTCCTCACTGTGATGGAAGGCAATAAAGTCCAAACTTCTTCCTCTTTTATATCTTCATTTCACGTTCTTGTTCTTCAAACCCTGTGTAGTCAGGTTGTAACTCTTCAATGGAAGAAGGATACGAGTGTGGGATTGTGGTGGGCCAGCTGTGGGTGTGGGATGGTCGGACATGGAAGAAGAGGTATTTGTTGCACACATGGCAGAAAGTTATAAATGCATGTTTACATTGCAGTATCTATTGCAGTTGTTGGGATATGGCATTGGGAGGTGTCCTAACCATGTTTAAAGTCATTGAACTTTTGCAGTGTTGTTTCTAGATCCTCTGGGCTTGATCTTTTGGCTTTGATCACCACATAATCCCCTTTCCTTGCCTTTGCAATGTTCTTCTGGAAGTCTCCTTCAGGTAGATTATATTGATACTCTATTACACCCCATCTAACAAGTTCTTCAACGCAGGGTAGTGTCCAAAAATTGATGGCTAACATCATACTTTTATGATGCTCCATGTCTTTTTCTACCTCCAGCAAACATCCTGGAGTGGCACTGAGCACACAATACTGGACTCCTTGCAGAGGAAGTCTGCCCATGATTAACAGTGTTTTCACCAGGTCATGGCAGTCATTGCAATGAGCAAATATCAAAACCTGCTTCCTACATTGGGCATGGGTTAGTCATTCCTGTGCACAGTGCCAAGGCATATTCACTTCTGCACCCAAAGAGAGTAGAATAATCTTCATAATGTTCTCTCGCACATTTCTCCCCAATTTGTGCTGAGGAAGTGATTTATCTTCCACACAATGTTGAGAAAAATCAACCCTGCAATGATTGCAATATTATTTACCTTGCATTTACAAAATAAGTGAGCAACATTCCTCCATCCTCAGGAACGTTTATTTCGGTAGTATACCGAGTGAGAAAGAAAACGCCATCTGACTTAAAAGCGGCACGCATGTAGCTTTGCCATCTCTCTCCCTGGAGTCTTTGGCACCCCCCATTTAAAATAGTGATTTCTAATGCTTATACCTCCTTGCTACTGTTCACAGAATTAAGACTATTTGCCATGTCAAACCACTGGTTCCAATGGCGGTAGACTGAATATTCTGCCATATCTAATCCTTCAGGTTAGGGTATAACAAGCCAAGATGTTAGATTTTGCTATATTGACTAACAGTTCTCTTATAACATTGTGGATTGGTATGCCGCAAATGCATGCATCAAACAATGTGTCATACCAACACTATGTGTAACTTTGACATAGAAACATAGAAAATAGGTGCAGGAGTAGGCCATTCGGCCCTTCGAGCCTGCACCGCCATTCAATATGATCATGGCTGATCATCCAACTCAGTATCCTGTACCTGCCTTCTCTCCATACCCCCTGATCCCTTTAGCCACAAGGGCCACATCTAACACCCTCTTAAATATAGCCAATGAACTGGCCTCAACTACCTTCTGTGGCAGAGAGTTCCAGAGATTCACCACTCTCTGTGTGAAAAATGTTTTTCTCATCTCGGTCCTAAAGGATTTCCCCTTAATCCATAAACTGTGACCCCTTGTCCTGGACTTCCCCAACATCGGGAACATTCTTCATGCATCTAGCCTGTCCAACCCCTTAAGAATTTTGTAAGTTTCTATAAGATCCCCCCTCAATCTTCTAAATTCTAGCGAGTACAAGCCGAGTCTATCCAGTCTTTCTTCATATGAAAGTCCTGACATCCCAGGAATCAATCTGGTGAACCTTCTCTGTACTCCCTCTATGGCAAGAATGTCTTTCCTTAGATTTGGAGACCAAAACTGTACGCAGTACTCCAGGTGTGGTCCCAAGACCCTGTACAACTGCAGTAGAACCTCCCTGCTCCTATACTCAAATCCTTTTGCTATGAACCTTTTGACGATTTCTTTAAGGTCACAAAATGTAATTTCTGCATTGGGTCAGCTATAGCCTTGTTGCACCCTGCAGATCAGTGTCACTCACATAGAGCAGCTGATATTTCACATGAGTTGACAGGACGGAGCATAATTCCTGACTTTTTAAAATTAAATTCACCATCAGCAAATTACTCCCTGTGTGGGATTGCTCTTTACTGTTTTCCTGTCACTCAACTACAATTGTTTAGAAATTTTTCTCAAATCTGTTTGGTGGAACATAATTTCTTGTTTTATCTACAAATATATGGAACTAACCCGCAGAAGTAGGATTGGGTTAGCATTGTGGTTAGAGCCTCCCTCTCGGGGTGTTCATTGCAGCCAATGAGATAAGTACCGTTGTAGGTTTAATGCAGAAAATATGGCACCCATTTTGTGCCCAGTAAGCAGCCAAGTAGGAAAATGTGATTGTGTCATATACAGTGTTTTAAGAATGTTGAGTCATGGAATCACAACAGGAAACAGGCCCATTGGCCCAGCTAAACGACGACAATCAGTTTTAGACTATTCCTCCCTTAACACATTTTTATTCTTCGCAGGTACACACAAAATGCTGGAGTAACTCAGCGGGACAGGCAGCATCTCTGCAGAGGAGGAATGGGTGACGTTTCAGATCGAGACCCTTCTTCAGACTTGTCAGGGGAGTGGGCGGGACTGAAATGGAATGTAGTCGGAGACAGTAAGACTGCCGGGAGAACTGGGAAGGGGGAGGGGATGGAGAGAGAGAGAGAGGGAAAGCAAGGGCTATTTAAAGTTAGAGAAGTCAATGTTCATACCGCTGGGGTGTAAGCTACCCAAGCAAAATATGAGGTGCTGTTCCTCCAATTTACATTGGGCCTCCGTTTGACAATGGAGGAGGCCCAGGGCAGGAAGGTCAGATTGGGAATGGGAGGAGGAGTTAAAGTGCTGAGCAACCGGGAGATCAGGTAGGACTGAGTGGAGTTGTTCAAGAAAACGATGGCCGAGCCTGCGCTTGGTCTTGCCGATGGACAGAAGTTGACACCTGGAACAGCGGATACAGTAGATGAGGTAGGAGGAGGTGCAAGTGAACCTCTGCCTCACCTGAAAAGACTATCAGGGTCCTTGGATGGAGTCGAGGGGGGAGGTAAAGGGACAGGTGTATCTCCTGTGGTTGCAGGGGAAAGTACCTGTGGAGGGGGTGGTTTGGCTGGGAAGGGATGAGTTGACCTGGGAGTTGCGGAGAGAACGGTCTCTGCGGAAAGCAGAAAGGGGTGGAGATGGGAAGATGTGGCCAGTAGTAGAATCCCGTTGGAGGTGGCGAAAGTGTTGGAGGATTATATGCTGTATGAGATGGCTGATGGGGTGGAAGGTGAGGACAAGAAGGACTCTGTCTTGTTGCGAATGGGGGGAGGGGGAGCAAGAGCGGAGCAGTGCGATATCGAGGTGACCCTAGTGAGAGCCTCATCTATAATGGAAGAGGGGAATCCCCGTTTCCTAAAGAATGAGGACATCTCCTTTGAGCTGGTATGGAAAACCTCACCCTGGGCACTGATGCAGCGTAGATGGAGTAATTGGGAGCAGGGGATAGTCTTTACAGGAAGCAGGGTGGGAAGAAGTGTAGTCTAGATAGCTATGGGAGTTAGTAGGTTTGTAGTAGATGTCGGTCAATAGTCTGTCTCCTGTGATGGAGACGGTGAGATCCAGAAACGGTAGGGAGATGTTGGAGATGGTCCAAGTGAAATTGAATGCAGGATAGAAATTAGTCGTGAAGTTGATGAAGTCCTTGGGTTCTGCATGGGTGCAGGAGGCAGCACCGATGCAGTCGTCAATGTACCAGAGGTAGAGTTCAGGGATACGGCCAGTGTACGCCTAGAACAGTGATTGTTTGACATGCCCTACAAAGAGACAGGCATAACTGGGGCCCATGCGAGTGCCCATAGCTACGCCTTTGATTTGGAGGAATTAAAGGAGAAGTCGTTGAGGATAAAGACCAGCTCTGCTATGCGGAGGAGAGTAGTGTGTAGGGAGTGGATAAGAAAGTGGGGGTAACGTAGAACTCTTGTGATCAATGGTCGGCGTAGACTTGGTGAGCTATATCTCTAAACTAAACTAAGGAAACCCACGGTCTCAGGGAGAATATGCAAACTCCACAGGGACACCGCTGAGATCAGGATTGAACTGGGTTTCTGACACTGAGGTTGCAACTCCACTAACTGTGCCACTTTGCCAAGTGAGGGATAATTTCTGATGCACCAATCTTCTGAAGAAAGATCAGGCATATACTGAAAAACTCTTGGGATGGGACTTGGTATCAAATCTGTGAAGACACAAAGACTGCTGATGCTGGTTCACCATTGATGATACAAAGTGCTGGAGTAACTCAGTGTGCAAGGCAGCATCTCTGGAGAACATGGTTAGGTGATGCTTTAGGAAGCGACCCTTCATGATGATTGTGGGGGGGGGGGGCAGGAAGAGGGATGGAGGCAGGATAAGGTGTGGCAGGTACAGGTGAGGGGGGGGGGGTAGTTGATTGGCAGATGTTTGGACAAAGGCGAGAGATGAAAAGACAAAAAGTGTAAGATAAGGAAAGAAAGGTTGAAGAGGCATGAACTATGAAGCCAGAGGAAAGAATATAAATGGAAGGGAATGGGGGAGGCAAAAGGGGAGAAATGGGTGCAAATCCAGTTGGGGCACAGAGTGGAGGGTGGGGTGGGGAGATAGAGAAAGGGGGTTGTTTATGTTAGATACCTAAAATTGGAGAATTCTTTGTACATACTATTACCCTGCAAGAAAATGTGGTGTTGTTCCTCCAGTTTCCATGTGAACTCACTCTGGAATTCAAGGAGGCCCCGGACAGAAAGGTCAGTATGGTAATGGTTAGGGGACTTAATATCGGCAAGTGAGAGGAACCTGGATCCTAATCAATTTAATTAAGAAACTTATTGGTTGTTTAAGACCCCCCTTTGAGAAATTAGTAATCAATGAGGATGAGGTCTCCCCTGTTCAGAGATCATTTGGGATCCCATGATGCCAACAGCAGGAAAGATGTTTGCCACCTAGAAATTGGATCAGCGAGCATCACAGTTTTCAATGAAGAATAAAAAAAGAATTGTAAATTGGAGGCTTGCTGTGAACTGCACCAACAGGGTATACATTTTCCTCTGTCCATGCCCCTCAAGTCAATAGGCATAGGAGGCTGATCTGTTCAGTGGTGTCCCAGCAGCAGGCAATGCACAGCTGGATCCCACATCTGGGAATTTCATTTACAAACAGGCATGGTAAAGACTGTGCAGATTAATAAGGAAGAAACAAGGCTTCATAGTACACATGAGGCATTTCACAGAGTATAGCCCTGTCCATGTCATCCAAAGTGGGAACTTACCTCAAGTCAGTCCTGTTTAAACATTATTCCCCTACTCCACTCCCACTTTGATCTCACAATTACACCCTCAATTCAGAGTAGCAAAGTCATGCCTTTTGGTAGTAGGAATAAAGGCGTAGACTATTTTCTAAATGGCGAGATAATCCAGAAATCAGAAGTGCAAAGGGACTTGGGAGTGCTGCTGCAGGTTTCCCAAAAGGTTAATTTGCAAGTCGATTCGGTAGTAAGGAATGCAAACGCAATGCTGGCATTTACTTCTAGAGGACTACAATACAAAAACAGGAATGTAATGCTGAGACTCTATAAGGCGCTGGTCAGGCTGCATTTTGAGTATTGTGAGCAATTTTGGGCACCATATCTGAGGAAGGATGTGCTGGCTCTGGAGAGCGTCCAGAGGATGTTTAGGAGAATGATTCCAGAAATGAGTGGGTTAACATATGATGAGCATTTGACGGCACTGGGCCTCTACCTGCCGGAGTTTAGATGGATGAGGGGGGACCTCTTTGAAACTTACTGAATGGTGAAAGGTGTGAATAGAGTGGATGTGGAGAGGACATTTCCACCAGTGGGAAAGTCCAGGACAAGAGGTCATAGCCACCAAATTAAAGAAGGTTTCTTCAGGAAGGAGATGAGGAGGAATTTCTTTAGTCAGATGGTAGTGAATCTGTGGAATTCATTGCCACAGAAAGCTGTGGAGGCCGACAATGGATATTTTTAAGGCAGAGATAGATAGATTCTTGATTAGTACGGGTATCAGGGGTTCCAGGTAGAAGACAAGAGAATGGGGTTAGGAGGGAGAGATAGATCAGCCATGATTAAAAAGCGTAGTAGTCTTGATGGGCTGAATGGCATAATTTTGCTTGTATTACTTTTGAACTTATAAACTCGAAAATCACACCAACGTCACAAAGCTCACCAAATCCAAGGGTGCCAACCTCTCTCTCAAACCAAAGGAGTTGGTTATTAACTTCAGAAAGCTGGGTGGTGTACATGCCTGAGCCTGCATCAATGATGCTGAAATGGAGATGGTTGAGAGCTTCAAGCTCCTAGGTGTTAAATCACCAACAATTTGTTCTGCCCAACCACATTGATGCGACTGTCAAGAAAACATCCCAATGTCTCAACCTCTTCAGAAGACTAAGAAAATTTGATGTCTCCAATGACTCCTAGCAATTTCTCCAGATACACCATTGACATCTCATGCTAAGGACTGAGAAAAACATGAACCACTTTCTATCCATCCTCTGTCCCCTCAAAGGTGCAACATTAAGCCTGGACCTAAAGAGAGGGTGAGATTCATTGCTAGAACTGAGTAAAATTGAAGAAAAAATGCCATACAAAGCTTTCATTATAAACCAATTAGAACTTAGTTAAACTACAGGCTTAGAAATTATGGTGGGTAATTTATGGTATTTAATGGCTTTTAAATCATTGTTAAAATAACAGGAAAAAATAAATTAAAAGAAAACTGATTAAAATGTCAACCGATGAGATGCTTAACAGTCACAACTAGGTAATTTTTCTAAGGAGTACAATTGCAGGGTCTTTGCTCCACAGCTGCTACGAGTGATGAAATAGTCTGATTGCTGACTTTTATCACAGGCAGTAATTCTCAACTTGCAAGTGGAAGCATTGACATTTAATTGTCTAAGCCTCCATCTGTCAGCAGGGAGAGCATGGTGCTGCCATTCAGTTGATCCTTCCCAGGCTGGTTAATGTGGCTCCCAAACAATCAATATTTCTTGTAGGTGGTGCAACAGAAGGCAGTTACTTGCTGGCAAATTTGGGAGTGTATTCTGGGGCCTTAGTGGGTCCATGACAACATCTGCTTCTCCACCACCCACCATAGATGTCTGCAGCTCAAATGTAAGATGAAATTCAGGCAACACTGTTTAAACCAGAGATTTATCCACTTAATGCGGGCTACAATATGCATGTGATTTTCTTACTTGAACCTCTGGCAGATTGAGGCAAATGGGACTAACTTAAATGGGACATCTTGGTCAGTATGAACAGGTTGGGCCGACGGGTCCATTTAATGTACTGCATGACTCTGACTCTATGGATCGAGGTCAAGATTAAACATGGATCACTAGAACTACGAGGCAGCAGTTCCATTAACTCTGCCACTCTAACGTTGACAGAAAACAAATCTTCCAGCAGAATTTTGTCTGAGTCAAAGCTGTCAAGGAATGTAGCATTTTTTCCAAAAACTATAACTGAAATTAAAGTAAATATTTTAGAAAAATAATACATTTTAAAATGTTATTTTAAAACTTATGAGAAACTTAGTAATCATGAAAATATGAAGGTAAAATAATCACTATCTTCTGCATTCTGCAGATGACAATGCCTCTTGTGGTACACGGGACCAAAATTGATCCTGTGAAACCGTCATTGGGACCACAATTGATCCCTGAAACCGTCAATGTTTCAACAAGTCTAAAATAGTGAGGCTGCGTGAACCTCTTTCTCCTGCAAGATGTTGTTGCTGTTTAATGCATTCCTGGATGTTTGTCATCAATACCAGGCTATTCTATCCAATGATACCATAAATTGAAAGTTACCATTTCAAATAATGAAATTCTGATTATAATTGAACAAGAGAAAGAAGTTAATAACAAATTGGATGTTGTGGAACTATCCAATATGTGTCATCCTGCAGGTACACAAAAATGCTGGAGAAACTCAGCGGGTGCAGCAGCATCTATGGAGCGAAGGAAATAGGTAACGTTTCGGGCCGAAACCCTTCTTCAGACTTGATAGGTAACGTTTCAGGCCGAAACACAGCTCCATAGATGCTGCTGCACCCGCTGAGTTTCTCCAGCATTTTTGTGTACCTTCGATTTTCCAGCATCTGCAGTTCCTTCTTTAACACTGTGTCATCCTGCAGTCCTTCATAGTCAAGTCAAGTCGTCAAGTCACTTTTATTTCTATAGCACATTTAAAAAACAACTCTCGTTGACCAAAGTGCTTTACGTTGGTGGAGGTACTAACGTTATACAACAGTGGTTCATAGATTAAGTACATACATAAATACATACATATAGCCCTCCCTCAGAGGACGTCAAGAAAGGCTTGAGAGTAAAGATGAGTTTTAAGTCTCGACTTAAAAGAGTCGTTGGAGGGGGCAGTTCTGATGGGAAGAGGAATGCTGTTCCACAGTCTAGGAGCTGCAACCGCAAAGGCGCGGTCGCCCCTGAGCCTTATGCCTAGACCGCGGGATGTTCAGTAACCCCAAGTCGGCCGATCTGAGGGACCTGGAGGTGGTGTGGTGGGTAAGCAGACTTTTGATGTAGGTGGGCTTTGTAAACATAAAGAAGGATCTTGAAATTTATTCGGATCCGCACAGGGAGCCAGTGGAGAGAGGCCAGGATCGGGGTGATGTGGTCCCTTTTTCGGGTGCCTGTCAGGAGTCTCGCTGCGGCGTTTTGGACCAGTTGCAGGCGGGACAGGGAAGATTGGCTGATGCCAGTGTAAAGGGAGTTGCAGTAATCGAGGCCGGGAGGAGATAAATGTGTGGATGATCTTTTTGAGGTCGTCAAACTAGAGGAATTGTTTTTATTTTAGCTATCGTCCGAAGCTGGAAGAAGCTAGCTTTTACCACGGCATTGACTTGTTTGTCAAATTTCAATGCTGAGTCAGATATCACGCCAAGGTTTTTAATGTGAGGTTTGAGTAATGGGGTAAGGCCTCCAAGACTGCCTGCTATTGTTTTGATTGAGTCCGAGGGGACGAGAAGGATGACCTCAGACTTGCTCTCGTTTAGTTGGAGGAAGTTCTGGGCCATCCAACACTTTATATCCTAGAGGCAGTGGATAAGGTTAAGTAGATTTGATCAGTTGTTGGGCTTCAGGGGGAGATAGAGTTGTGTATCGTCTGTATAGCAATGGAAGGAAATGCCGTGCCTTTGAATGACTTGGCCTAAGGGGAGTTTATACAGGGAGAAGTGAATGGGGCCAAGGATGGAACCTTGTGGAACCCCACAGCAGAGATTAGCTGGGGAGGAGAAAGAGTTGCCTATGTTAGTAGAGAAAACTCCTACCTTTGAGGTAGGAGATGAACCAGCTCAGGGCAGTGCCATCAATACCAACCCCGTACCGGAGATGGTCAATTAGGATGGTGTGGTCGACAGTATCAAATGCTGTGCTGAGGTCGAGAAGGAGCAGGATTGCACAGTCGCCGGAGTCAATGGTGAGAAGTAGGTCATTATGTACCTTCAACAAGGCAGACTCGGGATGCCTTATTCCTTCTAAGCCAATTTCAGTACTGAGACACCTCTACTCCTATAACCTCTTTACCTCCCCCCATGACTCCATTCAAGGACCCAAGCAGTCATTCCAGGTACGACAGAGGTTCACCTGCACCTCCTCCAACCTCATCTATTGCATCCGCTGCTCTAGATGTCAGCTGATCTACATCGGTGAGACCAAGCATAGGCTTGGTGATCGTTTGGCCGAACACCTCCGCTCGGTCCACAATAACCAATCTGATCTCCCGGTGGCTCAGCACTTCAACTCCCCCTCCAATTCTGAATCTGACCTTTCTGTCCTGGGCCTCCTCCATGGCCAGAGTGAACACCACCGGAAATTGGAGGTGCAGCACCTCATATTCCGCTTGGGCAGTTTACACCCCAGCGGCATGAACATTGACTTCTCCAATTTCTGGTAGCCCTTATTGTCTCCTCCCCTTCTCAGCTCTCCCTCAGCCCTCTAGCTCTTCCTTTCTTCTTTCCCCCCCACCCTACATCAGTCTGAAGAAGGGTTTCGGCCCGAAACGTTACCTATTTCCTTCGCTCCATAGATGCTGCCGCACCCGCTGAGTTTCTCCAGCACTTTTGTCTACCTTCTGCTCCTATTATACCTTTTCAGGGTTGTGAGTTCCTTAGGTCCTGAGTGGAGTCCCATGAGGAACTTGAAAGATGTGCCTAGTGACAAAGGTAATTGAAGTGACTTGGCTTGTACGGGAGTTATTTCCATTCTGGTCAATACAACATGGTTGTTCTGGGAGTGACCACTGTCAAATGGAACAGCATGATTCATTTTACCTGCGACATTCCAAAGAGAAGTAAGGGTGATTCACGACTGGAAATTCTTGGTTAAATGTCTGGCACGGTGTTTAGCATTCCATGAATCATTTCATCTGCCATGTTGTCATTTTCCGATTCATGTTGCGTTGAAAAACAGTATGACAGATATAATATTGGGTCTAAAATAACCCATATTATCATCAAAGACGACACATCGCAGTTAACAGCCATTTTAGACTAATTCAGGTGAGTGAAAAGTCTGGAGCCAGCAAGGTTTTTAAAGGGCATTAGCCACTTCAGGGGATAACAGAGTAATGCTTTGAAGTTGACATGGTCCTGTTGGTACTCAATGATAGCTCCACAACATCTAATTTGTTATTAACTTCTTTCTCTTGTTTAATTATAAACCGAACTTCATTGTTTGAAATGGTCACTTTAATTTATGGTATCATTGGATAGAATAACTTGACGAACATCCAGGAATGCATTAAACAGCAGCCACATCTCGCAGGAGAAAGAGGTTCACGCAGCCTCACTTTTTTAGACTTGTTGGAACAATGACGGTTTCAGGGCAGTTGGAACAATGTCCCTGTCTGTGTCAGTCAATAAGGTAATAATTATACAAAATCTGCAGACCGGTTTATTTTGACTTTGAACTTTGCTGTTGGTCAGAGTCAATGAGATATTTAATTACAAAGGATTGTATTCATCAACTCCATGTCTTTGTAACTGTCAGTCGCACTCACACTACAAAGTGGATGGAACTTCCCCCTCCCCCCTCACTGAGGCCAAGGGTTCAACAGTTAACTTTGTGGTAACAATATAAGTATAATCAAAATAGGAAAGCTGCTGCTATGAGCAAAAGATTGATAAGTTTCTACAAAAAAGTAACATTCATTGATCCAGCACATCAGAAACCAAAGCTGGAGTTTACCTTTTGTGCAGAGAGCATCCACTTCCAGAATCAATTCCTTTATCCCTTGAATTTCCACTCAAATTCTTTTCATGCCTTCCATCTGGAATTTACCATAAAATAGCACAATTGGGTAGCTCTTATAAAAGTCAATTAGTAACTTAGTGTAGTTTGATTAATATAAATTTATTACATAGCCAAAAGTTTAAAAAAAATAATCACAATGCAAATCCACCATCTGTGGTAAACTTATATTTAAATAGCCATTTAAATGAATAGAGCCCATTTGCTATTTTTATTGATATATAAATGTCAGTTTCAGAGGAACTTAAAATATTACATTTAGAAGTTTAAAAAAATATTTGTCATTGCCACCCCCTCCCACAAATGTTGAAAGCTTGCAAAGAAGCACAAGTGATAGAAACCACAAAGGCCATTGGTGGTCACTGGGTGTGTGGCCAGTTTTGAGAGAGAAGCTGGATTCTGACGCAAGATGTTTTTAAATCTCATTTCTGAAAATGTTGCACATAATGTAATCTGTGTTAACATTTGATGATCCTCTCTACCATTAATTCATATATTGACTGAATTATGCCATAAAACAAATAGAATCCAACTGGAAACAAAACTTGAATAGATAGCTCAGTGATCTTCACATCATCAGCATTACAGAAAACACAAAGCATCTGTTACAAAAGAGAAATGCCAAATTATTAATATGGGTACAGTAGGTACAGAAGGCCCCCTTCGGTCATGACTGACCATAGGTGATGCGTCCTAGTTTGCAGGTGATGTGTGGTCGGATGCAAGCCTGGGCGATGTCATATGGAGGACAGGCTGTTGGCCATTGCAGCACGTCCCCCCTCTCCACGTCGCTGATCGATCCAAAGGAACAGCAGGGCCATTACAGTTTGGCACCAGCGCCGTTGCAGGAGCTGCCAGAGCGAGGTTGTAGACAACGACGAACTGCCTTCGGGGCTCCGACTCCGGGTTTTCTTGAGGTTTACTCCAGGAGCCTTTTCCATGACTGGATATGGCCACAAGGCAGTGGAGGTTTTAAATCGGAGTTTTCCCTCTCCTAGATGGACTGCCTTCCCAGGCTGACGAGCCCCATCTGCCCGAGACTCATGGGGGCGGGAGCGTCTACCTTCCCGTTCAGGTCTATAGCACCTGCCCACTGCCCAGATTAATGGGTGGGACATAGATATCCACCATAAATGCTAGCATGTCTCTACTTTTGGATGCTTTCTCCAGAATTTTCTGCCTTTATCTTGCATTTCATGTGTTCATAGATTTTAGTCCATTTAATTATGAACACAATTTTCCCAAGTGGACACACAGCTAATACATAAGCTTCACATTTTTCTGATGCCAGCACTACTGTAAGGGAGCATCTTGCCCTCATGGGCCAGCTTCTTGGAATCTTTCCATTGCTGGCCCTAATCATGTGTTCATGAAGAAATATGGGCCCATAACAGACCTAGTACAGGGAACCCAGTGAGATGGAGAATGTGCATCAGCAGTCTTCAATACGCTTTGTCTGCAATAGTTTTTTCAAAAAAACTCTTAATTTATGAGTTAAGTTCCACACAGAAGCTTAACTTCCACGTAGTTCTGAAGTGCATATACTGCTTGTTGTTCAATTCATGCAAAATTAAGGTTTCTTTCAGAATAGATGACAGAAGGAAGTCCCTGGTGGAAATTTGATGGTGTTTTTTTTTCCTAGCAGCCTCTAATAGGAATGACAAAAAGCCAGAGGTAGCAACTCTTCTGCCTGAAAACTTGGCTTCTGGTGTTATACAAGATCTTGATAATTATTGAGCTTCAAATGATTAATTCCATTATATTGTTAATTAGTGATTTATAAGTTGATGTAACCCCATTTTTTAAGGAAGGAGGGAGAGAGAAAACAGGGAATTATAGACCAGTTAGCCTGACATCGGTAGTGGGCAAGATGTTTGAGTCGATTATTAAAGATGTAATAGCAGTGCATTTGGAAAGCAGTGAAAGGATCGGTCAAAGTCAGCATGGATTTATGAAGGGGAAATCATGCTTGACTAATCTTCTGGAATTTTTTGATGATGTAACAAGTGGAATGGATAAGGGAGAGCCAGTAGATGTGGTGTATCTGAACTTTTAAAAAGCCTTTGACAAGGTCCCACACAAGAGATTAGCGTGCAATATTAGAGCACATGGTATTGGGGGTAGGGTATTGACATGGATAGAGAACTGGTTGGCAGACAGGAAGCAAAGAATAGGAATTAACGGATCCTTTTAAGAATGGCAGGCAGTAACAAGTGGGGTACCTCAAGGCTCGGTGCTGGGACCCCAGTTATTTACAATATATATTAACGATTAAGACGAAGGAATTAAATGTAACATCCCCAAGTTTGCGGATGACACAAAGCTGGGTGGCAGTATGAGCTGCGAGGAGGATGCGATGAGGCTCCAGGGTGACTTGGATAGGTTGAGTGAGTGGGCAGATGTATGGCAGATGCAGTATAATGTGTATAAATGTGAGGTTATCCACTTCGGTGGCAAGAACAATAAGTCAGATTAGAAAAAGGGGAGGTGCAACAAGACCTAGGCATCCTTGTACATCGCTCACTGAAAGTAAGCATGCAAGTACAGCATGTTGGCCTGCATTGCGAGAGAATTTGAGTATAGGAGCAAGGAGGTCCTTCTGCAGTTGTACAGGGCCCTGGTGAGATCGCACCTGGAGTATTGTGTGCAGTTTTGGTCTCCTAATTTGAGGAAGGACATTCGGGCTATTGAGGGAGTGCAGCGTAGGTTCACCAGGTTAATTCCCGGGATGGAGGGACAGACATATGATGAAAGAATGGATGGACTGGGATTATATTCACTGGAATTTAGAAGGTGAGAGGGCATCTTGTAGAAATATATAAAATTATTAAGGGATTGGATAGGCTAGATGCAGGAAAAATGTTCCGGATGTTGGGGGAGTCCAGAACCAGGGGTCACAGTTTAAGAATAAGCGGTTGGCCATTTAGGACTGAGATGAGGAAAAACGTATTCAGCCAGAGAGTTGTGAATCTGTGGAATTCTCTGCCACAGAAGGCAGTGGAGGCCAATTCACTGGATGTATTCAAGAGGGAGTTAGATATAGCTCTTGGGGCTAACGGAATCAAGAGATATAGGGAGAAAGCATGAACGGGGTACTGATTCTGCATGATCTGCCATGATCATATTGAATGGTGGTGCTGGCTCGAAGGACCGAATGGCCTATTCCTCCACATACTTTCTATATTTTTATGTTTCTATTACATCATTCATAAATATTGTATCTGAGCAACTTTAAATAGTTGACATGAGCTGAAATATTTGAAACATGATTTCCTAACTATAAAATCTGCTTGTATATAAATGTAGAAGTTTTTTTGGTATATTTGGTTATAATATTAATTATATTAAATTGGTCAAGATGGTTCTTTGGTATCCTGAACATCCTTTAATCAATAACCAGCAACACTGTTCTACTATTGTAGAATAATGTTGAATTGAAGGAGGTAATTTGGCCCATCATAAGTGTACCATTTCATGGTGGTGCTGTTAAATCAATACTCAATCCCTACTGTTTCCTCACAACGTAAACATTTTTTCCTCTTCAAACGTCTATGCAATTCTTTTTTGAATGTTACAATTGAATGTACATCCAACACTCTCTCAAGCAGAGCACTGTAGATCGTAACTCATTATGTAAAACATCTTTGCTGGTTCTCTTGCCCTTCAACTTAAATCTGCTTTCTCTGATTGCCCAACCTTTTGTCACTGGAAACAGTTTTGCTCTATTTACTCAATCAAAACAATCAATGCATCTCATTTACTATTTGGAGATGTTGCTGTGCATATTTGGCTGCTTTGTTTGCTTGTACCTGAACAGTAATCCAAGCACTGTATAGTTCTTTGCTTCTAATGTAATGAAAGGATTTAGTGAATTAATCATGGAATGAACATGTGTGAGATTGTATTTATGGAATGCATTGCAACCATGGCAATTAATAATTGACTTGTTTCTATCAAAGGTAAAGGAGAAAGGTACAAACTGAGTTAATATAATTGTAGATTACACCATGCGTTCCTTAGTGCATTGACTTTTAATGCTCAGTAACATTTTCACATTAATCCCTGTGTATTTATACCAACCACAATGAATAAACTTTCAAGCTCTAATCAAATCATATAATACAGTAGTTACAAACTTGTTGCAAACAGTTTTATCTTCTGTTGGTGTAAACAATATATTATTTGAGGAATGGTATCAATCTACAGGAATGGAGATTACTGTTATTATTACTGCTAACAGTAAGATAAGAATTGACCTGAGATCAACAGGTGACCTCCAGCTGGTGCTCAATTGCACTCGAATATACGATAACTGAATGAGGGCTCAGAATTTAACTGTAAGTAAGATTCTTTTTATTTATATCATACCAATTTTTTCTCAGTTTTTGACCCACATGTTATGCACATGCTGTTCACTTAGGGAGGGTAATCTCTCTACCTTGAGGACCATTGTGGTAGTATTGAGTTGACCCACTAGGAGGTACTCTAATGCTGCATCGGAATCAAATGTATCATGTTACAATTTTCCTCTTCGCCTCCCTATTTCAAGCCATTACTGGTCTGTGGCTTCAAGTGCATTCATTTACTGACAACACTTTGTCTCATAGTCACATGTAAGTGTTATCTGTAAGGTCTGGCACTGTTAGCATTGACTGCAAGGAATGACTGGCTCCCTGGCCATAGTGGGAATCACAGCCAAGCACAATCTAGTTCTTCATGCATGGCAATTTCTGAATGGCAATTGGGTGTAGGGACCCAGGCTGATACATTAGCGCATGTCCATGAAATGCTGAGTACAGTTGGAGTGCCCTCTGGTAGACACAAAGTGCTGGAGTGACTCAGCGGGTCAGTCAGCATCTATGGAGAAAAAGGATGGGTGACATTTCGGGTCGGGACCCTTCTTCAGACGTACCCTCTTCGGGTCAGCTGAGAACAGGCATCAAACATGGAGTTATTCTGATTGGTATACTTTCATCAAATTTGCAGCCTGTGGAACAGTGCTAGGCATAAATTGAAATGCCTGTACGTTGATAAATATTCACTTCTCTGATGTTTTCGTTTAGAATTAGCAGTTTTTAATGCATGCAGGTCCTGAAATAGATGTTTACTTCAGAGGCTTGAATGCTCTGCATCATTATGCATTCAATCCTGACATCTGAAAGAACTCCCATCCCAATCTGAACCACATTGTATCAACTTTCCTCAGACTTTCAAACCAGGAACATATGTCCTGTCATATAATTACTTTTAAAATAACTTACTGCGAAAATAAAGTTACTATAATATAATAGAAATTGAGAATAGGTAAGACCAAAAATCTGTAACTGTACAGTCTTAAAAAAGAAAGCAAAATCCTGTATCGCTTTTCTTGGAATTCTACAACATTTTTGATATGTCACTGAAAGAAAGTAAATTATTGTTTTTAATGGAGAACAGGAATAGGTGACCCTTGGCTCGAAACGTCACCTATTCTTTTTCTCCAGAGATGCTGCCTGTCCCGTTGAGTTGCTCCAGCATTTTATGTCTATCGTCTTTGTAAACTAGCATCTGCAGTTTCTTCCTACACATTGTTTTTAATGGTAACTTTCACATCCCTTGGACCACCTTCCACTCGAAGCATGTTCCTACCCATGAAGATGTTGAAAAGTATGAAAAACAGCAGCCCATTTGCAGTCAGCAACTGTCACTTACAACAAACTAATAACATTTGTTTTTGTTGTGCAGGCAAAGGGATAACTATTAACCATATCATTCTCATTAATTAAACTGTACTCTGCAATCTTTTTAAGCCCAGATGTGAATCTAAACCAAAAAGAAAGTGACTCTCACTTAATTTGGTTTCAATTTGTCACCAAATATGTATTCCTTACAATAATTTTACTTATGTAATACTGGGATGAATAACAATTTTGTGGCGTTGGTTTTATGTGAGAACTATTCTTTCTACGTTAACTAATAACCACCATTTTGCAACCCTACCATCCAACATTAGCACACAAAGTTACATGCATAGGTGAGATAGGGTCACCATTCAGCAAATTTGATGGGAATGTTTCTTTATGGGTCCTCTATGTTCGGCCACATATACATACATCTGCTTAGTTATGGAGACAGCATCCTTTTATTGATCAGATCTGGCAGATTGCAATGAACACTATCTTGAATAATCCTGGAACAGGACATTCTCACAGCAGCCTTTCACTATGGATTGTTATTAGTTGTTGTGTTGAGGTGACAACTACTTTTTGCACAGGATTTTTTTAGCAGATGAGATTGTTACCGACAAAGCATAATTTAACATAATCGGCAAAACCTTTTCTTATCTACATTCATTATGGTAATATTGTAAATTAGTCGTTTGCCTGTTTTGGTTGTTTTGATTGTTTGTTAGTTTATATACTGAAGTATTAAAACATTCTACATGGTTGCTATAGTACTTGCCCCTGTGGCAGTCATGATGTCATGCTGAAACAAGGAACTGCAGATGTTGCTTTTCAAAAAATAACACAAGTGCTGGAGTAACTCAGTGGGTCAGGCAGCATCTCTGAAGAACATCGATAGATGATGCTTCAGGTCGAGACCCTTCATCAGATTTATTGCAAAGGGGGAAAGACAGCTGGAAGAGAAGACAGCTAGGACATAGCCAGGCAGGTTATACGTTGATACAGGTTGAGGGAGGGGGGGGGGGGGGGGGGTTGGTGGGCAGATGATTGCACAATGGCCAGAGGCAAAAAGACAGGCAGTGTGAGACAAAGGGATTGAAAAGTTGCTAATCGTGATGCTAGAGGGAGGTATGTTGGTGGAATGGGAGGGATGAAATGGGTGTGAGTCCACTGGAGTACAGGGGAGGGGAGAAAGAAGTGTGATGAAATGTGGGGGAAGAAGGAAAAGGGGAGGGTTTGTGCTTGCCCAAGATTGGAGACTGCAATGTTAATACTGTTGGTTTGTAAGCTACCTAAGTGGAATATAAGGTGTTGTTCCTCCAGTTTGCATGTGACATTCTGGTAATGGAGGAGGCCCAGGACAGAAAGGTCAGTATGGGAATTGGAAGAGGAGTTAAAATGTTGAGCAACCGGGCAAACCTGTAGGCCTTGAGCCTAACGCTGAGCGGAAGTGTTCGGCGAGTCTACGCTTAGTATCGCCGATGTACAGGAAGCCACATCAGGAACACCGGATGCAGTAGATGAAACTTAATGAAGTGCATGTGAAGCACTATCCGAGCTGGAAGGATAGCTGGGCTCCCTGGATGGAGGTGAGGGAGGAGATATAGGAACATGCTTAATGAAAGAGTGGCAAGCCAACACAAATGAAACACAAATTAGTTTTTCTTATGACCTAGAACTAAATCTGACACCAGCCTGATGGGCCTGTCCCACCTAGACAATTTTTTCGGTGACTGTCATAGTCGTAGCAGGTCGCTGAAAAACTGGCGACTGGACTAATGGGCCTGTCCCACTTAGGCAATTTTTTTAGGCAACTGCTGGAGAATACGACATTGAAATTCATCGAAGTCAGCACTGGCAACAACCTACGTCACCTGGCGACAACTTATGACATCCTGTCGACAACCGACGACATCCTGGAAACACCCTACGACATCCTGGTGACTGCTACATTAACCTGGCGACAACCTGCAACAGCACCTACGCTCATTTGGCGTCAAACCCAAGGTCGCCACTGCTGCCGAAAATGTTTCAACATGTGGAGAAATTTTAGCCGACCAGAAAGACGCTACGACTCTTTGGGTGACTGAGGAGACTACTCACGACCATACAGGCGACACCCCGGCAACCACCGGCAACCATGTGGCGACCGTCTAGTCTCCTGTAGTCGCCTACAAAATCGCCTGTGGGACAGACCCTTGATTCATTCATTACTGCATTCCTGTGTGTCCGCTTCAAACATGTAACTTATCAATGCTGAATAATTGTACTTATATCCAAAAAATTCACTTTGCCAAGGTGGTTTAGCAGATGGTCGTTTGGTTCAATGTCCCATTTAAAGGGTACAACCTCCAATAATGCAGCACTCTGTCACCACAGCTTAAATTATCAACCTTGCCGTCTGCCTTAGAAGTGAGTGCGGTACCAAATAGTCAGACACTTAAATATCCAATTTGCTTTCTTCTTTCTCTCTCTCCACTAATTTAGATTTGGAAATAGTAGCTTAATGATGCAGACTTAATATTCATCCCTGTTTTAGTTTTAGTTTTTTAGTTTAGGGATACAGCGTGGAACAGGCCCTTCGGCCCACCGGGTCCCCGCACATTAACACTATCCTACACCCACTAGGGACAATTTTTACATTTACCAAGCCAATTAACCTACAAACCTGTACGTCTTTGGAATGTGGGAGGATACCGAAAATCTCAGAGCAAACCCACGCAGGTCACGGGGAGAATGTTCTGAACTCCATACAGACAGCACCCACAGTCGGGATCGAACCCGGGTCTCCAGCGCTGCATTTGCTGTAAGGCAGCAACTCTACCGCTGCACACTGTGACTTGTGGGGTGAAACTGCCACAAAATGCACATAGCACTCATAGGTGGTTACATTTGTATGGTAAACCATTGTAATAAACCAGAAAATGAAAGTACGTAGTTTAACATATTGAATGGGGAATCAAATCAGAACAAGGACTCCACTTAAAATGTTAACCCATCTTTAAATTTCAACATTATTGCCTTAAGCTTGGCACTTTTTATCTCCATTTGTGGTATCATTTTTATTCTTTATCAAGACAAAACAATAAGTGTTTTTATAAAAATGAAACGTAACTCTTTCTTGCTGGGTATTCATTTCTGCTCTTTGCCCTGGAGATGAGACACGTTGAGGATCAGAGTGTTATTGAAACTCTTGTACAAATATTGAGTAATTTGTGTAACCACAAGGGTAATGGGAACTTCAACACAAAGGGGAAAAAAGGTTGATATTGCAGTGTAAAATGATGACATCAGCAAATAGGAGAAGAGCCTTCCCGTGTATGACAAATAAGCACACAATTAAAGAGATCATTAACACAGACCTATACATTAAATATACACAGAGAGCTGTTTGAGCTGAGCCCTCACTTTCAGAAAAGAAAAAAAACTAGATTACATGCAGCTGAGTAAGCGCTAATTTTCTCCGAGGAGGTCAGTGTCTCTTGAAGGCTCGGTTCAGGAGTGAAATAATTACTTAACAGCGTGTAAACAATTGGAAATTTGAAGTGCAGCCTCGCAAAAAGAGACTTCTTCTCTCTGAGCTCCGCTGGGACAGGCAGCAGAGAAATTTGATTAAATGTTGCCCAGGTCCTGACCCTGTCTAAACATGCTGCAGCTCTCAGCATTAATCAAAGAATGTAAAAAATTTCTGACCTTGTGGGATATTTGGAATCATGTGAGCCAGTTAGGAATGGGAACCTGATTACAGCAAGTGACTTTGAAGAACACGGAGTCCCTTTGATTCTTTTGACTAATTTGATATATAAATATTTAGTAATGCTTTAATGTTATGAATGCAAAGGCTGCTTTGTCCTTAACATAACTATTCAGTAATTGACAATTATACAACTAGAATTTACAAAATCTTCTGAGAGGTTACCTCCAAAATGTAAGTGGTTGTTCCTAACTGGAAGCAAATGCATTAAAAAAAAATGGAGCAGATAAATCACCATCTTCTTTTATCATCTAATGTTTCTTATTGTTTAACTTTGCCAATGTGCATATTTTATTGTATTTTTGTTTGTAAAATGGTTTAGATGAAGAAGCATTGTATAATGATAGAACACATTTGGTTAGTGTGAGTGGCTGTTGAGCATTAGGCAGATTGGGGATGTGGGAGTATTGTAGGAAGCTGTCCATTTCTGAGTGTATTTCATCTTGTTAAATTCAATAAATTGCTTCCAAATTTTGCACCATCTGGATCATATCAACACGTGGAATTAATACAAACTTTGGCCATTAGGTTTCTCAATACAGTTCAGAACCGTGGTACCAGTATATCTATGCAATATAACCTTTTGAATAAGCTGCAGATAAATGAGAGAAAAATCATTTGACAGTACTCGACCCACAAAACTGATAGTGAATTTTAAAGATGGGTTTTTGCTTGTCAAAATAGTTAAATGATAATCTCAGTGCAACTCTTTAGTGATGTATTCAACACACTTCTAAATGTCAGTCTGTTTAGTGCAGGAAAGATATGTTCTATGTGTTATTAATTACTTAATCATTGTCTCCCAAATGCCCTTTTCAAAGTGACAGTGATCTTCCCATTTAAAGGGGAAATGTGCCTAGGAAGAAGTGCTTGGCTGGTTGTTTGTATTTTATTCAGGGTTGCTGTAGGTAGTGACACTGTACAATTTTTGTCACAGTAATGTGTGAAATAACATGTTACTTCATCTTGGCACAATTTGTATCCATGCACTACACTAGATCTCCCTTGCAGTGCCCTCCATAATGTTTGGGACAAAGACCCATCATTTATTTATTTGCCTCTGTACCACAATTTGAGATTTGTAATAGAAAAAAAATCACATATGGTTAAAGAAGTGCACATTGTCAGATATTAATAAAGGCCATTTTTATACATTTGGGTTTCACCATGTAGAAATTACAGCAGTGTTTATACAAAGTGCCCCCCCCCCACCCTCCCCTCCATTTCAGGGCACCATAATGTTTGGGACACAGCAGTGTCATGTAAATGAAAGTAGTCATGTTTAGTATTTTGTTGCATATCCTTTACATGCAATGACTGCTTGAAGTCTGTGATTCATTGTCATCACCAGTTGCTGGGTGACTTCTCTGGTGATGCTCTGCCAGGCCTGTATTGCAGCCATCTTTAGCTTATGCTTGTTTTGGGGGTTAGTCCCCTTCCATTTTCTCTTCAGCATATAAAAGGCATGCTCAATTGGGTTCAATTGTGTGATTGACTTGGCCAGTCAAGAATTGAGCATTTTTTAGCTTTGAAAAACTCATTTGTTGCTTTAGCAGTATGTTTGGCATCATTGTCTTGCTATAGAATGAACAGCCGGCCTATGAGTTTTGAGGCATTTGTTTGAACTTGAGCAGATAGGATGTGTCTACACACTTCAGAATTCATTATGCTACCACCCTCAGCAGTTGTATCATCAATGAAGATAAGTGAGCCAGTACCTTCAGCAACCATACATGCCCAGGCCATAACACCCCCACCACCATGTTTCACAGATGAGGTGGTATGCTTTGGATCTTGGGCAGTTCCGTCTCTCCTCCATACTTTGCTCGCCATCACTCTGATATAATTGAATCTTTGTCTCATCTGTCCACAATACCTTTTTCTAGAATTGTGGTTGCTCTTTTAAGTACTTCTTGGCAAACTGTAACCAGTGGTCATTGACTAATCCACACCTGACTCCTGAAGAGTGTTTCTGATCTGTCAGACAGGTGTTTGGGGATTTGTCTTTATTGTAGAGAGAATTCTTCTGTCATCAGCTGTGGAGGTCCTTTTCTTCTCCATACCTTGCTTTTGCCATCATTCTCATATGTTAATATTCATCTCATCTGTCCATAAGACCTTTTTCCAGAACCATGGTTGCTCTATTAAGTACCTCTTGGCAAACTGTAACCTGGCCATCCTATTTTTGCGGCTAACCAGTGGTTTGCATCTTGCAGTGTAGCCTCTATATTTCTGTTCATGAAGTCTTCTGCGGACAGTGGTCATTGACAAATCCACACCTGACTCCTGAAGAGTGTTTCTGATCTGTCGGACAGGTGTCTGTGGATTTTTTTCAATTAGAGAGAATTCTTCTGTCATCAGCTGTGGAGGTCTTCCTTGGCCTGCCAGTCCCTTTGCGATTAGTAAGCTCACCAGTGCTCTCTTCTTAATGATGTTCCGAACAGTTGATTATGGTAAGCCTAAGGTTTGGCTGATGTCTCTAACAGTTTTATTATTGTTTCTCAGTCTCATAATGACGTATTTGACTTTCATTGGCACAACTTTGGTCCTCGTGTTGATAACCAGCAATAAAAGTTTCCAAAGGTGGTGGAAAGACTGGAGCTGAGAGCTCTCTTATACCTGTATTAAGGAGGCAATCAAACACACCTGAGCAATTACAAACACCTGTGAAGCCATGTGTCCCAAACATTATGGTGCCCTGAAATGGGGGGACTATTAATAAATACAGCTGTAATTTCTACATGGTGAAACCAAAATGTATAAAAATGGCCTTTAATAAATTCTGACAATGCACTTGAACCACATGTGATTTTTTTTCTATTACAAATCTCAAATTGTGGAGTACAGAGGCAAATAAATAAATGATGGGTCTTTGTCCAAAACATTATGGAGGGAAGTATATATTATCCATATTTTACAGTGAGAAATTGAGTCACATTAAGTAGGAAGGCTTCTGTTTTTCAATTGGGTGTCTGCTTTGTTTGTGGATCTTATCTAGTTTTGCCATAACTTGAACATCTCTGGAATTTATACAGATTTTTAAATGTATACTATTGGTAGATGAACCACATTGGGAATATCTATATGTTAAATGGGAACCACATCTGCTATGGTTACCAACCCTTTCTTGAGTTCTTTGGGCCACCAGTTCTATCATAAATATATGAGAGAGTGGAGAAAATTAGAAGTAATTTATACCTCTTGTAATGAAATTATAAATGAAAGAAAGTATCTATTCTTTATTGACAAATATTTTCATAGGTATGTAGAACCTATTTAAAGAAAAGTTTTTTTGATTTGTCAAAGCCAATGTAAGTTGATGCCATCTTTTTTTACCTTTATTTATGCATACCAACTATATATTGAATAAAATATTGCTTCCGGTACAGATCTGTTTTGTTTTATATTCATAGAATGACGGAGACGTACAGTACAGTACATCAAAGTTTTTAAAGTTCCCCGCTCCTCCCTACGTTCTTAGCGAGTCATATTTCATCAATATGCCAGAGGAGTGATGGGATTAAATTTGTGCAGAGTGTGATGGGATGAAGATTGAGGTCCATTTTGTTTCTTGACAAATATTCTATACTTCCAATGGCCCAGAGTTGCTCATCATAAGCACCAGCGTCAAACAACATCATTTGCAATAAAGAAAAATGACTAGTTAATGCTTTCACCTTTTAACTCCTGCATTCAGATTGCAAGCACAGGTGTGAGGTGTGTTGTCATGTAGCTTGCATCTATGTTTGCAGCTAGAATACAAATAGAGGGCAAAAAGGAATGCATTTGACCCAAATAACTTCACCATGTCTGAAATTATCTTGTTTTAAAACAAGTCGTCTTGCAACAGTATCGTGGATGAAGGTGCAGGTGCCAGACAGTATACTCCAGGGGCTGTGACTGATAATCTCGGGAGATAAATTCAAATCCCACAGGAGCTAAGGAACTTAAATTCAGTTAATAAGGACATTAAAATTACGAGCAGGAGTAAAGGGCCTGTCCCACTTGGGCCGTCATTTGTGCGACAGGCCAGTAGTGACGGTCACACGACGGTCGCGTGCGTCATCATGCATCCGCACAGCCGTCTGGAGCGCGTGATGTCATTTGAAGATGGACACAAAATGCAGGAGTCGAGACTGAAGAAGAGTCTCGACCCAAAACATCATCCATTGCTTCTCTCCAGAGATGCTGCCGGTCCCGCTGAGTTACTCCTGCATTTTGTGTCTATCTCCAATCGTCTTGGCCCCGCTCTGGGAGTAGGAGTGGGGGCGGATCCGGATCCGCAACGGTCGTGAGCCCCAGGCCGAGTTCGACGATCGTTTGCCTGCTTCTGCTGCTGTTGGAGGTGAGACATTGCGCCGCGCCAGGGTCTTGAGCCTGGCCCACTTTGGCCGTCAGTTACGCGACAGGCCGGTGGCGCGCGAAGATTTAGTTCAGGATGAAGTCCACACTCCTCCACGCCACTCCACACTCCTCCACACCACTCCATGCGCCCGTCCCGCGCTACCCACACGCTACCCACACGCTAGCAGGTTGCGTAAATGGCACGCAAATGACAGCCAAGTGGGACAGGCCCTTAAGTCATCCATCCAGTCAGTCTAGGGAGGCATTGAGCAGGGGTTGGTGCAAATATCAGAGGTAGAATACTTTCTGGGATACTATTGCACATCCTGATGGCAGCCAATTTGCAGTTGTGAAAATTTGAGAATAAATCATTATGTTGCACCAGAAGGAACACCCTCTCAAATGTTAGCTCAATAGCACAATATAGAGTCAATGCACACAAATTAACGGCAGCTATTAGAGAAGATCTGATTGCATTTAGATGCTGAGTGTTCTGATGTGCCAAACAATATGCTCTAATTAAAATGGGGGTACTTAATGTTCTCGATCAGTGATGTTAAGAATGCAATTATGTATTGACGTACTTAAGTTGCAGAATGTTAAATCAGTGTTTGATCTCATAGGTTCAGTTTATATTGAGAGTAAAAGTTTAGTCACATTACATAAAATATTGCCGTTGACTAAATAAATGAATCCTGATGTCTGCAAATTTTGCTGCAATCTTTCTGTTCTGTACATTCATTACCATGAGTCACAGTAAGTGGAACATTTTATGTGAGTTAATCCCACTGGCTTGTTCATCTACAAAATCTTCAGGAAGGAAGGAACAGTTTCGAAGCTGTAACAGCACCATCAATTTCATAATTATCCACATACGGAGCTACTCAGCTGACTTGTGTGAGTTTGGAGAGGTGAAGGGGAACAGTATGCAGCTTCTAGTAGAAGCTATCAGATGTAGAACCTGTGATAACTCACATAATTGCCATCCTATCTCAAAGGTTTCAAAGGTCTTTTATTGTCACGTGTACCAATTAAGTGTACCATATTACCACACAGTCATATCTGAAGTGATAACGCAAATGTCTGCAACAGGGCTACAAGAAGAAAGTAAATGTAATACATCTGTTGCAACTCACTGCTCAGAATAAGGTGTTTCTTGCCACAGGGAGATGAAATTCCTTCCCTCAAGAGCACCTAATGAAAGGTTTAGCATGACAACATTTTTGGCAAAATCATTTGCCCCCAGGGGCTCCAAAGGGGATTGTGTACTAAATTGTATTATAATCACACCTGCACACACTGACTGAATATAAAAACAAATTTGGAGGCAGAAGTCTCAAACAATGAACAACCCAACAATACAAATCGAAAATTAACTTTATGTTATTAAAGTGAAAGGCTTTAGTTAATCACAGCCAGCATTCTTACAATACCAGGATGCTGGTGGCTTTTCAAAGTACTTACTCTGGACATTTTAAGATGTCATCAGAACTCCCATTAGCTTTTAGTTTTAGATGTAGAAACAAGGAACTGCAGATGCTGGTTTACAAAAAAATGCACAAAGTGCTGAAGTATCCCAGCAGGCCAGGCAACATCCCTGAAGAACACGGATTGATGATGTTTCAGATCAGGACCCTTCTTCAGACTGAACATTTAGTTCTATATGCTCAGAATTGTGGAGAATCACAGGGTACTTTCAACTCTGTTCATATTGTTATAAACTTAGTGTTGCAAACACTCCACTATTTTTACAGTGACTGCCTCATTCATGCTGCCTCACAACCATGTTTTCCATGAGCATCTACTCAAAAAAAAAAAGATTCCCTAGCTGTGCTTTGCCTGGGATTTTTTTTCCCCAATCGAAATAGTTCATTGCCATTGTGGGATGAACCTTGCTAATTTTCATTCAACTTGTCTTTGAAATGTTGAAACTTACGCTTGGTATTGAAGGATGGAGAAACAATTGTAATATACCCATTTGCAATTAATTCTGATGTTATCAATTTCTGCTTGTTTTACAAATTGTGATTGTTTCATTTCTAGTGTCCTAATTTTCATTCTGTATTTTTAAATTACTACATGAATGAGTTCATGGTCATAGCTGGACAAAAATAAAGGCGAGGGCTTGGCTGGGCAGGAATCCAAACTCATACATACACAAAGATTATGATAATATCCAAAACAAAGGCAAAATGATGGGGAATATGGCTAAGTACACAAAATGGAGGAAGAAATGGCCAGGTTGCTCCTTGTAGTAATTTGCAAATAATATTTACAATAATTGTTATTTGGAACGCCATCAACACGTTCATACTTCCTTATATGTTTTCCTTTAAAAATGATAAAGCATTCCACAGTGGTTTGTGGATGGGCAAATAAGGCAACTCCAGCTGCACTGTGGTGAGAGAGTTCAGTGAGGTGACTAAAAGCCTGTGGAAAATATGGCATTTAAAGGGGTTTTGAAAGAAGGTGGAAAAGTAAAGAACTGGCTGGAATTCAAAAGGCAAAGGCAATTCGAAGCACTGCAATTATTGATGGATCAAAGTACGAGCTGAGGTGGTGGGATTGAGAAGTGGGACTGGTGAGTTGCACAGAAGGCTTGCTCACAGAATGGAAAGGTGTGGGATGGGATACATGACTGGAGAAGGTATTGCAGTTGGGTGGGCAAATAAATGGTTGATGTAAGAGTGGCAGTCATGAGTTGCAGAGGTGGAACTGTACTGTCCTGATTGGAAAACATGTTGAGCTTGATTCTTGACTTCAGGCTGAAGAGAACACTTTTATGTTGAACACTTTAATCCAGCCCAATGTCAATGATTGCAAACAATGGACACCTGTGCCGAGCGACTGAATTAATGGGAGAGTTTGAAAATAATGGCCTCAGTCATCCCACTGTTATACTAATGATTTTGACTCATCCAAATATGAGCTGATTGTATGAAGGGGGAAGTGACAGAGATGTAGCTCAGGCCGTTGGTAGTGTATGACAAGAGCTGTATTAAATGCCAAGTGGATAAAGCGATGGAAGGGGTCAGATGAGATCAATGGGATGTGAAATTAGATTCTTGGGGAACTCCAGATGAATTATTTTGGATGGAAAAATAAGCTGATTGAATGTATGGCTTGGGATATTGGGATGGAGTCACATGAAGCAGTCCAACAGATATTGATACTATGAGAGAATAAATGCAAAGGAGGAGAGAACTATGGACTGTGAAAGGAGGATATTGTGGAAAGTAGGAATAGCACTTAAAACTGCAGATCAGAGAGGGACACAAATAATTCTTCTCCTTGCCCTCTGTGGAGACAACAGAACCAGAAGCAGGGAATTGAACTTGGTTCATCTGAAGCAGCACCACAATACACAGATATTTGGCCAGAGAGGAAAAATAAGATAAATTACATGATTGCTATTCAATGACCCTTTTATAAAATTCTCACATATGTAAAGTGTGTATATTAAGTCATGGCAGACTGGGCTGTGTTCACAACTCGTCGCAATTTCTTGCAGTCTTGGGCAGAGCAATTGCCATAACAAGCTACAATGCATATAGGATGTATCTGTAGAAATTGGTAACAGTCATTGAGACAGGTTGCATTTTCTTTGGTCATCTGTGGAGCTGGAGTCTTTCACTGCTGTAGCATCATGTGATTGACCAGGATAAATTGTTGACGATATTTACGATACGATACGATAGAATTTTATTTATATCAGGAACTTGACGCTCTCGACCATCTCCACTTCAGCACCATTGATGTGGACAGGGGCGTGTAGTCTAACCTATTTCCTGAAGTCAATGTCCAGATGCTTAATTATGTTGACATTATTGGGAGAGATTATTGTCTTGACACCATGCTATTGTTATTGTCTTGTTATTGTTTGAGATCTGGCCCAAGGCGAGAATTTGGCTGAACATGTTCCATTCCGCAGATTCACTCTCAGGAAGGCTGATCTGACATCTATGACCATGACTATAGGTACTTGTGTTCCCAAGGCTGTCAGGTGGAAGACGTCATTCCACTGAACCTCTGTTCAAAATGAGCATCGGATGCATTGAGCACGTTGGGGAATGCGTTGTTGCGAGTGATTCTGCCTGACTTTGTTTTGTAGCCCATTAGAGCATACAAGCCTTGCCACCATTGTCCATGTCTGGGTGGTTAGTCCAGGATTCTGGTTTGGTCTGGAATTGTCTCTTGGCATCCTTGATGACTTTACAAAGGTCATTCCTAGATTTTCAGTAGAGATTGGATTCACGCGAATAATACGCGAGTCATAGAGTAAAACAGTGTGGAAACAAGCCCTTTGACCCAACTTGCCCACACCAAGCTTACTCAACCTTTGCCTACATCTCAAACCCTAGTCCTGGCAATATCATTGTAAATCTTCTCTGTACCCTTTCCAGCTTGACAACATATTTCCTATAACATGGTGCGCAGAACTGAACACAATACTCTAAATGTGGCCTCACAAACGTCTTAGGCAACTGCAACATGACCTCCCTACTTCTATACTCAATATTCTGGCCAATGTGCCAAAATCCTTTTGACCACCCGATCTACCTGTGACTCCACCTTCAAGGAACTATGCACCTGCACTCCTTGATCCCTCTGCTCTACAACACTACCTAGAGCCCTACCATTCACTGTGTAGGTCCTGCCCATGTTAGACTTTCCAAAATGCAACACCTCATATTTTTCTTAATTAAATTCCATCAACCATTCCTCAGCCCACTTGGCCAATTAATCAAGATCCACCTGCAATTTTTCACAACCATCTTCACTATCTGCAAAACCACCCACTTTTGTATCATCAGCAAACTCCTCAGATTAGGCACCAGAGAATTAATTTCACAGTTCATGCAAACTTACTCATTGGAGAACACTCAGATTGACTTCTTTGGCATGCATTAAACTATGCACTTATTGATGAAGTTTTTGACAACAATTAGGTTTGGCTGCTGAGTCCTTGATCATGGATCATCCACTAACTCAAGCAGACACTCATCTATTTCCTTGGACTATCACTATGATTTTCTGTAAAAGATCCTTACGCTTCTGTTTCTGCTGGTAAGCAGGGAGCAGGAGCAGTTGATCAGATTTTTTCCAACTCTGGTGGAGTTGGTGGAACAGGAGATGTGTTGATAGTATTTTGGTAGCACACTATTGAGGTTGGTCTGGTTGAACTCTCCAGCTACGATGAATCAGGTTTTAGAGTTCTTTGTTTCTAGGGTATACTTGGTGATGTATCGTTCATCCAGTGTTGGCTTCACAGTCACATGGGGTGAGATTTGAACTATAGACAAAGTGAATTCCTGTGGTAGGTTGTAGGGACGACACTTCACCATTAGATATTCCAGGAACTTGCCAGGAGTGCCTTGTCCAAATACGAGGAGGAGATGATTAGGAAACAAGAAGATCGTCTCTCCATTGGCTGTACAAGTGTGGTGCAGGTACAAATATAAGCACAACAGTAGATTCAACTCTAGGATGATATACAGTGATAATAGCATGTCAAATAAGAGCATTTTTAACGTTAAAGGAAATTATAAAAGGCCACTATGCACTGGAGTCTGCCTGGAAATATAAATGAAATAACTATTATTATGTAACAAGATATGTAACCAAAATGATATAATATAGGCCATTCAGCCCCTTAGTCTTGCCCTGCTCTTCAATATTGTCAGTTGTCCTGCTCCTGTCCTAATTTCGCCTTCTGGGTCAATTCTCATTAGATGCCATTTTCCTGATTTTGAACAAGGTATCTGCTATTTATTCATGTCATAGCTATGGTCAATTGCAGTGTCAAGACTGAATGAACTCATTGATTTAGTAGGATTATATTGGAAACATTCAAATATTTATATTTGTTTAAGATAAACATGTCCCCAACCAGAAGAGGAAGTGTTCTTCATTCCGTGCCACTTTTTGTATATTCAGCATCTCCCAAACAACTTGCATCCAATAAATTACTTGAAAGTGGTGTGTGGTTGTTCTATGGACAATACAACAGCTAATTTGTATTATTTTATAATTCGTTATTCTTATCCAAGTATAAAATGTTCCTTAATTAAATATATTTTAATAAACTGCACGCTATGTATTTATAACAGCCAGAAAATGTTGCTTTGGTGCAATTGTTCTTTATTTGATACATTGGCTTGTTCCTAAATATTTTCAGGTATCTTTACACTGAATGGATGATTTAAACGTCCATGTTGCAAATTGGCTATTTGTGTTCTTCGGCATTCTAGCAGGAGTGTAAGATTTTGGGGTAAACTGGTTTTCGATTTGATAGGAATTTGGCTGTATAGACTTCAATAGAGCATTTATGAAGTTTCTTACAGGGCAAAACTAAGTCACTCAGAAATCTACACTCATGTTTACTAAATTTAGACAGTTAAGGATGCTTTAAAGAAACTTAGATATATGACATTTACTCTAACTACCCTCCAGTAGTTAGTGAATAATGAGGTGTTAAACAGACCCATTTAAATGAACAATTAACACATTAGCTTTTGCAAAGACAAGAGAGGAGCTATTAATCTACTGCTTAAGTGTGCATTGTGTGTATAGACTGCAAAATTATACACTTAAAAGAAAATTATCCTTGTTATTGTAGACATAGCAGAACAGGGTTTGATTGTGATGAATGAAGATAACTTTGCTAGTTTTAAACGATGATGCACTTAAAAACCGGTGCACACTTCATAAGTATATTCTTAAGTGGAGTTTTTATCTTAAGTGGTGTGTCTAATTACTTTTATTGGGAATAACTTGATTGCCTTTTAGTGCATTAACTCTTAATTTACTGAACAAATAATTAGAAAAACAAAACAAAGGAATATTTCTTGTTTTTACTTTGTGGTTGTTTCATCTTGTGCTTTGCCTACTATGTTTATTTTATTGTCACAAGTCGATCATTGGCACTTGTTTTCCATGCCGTGCCACTGGTTTCAGTGTGCTAAATGATATTAAGGTATTATAATGCTGCTGTACATCAGGCCTTTTCATGAAGGTGTGATATGATGGCTCATCCGGTACCTTCTCTGCAGTTGAAGACCTTGGATACCCAACTGCACTGCCATCTGACTGTTATAATACAGAGTAACACATTGAGGCACTGCTACAACTAAAGGAGTGAAATATGCTGATCTTTTTCCATCAGGAAATGTTTGAATAGCAGTACTTTGCCTACAAAATGTAAAGGGAAGTAGGACTAAACCATGAAGGTTGAGTGTGTAGCTTAATACCAATGTTCCTGAACTCTCCCAGTGCTGAAGTTTAGATGTGCTAATCTCAGCCATGTGCTGAGAGTGACATAGTAGAGTGTTGATGTTTTATAATGGCAACAAAGGAAAATAATATTTGAAATTGAAGTCTTAAGAACTGACACAAAACTTAGTTTACTGGACAGCAGTAATGCTGAATCTTCTAAAACACAGATTATCTAAATGAACACCTCAAAGCACTGGCTGTTTCTTGTTTTAACTTTGTGTTTGTTTTTATCTTGTGCTTTGCCTGCTATGTTCATTAGATTGTTACAACTCCTGGTCACTGGCACTCCTGTACTTCATGTCATTCCCACTGGTTCCAGTGTGCTAAGCAATAATAATGACAATGATAATGGTTTGCTTATCCTTCCAGCAGATTTGGTCAATGTGTTTTGTGCCTGTTTTGAAGCCTTTAACTTCCACAACAATCCTCTAGATTTGTGTAAGAAGCTGGTTTAAATTGAAGATAGGCACAAAAAGCTGGACCCACAAAGTAACTCAGCGGGACAGGCAGCTTCTGTGGAGAGAAGGAATGGGTGACGTTTCGGGTCGAGAACTTTCTTCAGCTAGAACAATAACCATTGTTATTATCCTCATCAAAGCAAATGTCCCAACATTGAGGCTTTAATTATATTCATTTGACTCTGTTGGACAGGCCACAACGTTCACATACTCAGCGACTACCTCCAGAAAGAGTCACTCTAAACCAAGCTCTGTCACAGAAAGCCATCACCAGGTGGGCAGAGGAAATATTTCAAGGATGTTTTCAAAGCCTTCTTGAAAATATCCAGCAACCCCACGACTTCTGGAAATTCATAGCTATGGAAATTCAACCATCCAAAAATGAGGATTCAAGATGACACAAAGTGTCCTGAGACCTTGTTTTTGGAGCATAAATGTAGAGTGCAAGTAGCAGCACCACAACTACCTATAATTCCCGCCTCGTGTTATTTGCCCCATCTGTGGAAGAGCCCGTGGTTCCCACACTAGCCTGATCGGTTACATTAGAACCCACCGAAATGAGGTGGAAGCAAATCATCCTTGAATCCGATGGGACTGGCAAAGGAGGAACAACGATATTTCACAGTTAAGTTGTCTTTTCATTCACAGATGGGGGCCCCACAGGTTTACATTTGAAGTGCATTATAAAGCCGAAGCCAGTACCAATTAATGATACTTAACTCCTTTGTGCTGTTTCTTTCCATCCCAGTTGTTTATAACTGAACCATATTTACAATAACCCCTTTCGCCTGGATGCACAGTGAATTTTTTTTTTTTTTTTTTTTTTTTTTTAAATTTTTATTTATTAGAAGTACATTACATTACAACCACATACATGAATACTCGTCATTTGTATCTTCTTACAATTAATGTACTCCCTTTATTTTTTTTTTTTACACTAGAAAAGGAAAAGATTGAAAGAAAGAAGAAAGTGAAGGAAAAAGTGAAAGTGTAGAAAAGTGTAGAAAATGTAACAACAAAAAAGGATGAAGACCCTATAAGAGCGAAGTTAAAAACTAAAAAAAAAGAGTTAAGAGGTAGGCCCTAGGAAAAAAAAGAGAAAGAGAGGAAAAAGAAAAATAGGACATACCAACTCTTCAACTTCAACTATCATCCCCCCTTACCTGACCTCAATTTTTTTTTTTTTTTTTAAAGTACTTTTGCACCCTATGTTTGTAATAATTCTATAAATGCAGACCACGTCAGGTGGAAGTGATCTGGTTTACCTGCTAGGAGCAGTCTTATCTCTTCTAGGTGTAATGTTTCAAACATATTTGAAATCCACATATTTATAGTTGGTATTGGAGCCTTCTTCCAAAATTTTAGAATTAGCTTTTTTCCAGTTATTAACCCATAGTCCATTAATTTCTTTTGAAACACATTTAGTTCTGGATCATCTTCCGTTATTCCGAAGATAATCCATTCTGCTTTGGGTATCAGTCTTGTTTTAAATAACTTTGTAAAGATTTCAAAAATTTCATTCCAAAATTTTTGAATTTTTGTACAGAAGACGAATGAGTGCGCTATAGTAGCTTCTTGGGATTGACATTTATCACAAATAGATGATACGTTTGGGAAAATTTTATGAATTTTAGTTTTCGATACAAATTAAATCCAATTCCAATTTATGGATAATCAAAAAACACTGAGGACTCTTTATTTACATCATCTGCTGCGGCACAGCAAACAATCAAATTTAAAAAGGCTTTAGAGTGGTGGTTGATTGAATATTACACTAGTATTATCTAAGGAGGTTTCATGATGTTCAGGTAGCAGTCTAACTTGTTGCAACAGTTTATGCCTCTCACTTTAGTCTTTAACACAAACTTCACTTTTAATTTCATGGAATTGCAAAAGTGTTTAAAGAGTCTTTCATCTAGGCTCTTCCTACTTGCAGTCCCAGAAGCAACAGTGAAACATATAACTGTTTATTTGACCACTGTACTAAGAATATGAAAGGTTTCCTTTGCAAATTCCACAATCTTATCTCTATTGGTTCAGTTGTTTTTTTCTAAAATGCCATTTTGTAAAGCAATTCCTGAGGAAAAATGCAATATTTTTAATTTACAGAATGACTGGCAATAAACCATTCATCAAGGTATTTATTCCTCCCCATTGTGTTTTACTTTTCATCAGAAGAATAAATAAAAAGGGCAGTTAAGTCTAATGACACAGTACATTAACATCAATAATTATCAGCCGGTGGCAAGGTGCTGAGTGTCAGTGTAAATGTCAGCAAGTATCTTGGAGAATAATCTCAAATTTAAGTGAAAAGAAAACAGGTAGATCAGGCTAATTGTTGTTTATGTCTGTGTTCTTTGCTTATTCAGTCATGCTGAATGTTTTTCACAGAACAAATGCAATTTAGATTTTCCCAGGCTGTGAAATAAACATTGAGTTACAAGGCATTGAGAAACTTGCAGAATAGGACAGGATGGTAAGGGAGGGATAGGGTAAGCAGTTGGTCTTCAGACTAATAATGAGTCTCTACCTTTTCCTAATGTAATACATTGAGTCATACAGCGTGGAATCAGGCCCTTTGGCCCAACTTGCCCATGCCATCCAAAATGTCCTATCTGCACTAGTCTCACCTGCCTGTGTTTGAAGCATATCCTTCTAAACCTATCCTATCCATGTACCTATTCAGATGTTTTTAAAATGTGATAGTACCTGCTTCAACTACCTCATTTGGCAGCTCATTCCATATACTTACCTCTCTTTATGTACTAAAAAAAAGTTGCCCCTCAGGTTCCTTTTAAATCTTCCTCCCTTTACCTTAAACCTATGTCCTCTGGTTCATGATTGACCGACTTTGGGTAAAAGACTATTCATAAACTTTATTTATTCCTGTTATACATCTCTATAAAATCACCCCTCATCCTCCTGCACTCTAAGGAATAAAGTCCTAGCCTGCTCAACCTCTCCATATAGCTCAGGCCCTCCAGTCCTGGCAATATCCTCGTAAATCTTCTCTGCACTCTTTTCAGCTTAACAACATCTTTCCTATAACAGGATGACCAATTCAGAACACAATACTCTAAATATGGCCTCACCAATGTCCTGCACAACTGTAACATGACTTCCCAACTTCTATACTCAATACTCTGACTGATGATAACCCGAAAGTCTCCTTAGCTACCTTATCTACCTGTGACGCCACTTTCAAGGAACTATGTACTTGAATTCCTAGATGTTCCTGCTATACAACACTCCACAAAATCCCTGCCATTCACTGTGTATGTTCTGCCCTGGTTAGACTTCCCAAAATGCAACACCTTGCACTTTTCTGCATTAAATTCCATTAACCATTCCTCGACCTACTTACCCAACCTGTCAAGCTGCTGCTGCAATTTTTGACAACCATCTTCGCAATCTACAATGCCACCCACTTTAGTGTCATCTGCAAACTTACTAATCATAGATAGACACAAAAAACTGGAGTAACTCAGCGGGACACGCAGCATCTCTGGAAAGAAGGAATGGGTGACGTTTCGGGTTGAGACCCTTCTTCAGACCTTACTAATCATGTCTTGTACATTCTCCTCCAAATCAACAATGGGCCCAGCATCGAACTCTGAAGCACACCACAAGTCACAGGTCTCCAGTCCAAAAAACAACCATCCACCATTACCCTCTGCTTCCTTCCATGTAGCCAATTTTCTATTGAATTGGCTAGCTCTAACCTTGCAGAGCAGCCTACCATGGTGTACCTTGACAAATATCTTGCTGAAATCCATATGTACAGTGTCTACAGCTCTGTTCTCCTCAACATTTTTGGTTACGTATTCAAAAAATTCAATAAGATTCATGAGACACTATTTCCCATGTACAAAACCATGCTGACTATCCCTAATCAGCCCCTTTATATCTAAATGCATGTATATCTTATCCTTCAGAATAATCTGGAGTAACTTTCCAACCAAAGATGTTAGACTCACTAGCCTATAGTTCCCTGGCTTTTCCTTGCAGCCCTTCTTAAATAAAGGCACAACATTTGTCACCTTCCAGTCTCCACTCCTATTAATTGATGACTCTGAAATCTCAGCCAGGACACCTGTAAATTATTTAGCTTCTCACAGTGTTTTTGAGTATATCTGATCAGCCCACAGTGTCTTTGGATATATCTGATCAGTCTGCCTTCATATGTGTTAGGACCTTCTGCACCACCCTTATACTGACGTAGGTTTGCAAGATGATGGGACCTTTGGTAGAATGAGGCAAAGAAAACATGCTTACAGTCAAACTCATTTTCTCATTATTAATTTCTTGCACCAGCTGTCTAGTGTTTTCATGGTCCGTTTGAACCTTTGAGTGTCAGGGCAACATTTGTAGCCAGCTGCTGCATCTATATAAGCATGGCTACAACAAATGGCTTTCTTTTCTGCGCAGGGAAGTTCGTAAATCTTCTCTGCAGAAGGATGTTGTCAGGACTTAAGGGACTGAGCCATAGGGAGAGGTTAGGCAGGCTAGGACCATATTCCTTGGATCTCTGGACGATGAGGGGCAATCATGTTGAGGTGTACAAGATCATGAGTGGAATTGATTAGGTGGATGCACGGAGTCTTCTACCCAGACGAGGGGAATTAGGAACCAGAGGACAAAGGTTTAACGTGAGAGGGGAAAATGTAATAGGAACCTGTGAGGCAACTTTTTATAATAACTTTTTTATAATAACATTCAAAAGACATTTGGAAGCTGGTGAAACCATTGTATATGGGGCATCTTGGTCGGCATAGGCGAGTTGGGTCAAAGGGTCTGTTTCCATGCTGTATAACTCTGACAATGACTATCAGTTCCCATACAATAAGCTAGTAGGTAGGACTGAAATAAGTATCAACTGGGCTATAACTGTGGCTGAGTGATTGCTTCATATTAAAGTAGAGAAATGTTGGCAAGAGGCTCAGCATTATTTCTGCATGAGCGATGACATTATAAGCATAGTATCTAACCTAAGAATCTTGTACAAAAGCGATGTTGTCAAGTGGAACTTCATAAATAGAAATTGTCTTAGGTCCTCAAAGCACAATTATGGCACCAGTCCTTTTAATTAATAAAGCTCCATGAAGGCCAACTGTAAAGATCCTGTTGCAGTTTCTGTGATCTTTCCTGTTCTATGTATTTTTGGCCACTCAGTTGGGTCTGAACTCTTGAGGCCTCTTGTGAAACTGCAATTCTTCTTAGGCTCACATGAACATAACTTAAGGTTTTTAAGTAAAATAAATAATGGTCCATCAAACATGTTCCTTGAACCGACTAATAAAGCCATTTTGAGCATATTAAAAAAAGTATAAATATCTATTCTTTATTAAACAGTGTGGAGGAGTTAACCTTTCCTGTTGTAATATTTAGCAGATTAGAAACCACTATGTAGAGCATAACATTTGACTATTTCTGACTCTTATAACCCTTGGTCACACTCCATTTGCTTGAATCTACATTATCTATTTGCTGCCTCAGCATTTTAATGCATGAATTAGATCTCCACTGAATTTATTGTGAGATGGGTGGAATTCCTTGTATTGATTCACTGAGAATGTTGCTGATGTTTTTTTTTATCAGCATAATGGAGAGAAACAATTTCACTTCATTACAGCTCAGCAACAACAACAGCAGCTTCAAATGTTATAGTGCCTTTTCCTCAGTAAAATCCCCAAAAGCTTTTTACAGGAGTTTTGTGAAACAAAATCTGGCACCAAAACACATGGGCAAGGAGGGAGGCGAGTGACAAAAGATTAGTCAAGGAGGGAGAATTTAAGCAAAGACAGAAAATTAAGACAACAAAATTTCATTGGACTTTCAATGGGCAAGGATTGGAATGAGACCACTACCTTAAATAATTGAAGTGCTGAACAAGATGTAGAGATGTGAGGCAATGGTGTGTTTAAAAGAAAAGATGAAACATTTTAAATCTGTCCATTTTTAAATCTGAATCACAATGTCTGTAGTTCAGTGAGCACCAGGGTGATGAATGAATGGTGTAAAGTGCAGCAGAGGAAGCAGAAATAGGGATGATCTGAAGTGAATAACAAGATTATAATGTTGGAGACCTACCAACAATGCAATGAGATAGTTATCTAGAAGTAACAAAGACATGGGGCTGGTTCAAGAGCAGATGAACTGAGACAAACCACATCAGGTAATGTGACATAGATGGAAATGTCTTGGTTTGGTTGTCATGTGCATCAGAATATAGGAACATAAGAAGAAGAAGTAGGAATAGGCCCTTATGCCTGCTTTGCCATTCATTAAGATCATGAATCTTAATGATTTTACATCAGCACTACTTTCCTGCATTGATCTAATGTCCCTTGATTTCCTTAATATCTAGAAGTATGTTCATCTCTGTCCTGAACATACTCAGCAACTTAACCTCCGACTTACACTTGACTAAAGAATTTCAAATATTCATGACACTGGAGAAAAAATATCTTCTTGGTTCAGCCCTGAATCTACCTTGCCTTGGGCAAGAGTGACCATAATATGGTTGAGTTCTTCATTAAGATGGAGAGTAACATAATTAATTCAGAAACAAGGGTTCTGAACTTAAAGAAAGGTAACTTTGAGGGTATGAGACGTGAATTGGCCAAGATAGACTGGCAATTGATTCTTAAAGGGTTGACGGTGGATGTGTAATGGAAGGCATTTAAAGACTGCATGGATGAACTACAACAATTGTTCATCCCAGTCTGGCAAAAGAATAAATCAGGGAAGGTAGTGCATCCATGGATAGCAAGGGAAATCAGGGATAGTATCAAAACAAAAGATGAAGCATACAAATTAGTCAGAAAAAGCAGCCTACCAGAGGACGGAGAAATTCAGAGTCCAGCAGAGGAGGACAAAGGGTTTAATTAGGAAAGGGAAAATAGATTGCAAACATAAAAACTGACTGCAAAAGTATTTATAGATATGTGAAGAGAAAAAGATTAGTTAAAACAAATGTAGGTCCCTTGCAGTCAGAAACAGGTGAATTAATCATGGGGAACAAGGACATGGCAGACCAATTGAATAACTACTTTGGTTCTGTCTTCACTAAGGAAGACTTAATTAATCTGCCGGAAATAGCAGGGGACCGGGGGTCAAATGAGATGGAGGAACTGAGTGAAATCCAGGTTAGCCGGGAAGTGGTGTTAGGTAAATTGAAAGGATTAAAGGCCAATAAATCCCCAGGGCCAGATAGGCTGCATCCCAGAGTACTTAAGGAAGTAGCCCCAGAAATAGTGGATACATTAGTGATAATTTTTCAAAACTCTTTAGATTCTGGAGTAGTTCCTGAGGATTGGAGGGTAGCTAATGTAACCCCATTTTTAAAAAGGGAGGGAGAGAGAAAAAGGGGAATTACAGACCAGTTAGTCTAACATCGGTAGTGGGGAAACTGCTAGAGTCAGTTATTAAAGATGGGATAGCAGCACATTTGGAAAATGGTGAAATCATTGGACAAAGTCAGCATGGATTTAGGAAAGGTAAATCATGTCTGACGAATCTTATAGAATTTTTCGAGGATGTAACTAGTAGAGTGGATAAGGGAGAACCTGTGGATGTGTTATATCTGGACTTTCAGAAGGCTTTCGACAAGGTCCCACATAAGAGATTAATATACAAACTTAAAGCACACGGTATTGGGGGTTCAGTATTGATGTGGATAGAGAACTGGCTGGCAGACAGGAAGCAAAGAGTAGGAGTAAACGGGTCCTTTTCAGAATGGCAGGCAGTGACTAGTGGGGTACAGCAAGGCTCAGTGCTGGGACCCCAGCTATTTACAATATATATTAATGATTTGGACGAGGGAATTGAATGCAACATCTCCAAGTTTGCGGATGACACGAAGCTGGGGGGCAGTGTTACCTGTGAGGAGGGTGCTAGGAGGCTGCAAGATGACTTGGACAGGCTGGGGGAGTGGGCAAATGCATGGCAGATGCAGTATAATGTGGATAAATGTGAGGTTATCCACTTTGGTGGCAAAAACAGGAAAGTAGACTATTACCTGAATCGTGGCTGATTAGGAAAAGGGGAGATGCAACGAGACCTGGGTGTCATGGTACACCAGTCATTGAAAGTAGGCATGCAGGTGCAGCAGGCAGTGAAGAAAGCGAATGGTATGTTAGCATTCATAGCAAAAGGATTTGAGTATAGGAGCAGGGAGGTTCTACTGCAGTTGTACAGGGTCTTGGTGAGACCACACCTGGAGTATTGCGTACAGTTTTGGTCTCCTAAGCTGAGGAAGGACATTCTTGCCATAGAGGGAGTACAGAGAAGGTTCACCAGACTGATTCCTGGGATGTCAGGACTTTCAAATGAAGAAAGACTGGATAGACTCGGCTTGTACTCGCTAGAATTTAGAAGATTGAGGGGGGATCTTATAGAAACTTACAAAATTCTTAAGGGGTTGGACAGGCTAGATGCAGGAAGATTGTTCCTGATGTTGGGGAAGTCCGGAACAAGGAGTCACAGTTTAAGGATAAAGGGGAAATCTTTTAGGACTGAGATGAGAATAACATTTTTTACACAGAGAGTGGTGAATCTCTGGAATTCTCTGCCACAAAATGTAGTTGAGGCCAGTTCATTGGCTATATTTAAGAGGGAGTTATATGTGGCCCTTGTGGCTAAAGGGATCAGGAGGTATGGAGAGAAAGCAGGTACAGGATACTGAGTTGGATGATCAGCCATGATCATATTGAATGGCGGTGCAGGCTCGAAGGGCCGAATGGCCTACTCCTGCACCTATTTTGTATGTTTCTATGTTTCTATGAATGGCCTATGATTATAGTGTGGTATTTGATGACAAGATAAGCTTTGGTCCAGATTTTCCCATGGAATAGCCAAACCCTTATCATGAGATTGTGATCCCAGCTTAGAACTGGGTTCTAAACATTCAGTCAGGGGAAAGATCATTCATCAATTTACTCTGCAACTCTTTAAGCAAATCTGGACAGAAGTTTATCTTATGATCAAATATGACACGAGGATCATAGGAATTTTGGTTCAATGTGAAGCAGTTGCTAGAGAGAAGATGCAGGATTGTATTAGATATTTGGCACAGAAATTGATCTTTCAATGCTAAGAGTCCACGTTGAAGGCTATGGCATGCATTGACCCTCCTCGCATTTTTTGTGTTCTAAATCTGTCAGCATTCCCCTTGATTCCTATTTTTCTTCATCAGCTTGATGAAACCTCCCATTAATCTGTATTATTCTTCCAAACTGCACTATTCTTTGGGTAGAGAGGTTTCTTCCCTATTCTCTATCAGATTTGTTGGTGACTATTTTATATTGATGACTTCTAGTTATGCCTTTCCTTGTTGGTGGAAAAATGATTTCTCCCTCCCCTCTATTAAAATCTTTCATAATGTTTTTAAGATTTCTAAAGCCGTCATCTTTCTTTTCCTGAGGGAAAGGTTTATCTTGTATGCAGGTGTGGCATTTTTTCACAGGTGTGTGCTGTACCCTGAAATCACCTTTTTCCCTTTGGCCACCCTGACTTGCACCTTCCAGGCAGTGTGTGTCCTCAGTAATTTTTCTACAAAAATGTACCATCATCACACTTATCTGTGTTGAACTGCACTTGCTAATTATTTGTTTATCTTCATTCAATAATGTTCTTATAATTTGTCGCTGTTCTCTTCACCATTAACTTTTCCTCTCTATTTTCCCTCTGCAAATTTAAAACTTGTTATTTTAATTACAAAATATAAATCATTCATGTAAATTGTGAATAACTGTGGTCCCATTATTGCTCATAATGAAACGCCACTTCTAACTTTCGTGAAAGGGGATGATGGGCCTGTCCCACAGGCAACGTTTTAGGCGACTGCAGGAGACTATGCAGTTGTCACATGGTCGCCACATGTTCGCGGGTGGTTGCCGGGGTGTCGCCTTCATGGTCGTGAGGAGTTCCCGCATTCTGGGAACTAGTCGCGGCCTTATTATGGTCGCCGTGAATTTTTCAACATCTTGAAAAAATAGCGGCGACTAGAATGAAGCCACCATGGAGAGTAGCGAGAATTCTCGAGCCGTAGGGGGGTCGCCAGGAGGTCGAAAGTTCTCGTAGATAGTAGCCGGTCCAGACCGGTGATTTCATTGGCTCATTGGAAATAAAAAGGTAAGCAGTTGTTTTCAGAACCAAGGTTAACTGACCGGTAACGTTAAATGTCCGTCGAGCTTCACAGCCGTGTATCTCCGGCTTCTTAAAACTTGTCTCCACTCCTTCTCCCCCCTCCCCCCCTCTTTTAAAGGACTTACTTTAATCTTTACAAGGACTTACAAGAAATCTTTTAAAAGACTGTGCTTTAGCCGTCTTTTTACAGCGCCAACCTTCCTGTTCATCGCGGTGTGTGTCTATTTCACCTTGGCTTTGCACCGTGTGAATTTTTTAGACAGCATTCCCCCCGTTTTCCCTGTCCCCCGCCTGCATAACGGGCTGGTGAATGAAGCGATGTGTTTGTGTGTGTTCCATTCTGACAGTCGCCGTTCCAGTTGCTGGTTTTTCAGGCTACTGCCGGAAACTTGACAGTCGCCGGCAGTCCGCTGAAATATTGCCTAAGTGGGACAGGCCCATAAGGCACGAAAATGGGGTGAAGAGCGGAAGATAGATCAGTCACGATGGAATGGCAGAGTAGACTTGATGGGCCAATTGGCCTAATTCTACTCCTTATCACTTATGACCTTATAATAGCTGTCGTTCACTTCCACTGTTTTCTGCCTCGAAACAAGTTAGTTATCCATTCTGCTATCTGTTTCCTGACTCCAAGCTCTCTTGCCATGTCAATTAGTTGGCTATGTGCTATGTTTTCAAAAACCTGTTGAAAATCCAGATAAATTATATCTACTGAATGACTATTGTCAGCTTGCTCTATTACATGAAAAAATTCTATAAGGCTGATTAAACAAGATTTTCCTTTTGAAATTCTGTTGGCTACCCATTGTTATTCCTTTCAATTTCGGATGTTCTTTGCTTCTTTCTTGCAGGAATTTCATTATTTTTCCTATCACCAAAGTTAACTTAATAGGTCAATAATCCCCTCGACATGTTTTCTTCCTTTTTAAACAGGCAATATGCTAGCTATCTGATAGTCCTCCAGCACAACAACTTTTAAAACAAATTATTAGGTGCATTTATGCCTCTACTTTCTCTCCATTCGATTCTTTAAAGTTTGTGGATTCATCTATTTGCACCAGAGGTTTTTTCCTCTGTTTGGTTAGTATATTTAATATTCTGTCTTCTCTCCATTTTAAATGCACTTATCCTATTACTCGTCTCAGTATCCAATGTCTCTTCCCACCAAATAACAATGCAGAATAATGATTTATTGCTTCTATCAGCTTCATTTGTTATTTGTGGTCGATCTTTAATGACTCTATTCTCATCCCAACCTTCCTTTTCTCATTGATCTGTCTGTAAAGTATTTCATTATTTTGTTTCATGTTCTTTGAAAATTTAATTTCTTTGTTCCTATTTATCTTCCTAATTGATTAAAAAGAAATTCTCTCCTAATCCCTTCATATTTTGTTTTATCATGCATTCCCTTGTTGTCTATTAACTTAATGTATGCCTCTTTCCTTACTTTCAATAAGCGAGTTAGGTATTCCGACTGCGCATGCCCAAGTCATAGGTCACTAGATATAAAACAGTCTTGGCAACGGTGGTACTGCATTGTGTGCAGGCTTGCGTTTCGTCCATAGTCGGGTCGGGGTCGGCTCTCTGTCGCTGCGGGTGCTGTTGAGTTGCTGTTGGGGCACCCCCGTCCCCTCCCCGATGTCCCGTCCCTGTCCGGAGTGGCCCTGGGCTGGCAGGGTGGCCCCAGACTTGCAGCCGGACTTGCAGCCGCTGGCTCCAGCTCGGCTCTGCCTATCCTGCCGGGTTGGTCCAGGCAGCCCTCCACCTCCACCCCCCTCCCCTCAGTCCAACACCGAGATCCTGCTGAAGATGGGCAGCCGCCGGCCCTGCTCGAAACCGGGCGACTCGGAGCCGCTGCTGCTGGAGTCATCCTGGTCGGAGAGAGATTCTGCGGACAGGCTCCTGCCGGCCATGACGCAGGCCAGGCGCCCGCTGGAGCTGCGGGTACTGTTGGTGATGGTGGTGCTGGCGGCAGCAGCAACCTCCTCCCCTCCCTTGCCCAGCCCCATGCCCAGAGTCCGGGCCAGCTCTAGTCCAGGTCGGGGCTGAAGGCAGCCCACAGCGTGGCCCAGTTTAGCGTCGGGCCGGAGGAGGCTGAGCCCAGGCTGGCGCTCTGGTGCAGGCGAGGCCGGGGCCCTCGCCCCTCCTTGGGGTTGTGGATGAAGTGGCAGTGGGTACCGTAGGGGCAGAAGCCGGTGGTGTGCAAGGTACGGCTTGTACTTGGGGTGGCGACTGAGGCTGTGGGCGAACTAGCACTTGTTGCCGTAGTGGCCCATCGGGGAGTAGGTTCCTCTGGAGTTGGAGCGGGGTTGGGTTGGAGTTGGTGCTGGCTGCGGGTTCTGTGGGTCTGGGGCCGCTGGTGTTGGGGTTGGCGCTTCTCCGCGCTGGGCCTGGGGACTGGTGTCCCGACGTCTCGAGTGGGGTGGGGGGGACCTCGGACTGGTGACGGTTTGGCAGCGCTTGCGGGTCTCCCCCCTCCCCCCACCCCCGCCCGGTCCCCCCCCACCCCTGGCCCGCCCGGTCTTCCCCCCCCCCCCTCCCCGTTCTCTCTCCCTCCCCACCCCAGTCTCCCACTGAAAAAGGACAAAAAATCGGACCAAAAGTATACTCACTGTATCTATAGCGCTGAAATCTATTTACCATTATAGCTCACGACCTTTGACAAATCCCATGATCCCTTGTGTTTTTCGGAATACTGAACACCTTATAGTTTCCCAATGTCTGTATTCATCATGAAGTCTCAGGAGTTTTTAGTTTGTTCTTCTCTTTTGGTAGAATATATTTTTCCTCTACTTGATTGAACACTATTTTTGGTTTATGTCATTTTTATCTTCCTATATTCTGGTCTCAGCCTTCAGATCAGCTTTTTGTTCATTTATTAACCTAGTTTTCACCATTCTCATGTGCTTCTCTATTATCATCCTAAAGCCATAATAGTATGGCAATTTTTGCTTATGTGTTCCCTATCTTTATGTCTTTTATTTGTCCTGGTTCATTTCCTCTTATCAGATCCTTTTGCAAATCCAACTTTGTTGGGCTAGAAATTAGTACTGTATACATTCCAGGAATTGCATACACTTACCCACTTCACATTCTCTCTATTGAGTTTGCACAAACTTTCCAGAAACCCTGGTATTATTTAGAACTGATCATGCAGTAATCTGAACCTCCTTTCAAAATTAATATGATCTCTATACTTACAATGAATAAGAGAAGTATGGGGGTAGTTATCAGGGAACAGAGATTGTGGTACAAAGTGAAGACAATTCTTTTGGTTTTCCTGACATTAAGTAGCAGATATTTTTGATCAGGCAATTTCCCTGAAAGAGCTTCAAGGCAATTAAAAAAACAGTAGAGAAGAGAGGTGAAGAGGTTAGAACTGAATGGCAATAAGTAGAGGATGAAGTTGGGGCTGGTGTTCAGCTGATGTTGTTGAGGGGCACTGTGGACATGAGAAAAAGAGTCATCCAGTTAGCATCTTAAGCCTGTTCTGCCAATCAATTAGATAATTGTCCTGATTCCCTGTACTTGTCTTTGCCCAATATCCTTCAGATCTCTTGGCAAATAAAGATCCAGCAATCTTAAATTTAAGATTAACATTTGACCTTGCATCAATTGCTGGTAGATGAGAGTTCTATAGTGCAACCACTTTTTGGGTGTTGGACTGTTTCCAATTTCACTCAAGAAAGGTCTTGCTCTGAATTTTAGCTTATTACTAGACTCCTTATCTAAATGATAATGTATCATCTTAACCATCTAATGATTTATCCTTATTATAATGAAAACTTTAATCTTATCATGTCTAAATCTTGTACATTCCAGAGAATGCAACTATATATTCTCTTCTGATATTTTTCTCTTGGTTTTTATATATCATTCTGATGAATGAACATTGCATTCCCCCTAAGACCAACATATGCATCAGAAGGAATGATGCCGAGAACTAGCAGTTCTTCAAATATGGACAAAAGGGTTTTTTATACTGACAAGCTGTTGGATTTTTTTTCTTTGTAAATGAAAAACATTTTGTAGCTCCTCGTACTGTTAGCTATCCAGCAACCTGTTGAAGTAGCCATTTTTTGTAGGTTTGGTCAGGACTCCAGCAGTAGAAGAGCACATTGAAAATAATGTTAAAGTTATTGAAGAAGAATCTTTATTAAAGTAAAGATTATTCTATGCTCATGATGATTTTTACAATCATCTTTGGATGTACATTATTACCAAATAATATGCAAGTAGCAGCATCAGGTTGCACAGATGATAACGATGCTGCTATACACCAACATACCTGGTAGAGGTGTTGCCTCACAGCACCAGAGGCATGGGTTTGATCCTGACCTTGGGTGTTGTGGAGTTTTAGCGTTCTCCCTGTCATTCCCACATCCCAAAGACATGCTGGTTTGTAGGTGATTTGATCTCCATGTGAAAATATATTTCCCCTAATATTTAGGGAGTGGATGAGAAAGAGGGATAACATAGAACTAGTATGAACGCCTGAGTGATGGTCAGCGTGAACTTGGTGGGCTGAAGGGCCTGTTTCTATGCTGAATTATGCTAAACTAAATAGACGTTCTAATGAGTAGGACTGCCTCTGATTGACGCAAAGGCTTCTGAAAAGTCTGTGCAGAGTGAGATAGGATGGGAGTGTTAGCAGGTGTTCAGTCATTGGCAGTTTAACAGTATCACGCATGAAGGAGGCAAATTGTTGCAGCTATGATCACCTTAACTTGATTCAGACCAGGGATTGAACCTAGGGCAAAAATAGAAAATGGTGAAATACTGAACAGGTCAGGCAGTTCCTTGGAGAGAAAAAGGGAATTAATATTTTATGTCAATGATTATTGATCAGAGCTGGGAAAATTTAGACATTTTTTCAGTTGTAATGAATGGTTATTGACCTGAAACATTAACTCTCTGCGTAGATGCTGCCTGACCTGCTGACTATTACCTGCACTTTCTATTAATATCAAACACTTGCAGCATCAGCAGTATTTTCCTATTGGATCGAACCTAAGATCTTCCTCAATGATAGGGGTCAGTACACAATGTTCAGCCCCGACTTCACTGAAAAATTCCATCTGCCAATAAATCACACAGGGTATGTCACAGTCTGTGTCTCTACATGGACCACCCGGTGCAAATGTTCTTTTTTCTCATTGTATACCTTCATCCACTGGGTCTGGGGTTGCCTAATATTTTTAAGCCACTGTTCCTATGTTAGGTTGCCGACATTTTCAGAAACTCTGGCCTTTGCAAGAATGACACTAAAAGGTCAGCGAAACATCTCTTGAATTGTAATTACACCTGGAGATATTGATCCGAATTAGTGCATGAGCCCAGAAAGAACCTCTTAAAAACAACTTATTTCTCCTTTCAATAACTGTTGTTTTCATGCTGTCCTTTTGCTGTCAGCTGTCCAACACCTTATTCTTGAGTAGGTGGTGTTAACCCTTACTAGAATTAGATAGTCCCACTTAGACTTCATGAACATTGTTTTTTTCTTTTTCTCATGTTAAGAATGAGGCTTCGAGAGATTAGCTTGCTTTGTTTTGGAGTGCACATGAGCAGAGTCTCCATGCTCCTGAGCTTAATACTAAGTGTAGTTAATGCTCTAACTCAGCCCTGCTTCCTGAGTATTGCACTGTATAAATTGCAGCAATCTGAATGTTTTTTGAAAACGATATATATGACTTTAAAAAGTAGAAGACATTTAAAAGCCATGACATAATGTAAGACTAGATTGTGAAAGTGGATGGTCTTGAAGGCAGATTTGACATGGGAGAGTTAGGCAACACGGAAATAGCTATTGATTAAGTTGAGGGAGGAAGCTGCATTTATGAGATAAGGGTCTTGGCACGGTAATATTAATAGACAGGTCTGGGCTCGGGTAACATATTGGTTAGAGCCCAGTTTGGTGAATGTGTTACTATGATGATGTAAAATTGGAGGCAATAAACAAAAGAAAATATGTGATTTTGTAGGAATAAGAAGTTCCCTGGCTTAATAACAGAAATAATTAAAATTGAACTATTGTGGGAATTTTTTTTATTTCAATTTTTCTGATAATATATGTCACCAAAAAGTTGTGAAAATAACATTTCAAGTGTTTTTAAACTAATTCATTATGAACTCTTTTAATAATCTTAAAATTAATTGAAGTTACAAAACATCTACAGGTAATACTGAAACTATTCTGAATTGTTGGCATTTTATGCATTCTGATCACTAATGTGTAAATGAAAGATGGTGAGATACAGCAAACACATGAGCTGTTTAGGGACAAAGACGTTTAATTGAATTTGCTTACAGAGCAAATTGCAACCTATGTGCAATTTTAATACAGTTTGTGGGATGTATTGGAAAACCAAAATATAAAGGATGTAATAAATGCAAGCAAATATTGAAAACAACACATTTATTGATATTTTCATAGACTGAAGCCACATTGTACAAATGCAAAGGTCAAACTGTAAGATTAATGCAAGCCAAATGGTAATTGCTGTGCCCAGTGTCTGTTCTTTCTTGCAATCAAAATTTTATATTGATTTTCGGCATCAGGTGGCTCTTTGAAAATTGTCCACTATAGCTTTCCTTTCTGCTAAGTTGTATGTTTCTTCCTATATTGAATGTTATTGTCATTCATAAACATGTGACTGTGGTTTGATGCTAAGTGAAGCATAAAACATTGATCCCACTTTATTGACCATGAACATTTACAATTAATTTCCTTTCTAGTTTTGAATAATTTATGTATCAAGCAGCTTCTGGCATGTTGTTCTGCACAGCTGGAAAATTAACGTTTGTTATATCACATAAATGATCAGTGACTGTTCTCCAAGTAAAACAGAAGGATCAGACTGGCAACAGGCACAATTCTAATGCACGCATACCATAATGGTTTATGGGCATTGCAATTTTTTCCAGAGTGACTTAAGCTGTTGGCATTAGGGCTGTGATTTTTTTTCAGATACAATTTTGAGTTAATTTCCGATCTTCAAAAAATGTAACAAGGTAACATTTTTTTGCCTCAAATCATATAGATAAATAATTAATTCAACAACGATGCTATGTGGGTGTGTATGCAGGTACATAAGCAGGCATGAATACGTGGCTGTGGCAGGTTTGGCCATCTATGGTGTTGTTGAGGATTGGGTTTGGCACCATACAAATGTCCATAATGTCCAGGATGTCCATGATGAAGCAGAATCGGCAAAATGGACTCAAGCCTCCTTGATGAAAAACAATAAACATGCCATGAGTTCTTTGTATTGTACATACTTATCAAAAAGGTATTCTTGTTAGGAATACTAGAATCGCTGGAGTTTAGAAGGTTGAGGGGGGACCTCATTGAAACTCGCAGAATAATGAAAGGCATGGATAGAGTGGATGCAGAAAGGATGTTTCCACTGGTGGGAGAGTCTAGGACCAGAGGTCATAGCCTCAGAATTAAAGGGTGCTCTTTTAAAAAGAAGGTGAGGAGGAACTTCTTTAATCAGAGGGTAGTTAATCTGTGGCACTCATTGCCACAGAGGGCTGTGGAGGCCAAGTCAGTGGATATTTTTAAGACAGAGATAGACAAGTTCTTGATTAGAATGGGTGTCAAGAGTTATGGGGAGAAAGCAGGAAAATGGGATTAGGTGGCAGAGATCAGCCATGACTGAATGGTGTAGACTCGATGGGCCGAATGGCCTAATTATACTCCTATAACTTGTGAACTTGTAATACACTGTGAAAAGATTTAAAGTGGAGTTAAAAACACTCTTGTTGCAATATGGAAAGGTGACGTTTCGGGTCGAGACCCTTCTTCAGAAAAAGGGTCTTGACCCGAAACGTCACTTATTCCTTCGCTCCATAGATGCTGCCTCACCCGCTGAGTTTCTCCAGCATTTTTGTCTACCTTTGATTTTTCCAGCATCTGCAGTTCTTTCTTAAACATTGTTGCAATATGAATATGCACACATTGTTTTCATATTTTAACCGGTAAAGACTAGTTGGTCAGACTGGGCTGCCTCATATCAAGGCCCATGGTGTACTATGACTGATGTCTTCCTCCATCCCTGTTAAACATCGACTGCTTCTTACCATTGGCTATCTCTGCCTATTTCTCAGAATTTCAATCTACCACCAGTACTCTCAACATAATTATTTCCATAATAACAATATTTACCTTTTATAAGATAAAGTCGTGAAGTTTATTTTCATATGGAGAGTGAGGTACAAGTACAATAAAAATTTTGCTGGCAACAGCATCACAGGCACATAGACTTAGACAACATGCAAACGCACAAAAATATAAATTCAAAACAAATTATGTGAAAAGAAAAAATCTGGGCTAAAGAGACACATTAGTGCAATGCACAATACACTGTTTCAATACAAGCTTGAGGAACAATATGTGGACACATTGCAATGTTCCTGACTCAATAAAAAACAACTTCAACTTCAGGTACCATTCCAGTATATTGATGGCTTCATTGGTAATAACCTGCATTGCCTAGCATTAACATTAAGATACAAGATACACATATTCTTTTAGCCAAGTATGTAAGAATATACAAGGAATTTGATTTGCCACACAGTTATACCAAAAAAACAGCAAGACACACAACTCTGGAACAGCAAGAAACTTCAGAACTGACCTCTGGAGAGGTCTCTGCAATGGCTACTCGATCTGCAAAAGAGAAAACCGAAATGGAGGACTTAAGAAACTCGGTAAGAGATATCAAAAAGGATATGGAAGCTGGGAACAGTAAATTGATAGCCGGTAATGATAAAATACTTGAGGGTATTGAGGCTCTCCAAAAAAGAATTGAAGGTGTGGAAAAAGGACTATCGATAAAAATTGAAAAGGTGGTAGAAGAGACCACAAAGATGTTTGAGGCTGTGCACGAAACTGTGGCTGCAAATGCATCTGCAGTGAAAGATTTGGAAGCTGCTGTGGAAGTGATGGCTGGAGAGATGCAGACTATGAAGTCAGAAATAGATAGTCTCAAGAACCAAGTCACAAAGGTTTCGAATAAATGTGTTGACCTAGAAGCTCGCTCAAGACGTCAAAATATAAGAATACGTGGTGTAAAAGAGGGAGCTGAGGGGGACAATGTTTGTGAGTTCGCCGCCAACCTAATTAAACACGTACTGAAGCTACCAGAAGTACCTGTAATTGAAGTAGCACATCGACTCCCCAGATTTAAATCAAGATCTCAAGGAGAACGTGCCTACCCACGACAGATCATAATTAAACTTCGGGATATCTCAACAATGGAAGCGCTGATGAAAAAAATCAACCACGGAGAGAAGATGATGTACAGAGGTGATACTATTAAACTCCTACGGGACTACCCTTATGAGATTGAGCAAAAGAGAAGAAAGTTCTCACAGACCAGAGAAGTTCTTTATGGTGTTAAGGGAGTTTTGTGTGGAGTGTTTTACCCGGCTAGAATGCGTATCACCTTTGAGGGAGTGTCAAAAACATTTACTAATTCGGATGAATCTCTCAAATACGCTCAAGAAATCGCGACTAAGGCTGCATCAACTGGAGACTGAAAACCAAGACGACATGAACAAATGAACTTGCTTATTCTTCCAACAAGAATATTACAAGGAAAGTGAATTAACTGAACACTGATTTTTTATTTTTTATTTGACTTCAAGCAACAGATTCTTAGTGAGACGTGGCTAGACATTATTATCTTCGCTGGAACATTGTGCTATGTAATTCAAGGACACTACGTGCTCAAACGAGGAAAACCTGATAACGGGACGAACTGCTGGGCTGAGAGTGAAAAACATCACATGGCTTATATTGTTTATAAAAAACTGAAAAAACTGAGAACTAATAATAATTAACAATTAACAATACTAATATAGAAATAGCAATTGAAATAGATAAAAAATGTGCAGTCTGCTCTGTTTAGCAGATAACAGCAAGTGCTATGCAGCTCGAGAGTGGAGGGAGGGGGAGACCGGGTACCTGGCATAACTCCAGGAGCCAGACTCCCGTTAACCCTTCCAGCGAACAGCTCATTTTTAACAATATTAAAATCAATTTAAAATAGTTAAGAGATAATATACACTCGAGGTTGATATGAAAAATATATACGGCTTATATAGTTTTACAAAATGCTGAGAATTAATCATAATTAATAATTAACAATACTAATATAGAAATAATATTTGAAACTGATAAAACTGTGGTGCCTGCGTCATAACGCAGACAGCAGTTATCACCTATGTTCGCAGCTCGTGGAGAGGAGAAGAGATCAGGCACCTGGCACAATTCCAGGAACCTGACTCCGGTTAATCCACTCAGTAAACCGCTCACTTTAACAATACTAAATTCATTTTAAAATAGTTAAGAGATAAAGAGTGAGTAGGATATGGAATCGAATACATTTGACATATATATAAATTGTAACTGGGTGAAATAGAACTGAATTGGAAACGGTAATGACCCCATAGATTTTGGGTAAGAAATACAGCGGGGCTAACTTTATACCAACTACGCCGGAAGCGTTATGGATGTCGTACCCCACAGACGAGTGGGCCACTCACCACGGTGTTGAAATTTTAGACACCGTAAATTTATTTGATTTATATATATATTTTTTTTTAATCACAATATGTCACATCTGTGTGTTTTTTCTTCAAGGACAATCGCGCAGGAGAACTACCAAGGAAGTCTATAATAGAAATACTCCCAAAATAACCAGAGTCCGGAGGTATGAACGCACCACAATAATTAAGGTCATTAAAATTGGTAAAAATGCATGACGACAATCAAAAGAAAATAGGAGGAATCACATTATGTAGTTGGAATATAAGGGGGATTAATGAACCTATTAAAAGGGGCAAGATACTAGCTCAGTTGAAATCATACAACACGGACATAGCGTTTCTACAGGAAACACATCTTAAACAGCAAGATCAGACAAGACTGAGGGCGAACTGGATAGGCCAAACATTTCACTCTTCATTTACCTCTAAATCTAGAGGTACTGCAATTATTATTCGTAAAGGAATTCCATTTAAATCAAAGAACACTATTTTAGATAAGGAAGGGAGATATCTTATAGTAGCAGGGGAGATCAATAATATGCCAATCACGCTGGTAAACATATATGCGCCCAACTTTGATAACCCTCAATTTTTTAATAAAATTCTGAATATAATTGCAGAATCTAATTATCAAAATGTTATAATCGGAGGAGATTTTAATTGTGTTTTAGATCCTTATTTAGATAAATCGATGCAAAAACAAAAAGGTCAGACGAAATCTAAAACCAGTGAACTCTTACACACATATATGGAAAACACAAATATAACAGATGTATGGAGGATTGCAAACCCGACGGGAAGGGATTACTCGTTTTATTCAATGGTGCATAAAACATATTCACGGATAGACTATTTTCTAGTGGATACAAAATTAATCTCGCAATCTTTGAATCCTAAATATCATATTAATGCGATCTCAGATCATTCTCCGTTAACTTTTGTTCTAAAACTAGAAGGAATGTCTATGAATAAACCGTTCTGGAGGTTTAACTCACAAATTTTAAAAGACCCTCAAGGGAGTATCTATCTAAAAAAACAGATGGATCTATTTTTTGAGTTAAATGATACACCAGAGATATCCCCCACGTTATTATGGGAATCCTTCAAAGCATTTATAAGAGGAGTCATTATTTCATTTCAAGCTTATCAAAATAAAAAGAATAAGAATGAACAAAGACACTTAGAAGATCAAATAAAACAGTTAGATATAGATAATGCTAAAGACCCAACTATGGATAAACATAATAAAATACTACTACTGAAATTTCAGTTAAATAAATTACTGTCAGAGAAAGTTATAACATTATTTCAAATCACAAAACAAGAACACTTTGAATTCGGGGACAAACCCCACAAACTTCTAGCACGACAACTTAAAAAACGGGAAAAAGAGAATGCAATATTAAAGATTAAATCAGATAGAGGGGAAGTATTAACACTACCCAAGGATATTAATAAAAGATTTGCTCAATTTTACCAGAATCTATACACATCTAAAACGTCAATAGACAATAATAAAATCTCAGAATTTTTAGATAATTGTAATCTACCACAATTAGAACGCAGGGAACAAGAGGAACTGGGAGCACAAATTACTTCTAAGGAGATAGAAGACACAATAAAAACACTAAAAAATGGAAAAACACCAGGACCAGACGGATTCAGTAATGAATTTTATAAATCTTTTTATGATATAGTTACTCCACGATTACAAAAAATGTATACATATGCTTATAAAGAGCAAAACCTACCTGAAACACTAGCGGAATCAACGATCATATTAATACTTAAAAAAGATAAAAATATAGAAGAACCAGGATCATATAGAGCTATTGCTTTGTTAAATACGGATCAGAAAATAATAGCAAAAACATTAGCCAATAGATTAAGCAAGTATGTTAGTAGACTAATACATGAGGATCAAACAGGATTTATACCTAAGAGACACTCATTTAATAATTTGAGACGTTTGCTTAACATAATGCATTCACATAAATCTTATGACCAAGAGTTAGCTATCATCTCACTGGACGCAGAAAAAGCGTTTGATCAAGTAGAATGGGACTATATGATCAAAGTATTGCAAAAATTCCAATTGGGAGAAAACTTTATTGCATGGATAAAACTACTATATAACAAACCTACGGCTAGAATACTAACTAATAATATATTATCTTCAAAATTCGAATTATCTAGGGGCAACAGACAAGGATGTTCACTATCACCGCTGTTATTTGCTTTGGTAATTGAACCCCTGGCTGAAAAAATAAGAACACACTCGAATATTCACGGTTATAACACAAAATATTCAAACAACAAACTATCCCTATATGCTGATGATGTACTACTGTACATCACAAAACCACAAATTAGTATACCAAATATATTAAACTTAATTGAGGACTTTGGATCCTTTTCAGGATATAGAATAAATTGGAACAAAAGTGAAATTATGTCGATTAAACCAAAAGATTCAACACATCTCAGGAAATTCCCTTTTAAAATAGCTATGGAAAAATTCAAATATTTAGGAATTGAGATTACTAGAAATTACCATGATATGTTTAAAGCTAATTATAATCCCCTACTTAAGAAATTAAATAATCTGATTAAATTTTGGAAAACACTTCCGATGTCCTTAATAGGTAGGATAAATGCTATAAAAATGATTTTCTTACCACAAATCCTTTACCTATTTCAATCAATACCTATATATCTCCCAAAAAAGTTTTTCAAAAAACTGGACTCAGACATTACAAATTTTATATGGGATTACAAATCCCACAGAATACAAAGAACACACCTTAACAAACGAAAAGAGTTGGGGGGTCTAGCGCTCCCTAACTTTATGTATTATAACTGGGCAGTAAATATTAAAAATATGATTCACCTGCTGGACAATTCTGCCCAGCAGGTGGACTGGATTATAATGGAAAAAGGGGATTGCTCCCCGAATAATATAGGAGCGATTATTCTCTCTCCAATAAACTTGAATAATAAAAATTATAATAAAAATCCAATTATATATAGCACTATTAGAACATGGAAGCAAATAAAACAGAATCTAAAATTAAGAAACCTATCTCTCTTAATACCAATAGTCAATAACCCATCGTTTAAACCTTCAATCATAGATAAAGCATTTATACAATGGGAAAGAATGGGAATTAAAACGCTCGAAGATCTGTATGAATTAGAAAAATTACTATCATTCCAACAACTACAACTGAAATATAATTTGAAAAATAATCAATATTTTAAATATATACAAATCTGTGACTATTTGAAAACACACACAAAAGATTATTATAATATGCCTTCCGACTTACTAGATGAAGCAATGAAGACAAAGGCGGAATCAGCTAATTTAATATCATACTTATATAATATCATTTTAAATATAGAAATACCCACAACAGATGGAATTAGAAGAGATTGGGAACAAGATCTAGGTATAAAAATTTCAAAAGAGAGTTGGGATAATCATTTATTACAGGTGCATAAATGCTCGATCAACGTACGACATACGCTTATCCAATTTAAAACATTACATAGATTATATTATTCAAAAACCAAACTAAATAAAATCTTTCCTAACGTCTCACCAATCTGTGATAAATGTATATGTCAAGAAGCTACCATAGCACATTCTTTTGTTTTTTGTACAAAAATCCAAAAATTCTGGTTTGAAATATTTGATATTTTTTCAAAATTAATCAAAATAAAACTGGTACCAAAACCAGAATGGATTATTTTTGGAATATCGGAAGGTATTCCTGAATTAAACGTGTATCAGAAGAATTTACTCAATTATGGGCTAATAATGGGAAAAAAGCTTATACTTAAATTCTGGAAAAATGCGCCCACACCAACAATAAAAATGTGGACATCAAATATGTTGGAAACATTACATCTGGAAGAGATGAGATTCCTCCTAGTAGGCAAAGCAGATCAATTTCAAAAGACGTGGTCTACGTTTTTGGACCTATTACAAGCATGAGGTGCAATAGTAATTTAGAAAAACAAATAAATAAATAAAAGGTATCTGGACCTGGTAATGGGAGGTAAAATAAAAATAGACTTGGTTGGTAGTTCCTTCTCTATGAAGTATGGTATAAGAGTCATAATAGAGCGATTGTTCCTTCTTTCTTTCTCTTTTTTTTCTAGGGTCTATTTTCTAACTTTACTTCCTTCTCTAACCTCTTTTCTAAGGGGCTTTCTTTTCCCAACACTCTTTTGCACTTCACAACCTTTGCGCACTTTCTTCACTTTTCTTACTTCTTTCTTTTTCTTTTTTAAAGTTTAAAAAAGTGAAGCGGTACAAAAAATGTATTAATATATACGTGTTGTACATTACTGTAATCTACCGTACTTCTAAAAAATAAAAAATTTAAAAAAAAAAAAAAAAAAGGGTCTTGACCCGAAACGTCACTTATTCCTTCGCTCCATAGATGCTGCCTCACCCGCTGAGTTTCTCCAGCATTTTTGTCTACCTTTGATTTTTCCAGCATCTGCAGTTCTTTCTTAAACATTGTTGCAATATGAATATGCACACATTGTTTTCATATTTTAACCGGTAAAGACTAGTTGGTCAGACTGGGCTGCCTCATATCAAGGCCCATGGTGTACTATGACTGATGTCTTCCTCCATCCCTGTTAAACATCGACTGCTTCTTACCATTGGCTATCTCTGCCTATTTCTCAGAATTTCAATCTACCACCAGTACTCTCAACATAATTATTTCCATAATAACAATATTTACCTTTTATAAGATAAAGTCGTGAAGTTTATTTTCATATGGAGAGTGAGGTACAAGTACAATAAAAATTTTGCTGGCAACAGCATCACAGGCACATAGACTTAGACAACATGCAAACGCACAAAAATATAAATTCAAAACAAATTATGTGAAAAGAAAAAATCTGGGCTAAAGAGACACATTAGTGCAATGCACAATACACTGTTTCAATACAAGCTTGAGGAACAATATGTGGACACATTGCAATGTTCCTGACTCAATAAAAAACAACTTCAACTTCAGGTACCATTCCAGTATATTGATGGCTTCATTGGTAATAACCTGCATTGCCTAGCATTAACATTAAGATACAAGATACACATATTCTTTTAGCCAAGTATGTAAGAATATACAAGGAATTTGATTTGCCACACAGTTATACCAAAAAAACAGCAAGACACACAACTACATAAAAATGAACACCACAGCGCTCTGTGTTATCTTCTTCCCTCCTTTTCTCCCGCGGTCGAGGCAGTTGAACCTTCCGCAGTCGGGGCGATCGAAGCTCCCGCAGTCGCCGATCGAAGCTGCCACGTTGAGGCGATCAAAACTCCTGCGATCGGGGCGGTCGAAGTTCCTGCGGCTTGGAGCTCCCGAAGTCGGTCCCCAACCAAGGGACCGCGAGCTCCACGATGTTAAGTCCACAGGCTCCCGTGGTTAGAGCACCCGAAGTCGATCCCCAGCAAGAGGCTGCCAGCTCCACAATGTTAAGCCGCAATGCGGACGGAGATACGATACGGAAAAAGTCGCATCTCCGTCAAGGAAAGAGAGAAAAAAAGTTTCCCCCACCCACCACATAATACAAAACTAAAGAAACACTGAAACATACATTCAACAACAAACTAAAAACTACAAAATAAGAAAAGGACGAGACAGACTGTTAGCGAGGCTGCCATCGTGTGGCACCTCCCAGTTATCCAAGTGTTCAAGTAATACTGAAAATACAAGCAGCACGCTTTATATTATTTAACAACTTCAAAAAAACGTTCAAAATAATGATATTGATATTAAAAGACATTTAAACATTGCAATAGACATAACAAAATTGAATAAATAATGTTTATGTTCCAAATAATGAAATATGATTAATTTTTGTATGCTATGGAAAGCTAACTCGAATAGATACTTAGCACTTATGTTTTGTGTCACAAGGAAGACCTTATTGGAAATCGTCATGTTTGACATAATTAGGTTAAGGACTGTATTTGATTATATTGGTTGTGTTGGGTACCATATAATGATAGCCGTGGATCTCAGCTGGAAGGTTGGCAGCAAGATACCCTCATTAATGATGATCATTGAGGATTCATAGAGTACATTCATTGAGAAGTACAGCTATAATAGAAATAATTTTTTGCAAATACATGGAGTTAGTTTTGTCTGAATTTTGCCCATTAAGACAGTTTAGTTTGGTGAGGGTTGTGGAGATTCAGTTGGACTGAAAATGGACGGTGAACAACATGTAACAAAAATGTGTGAAATGGTGGTGCTTATTACAAATACGAATTGACCCAACTGCTGGCGGGTTGCCGGCATGGAGATAATGTTCAACATCTGGTTATCTAAGATTGAACAGCAAGAGCCTGACAAGAAATGAATATTCCTACCCCTCCTGTCTTTGTGACCCCTGTCAGCAGCTGCACTGCAAATGTCTTATGTCATTTCATGGAGACAATGTATCATATCAACATAAGAACTGAAGAAGAATTTATGAATTTTAGCCTCATTTTAAAGTTTTGAATAATATAGAATATTATCCAAAAACGATTATATGTCTAGTGGGAACAAGGTTAATTCACATTATAACCGGTCCAATTAAGTGTATTGACATTTTACAAACCATTATTGTATATATTGATCACTTTAGAATTAGCATGTTTATAGTTCCCATGCAACCCAGATAATTGCTCTTTTTAAATGCAATTTCTTTGCAAGGGTAACATATGGTTTCTTATTATGTTTGAAATGGAGCGATGCAATAACAGTGAGACCGACTATCCAACGATGCAGCTACAACTAGTTGTTCAATACACCCAAAACACATCTGATGTGAAATGTATATTTTCCTAGATAATTCTTTTCACATCGGGTACAATGTGCTGATTTGACACTTGATTTTTGGGAGTTTTAAATTGAATCTTTATTCAACCACCGAAAGGTTACATTCTTTTGTTTTAATTTGTCACAATACAATATTATACACATTCTGTTTCGCAAACAGAAATTAGATTGCTGTATAAGGCATTTGGAATAGTTTAAAGAGATTACTTCAGTTGATGTATGATACGCTATTTTGCTCATAATGTTGTTAACAGTTTATGAGCATGTTTTTGAGTCGCTGAGAATTTCAGTCCTTGTGGAACATGGTTTGATTCTGGCCATCCCACAAAGATAACACAGGTTGGGGAACCCTACTGCTTGGCTATTGGAAACCACTCTACCGCCACTTGTGTTTTTTAAAGGGATCTGCAATTACATTCATCTTATCCGTGGTTGAGGAAGTTAGTAAATTGACAAAACTGTGCAAAACAAGAGTTTGTAAAAGGTAAGACTTCCGTAGTCAGATTTTAGTGGTGAAAGGTATAAAGCAAAAGTCCTGATACAAAATGTCGACTTACTCCTTTTGCCTTTACAGATGCCACGAGGTAAAGGGAAGAATATGGTTATCACTTTGGGCAACACCATTAGGATTTCTTAATGTAGATAAATCAGTCAGAATTTAAAATTGTGCAGAGATTCTGCTTAGAACATTCCAACTACATACCTGGCCTTTGCATAGCAATGTTACAAAATGTTGAGATTTTAAAAATCAAGTCTGCAATTTATCCCATCAGATAAAGCATAAAAAGCAGTTTAATTTGACACCTAATTCACTTTCATATCTTCAGTATTAAATAAGTTATGGCCATTTTCATACTCTGAAAATTAGCATCTTGTTCCCTATTGCTTTTCTGTTGACTTACTCAAAAGCTGTGATCGAATACAGTCAAAAGCCCATAATTTTCTTAAAAATTAAGAGAACTGAATGAAATTTTCAGTTTTTATAGATTGAAGCATTCTGAAACAAATATGAAACAATTTTACTTGAAATGACCTGAAATTAGTTAGTTACCTAATTGTAGCTAAGTACAAAATTCAATTACTAGATCTAAACATCTATCCATTTCTTAAGAAAAGGTTAACATTTTTAAATAGCTTGTGTCCAAATAACATTCACACAAGAATTCACAATATAACATGATTTTTAAATCTCATTGTCATGAATGTATAGGCCAAATGGAAGGAATTTAGTGTTTAATTCCCGTAAATTAATGGGCATTTTAATCATCTTGTGAGTGGGTTTTTGTGGAACGCGATCGATTGGAACGTTGCAGTTGCAGTGAATTTGAACCCCATATCGTATGGGGCCAAAATCACAATATCGCTAAGGAAATTTTGATTAAAGTCATCCTAAGAAGCAAGTTTATATGTAAAATAAACGACTTACCTTATGTTTTGTCCCCTACGTGAGATCTGTCCCGTTGTCGGCGTTGACGGCGTTAGAAGTAGCTTTTTATTTTACTCCAGGGATTAAATTGTCCCGCGATTTAAAAAAAAACTTCCGAGTACACAAGTCGGATCGATTATTCTTCAGCAGCTTAACAGCCTGAGGAAGTTCGACTCCGACAGGCAGGAGAAAACGGCATTTTAATCCCGCCCCTTCTCCTCAAAGGCGCCAAAGTTGCGCACACGGCCAGTGGCAGAACTGCAGCGCCGCTGAAGGTGAGTATTGTAACATCGCTACTTTGCAATCATTCACTTACATCCGATGCATATGTACTTTTTCATTAACAGAAGATTGAAAAAGAAAACAGCAGGTGCTAACATTCGACGACATTCTATCCCCAATTACCTTTCAAGCAATTTAAGCGGGTTAAATATTCATTCTTTGGCTCATGTGGCTGTTGTTTGAAAACAACATGATATTGCAAAAAACACACAGAAGGAACATTGCTTGGGCTAACAGAATATGCATGATGAGTGTACCTATCAGGTCATTTTTCATTTACCTTGCATAATGAAGTCAGAAACATCATGTGTAATGCAGGTTTCATTTTAAAAATTTGCCTTTCGGGTGAAACAGAAGAATGGACCAATCAAGGCCACATCAATATCATCATCATTAGTTTCAGCCACATCCTTCCTAGTTAGTTAACTTGTCAGATGATGAAAACACAGGTTCATTTTCCTTAATCTATCAACATTATTTTTGTTTATTGTGTCCAACATATTTAGAAGGGAAGGTAGACACAAAATGCTGGAGTAACTCAGCGGGTGTGGAAGCATCTCTGGAGGGAAGGAATTCCTTCTCTCCAGAGATGCTGCCTCACCCGCTGAGTTACTCCAGCATTTTGAGTCTACCTTCGATTTAAACCAGCATCTGCAATTCTTTCTTACATATTTTGAAGGGAATCTCTTTCTGTTTTCGGGATGAATATAAGTGAAAGGAGCCAAGGTGGATTTTCTTTCTGCCATATATTTAGGAATAGACAATAGGTGCAGGAGTAGGCCATTTGGCCCTTCGAGCCAGCACCGCCATTCAATGTGAGCATGGCTGATCATCCCCAATCAGTATCCCGTTCCTGCCTTCTCCCCATATCCCCTGACTCTGCTATTTTTAAGAGCCCTATCTAGATCTATCTTGAAAGCATCCAGAGAACCTGCCTCCACCGCCCTCTGAGGCAGAGAATTCCACAGACTCACCACTCTCTGTGAGAAAAAGTGTTTCCTCGTCTCCGTTCTAAATGGCTTACTCCTTATTCTTAAACTGTGGCCCCTGGTTCTGGACTCCCCCAACATCGAGAACATGTTTCCTGCCTCTAGCGTGTCCAAGCCCTTAACAATCTTATATGTTTCATTGAGAATCCCTCTCATCCTTCTAAACTCCAGAGTGTACAAGACCAGCTGCTCCATTCGCTCAGCATATGACAGTCCCGTCATCCCGGGAATTAACCTTGTAAACCTACACTGCACTCCCTCAATAGCAAGAATCTGGAAACTGGTGTGAGGATATAGAGAATATGGAGGCGATATAGACATATTCTACAAAAGAGGGCAAAAAAAAGCCTTTTAATAATGCAAATAGTTTAAAAGCTTGAAACTAATGACTTATGGGCCTGTCCCACTTAGGCGACTTTTTAGGCGAGTGCAGGAGACTCTGCGCTCGCCACCTGGTCGCCACATGTTCACTGGTGGTCTCTGGTGAGTCTCCTTCATGGTCGCGAGGAGTTCCCGCATTCTGGGAACTAGTCGCGGCCTCAGTATGGTCGCCGCAACATTTTCAACCTTCCTGTTCTTCGCGGTGTTTGTCTGTATCAGCTTGACTTTGCACCGTGTGAATTTCAGACAGCGCTCCCCCCGCTTGCCCTGGCCTCTGCCTTTGCGATGTGTTTGTATGTGTGTGTTCCACTCTGACAGTCGCCGTTCCAGTTCCAGATTTTTCAGGCGCCGGCAGTCCGCTGAAAAATCGCCTAAGTGGGATAGGCCCATGGCAGCCTAATTCCTTTGAAGAATTACAGTATATCACACATACAGTAGATTCTATTATACAGCTCACAACATTCAAAATATTCTGTTTAAAATAACACATGAATTTGAAGTTAGACAAAAATGTTGGAGAAACTCAGCGAGTGAGGCAGCATCTATGGAGCGAAGGAATAGGCAACGTTTCGGGTCGAAACCCTTCTTCAGACCCGATGGATCATGTGTTATACTTTAATTCTTCAAAGAAATTAGGATGCCCAAGTCATTAGTTTCAAGCTTTTAAACTATTTGCATTATTAAAAGGTCTCGACCCGAAACGTCGCCTCTTCCTTTGCTCATTAGATGCTGCCTCACTCGCTGAGTTTCTCCAGCATTTTTGTCTACCTTCGATTTTTCCAGCATCTGCAGTTCTTTCTTAAACACATGAATTTGAAGTTGCACTTTATAAATGTTTTACGTGTTTTGGATTAACAGGAAGGTGAATGTCTGGCCATTTCCAGTAAATTAAACAAAATAATAATGTTCGCTATAGACTTCGTCAAGGTGGATATGATCTATCTTATAAAGGCAGTGACAAAATAGAATATACACATGCAAAGGATTTGGCAAATTTATTACTTTTAAGTTGTGTCACTTTTATACTCCAGTGTTCTCTGTGGAATGTTCTTTGGATGGTACATTGAAGTTAATTTGAGTAAAACTGTAATCATAATATGAAAATGTAAGTTGATATTTCTGTGTTGCTGATCAATGTCACAAGCAACTTCAATATTTTGTGAAACCGGGTCACCATGCCTCTGCATTTTAGTCCAGAGTCTTAAGTTTATCAACTGTACTACCAAGTTTTATTTTGATTGTATTTTTTGCTTCAGCTTAACAATTGGCTTTTCTCTTGTTATCATCCACATTACTCTGGGTAAATCAGTGCAGACAAATCTCCAGAGATACTTGTCGCTTTAAGAGATTCTTGTCCATATACAACATGTATTAAATCTTAAAACATGATCAATCTTCATTTCTTTTTCTTCTACTGTTGGCATCATTTCCATTGGCAAAGCTCCCAAGAGTAATTTGAGACTCTAACAACATGGCAAACTAATAAAATTCAGAATGCTTAAGTGAAAACACCTTTCATGAACACAGAGATGAGGCTTGCATGTCATTCTGCAAATCCTCTTCTATCATTCACTCACACAAAAACAACCCCAATTGAAAAGCACATATTTCAGGTTAGAATAGTAACTGTATATCAGAATACCAATCTGCTTCTGTTTATTGCAGAATCAAATGCTGCATTACATAAGCATTTGTTGAAAACCAAATATTTTGAGTATATAACTTGTTTCAATAGAAATCTCTGCACAGGCCAGCGAGTTCAATTACAGGGCAAGTTTATGCTACACAGAGATGATAATCAGCCTTTTTTGCACATGATCTTGGGTCATCACAAGTAAATGGTGGTGGATTGTTCAGGGTCTGAACCACTTAATAACTTATTTACGAAAATAGAAAATGGACCACCTAGTCCGTATGGTGGAAATGCTCAGAAAATTAGGTTGTCTTCAGAGAAAGCAATAAAGTTAACCATTCAGGTTGATAAACATTTCTTAGATCCTCTTCTTACTTGACAACATCTAATTAAATGCTATTAGATCACAAAAATGGCTTTCTATCTTTTGGTCAATGAATGCTAATTCATTTTTTTTGCTTCTTGTGCCATTACCACTCTATTTTGCCTCCAACTTTCAATTTGTCATTTAATTACTCCTGTCATCCACATGAACTCAGACTTTCTTTCTTAAACTTTCTGGATCCCGAACTGCTTGAAATTGCTTAAAAACTTGCGGCTCAATTTTCCACCAGTTCTAATGATGGATCATCAATCAAAGAGGTTTGATTCCATTCTCCCTCTCTAGATGCTATCAGACCCACCGAGTGTTTCCACTATATTCTTTTTTCAACCAGATCCCCAGATTCTGTGGTATTTTATTTTCATATGGGGAAACTCCAAAACTAGCGTACATTGCCTTTATTGCATGAGAGAAGTGGAAGAGCTTGTTCATATATTACTTTTGTTCCTAACATTCACATGAAACCAAGGAGTATAACATTTGGAAATCATGATTTTAATACCTCCTTTTCTTCCCAAATGCCGTTCCTGTATATTGAGATCATATCTAATTGCATTGTCTAACTAATGACTGAATACAAGTGTAGTGAAAATGATTGATTACGTTTTTTACATATTGTCACAATCAGTGGTAAATGTTTTCCCAATGTTTCAAATCTGTGTTCTTAATCTTCTGTTCGAAAAGCCTGTTAATTTGTGGATTTTTTTTCACATTTGGTATCTTGAAATACCTCAACATGTAGTAAGTATTAGTTGGAAGGGCTACTCAAACTCATCACTGAATATAGAATAATTCTATTTGCATTCATTCCTTAAAAACAGGATCAGATCTGTGGGACATAGGTCTGTGCTCTGCTTTGATGAATAAGCATAGGTCTGTGCTCTGTTTTGATCAATGTGTTTTGTCCAAGCTATCTTTGCTACATTGGAGGTGGAAAGTTATCATTTAGAGGTAAGACCCATGATTTACCTACGGGAACACCATTCCCCACCTGCAGAACTTCTCCTTATGCTATCATCTGCACACTGTCACACCTTTTCCCCAGACTATGCCAGATCGTTCTGACTCCGATTGCTCTAACTCTCTCTCACTGCACTCTCATCAGATCCCCACCTCTAACTCAGAATCTGTAAATCTCTAGCCAATAAATACTGTTCACCTCTCCGCTGCTCCCCAGGTACCTCGCTAGGTTCTAATCAGGTCTCCGAACACCAGTCTTCTCTCACCTGCCACAAACCAATCCCTCACCATTCCAAGATGTACAAGGGAAGTGCAGAACAATATGTAGGAAGGAACTGCTGATGCTACTTTAAACCGAAGATAGACACAAAAGCTGGAGTAACTCAGCGGGACAGGCAGCATCTCTCGAGAGAAGGAATGGGTGACGTTTCGGGTCGAGACGCTTCTTCAGACGAGATGGGTCTCGACCCGTATCGTCAACCATTCCGTCTCTCCAGAGATGCTGCCTGTCCCGCTGAGTTACTCCAGCTTTTTGTGTCTATCTTAAGTGCATTACAATGGTTCAGCAGTGAACATGGGTGAGGTCCTGTGGTCAGCAACCACTGTGCACTGATTCAATAGCATGCCTTCGAGGTTGCAGATCAATTCTATCCATTCCTTCTTGACGCAGGCTGATGCGATTGAGCATCATTTTATGACTCATTACAGTATTGTGTACAAATGCACAAAAATCTTTGTTGGGAAGGGAACTCGCGAGAAGAAAAGGGAAATAAAGGTGATAAGCTATAGGAAGGGATTATCAAATGTGTGGTTGGTGAAATGATTAAAGTCAGGGATATCCATTTACGTCCAGATATCTAACAGGGTTGTTGTGCTATAGGAGATTACAAAGATCGGAGCAACAGGGACATAACGCAATTTGAAAACAAGAATCAGAATTTTTAACTCTGAGCAGTGTCAGAATGCATCGCCTCTTGATGTACCGACGGCAGTTTTCATTGTGGCCTTTCAGAGGGAGTTGGATAGGTAAATGGTGAAGGAACAATTTCAAGGCTACAGAGGAGGTGGAAGTAGTCAGTTGCTCTGGTAGTGAGCTCAATGGACTGAATAGTCTTCTCCCACGATACATCAATACCATGAATCCATGAGGTTTTACTTAACCTGTATCCAGTTAACTGTCATCCAACATTGATTTGAAGGGCTGAAACAGCTTTTTTTTGTAATTATATATGGAAATATATGAGAACAATGAAGTGAAAGGACAAATGAAGTTTGACATCGAGAAGTGGTCCATCAAGTGCGATAAGCAAAGTTATGAATAGCAAGGTTTCAACCTTGGGCAGATACCAACAAGAGGGATGGAGATGGTGGGAAATTCCAATATTTAGTGAGAGTAAATTTCTGCTAATCGAGGAAGATGCCTGGTAACAAAGAGCTCAAGAGAGCTGGTGTTATTAGTGCACAGGTGAAAAGTGGCAGTGTCATTCTGAATGATGCTGTTGGGAAATAGCATGGGGATGAGTAGAGCAGGGCAGACATGAGAAGTTGGATTAAATGATAACCGAGGCGATACTAGGCGAGGAGCAGGAAGGTGTGGTCCTTGTTAGAGGCTGTAGGCAAATTAAGCAGGGCAGGAAGAAGAATTTATCTATTTAATTGACATGGAGGATGTAGGCCAAATATCTAAAGGGGTTGTAGAGCTAAAGGAGAATACAGGGATCAGGTTTGTGATTTTGTTTGGAACAGCACTGGCAGTGTGCCTGTGGTGAAAATCTGAACATGATTAGGAAATTCAGTTACAACTTTGCAAGATTGCAGCATAATTAAGTGCCCAGGAAAGGATAGCAGAACTGGAACAACGGTGATACTTTCTAACTGAGGGATTAAAGATTATTTTTACTGAGACAAAGATTGATTTGAAGGTCAAGGGGGGAGCCTTGGTGGAATAAATAAAGCTATTAATAATCAACACACAAGGACGTTTGAAAAGGAGTGTGGGTACTCAGCAGCTTAATGGAAATTGGCTCAAGGGAGCAGTGCATGGGTCCTGTTGGCAAACTGAGATTAGAGAGGGCATTAGAGTGGAAACTGGAATAAAGTATGAAACCAAGTCAGGGTTGGGGGTGGTGAGAAGTGTTGGGGAGAACATTGGCAACTTTGAAGATTGGTGGCTACAGGATGGAAAGAGATGGCTGATTGAACCGGTTTATTTCCAGCTGCTGGATGGTGGTCATTGAGACAAATATTCATACTTTTTCTTGAGGATTGGAAGAAAGGAGGTTTCTTTAAAGCAGATGGGGACAGTAGACTGTTGAAATAAGAGATTGAAGATATTGGCAAAGACTGTGGACAGCGATCGGTGCACTCTTTGAGAACCCATTCAGGGGCTCTATCCAGATTGGGCACTTTTGGAGAGTTTATCCCCGTGAAAGCAGATCTTACTTTTGCCACGGAACCAGTGAGGAGGGGAGGGGGGGGGGCAGGTGGAGGGAGGGAGTGGGGGTAGGGTACTGACATGGATAGAAAATTGGTTGGCAGACAGGAAACAAAGAGTAGGGATTAACGGGTCCCTTTCTGAATGCCAGGCAGTGACTAGTGGGGTACCACAAGGCCTGGTGCTGGCACCGCAGATATTTACAATATACATTAATGATTTCGATGAAGGGATTAAGAGTAATGTTAGCAAATTTGCAGATGACACAAAGCTGGGTAGCAGTGTGAACTGTGAGGAGGATGCTATGAGGATGCAGGGTGACTTCGACAGGTTGGGTGAGTGGGCAGATTCATGGCAGATGCAGTTTAATGTGGATAAATGTGAGGTTATCCACTTTGGTGGCAAGAACAGGAAGGCAGATTATTATCTGAATGGTGTCAAGTTAGGAAAAGGGGAAGTACAACGAGATCTGGGTGTCCTTGTACAGCAGGCAGTGAAGAAAGCTAATGGCATGTTGGCCTTCACAACAAGAGGAGTTGAGTATAGGACTAAAGAGGTCAGTGATGGAAATGGGGGGGGGGGGGGTACGCGGGGGACGGCGTTCCCTACTTTTCAGTTTCCAGTCTCCATGACATTCAGGGCTGCCAACTCTCACGCTTTGAGCGTGAGACTCACGCATTTCGACAAATTCTCACGCTCTCACGCTGATCACAACTTTCTCACGCTCTGTCGTGAGAAATTCTGTGATCAACGAGAATTTCAAAACTCATATCAACTGCATGGGCCGCGGGTGTTGGAGAGCTGGGGCGGAGGGAGGGATGGAAGCAGCGGCGGGAGCAGATGCGGACGGGGAGCCGGGGCTGGCGAGTGTTTGTCCAGACTGGCGAGTATTTGCGGGGCTGGCAAGTCGCTCGCTGCAGCTCCGGCCATGGAGCAGCCTCAGTGCAAGAGTCCCGGGCTGTCGGAGGCGTTGGAAGCGTTGCGCCGTTGCCGTTAGAGTCTCTGTGCCGAATTCGCCCTGGTGACCAGCATGGACCATGCAGCATCTCTGGAGGGAAGGAATGGGTGACTTTTCTGGTCGTGACCCTTCGAAGGGTCTCGACCCGAAACCTTTAGAAGGGTCTCAACCCGAAACGTCACCCATTCCTTCTCTCCAGAGATGCTGCCTGTCCCTCTGAATTACTCCAGCATTTTGTGTCTCTCTTCGGTTTAAACCTGTATCTGCGGTTCCTTCCCAAACAATGAGACCCAACAAGACGACTTTGAAGCAAGTACCACTCGGGTGGCAGAAGGACGGAGAGAGAGGGGATGTTAAAGTAATCAATATTCATACTCAATCGGGGAAATTAGTTGATATCTGTCTTTAAATTGATATTTTGTTCATCTTTAAATGTAAGTCTTGGATTCATGTATCGCGGGAACAAATAAGCAAAGGCAAGATGGTAAATATAAACTACAAATTAACTTCAGAAAATGAAACTTGTAGAAATGAACTTTGCCCTTCACTTTGCAAAGAATAACCTCAGGGATTATGCAGTAAATGTCATCCAAATGCTCTGCATTCTTGGGATAATATTGTTCATGTTCAAATCCGATAGGTAAGTCTTGATTTGTTCAATATTATAATTAGTTCAAAGATACAGCGGCCCTTGAGTCCGTGCCGACCATTGATCACCCGTTCACACTGGTTCTATGTTATCCCACTTTCTCATCCACTCCCTACACACTTGGGGGCAATTTACAGAGGGCCAATTAACCTACAAACACGCACGTCTTTGGCATGTGGGAGGAAACCGGAGCACCCGGAGAAACTCACGCGGTCACAGGGAGAACGTGCAAACTCCACACAGACAGCACCCGAGACCAGGATCGAACCCAGGTCTCCAGCGCTGAGGGGCATTAATTGTAATGCTAATACTTGGGCCTCCGCTGATATGCCGGGACGATTACCCAATATTACTGATTATTAATCCATTGTATTATTGATTATATATGTTGCGCCCGTTCTCCTTTATCTGTACATTGTGAGCGACTTGCTTGCATTTACCGGATAGCACGCAACAAAAGCTTTTCCCTGTACCTCGCTACAGGTGGCAATAGTAAACTAAATCAAACTATTTACATGTATCTGTGTGTTGTTGCTTTAACCGGCCTGTTAAGGTGCAGCAACTGAGAATGTCATTGTTCTGATGTTGCTGCACGCGACAACTAAACACTCTTGTCTTCATTCTACACTTAAAATTACCACAATCACATTTAAACGGCATTTGGACAGGTACACGTTCAATTCAATTCAATTCAATTCAATTCAATTCAACTTTAATGTCATTGCACAAATACTGAGTATGGGTACAACGAAATGCAGTTTTGCGTCAGTCCGTAGTAGTAGTGCAATATAGAAATTAAAAAAAAAAAGAGGATACAGAATAATCAAAAATACAGAATAATTAACAATGGGGACGGAGGGACCGGAGGAATCTATCGGCGGGACTCCGAGTTCAGCAATGCGACGGTATAATTGTAGAAGCTGTTCCTCATCCTACTGGTATGAGACCTGAGGCTCCTGTACCGCCTCCCTGATGGGAGGAGGGCAAACAGTCCATGGTTGGGGTGGGAGGGGTCTTTGATGATCTTCCCAGCCCGTTTCAGACACCATTTTCGGTGGAGGGCATCGATGGCAGGGAGCGGGGCACCGATGATGTGCTGCGCGGTTTTCACCACCCGTTGTAGTGCCTTCCTGTCCGCAACAGTGCAGCTGCTGTACCATACCGTGAAGCAGGTGGTCAGGATGCTCTCGATGGTACACCGGTAGAGGTTGGTCAGGATCTGGGGGGACAGGTGGGCTTTCTTGAGCCTCCTCAAGAAGTAAAGGCGCTGCTGTGCCTTTTTGATCAGCTTGGAGGTGTTGAGGGACCAGGACAAATTCTCCGAGATGTATACCCCGAGGAATTTGTAGCTGGAGACGCGCTCCACCTCAGTCCCGTTTATATGGATGGGGGTATGTCTGCCCCCTCTGACCTTCCTGAAGTCAACAATAATTTCCTTCGTCTTCTTGGAGTTGAGGACGAGGTTATTGTTGGCACACCAGGTTGTCAGGTGCTGGACCTCCTCTCTGTAGGCTGACTCATCGTTGTCACTGATCAGTCCTACCACCGTGGTGTCGTCAGCAAACTTAATGATGGCGTTGGATCCGTACTTAGGGATGCAGTCGTGGGTGAAGAGGGAGTAGAGGAGAGGGCTGAGCACACAGCCCTGTGGCACGCCGGTGTTCAGTGTTATAGTGGAGGAGGTGAGGTTGTTGACCCTAACAGACTGTGGTCTGTTGGTGAGGAAATCCAGTGTCCAGTTGCAGAGGGAGGTGGAGATGCCAAGCCCGTGTAGGAAGGAACTGCAGATGCTGTTTTAAACCAATAGACACAAAGTGCTGGAGTAACTCAGCGGGTCAGGCAGCATCTCTGGAGGGAAGGAATGGGTGACGTTTTGGGTCGAGACCCTTCTTCAGACTGAAGGTCTGGTTAATTAGCTTGATATAAGTGTAAATTGTCCCTACTGTGTGTAGGATAGTGTTGTGCGGGGATCGCTGGTTGGTGTAGACTCGGTGGGCCGAAGGGCCTGTTTCTGCACTGTATCTCTAAACTGAACCCTGTCTGGCTAGCAGGGCTGTGTAGGGCCGAGTGCCGGGACACGGTGACATCTGGCTCTGATCTCCACAAAGCCAATCACATATCGAGCAGTGCCGCAGATCAATGGGCCTTTGGTGCTTGGAGTTGGTCCACAGACACAGAGAGGAAATTGGATGTTACTCCAGCTTTTTGTGTCTATCAGTGACTTGGAGAGTGGGCTGGACAACGAGTGGGCTGGTCACGGCTTCCCTGATCCATGCTTTTCCCACGCACGTATGGGCCTGTCCCACTGAAGCGACTCTTTAGGCGACTGTCAGGGACTAGTTTTACTAGCATTCACCTCCGACACCTCGCGACAACCTACGACAACCTCCGACAGCAACATTTTTTTGCCATTGCCGCTTGTAGTCGCCCAAAAGATCACCTAAGTGGGACAGGCCCTTTAGGCTGCGGCTCGGTGCATCCCTCAGGCTTGGTCTCTCACAATTTCTCACTCTCAACTCTCATCCAATGTTGGCAGCCCTGCCATGAGATGGAGAGTGTGGAGGAAAGTGGCGCTGTAAGTGCAGTCCATGTCTTTCACAAGTTCATTGGAACTTTTCCTAATTCCATAATGACTGTCTAAGAACTTGGCCCTCATCAGACCTGGCGTCTCTCCACTGTAAACGGAGTTCACCTCCTGGACACTCAACGCTCCTTCCTGAAGCGGATATCAAACAGCTGTAAACCGCTGGCGGGACTGTGGCGGAACGCGAACTCCCAGACAAAGTAGCGAACGTGGTTGTTTACAACATGGT
>CM075983.1:27046711-27077543 GCA_038087875.1 Malacoraja senta
GGTTGAATGTGTCTTCAATTGAATTGAGGAATCATCACCAAATTCAGGAGCAGCTAGATGTCCACAACTATTAGGTTCTTCAACCAACACAAACTCTAGGATTTAACTGGGACCAGGGGGTTAAGGGCTTTAATCTTTAAGAAAAATAATACTTAATTTTTAATATTTTCCCAGTCATCTTGGAGGTCTCATTGGCTATCAAAGATTTTTGGTGGCCTGGCCACCTGCTTGATTTGGGTGAGATCTTGTAATGCACTATTAATCTCTGGGCCAGACCATGTGTTGGGAGGCAGGTTCTGGTGGTATAATGAATCTGGGATCCTACAGGAATAATGTGATTCAAGGGAAAGTGATATTGGGGTAGTGGAAAACCTGCCCCATTCTCTTCACTTCCCTTCATAGAAGTATGTTGAAGAACTTGCCATGCAGAGAATCACCTCTGACATGGTCTTACTATGCTTAAAAACTCCATTCCCATACTGATGTTGAGAAATATTTTTCAATTAATAACATGTTGGTATGTTGTGGGGTAATATTTAATCTTAGTTGGTTCATGTGCCTCTGTGAAGTTTCTGTTTGCTACTATAACAAATATTTTAATTTATTTACAGAAAGGTTAGCAATTAGTATTTTCTTTTAATAGACAATTAAAGCAATAGCACCAATTCATGTGTTACTTATCGAAACTAGAATTCCAACTCTGCTAAATGTATGCATTTAATTGCTTTAAATTTATCATAATTTAAAATTTCAGGTGGTAAACAAAGCATTTCATTAATCTAGGAGGAGGGATAAAAGGCTTCCAGCAAAATTCTACCAAGTGCTGTTTTTAGCCATGATATTTATGATACATTGATATGGTCTGAGTACTTAAAATGGATCATGGAATCAGTGTGTGTAAGAGCAGAATGCGAAGAAGTGGTTACCGTTGTTCCATCACACACAAATGAAGGTTGGACATAGTCCAAGACTTGTTTGCAAAGTTGTACACTTCCTGCCAACGGTTACTAATGTGCTGCAGAGGAAGAGATACAATGTTGGGAAGTGAGCCGTTGATGCAGAGTCATGAAATGCCCACCCTGGTGTGGACAAACAGAATCTTCAGTCGTTTTATTAACAATGCAGTCTGCCAGGAACTTCAAGACATCATTTTTTTACTTTATTGGAAGAACATTTTATTCAAAGAAAAAACCAACATCTTAGGTATTTATGCCTGAATTTCACTCCACACACTGACACAGGTTCACAACTACCTAAACATCCAACTGTATGTTACATGTGGCTTTAGCAATGCTGCATTTTAAAGTAAGTAGAAAGTACAAAGAAAATTATGTCTGATCAGACTTTTTCTAACCTCTGATTAAAGTAGACTATGTGAAGCATATGCCTGGAAATTGCTTCATGTATTGGCACGATTTTGTAAGCTACATAATTTAATTTCAATGACAAATCAATTGTTAAGGAAAATCAAGGATTTGCAGGCACCTGTATGAAGACTGGGATTTTCTTCCATCTTCTCCCTTCTTCTGGCAGACTGATACACAGACGAACCTGGAGATACACAGTGGCATCTCACAACATGCAACTTGATGTGCTTCTGAGACTTTCACCGTTCGAGTGGTCTATGATGGGCAGAGAGCACTGATGCGGAAGGAGATCCATAATGCATAGGAGGCCTGCTTCAGTTGTACTTAAAGGAGATCTCCCTGGGCATCTCCAAACCTGCAAACTCCAACGCTAGATCCCCTTTAAGTGAAGTATTTACTTGGTTACCCCTTGGCAATTCACCCACCCTACCCCTACTGTAGCTGCCGACTCTTACTCAATCCTACACTAAATTCCAGGTCTTCCAGCTGAACACTGATCTGTCAAGCCAACCAACAGTATAAACACCTGGCAACATCAGGCTCCTCCAAAACTATTAATCTTTCTGCATGTCTACTCCTCACCTGGCAAATCACCTCATGCCAAATCCCTTTGTCCTGCTTCCTGACAACCAAGCCGCATTCTAATCCCCTGTGAGCCATCATCCTCCCTTGGCCTCTTCGGAGGATGACGTTCCACCCCCATGGTGTGGTTGTCCCCATTTAGATCTTTAATTCTCCCGTATAGCCTTATTTGATTAACCTTCCAAAATACCAACTCCTGCATCTGATTGTTTCTTTAATCAATATTGTCTTCCCTTCTCTGCCCTCTCCCTTCTCCCTTCCCCACCCCCTTTATCATATCTTGACTGAGTCCCCTGTAACCAGGGCTATTAAGCTGCTAGTGCTATTCACTTTAGACTAAATTTGACTAGGTGCAGGTTTGTAGGATAGAACTGGTGTACATGTCATCGTTGGTCAGCGTGGACTTTGTGGGGCAAAGGGCCTGTTTCAAGGCTGTATCTCTAAATCAAACTAAACAAACTAAACCCTTGGTTGTAGACACCCGAGTCAGAGGAAACATCACCCCTTTCCCTATTAGATCACCTCTTATTCTTCTGAACGTTAAAGTTTAACTCTGCTTAATCTCTCCTCATGCAAAAATTCTCACCATTCCAGGAAGCAATTTCCTCCAAGCACAATATTTGCACTCCATCTATCACAAGTATATTCCTCCATAGGTAGAAAGACCAGAACTGAACCCAATATTCTGGGTGCGGCATCACCAGGGTCCCACATCATTGCAATAAGACAACCCGATTGCTACATTTGTAACCTGATGCACCAAAATATGTTGCAGTTCTCAAAGATTGTTTTAATATTTTTTAATCTCACACCATTTAAAAAAACTCTATGCCTCCATTTTTCTGCCAATGTGGATGACCTCACCTATTTAATATTATAATTTCCATGCAATGTCCTTGTTTAATCTGCCTATAACCTCTGCATTTACCTCATCACACTGTCACGCTGCTTCAGCAAATTTGGATATATTTCAACTGATTCCCTCAAGAAGTTCATTGATATGCAGTGTGAGCAGCTGAACGGCACAAGTCACAGCCTCCTAACCTGAATTGGACCTGATCATTCCTATTCTCAGTTTTTAACCTATTAATCAATCCAGATTCAATGTCGGTACATTTCAACCAATCCCTTTTCATAATCTCTTGTGCGGCATCTTAACAAAGGCCATATGCAAGTTCAAATACCTAACATCCACTCATTCTCCTTTATTATGCTTATTACAATCTTTAAAAATCTAACAGATTTCTCAAACATGATTTCCCTTTCAAAAACACTTTCCTTCTTGCAATCCTATTATTATTCTCAAAGTGCTTTATTACCAATTCCTTAATAGATTCCAGCACGTTCCCCACCTAACGACCAGGCTAACCATTAAGCACAGCTGGATTGTTTTATTTGCTCTGCCTTCTTAACTATCTCATTATTTTTTCCCTTCCATTTCCATTTCTGCATTTTCCTCTTTTGAATCTTTGTTCAGCTTCTCATCCCCTGTCAAGTTAGTTTAAACCCTTCCCACAGCTCTCGTAAACCTTCTGTAAAGACATCCCAGGTTCTCAACAGGTGGTCATTATACTTTCAATAAAATGTCTTTATTCTTAATTATAAAGTTCTTGTGCAATATAGGCCAGCATGCCATAGGCTTTCTTGAAGGTGCAATCTGGTAGACGGATAGATCCTTCTTTCCCCAGAACCAGACACAATGGTTCAATAATCTAAAACTCTTTCCTGCATTATCTCCACACACACACCCTTCTGCATTGTCCTCCTATGTCTGCATTCACTTGCATGCAGCAATGAGTATAATCGGAACGCCATTGTTTATGAGATTCTGTTTCTTAATCTCTTTCCCAACGAATTAAAATATTAGGTTTAGGTTTGTTGTCATGTGTACTGAGATATAGTTAAAAGCTTTGATTTGTGTGCTGTCTAATCAAATCAGAAATACTATACATGGATATAATCAAGCCATACTTTAGTATAATAGGGTGAGTGAAGAGACAGATTCAGATTCCAGAGTATAGTTCTCAGCATACACAAATTGCTGGAGTAACTCAGCAGGACAGGCAGCATCTCTGGAGAGAAGGAATGGGTAACGTTTCAGATCTCGACCCGAAATGTCACCCATTCCTTCTCTCGGAGATGCTGCCAGTCCCGCTGAGTTACTCTAGCATTTTGTGTCTACCTTCCAGTATCTGCAGTTCTTTCCTACACATAGTTCTCAGCATTACTGCATAAAAGTTCCAGAGAAAAAGTCCAAAAGAAAAAGTCTGATTGCAAGACCTCTCAACTTTTTTCATCACTATTTGTGCGTACCAATATGGAATATGACCTATGACTGTTCACCCTCTCACTGTGGAATATTCTGCAGCTACACAGTGAAATATAATTTTTCGTGTAAAATCAATCATGAAGTGTTTATTGCATTCATAGCCTCAAATGTAATTTCTGAAATAAAAACAGGATATGCTGCCAGGCAGACGGCATCCGCTGTCACTTTATCCACCTGAAATATTAACTCTCTCTCGCCACAGTTGCTGTCAGACTTGCAGGAATGTATAAAAGAACAAATTGCTGGAGGAACTCGGCGGGGTCAGGCAGCATCGGTGGAAGGAAATGGACAGACGACATTTCGTTTAGGACCATTCTTCAGACAGCTCCTACAGCCATCTGTTTTTTTGCTCAAGTTTGCAGCATTTATAGTTGTGTGTGTCTCCTCTTTCCCGCATAATTACTTTTTATTTCGGATTTCCAGCATTCATTACTTTGTTTTTTTAATGTGGCTTTTAACTGGATGATTCAGGTTGTAAGTACCTACAGTATGTGTGAACATGTCATTTGCTCACGTGTGATACCTGTCTCTGTGTATTAAACCAGTTCTTTGAAATTGAAGCTTAGAAATGTCATTGAGACCTGTCAAGGACCACACACACAGGGAAGCAAGTCAATGGCAAATATAAGGGCTGGGCTGATATCTACATGATTGAAGAGGATCATCAGTCATATGCAGTATTTGTTGGGATTGCTTCAGAGAAGATCTTATTGCTTTTGGTGTGTTTAGAGATAGTAGAAGACAGGGCGAGTTCAGTTGCATGCTATGGTTGGTGTTTATTCCTGATTAGTATGGGTGCTTATGTAGCAGTTGCACTGGGCCATCAGTGTGTCCAGCAACAGCAAGGAGCTGCCAAATTAAGGTCATCTTGCCAGAGAAGACCAAAAGAGTACGGGGAGAAGAATTCTTGAATCCTGATATCCCAAGGTTCTTCCAGGAGTCACTTTATTTCTATTGAGCAAAACATTTGGGAGCTTATGTCTTCCAAGGGATTGGTGCTTCCTTCTGTAAGCAGTGCTCCTGCCATGCAATTGTGCCTGACCCACTCTGAACAGTGATGATGGTCACATCCTGCATGCACTTCAGCCTCTGAATCATTTCGGGTGGTACCAGCTATGCCATGACATCTCCAGTTTGTAGCTGATGCTGATGATCTCCACTTATTCAAGGAGAAGGTTCTTCATTTCCTTCCCTTTGACTAAGGAGCAACTGGCATCACCCACTTGTGGATTTGTCCAGATTGCAAGCTTCCTGAAGGCTCAGCATTGATAAACTGCACTTACCTGGTGCCCAGAGCATTGCACATGCATGTTATTTCATGAACCTTGAATGCCTTCAGTCCCGGAACATACAGATGGTATGCGACCATCTGCAAAATCTGTTCACGGTTACTGCTGTACACACAGGAAGCTCACACTTCATGGTGGCTACATGTACCATCTAGAAAATAAATGATAGTTACTTAGCCAGACAACTCTGACAGCAGCTGCCAAACCCACAGCCTCCAGCACGAGGAAGAAAATGAGCAGCAGATATGTGGGATCGCCAGCGGATATGTGGGATCACCACCACTTCAGTTCCTGTCCAAGCCACACACAGTTCTGATTTGGAAATGCATTGGCTCTCCTCACTGGGTCCAAATCTGGAATTCTCTCCTCACCTGCACTAAGGGAATGCCTTCATCAGAGGAACTGCAGGAGGTGATTCACCATCATCTTCTCAAGGACCATGAAGGATGAGTAATAAATGTTGGCCTTTCAGTGATGCCCAGATCTTCAACATAATTTTTTTTTAAATGAATGGCATTCATCCTTGGCATGAAAGGTATCGTGACCTCTTCCAGTTGTCTCGTGGGTGGATTATGCACAATATCTTGCACAATCTGCTCACTGGAAATACATTTTCCCTGTGTGCTTGCTTCTTCACTACACTGGAGCAAGTTCCATAACAACCAGGGTGGAGTATCCGTGATACAAGCAGTGGGTCTGGACAGCAGCTTCTCACCATCTTCAAAGGAAGAAGAGATGGGCAACGGACAATCATTGCTCAGAGATGCTCAACGACCAGAGCAGAGAGGAAACATACTGTAATCACCCGGGACATACAGTTCCCATGGTATCGCCTCTTTATATTACTGGTCATTCCAATGTCATGAAAGCCAGAACCAAGCAAATCCCACGTTGGTTTTACACGGCAGTCTCCTGTGGATACAGCCGGCTTCCTGGTGAGGTTCCAGATGGCAGTCTTTCAGCAGCTCAGGATTAACAGCTCAGCATGTCTTCAGATGGCACCAACCTGTGTGACAGGAGTGTGGAATAGTTGGGTGAAGTGTAACTGCGAGACCACTTTGAAGGCGGCACAGCAGGTTTGCGCGCCAGGGTCCAACTGCCACTCCTCTAATTTGACCATCTACTTATAGTTGTCTGCCGGACAACAGATTCCTCTAGCCACCTCCACCCATTGCACATTAACTCCTTGTTGGCTTCCTGGATCTCTTCAGCATGCCAAATGTTTCTCTATGCCATTAATCCCGTCCACCAAGGTTTCCCACAAGGAAAGATGCCCACATTGTGCAGCCATGAATGAAATAGCTGATCATATTAAATAATATTATTTAGCTTCACTAAATATATGATGAATCTTGAAACAATATGAACCAATTCATTGGTAAAGCACTCTGCCCATTACATATTTTATATCAGGTTAATTTCTTGACCTTAATATCCATCAAATTAAACATTTCATCTATCATTTTATGTTTATATAAACACTACCATTGCAAGAATAAGACATGAGCATTGAATGAAAAGTTTTTGATAATTTCAAATAAAAAATATAATTCTTATTGTTTATTGCGAAAATATTATTTCATCTTTCGATTCAGAAATGCAAATTTTGCTGCTGTATTAATGAGAATTGTAGACACACTGATAGACTGTTGTCATTAAAATAAAAATATGAATGCAGATTAGTAAAATAACAATGGCACTTCTTGCTTCACTTGAGACAACACAACATGCCACCCCTCTCACCTTGTTAGCAGTTTAGATCTCAAAAGAACCTCCTATAACAGGCAGATGTTGTATCTGAACTCATAGCCATCTATGAAATCATAGATACCTGCAACAAAGAAGGCCGTGTGTTTTTGTTAAACCTATTGGGCAGCACAGTGGAGCAGGTGGTAGAACCGCTACCTCATGGGTCTAGTGACATGTCACTATGTGGGTTTTCCCCAGCTGCTCCAGTTTCCTCCCATATCTTAAACATCTGTGGGTTAGTAGGTGAATTGCCCACTGTAAATTATGTAGATGAGTGGTAGAATCTGAGATCAGTGTGTGATTAGGGTAGGATTAGTGTAAAAGTGGATGTTGATAGTCCATGGGGATTCAGTCAGCCAAAAAGCCTATTTCTGTGATGTATCTCTCTCTGTTTCTATGACTTTGTGATTCTGTTTCAAGGACAAGTATTTTCAAAATTAATACAGGCATTCGCTTACACCATTTTGCAGGTTCAGAGACCAACAATGTTCTGTATACAGAAAATTCCCCTCCCCCTCCCCCTAAATGTACCATTTATATGGTCTGGTTATAAACCTTCATGCCAGTGCAAATATTTTTGTTCTATCATTACGCTTCAAAATTTTGAGAAGCTTTATTAGGTTATCTCTTAACGCTTTCTGTTCCAAGGACAACATTCAAAAAATATTTCATGCTCTCTTAATAGAAATCCTTCAATGTTCCTGTATCTCCTCTATATCAAATGGCATTACATCCCCCCTAAAGTGAAGGGTCCAGAATTGTCTGCTGCATACCAGTTGAAGCATATCCAGCGATTTATGAACCTCCAGCATGAGAGAGCATTGAGTAAATGTCATACAGCACAGAAACTGTAGTAGGAAAGAAATGTAGATGCTGGTTTAAATCGAAGGTAGATGCAAAATGCTGGAGTAACTCAGCGGGACATGCAGCATCTCTGGAGAGAAGGAATGGGTGACGTTTCGGGTCGAGACTGATGAAGGGTCTCAACCCGAAACGTCATCCTTCTCTCCAGAGATGCTGCCTCTCCGGCTGAATTATTCCCGCATTTTGTGTCTACTTTCGACAGAAACTGTACTTATACTAGTTCTATTTACTCATATTTGTTTGGTAGCCTTCTCTGATTTCTGGTTTTATATTCACCTTTAATGGAATATATATCAGGTTAATCTTAAAACTGATGCCACTTGCCTTAACCCGCTCCTCTTCATGCCAGTGGAGAACAACTGACTGTGAAGAGCAATATCTTCATCACTATCTCATTGGAAAGACGAGACCAACTGAAATGGGCATAGAATATTTTCTAGCAGCCATGAATCCCAAGGGTGCAATGCATTAATGAAGGAACTCATGTTGCCAAGAGAAGCAGAAGGTTAAATCGGAAGTGTCAGTGATGCAGTTGAACAAAGGGGACTATGAAGGCATGAGAGGGGAGCTGGCCAAAGTAGACTGGAAAGGGATCCCAGCAGGAATGACGGTGGAACAGCAATGGCAGGCATTTCTGGGCATAATCCGGAAGACGCAGGATCATTTCATTCCAAAAAGGAAGAAAGATTCTAAAGGGAGTAGGAGGCAACCGTAGCTGACAAGAGAAGTTAGGGATAGAATAAAACTAAAAGAAAAGATGTATAACACAGCAAAGAGTAGCCGGAAACCAGAGGATTGGGAAACTTTCATAGGACAACAGAAGGAAACAAAACAGGCAATACGGGCTGAAAAGATGAAGTACGAGGGGAAGCTGGCCAGGAATATAAAGAAGGACAGTAAAAGCTTCTTTAGATATGTTAAGGGAAAAAAAGTAGCAAAGTCAAAGGTGGGTCCCTTGAAGGCAAACACGGGTGAAATTATTATGGGCAACAAGGAAATGGCAGAAGAGTTGAATAGGTACTTCGGATCTGTCTTCACTAAGGAAGACACAAACAATCTCCCAGATGTACTGGAGGACAGAGGATCTAAGGGGGTAGAGGAACTGAAAGACATTTTCATTAGTCGAGAAATAGTATTGGGTAGGCTAATAGGACTGAAGGATGATAAATCCCATGGGCCTGATGGCCTGCATCCCAGGGTCCTCAGGGAGGTGGCTCTAGAAATAGTGGACGCATTGGTGATCATTTTCCAATGTTCAATAGATTCAGGATCAGTTCCTGTGGATTGGAGGATAGCTAATGTTATCCCACTTTTCAAGAAAGGAGCGAGAGAGAAAACGGGGAATTACAGACCAGTTAGCCTGACTTCGGTGGTGGGAAAGATGATGGAGTCAATTATTAAAGAGGTAATAATGGGGCATTTGGATAGCAGTAAAAGGATTAGTCCAAGTCAACATGGATTTATGAAAGGGAAATCATGCTTGACTAATCTTATGGAATTTCTTGAGGATGTGACAAGTAAAATGGATGAAGGGGTGCCAGTGGATGTAGTGTATCTAGACTTTCAGAAAGCCTTTGATAAGGTCCCGCACTGGAGACTGGTGACTAAAATTAGAGCACATGGTATTGGGGGTAGGGTGTTGACATTGATAGAAAATTGGTTGGCAGACCGGAAGCAAAGAATAGGAGTGAACGGGTCCTTTTCAGAATGGCAGGCAGTGGCGAGTGGAGTGCCGCAAGGCTCGGTGTTGGGGCCGCAACTGTTTACCATATATATTAATGATTTGGAAGAGGGAATTAGGAGCAACACTAGCAAGTTTGCGGATGACACAAAGCTGGGTGGCAGTGTGAACTATGAAGAGGATGTTAGGAGGTTGCAGGGTGACCTGGACAAGTTGAGTGAGTGGGCAGATGCGTGGCAGATGCAGTATAATATAGATAAATGTGAGGTTATCCACTTTGGCAGTAAAAACAAGGGGGCAGATTATTATCTCAATGGGGTTAGGTTAGGTAAGGGGGAGGTACAGCGAGACATGGGTGTCCTTGTAGTGTACAGCAGGCAGTGAAGAAAGCTAATGGAATGTTGGCCTTCATAACAAGAGCATTTCAGTATAGGAGTAAAGAGGTTCTTCTGCAGTTGTATAGGGCTCTGGTGAGACCACATCTGGAGTATTGTGTACAGTTTTGGTCTCCTAATTTGAGGAAGGACATCCTTGTGATTGAGGCAGTGCAGCGTAGGTTCACGAGATTGTTCCCTGGGATGGCGGGACTGTCATATGAGGAAAGATTGAAAAGACTAGGCTTGTATTCACTGGAGGTTAGAAGGATGAGGGGTTATCTTATAGAAACATATAAAATTATAAAAGGACTGGACAAGCTAGATGCAGGAAAAATGTTCCCAATGTTGGGCGCGTCCAGAACCAGGGGCCACAGTCTTAGAATAAAGGGGAGGTCATTTAAGACTGAGGTGAGAAAAAACATTTTCACCCAGAGAGTTGTGAATTTATGGAATTCCCTGCCACAGAGGGCAATGGAGGCCAAATCACTGGATGGATTTAAGAGAGTTAGATAGAGCTCTAGGTGCTGGTGGAGTCAAGGGATATGGGGAGAAGGCAGGCTCAGGTTATTGATATGGGACGATCAGCCATGATCACAATGAATGGCGGTGCTGGCTCGAAGGGCCGTATGGCCTCCTCCTGCACCTATTTTCTATGTTTCTATGTTTCTAAGAGGTCTCTGAGCACCAACCCTAATGCATCCATAAAGAAAAGGAGACACAAAAGACTGCAGATGTTGGGGATCTTGAGCAAAATGCAATATGCTGGAGGAAATCAGTAGGTTAGGCAGCACTTGGAGGGAATGAACAGACAGCATTTTGGGTTGGGACCCTTCAAACAGACTGGAGTAAGGGTGTGAAAGTTGGAAAAGAGCTGTTGGGGTGGGGTGAGGGGGGGGGGAGGGGGTTGGGGAGATAAAACCTGGCAAGTTATATGTGGGTACAGGTAAAGGGTGTTTGAATGGCAGAAGGTCAGATGAAAAGGAGATGAAAGGCTGTCAGATATAGAGAAAAGAGAATGAGTGAAATGTAAGGTCAGAGGGATAGGGTGGTAGGAGAAATGGGGTGGAGTAAGAGGGGGATAAAAGGGAAATGCAGGAGGCAGGAATGGGAGATTAGTGCATGAATGAGAGGAAATAAGCAGTGATTGGGGGTTGGGAGATGGGTAAAATGTGTGCAACCCAATGGAATCAACATGAATTTCTTTCATTTCAAGTTGTATTCCCCCTATATTCTGTGCACACTCCCACCCAGGTTTGCACACATTTCTCACCATCTCTCACTCCATCCTTGCCCATCTCCCATTCACCTTGCTCCTCTCCCCTCCTTTGTACACTCATCCATGATCCTCATGGTTGAAAAGCCCAAGCCAAGGAATGCAAGGTCTATACAAGTAGAGTTATACAAGAAAAATAAGGGAGCAGTGGAAGATTTTTGTTGTTATTTTTCAGCATCTGAACATCATTGGCAAGGACATTTCTAATTGCCCTTGAGAATGTGGTTCTAGTGAAGGTATGATTGGTTAGTGGGTTGAATGCCCTGTTTATGGGCTATATGTTCAAAGTAATTCACCTGTACTTTGAGGGACTTGAATGGAGACTAAAGATGTGCTAAAATCTTGAGACTGCCACATCATTTGGTGCTCCTGTTATGTGTCAATTAGAACATAGAGCAGTACAGCACAGGAACAAGCCCTTCAGCTGACAATATCTCTGCCGATTTTAACTAATTCCATCTGCCGGCACATGTCTGTATCCCTCTGTGCCCTGTCTGTTCATGTGGCTGGCTAAATGCATCTTAAACATCACTACCATATCTTCCTCCACCACATCAACTGGCAGATTCCCTCAATGGTTACCACTGTCAAAAGATCAGCAATCTGCAGTGGACCATCCTGAAAGGTCTGCCTTCAACAGATCAATCTCGCATCACTGTTCTCTGCCACCATTCGCTCCGTTCGTGCCAAGATCCTTTCCGTTTTTCCAAAGCCCATTATCACGAGCGGGGAGCCCCAGCCTGCACTGTGAAGAATTTTCTCCTTCAGCATGAAGTAGCAGTACAAGGGCAGGCTGCTGCAGTGAACAGTAGTGGTGAAGAATATTGAGGAGACGGGCGAGCAGCCTGTGCTCAAAATTGTTGGCCTCCTGGGGAAAGATCATACTGCAGCAGTCACATCTGTTACATTTGAACTTCCCAAGCAGCTTAATATGTGAACAGGCAGAGTGGGACAACATCATTATATTTGTTATTCTGAAATATATGAAACACAAGTGCCTTACACTATGTTTTTTTAAAATTGATTTCTTTTTTCCCCTCTCCATTTTATGGAATGCTGCCTTGCTAAAACAGACTTAAATTTAAAGAGATTGATCACTTCCTATAAGTTTGCATAAGTGGGTATCGGTTGGGTAAAGTCGTCTTTCGAGGGGTTTTGTGGTTGTTATCAATGCTCTAGATTGAATCTTATATGAGGAACTGTTATATGAGGAATCTTATATGAGGAACCTCAGGAGGACCAGGGGGGCTCGGGCAGTGAGTTAGCATCTTGACCATTCATTTTTAAGAGTTTTGTTTTGCTTCTAGTCTACAATGAGGGAATGAATATTTCCATTCTCTGCCAAATGGAATAATCTAATGTGAAGGGCAAGGCTCAAACCACTTCCCAGCAGGGACAAAATTCCAGTGTTCAATGGCAAAGTTAATCTCTTCACTGTTAATTTTGTTTTTCAAGGATGTGAGAGATACTTGTGATGGGTAACTGAATTAATTTTGTCATTTCCTATCCAAAAATAAACACTTGTGATCCGTTATATTCAAAATTAGAGTTTCCCAATATTTTCCATAACCACTGTGAGTCTTTGAAAAAGATGCTCACTGGAAATTATTCACCTCCTGCATCTTAATGAGTTTGACGTGTTGAATTATGGCTACCTTTGTGCCTGGAATTTGTGCCCACTTTGATGTCAAGCCAGAACGTGATCAGACTAGGAAGATTTCACAATATGCTACTGTCAATGCCTCTGTTTGCAAGGGCTTTGAGGATGTCACTGCAGTCCAGAACTGATTATTCAGATTGTTGATGCCAAGCATTGCATAAGCGATGCAGGTACAAAGTAAATGGACAAGGATGATTAGTTAATCAATATGTATCTTTTGTATCAATTGGATACATAACATTGTTTGGTTTTTGGGTTTGTAATTTAACCTTAAGAGTTCCTTATATGAGGAACTTCAGGAGGACCAGGGGGCTCGGGCAGTGAGTTAGCACCTTGACCATTCATTTTTAAGGGTTTTGTTTTGCTTCTAGTCCACAATGAGGGAATGTATATCTCCATTCTCTGCCAAATGGATCGTTGATGCCAAGATTGTTGATGCCAAGTCTGATGAAGGGTCTCAACCCATAACGTCACCTATTCCTTCGCTCCATAGATGCTGCCTCACCCGCTGAGTTTCTCCATCATTTTTGTCAACCTTCGATTTTTCCAGCATCTACAGTTCTTTCTTAAACATTTAACCTTAAGAGTTGTTCAGCAACAGTAGAATGCAATCATCAGAACCATGGAGCTCCATGACCCCTCATGGGATGTGGATATTGCTCGGAGCTCAGTTGACATTCAACATCTCTAAGTGTCATTAAAAATGGTGAGGACTGAGCTTTCTGTTTCATACTGGTGCTTATGGTGAAGGCTCTCCTGCAGTGATGTTATGAGGACAGATCCAAGATGGTGCTTGAACAAGCTCAAAGGGAATGAGTCAAGAGTGTTTAATTGTCCTCATATGGCAATGGAACAATGAAATTCTTACATGCTGCAGCTTAACAGGACCATAAACATAATAACACAGAGATCAATATATAATAATCAATAATACAATAAATCAACAACTGTAATAATAGGTAGGTATACATTATTTTGCAAAAATAGTTAAGTATTTAATTGTCATATCTATTGGCAACGGAACAGTGAAATTCTTACCTGCTGCAGCTTAACAGGCCCTTAAATGCAGTAACTCAAGGATAAATGTGTAATAATCAATGTTAATAAGTTAATAATACTAGATGACTATAATTGTGAAAGACTGGTCCTTTGTGCAACCAAAGACACATGTGTGTGTAAAATATAATAGTTGCTGAGGTTAGTGTGTGGTGTTCGAGCCTGTTGGTTGCTGAGCCGTTCTTGAAGCTGGTGGTTGCGATTTTTAGATTTTTTCAGACCTTCTTCCCAATGGTAGCTGCTCTCTGTAGCCTCCATTCTGAGTTACTGAATCATGCTGTGAGTTACTGAACCATGCTGTGTTTGAGTTACTGAACCATGCTGTGAGTTACTGAACCATGCTGTGATGTAGCCAGTCAATACACTCTATGGCGCACACCTGTAGAAGTTTGATAGTGCACTCAGGACATACCAAATCTCTTTAATTGTCTAATGAAGTGGAAAGTATGAGCTTTCTTTGTGAATGTGCTGGGCCCAGAATATCTTCAGATAAGTTGCATTCATTCTTCATTACCTAGTATTCCATTTGTAGACACTGAAGATTGTGTCTGGGTTCAGTTGGATTGAGCTTCCATGTGGGTGCTAGTGCAGCAGACCAAGGTTTAGTTTTAGTTTAGAGATATAGAGAGGAAACAGACCCTTTGGCCCACCGAGTCCGCGCTGACCAGCGATCCCCGCACACTAACACTGCCTTACACAAACTAGGGACAATTTACACTTATACCAAGCCAATTAACCTATACACCTGTACGTCTTTGGAGTGTGGGAGGAAACCGAAGATCTCGGAGAAAACCCGCGCAGGTCACAAGGAGAACGTATAAACTCCGTACAAACAACACCCGTAGTCGGGATCGAACCTGTGTCTCCGGTGCTGCGAGCGTTGTAAGGCAGCAACTCTACCGCTGCGCCACCGTGCTGCCTCTCATTGTCATTCATTGCCTTCATTCTACATTGTCTTTGGAGCTGCAGTCTGTGAGACACATAGGGAGATTCTGCGGCAGCCCTGGTGTCTCTGCAGATCCCCAACAGCAGCACATGCAGCCTACAAAATGGAAGATTCAGTTTCTGGCCAAAGGTACGTAATCTCCAGGATGCCAATGGTACTCTTTACAAGAGAGGGTTTGGGCAGTGGAAATCATTACTGATGCATACACATTTAACTTACACATTGTAATTATCACATCATTAAGTGGAAATGATGAGGCTGTCTTAGAGCATTTGATCTTATGAACAGCCTTCCTATGATCTGAGGCTGTCAGAATTCTAGGTCACATCACTAAGTGGAAATATGATCTGGGATCCAGATAGCTCCAGTCCATAGGATGGCAGATCACAACATGGAATGCTCCCTGGCTTTTTCTTACCTCCAGTATCCCCACCCCTATTTTAGTCTGAAGACTGGTTCCAACCCGAAACATTACCCATCCTTTTTCTCCGGAGATGCTGCCTGACCCACTGAGTTACTCCAGCATGTTGTGTCTATCTATGGAATGCTCTAAGCCAGCCCCAACAAAACCCACAAGTAATTGGGAATCCCATCAAATAGCTGCAGCTTGTTCTGTCTTGATTCCATCTGCATGGATGGATGTTTGGCTGAGATTGAGGGGTGATGTGTGATGGATGAATGGGATATTGAGTACCCACATGGATAATTGTGGGGAGGGTGGTAGAATGAGTCCTGGGACTTGGGTTTGCAAGGTCAAAGGGGTTGCAGCATAGAGATCAGTGAGTGGAGGGGGCTTGGTGTAACTTGCAGGGGTTGGATATCTGAAAAATTAAATGGGTTGTCCCTGGAGAGGACAGCAGTTGATCTGAGTTCCCTGTCGTCCAGGTTATCCTGCAATACCTCAAAGGGGAGTGTTGAGCTGGGAATCGCGTCAGAAGCATACAAGTAACTCAAACTTAAAACCCCAGTCAGATTCCTTGAATGATACCAAATGATCCAAAAATGGTTGACATTGCAATTCACTCAGGACATTGTCAATTTTCAGTTGTTCAATGTTGAAACAAAGCAGCATTGTTTTAGGCAAAAGTTTCCTTGTATAATTCTAAAGATTTAACTGCACATGAAAGTAACCATCAGCAAGTGGTAGAGATATTTACATTTGTTCACCTGTTACCAGCCAGCTGCTGTATAAAGGACATAAATTACTGAGTTTTGTAGGAATAGAGAAAAGTGCATCTGGAATTGATTGGCCAGAACTTGCTGCTAGTGGTCAATTCCAGTCATACATGGGAGGTAGGAAGTGCAGAACAAACCCCATGCTTCATCCACAGTATGAATGAATACAGCCATGCATCTGGTTTAGTTAGCTGTCAAACATTGACTATTTATGAATATTTCTGTGTAAGAAGAGTCCAACCTCAAGGTGCAGCAAAGTATCGCTGGTGATGAGCACCTTTTGTCTCCTTTTTACCTCTCACCATTGTCCACCCATCTGCCAATCAAAAACCTGCCTCATCTGTACCCACCTATCACTCGTCAGGCTTTGTCCTACCTCCACCTATTTTCCAGCTTTCTCATCCCGACTACAATCAGTCTGAAGAAGGTTTCAACCCGAAATGTCTCCTACCCATGTTCTCCCGAGATGCTGCCTGAACTGCTCTGTTACTCCAGCACTTTTGGGTTTTTTTTTCAAAGCACCAGAAATGTCTGGAATTCTGTGTCCTTGCAGGAATCCCAGATTAGATGGCGCAATTCACGAAATGCCAGCAATTCCACATGGAGGGTCCTGTTCAATGATAACTGCTTTGTGAAAGACAGGAAATGCTTTTGTTGCTAACTTTTTCGAACAAAGTTGAAAAGGAAATAGTATTTTTTCTTTGGAGAAACCTTTGACATTTTCGATATGCTGTAATTTGACATGCCACGGAAGAAGTTATGTCAGGTTAACGTTGGCTGATAGCAAATCACAACAGCTGGAAGTCTTGTAGCCACAGAGCGACCACTTGTAAAAGCAGTGCACCTGTGGTAACAGACTGTCAGACCCAATTCTGAATCCCGAGAGTGCCGCTGGTTCATTTGGAAGTTACAGCAGCATTTGGAAGTGCACTGGTCGTTCCCTCTTATTGTGCCCCAGGGTCACACGTAGAGGCTTCGACTTTCTTTGTGGCATAATTTTTGTTGATTAATGGTAGTCCTGTGGAGAGTCCCAGAGCCAGCTCTTTTGTGGAGATTTGACAGGGGTACAGCCTGGAGCAAAGGCTGTCAAGTGATACGCTTTGAAATTGAGCTCGCACTAATATTAACTGGGGAATCATGGGCCATGCTGTTATAGCTCACGAGCCTTGGGTTGGCTTTTGGTGGCTATGGCAGAATGCAATGCGGCTACCTCTAGCCTTGTTTTAAATAAGTGTGATGATAAACTAAAGAACGGCGGAGTCTGATAAGACTTGAGTGTTATAATTAACTCTGGAGTAGTCTATATTACAGAAAGTAGATACATTGCCGATAATAAAATTGATCAATAGTTTTGTAAAATGGCTGGTTCTTTTTGATTTAACAACAAAAAAATCAGTAAGCACAATAATCATTAGGAGATTATAATCAGGAGACATTAACCCTATCTGTTTTTTTGCATGTCTTGGTGGTGCTGTTCACACTTATTGTTTATCTGTATTATATAGGCTGATTTTTAACCGCAAAAGTAACTTCTCTCAATTACTTACCAATGCCCCTGAAGATTGTTTTTTCACTTCACAAGTATAGATAGAACTATGTTGCTATTGACTTTCTATCAACTCAGTGATTTATAGCTCAGTCATGATACCAGCATAATAAGCCAGATTGAAATTCAGAGAGTCCGGTATGTGCTGGAATGCCTATGTGGATCATTCACACGTGCCTTGTCCCATACTGTGGGATGGTTTGCAGTGGGACCTGTGGAGCATGGAAGGGTGCAGGTGTGAACATTGTGAGAACTGCAAATAATAAAAGCGAGAATTAGTGTAAATGCCAACTGAGCATCTAGGTTGTGTGGAAAGCTGATCAGAGGGAGGACAGAGTCTCATCAGCACATTTTCAAGCACAACTTGATCTGCAGGTTGCACGATAGTCCAGGATCACAGGAGTGTCCAAAAACGGGAAGAAGTTACAAATGAAATAAATTATCTGAATGTAAAAATGTATACAAATGGAAACAAATTCCAATGATTATTAGATCCTCTACACAATTGGAGATGGAAAAATATGGTTCTTTCTGTTATTCTGAACTATTACGATATATAACTGAGAGAGTTGCGCAACCTGCATTAATTCTGTATGCAACTACACACTGTTCGTTCAAGTATCTGTCAATATTACTATTTCTACCTCGTCCAACCTCCACCTTCTCCTCTGGTAGCTCATTCCAGCTGCGTTCGGTGTGAAAACGTTCTCCTCAGATCCTCTTTAAAGCACCTCACTCTGACCTTAATCATATGCACTCTGGTTATAGCATACCTTATCATCAAAATAGACATAGGCTATTACCAATGTCTCTCATAATTTTATATATCACTGTCATGTCACCTTTCAGCCTCCTTCGCTACAAGGAAAAAAAAGACCTTCCTGATAACTCAAGCCCTTCAATGGAAGCAAAACCCTTGTGAACCTTTCCTGCACCCTCTGAAGCTTAATCCTGTCCTTCCTAAAGTGTGATGACCGGAACTACACACAATACGCCACATGCAGCCTAACCAAAGATTCGCACCTCTATCACTTGATGTCCCAAATCTTACACTCAATGTAATTGCTATTTACCTATGTTCCCATTAATGGGAAACAATGTACGTATCCCAAGGTGTCTCAGTTCAAGAACATGCCTCAGGCCTCTGTCATTTACTATATATGTCCTGCCCTGGTTTATCTTCTCAAAGTGTATCACTTTGCTGTCGAGTTAAATTTCATCTTCAAACTTTCCCAGTTGAAATATATCCTTTTTCCTCCACAGATGCTGCTTTACCCACCGAGTTCTTCTAGCATTTTGTTTTGCTACGGATTTTAGGATCTGCAGTCTTTTGTGCTTCCACTACCACTCTCTGCCTCCTACCACCAAGTCAATTTTGTATCCAATTTGCTACCTCATTCTGGATCCTATATGTTTCAATCTTTTGGATGAGCATACCGTGCTGGACCTTGTTAAAGACCATGGTAAAGTCCATGCAAACAACATTTATTGTCCTGCTCTTGTCAAACATCTTGATCATCTCTTTTTTCAAAAAATTCCGTCAAATTCACGAGGCATGACTTCCCATGTACAAAGCCATGCTAACCCTAATCGGTTCTTGCCTTTCCTAATCCAAATAAAACCTGTCCCTTAATATCCCTCCCAATAACCTTCCACCACGAATGTAAGGCTCACTGGCCTTTAGTTCCCTGGCTGCCCTTCGTAAATATAGGCATGACATTAACCCTTCTCCAGTTTTCTGATATCTCATCTGTGGCTACTGAAGATACATAAATCTCTGCCATAGCCCCAGCAATCTCCTCTTGCTTCTCATAACATCCTTGGTTACATCAGGTTAGGTCCTTGGGATTTGTTGAATGCAGAGAAGGTTGGCACAATTGTTTTGATTCCTCTCTTATCCAAAGAAGTAATGGATGGGAATCGAAAACTGAAAAGTGCCCAATCTCATCCCGTAACAAGCTGTGATTCCTCTAAATTGCAGCGGGTTATGCAAATTTACTCTAACTTCGATCATAAAACAATAAAACAATGAACTCCTCGCAATATTAATAAGCAATCCAATCTGCTTCAAAGTAAGCTTGCAAAAATGGACGGATAATTAGAAACCTAGATTGTGATTAAATTCTGCTTTCTGTGGCATTTCACTGCAAATAGTAACACTGACAGATGCAACATAATGTACTTAGCATAAGCCAAGAACTTTTTTGTCTCATGGGGCTAAATCAGTGACAGGAACAAACTTAAAAAGGAAGAATGTTAATTTGTATCCTTGACGATATTTATGTATTCATTACAGTGCCAGGAAAACACCAATTACAGTGCGGTACCGTTTTCTCAGTAATTATGCTCAGATTAATAAATATAATTTTGAAATGAAGTCAACATAAATAATCCTAACCAGGAGAACAGGTTACTGCTGCGGCTTAAGCCCGTTTCATCTACATGTGATCATAGGTCATCATCAGTGTAATGTAACTGAAATGAACAGACTTGGCAAACAATGCTGTTCCTCCAGACACAGTGGATGCGGAGAAAAACATCATCAATATTGTTCAATTCTTCAGAGAAATTTACTGGGCTGTAGGGGAAGAGCAGGCGAGTGAGACTAATTGGAAAGCTCTTTCAAAGTCCTGGCGCAGGTAGGAGGGATCAACTGGCCTCCTTCTCCGCAGTATGATTCCTGCTTTCTTTGAAGTTTTTAACAATGTAATTATGGCAGTCATATTATCAAGATTAAATCAATGAACCTTGGAACCATGCTTTCATTAGGGGAACTTCTCACCCTTTATGTAGCAAAGATTTGGCCTTGCCCATTCACACCCAAGACCATTCCTCAAGTCATCCTTCACGATTACCCTCTGTTCTATTATATAAATGCTGTACTCCATTGGGTGGATATATTATCATTAACATTCTGTGTTGTGATTATTGTTTGCCTGACTAGAAATGATAATTGGATAATTTTTGAAAGCCCATTATTAAACTTTCTGCCCTTTTTTCTGTGCTAGCGAACCTCATCACTGTATTTCCGACTTTGGATGACATGCAACTCATTCTTAAAGAAAAGCATGGCTGTCCAAACAAAAACACACTATTTCCAGTCACATTTTCCCTCTTCTATGTTTTATGCAGTTTGTGGCGATATTGTTTGGGATGAATTGGCCAAATTGCTGGGAATTTACAAACTGTTAAAAAGCCGCCTAGAAGCTTCTTTCTCACCAATCCTTCACTTAATTGTGTTTGGGACAGAGAATAAAAGCCCAAGTTTTATATGTTTGCTCCTCTCACAATAGTTTGCTGATTTTAATCTATAAACCTTTGTTAGACACACCATTCTGGAGTAACTCAGCAGGTCAAACAGCATCTCTGGAGAAAAAGGATGGGTGACGTTTCGGGTCAGAATCCTTCTTCAGACTCTGGTTCTGACCCGAAACATCACCCATTCTTTTCCTCCAGAGATGCTGCCTGACCCGCTGAGTTACTCCAGCACTTTGTGTCTATCTTCGGTATAAACCAGCATCTGCAGTACCTTTCTCCACATATAAATAAACCTTTGTAGTTGCTTTTCAGAACTAAGTCCATGTAGAAAATTACTGGTCTGGCTGTATTTATAGTCTGACCACCGGGTGGCGCTCGTAATGGCTGCCTTGCCAACAGTCTGTCTCGTCCCTTCACTTTTTAAAATTATTTTAAGTATGTCTTAAATGTATGTTTCAATGTTTCTTGGTATGGTTTATGTGGAGGGTGGGATAGGGGGAAACTTTTTCCAGTCACTTACCTCGACGGAGATGTGAGTTTCCTCCGTCTCGCATCTCCGTCTCCCCTGCGGCCTAACAACGTGGAGTTGGCGGCCTTTCCTGGAGACCGGCCCGTGCTTCAAGCCGCGAGCGTGGCGCGGACTTTAACATCGGGAGCTGCGATCCTTTGCCGAAGATTGTGGAGAGTTCCAACCACGGGGCGTGCGAACTTTAACACCATGAAGTCCGCGGTCTCAGGTGAGAAGAGGCCGACTCAGGAGCTCCATTCCGTCCTGACGCCGGAGTTTCCATCATCCCGACGAGAGGGCTTCGGACATCGGACCGTCGGCTGCGGCAAACTGCGGAGGGTTCAAAAGCCTGTCCACGGGTGAACAAAGGAGGAAGATGATTGAACTTTATTACCATCCATCACAGTGAGGAATGTGGATTCCACCGTGGTGGATGTTTATGTTACATTTTATTTTATGTGGCTGTGTGTCCTGTTGCTTTTTACTTAATATGGCTGTATGGTAACTCAAATTTCACTGTACCTTAATTGGCACATGTGACAATTAAATTGAATCTTGAATTTCATTATCCTTCCAGTCTGTGAGTGCTTCACAACAAGCATAATTGGTGCTAACTGGGACAAATTTAGGGTAACAATGCTTCCTTTTGTGATTAGGACAGTTACGACCAACAGAAATTTACTGGTGCCCCCAAATTGAATGAGTCTGGGACTGCTTTTGGATCAGCAACAAGTTGCCCATTTTGAGTAATGAACCTTGAAGAATGTTTGCATCTAACTTGAGCAGTTGTAGCATCCTGAACTTGTAGAAGGAAACAACTCCCAGGATCACAATGAGGCCTTGCATGCTGAGGTGCCTTCCACAGCTTGACTCCATCATGCGGGCAGGACTGTAACAAGCTCCACTACAAACATCATGGCAGCTGGGTACTCTGCTGAGCCAAGGCCATGAAAACAGAAAATATTCCTGACATCCTGAAACATCGAAAAACTATTGCAATCTGTTCAAATTGTTAATAGAAGAAACATTTTTTGGTATAAAAAAAATATACAGAACCTAAATTACTTCAAAACATAAAAATATTTAACGAACGTAAAAAATGCTGTCATTCGCAACCATTCCCCTCCATTGATCTCAGCCCATCATAGATTGTAGGCATGGATTCTCTATTGTAAATGGTAGGAGGTTTCTGAAGCTTCATAGCCTTTCTCCTGGGATCAATGTGCATAGCTAGGCAAAGCAACTTCTGGACTTTGCTTTCATGGAAATGTGGAAGTTGTGAACGAATATGTGGTGGTGACTGGGGTTTGAAGCAGGGTCACGGTGAAGGGGTAACAGAGAGTGGATGTTGCAGTGTCTGCATCCTCAGTTTGTGAGTAATACGCAGGAAATAAGGCTCAAGAAGGAGTGCCTTAATTATTCATTGCTCTTCTTAGATGGCACCATGGTATATGTACAATCATATTCATCATAACTGATGTCATTTATTTACAGATACACTACATACTTGAGAAAAGAGAGAATGTAGTTTAATAACATTTTCACATTTATTAATTTACCTAACCAAATTAGTTTTGAATTCTCATCTATCTTCATAACAATTGGGATGTTTATATTAACTTTGGAAACTCAACAGATGTTGTTGTAACATCTATTTCTGTTCCCACTAAAGGTGTCAATTCTGGACTCTCTTCAGTCATGTTCAGTGCTGATTCTCCTTCAACAATTGTAGGTGCATTTCGGAAGAGTATTCAAACTCCCAGTCTTCCTCATTATTCCCTTGGGTATCATACTGAGATCAAATGGTCTTTACCAAACCTTTCTGACCCACTTGCCTATTCCAACAAGATAACTCTTGAGAAAGAAAATCTCCATTCTCTCCAACATCTAACTTTATCATCTCTAACCTGTTTGATGGTGTTATCGCCAGAATCTCATATGTAATTCAAACCCGATGGCTGTAGGAAAAAAGCTGAATCTGAACAAATTACAGTTTTCAGGCTCCTGTACCTTCTTCCCGATGGCAGGGGTGAAATGAGTGTGTGGCCAGGGTGGTGTGGGTCTCTGATAATGCTGGTTGCCTTTTTGAGGTAGTAACTTGTGTAAATCCCTTCGATGGCGGGGAGGTCAGAACCCGTGATGGACTAGGCAGTATTTACAACATTTTGCAGTCTTCTTCGCTCATGTACATTCAAGTTGCCGAACCAGGCCATGATGCAACCGGCCAAAACGCTCTCTACTGTGCACCTGTAGGAGTTCAAGGGAATCCTCTCTGACATACCAAATCTCAGCAATTTTTTCAGGAAATAGAGGCGTTGATTGCATCAGTGTGCTTTATAATTGCATCAGTGTGCTGGGTCCAGAAAAGATCTTCAGAAATTTGCACGCCTAGGAATTTGCAGCTTTTGACTCTCAGTCAGACGGTCGATCGATCTCAGTTCTATACTCTGACTCATCATCGGTAATTTGTCCAACAACGGTGGTGTGGTCGGCGAAGTTGAAGATGGACTTCGCACTGCGTCCGGCCACACAGTTGTTGAAGAAGAAGAAGAAGTATTGCTGCCAATCCGAACAAACTGTGGCCTGTTGATGAGGAAGTCAAGAATCCAGTTGCAGAGATGTGCAGAGACCTAGTTCCATGGGCTTGATAACTAGCTTGGAGGGGATGATGGTATTGAACGCTGAGCTGTAGTGTATAAACAATAGCTTGACGTTTGGGTATTAATTGTCCAAGTTGTCCAGTGCAGGGTGGAGATCGAGTGAGATGGCATCCTCCTGTTGTGGCGGTAGGCAAATTGTAACGGGTTGAGGTTCTTGTTGAGGTAGGAGTTGGTGTGCACCATAACCAACGTCTCAAAGCACTTCATCACCATTGGTGTTATCTTTGCACTTTATGAAAGCTGGTCTCATGATTCAGGTGCCATCTTTGATCCTTTGGTTGATGACCTCAAAGTAGACCTTTGCTGGCTGTGGTCCTCACTGGTTTCACTGGCAGCAGTTGAGGTTCATCACTGCTAACACCTGGTGGAGTTATTGGTCTCCTGGCTTGCTGATGTGGGTTAGTTATACCCCTGTCATGGCCTTCCTGAAACTTATCTTGACGACTAATTGGATGGTACGGTGGGTGGGCCAGCACTTGTCACTTTTAAGGATAATGAGTTTGGGAAAAGCTTTGAGTGCAATCCTCTAAATAAGGCAGGAAAACTGAGGTTCCACTGAGTCTGCCTCTATACACTGAGCCATCGGTGATACTTTGCTGTGGGATTGCTCGGGTAGGGCAAGGATATGCTTCGGGCTTTAGCCAAAGCAATGCGTGCTACGCAACCCGTAGTTGTGTTTTTAAACTTTCTCTTTCTGTGGACTGACAGTTATGTGGAATATTCAATGAACTGATGAATGGGTTAGCTTATTGTTAGTACCTTCCATAGTATCATCAACCTGTGAGCTTGGACTGAATGTCTAGTCCAATGAGTTTTGAGACACAATGAACTGCTGGAATCTTGCATAGAACACAAAGTGCAGCAGTAACTCTGTGGGTCAGGCAGCATTTCTGGAGGACATTGATAGGTGACTTGTCAGGTCGGGACCTTTCTTCAGTCTGAAGAAGAGTCCCGACCCAAAACGTGGGTTACTTCAGCACTTTGCATTCTTCCCAGTGAGTTTTGATGTTGATTAGTATCTGCCACATGTCCAAAATCAACCTCCCCATGAGTTCCAGCTGCTCTGTTCTTGTGAGTTGCTTGGCCACCATTCTTTTGCTTCAGTCAAAAGGAGCTGGGCATGATTCCGCATAAAGCCGGCAAGACATCAGCCAATATATAAAAAAGATTGAAGTTCAGTGACATTCTATCCTTTATAATGACCTCAGTTTTCTTCTAAACAGGTGATGGATCTCACTAGTACCTTGCATAGTGCTTAGAATGTGTTCCCATGAGTAGGAGCGCTAATGAAACGGTGCTAAAATAGGTTATTATGGTACGTAATGTGCAGGGAGATGCCTTGCAGCAGCTGTGCTGGAAACCTGGTGTCAATCCCTGCCATCTGCTGGCTTTTCCACCACAATGTATTGCCTACCATGGTGGAGATAGGTTACCTGTCAACAGGGCCGACTTAACAGCATTATAGGCCCCCGGGCAAAGCAGTGCAATGGGGCCCCTACACTTCCAGTTTCTTTATGCCAAATCAAATATGGTGTCATGCACTTGCGATGTTCTTCTCCGTTTTCATGTTCTACAATAACATTCTACAATACATAGATTAGCATGGGGCCCCTATGCTCGTGGGGCCCCGGGCAACTGCCCAGCATGCCCATGTGTTAAGACGGCCCTGCCTGTCAAGCCTGGTGTTGGGTGGGACATAGCAAATAGATGCTCAGACATGATGGTTGGTGCTCTTGCAGCCATGGGTGGGGACGGGCGATGGCTGATTCATGCATTGACTGACATCCAGATCCTGCGGCCTCTTTCATATCCTCCTGATGCACAAAATGAAAGCTGCAGTCTCTCTGTATCTTTGGTTGTGCTGTTCTCCCTGTCCCCAGAGTTCTCTCTGTGGGAACATATTCGGCAACAGTCAGCAACCACTATTGAGTCCCATATCTCAGTGTTGAGTGGTTGCTCAGTTCACTCTAGCCACCCAACACCAGCCCTTGCAGGTTACCTCACCTCACTGAGCCATGGGCGACACATTGGTGTGGGATTGCTCAAGGAAGGAAAGGATTTGTGCCAGGCTTCAGGCAGAGAAATGGGTGTCAAGCAGCCCAAGTAGATGTATTTTTAAAATAACTCTGTACTTCATCTAGTTGTGAATGTTCAGACTGGAGGACCAAGAATGCCTCAACAAATCAGTGCTAAGTATATTACCAACTAATTTGTCCAAATTTAGACTTGGACAAACTAGTCCTTTTTGCACATAGGTACAATAACTCTTTTGGACCTTATAGTGGTGCTGATGAATCTCCTGAATACCTTTGAAGTATTTGGAGATATTCCTCTTCTTTGCCACGTTGTGATTAAAATATCACCTTACTCTCACGGACTCCCTTTAACATCCTGCCAATGGTGATGATCGGAAATATTTTGGATCAAGTTTCACACTATAAGACAGAATGGTAATTGCAAAAAGCTCCTGAAGGTTATTGATTGTTAAATAGAATTGTGGTGATTTTCTGTATCCACTTTTAATTGTGTATCTGTATAGGACAGGTTCCAACATGCTGGTCCATGGCCTCTGCCAATTCAACACACCAGTGCTGCAGCACGGTGGTGCAGCGGTAGAGTTGCTGCCTTACAGTGCTTGCAGCGCCAGAGATGTTGGTTCGATCCCGACTATGTACGGAATTTATACATTCTCCCCGTGATCGTGTGGGTTTTCTCTGAGGTCTTCGGTTTCCTCCCTAACTAAAAAAGACGTACAGGTTTGTAGGTTAATTGGCAGGTTTGTATACAAGGTATAAGTGTAAATTGCCCCTAATTTGTGTAGGATGGTGTTAATGTGCGGGGATCGCTGGTCGACGCGGACTTGGGCCGAAGGGCCTGTTTCTGCGCTCTATCTCTAAACTTAACTAAACAGCAGGAGTCTTGATCATAATCCACAACTTGGATGCGGGTCATATTATTAGACTCCCATTTTTGTTTAAAGATGGCAGATGATCTGTTTAGAGCAGTGGTTCCCAACCTTTTTTAGCTCATGGCCCCCTTGGGATCTTTAATTTTTCTGTGGTCCCCCCTGACATTATTAGCGAAAAAAAAGTACTTCAATATTATAATACCTTCCATAAAAATATCAGTGTCTATTAATTGCACATATATTCTCTTTTATTCTATTCCACAAACATCAAAAATATTTTGTGGGTTCAATAAAACAACCATTTATAATCATACATTATTTTTCTGATATAGCAGCATAACAAACAACTTCCATAGACACCCAGAAAATTAATAACCTTTAAAAAATGATTACTTTTTGACTTCAAAAAATAAAATCCTTTAGCAAAATAAAAACACAAATATCATATTAGCTTTTTACTGTATTTATTCAGTGAAATCCTTGTGGCTGATGCAGTTTCGCAAGTTTTTCAATGTCAGGGTCCATGGTTGTTAGAGACAGACGAAGATCACCTCTACTTACAATTTCTAAGCGGTTGCGAGCTTTTGATAATAGCTGAGACACTCGGCTAAAACCTGACTCAACTAGGTAAGACGTTGGAAAGGCAATGAAATATAATTTTACTTCCTGCCAGAGCAATGGGAATTTCACTACTTGTCCATAAGTTATTGAGGCCATGTTTAAATTTAGCTTGAGCAATTTGATTACTCTGCCACTCAATGAGGCTTTCTTGCAGTATGATATCAACATCAGCTGCATTTGTCTCAATTGGGCGCATTGAGGGCGTACGCGACGTCTCGATGGGCGTACGCAGCGTCTTGACGGCAACGGCCTGTTGGCCCGCAGGCGCATTGAGGGCGTACGCAGCGTCTCGACGGGCGTACGCAGCATCTTGACGTTGTACGCAGCGTCTTGACGGCAACGGCCTGTCGGCCCGCAGGCGCATTGAGGGCGTACGCAACGTCTCGATGGGCGTACACAGCGTCTTGAGATCGTACGCAGCATCTTGACGTCGTATGCAGCGTCTTGACGGCGTATGCCTAGCGTGTGGCATTGCGCGATGACGTCAGGCCGCCCCCACCCCTTGCAACCGCGCGTTGCGGGAACAGACCCAACGGGTCTGCACTTGGTCTAGTATTTTATAAATATCGTGCTTTGGGTTTCCGTATAATATTAGTTTTTTTATGATGAATGAGAAGATACTCACCAAAATCAAAAACAATGCTGTACACAAACAAGATTGTCACGGAGCAGAAATGGTGGTACAAGTTGGAACATGGATACTGACTGACTGATTTAGCAACATTCATCTGGCGTCGCAACTGCAACGGTCATTGGCGCCGTGGAACATGGATACGACACTGCCAAGCGTATAACTAATAAATCATTACAACGTTGTTGTACGTCGAAGGGAAAGAAACTCAATGTTTTGTGATTAGTAACTCGTAAATAGTTGCTAGTCACTAGATTGACAGATTATGGAGAGATACATATAGTCAAATATGCCATATTGTCAAAGAGGCTGAAATTTACATCATTTTCGAATTACTATAATAATTTTATAAGAAAATGAAAATAATTCCATAATTAAAATTCAAAAATATATTTAAACTACATAGATTTAAATTTATTAGAACTGAAATTTAGGAGGCAACAGGGTGGTAGCACTGTGGCCCCCTTCATTGAACCTGTGGCCCCCTAAATCCCCAAATGTTTCTGTGGCCCCCTAAATCCCCAAATGTTTCTGTGGCCCCCCTGAAATTTGCCATTGCCCCTTTGGGGCCATATGGCCCCAGGTTGGGAATCACTGGTTTAGAGGACACTCGTCCTATACCAATTTATAAGTGCAGAACTCCTTCCCAGCACTGTGGGAATAATATCCAAATAAAAACTTTTTTGCTGGGTAACCAACAATATACAGTAACTCTGTCTTATGGAAGGAGAACACAATGTTTAATACTTTGTGTAGTTTATCAACGTGGTTAAAAATGTACTGAGACCGAGGAGATGAAACCTTGTTGGCTACAAATGTGCTCTACTAACTTAGTTACTGATACCATACAGCAGATTTTACCAGTATTTTCAATGCAAATTTTACTTAAAGTGCCAAATAAAAACACAATAATGGCAAACTCTTGTTCGAATGAAGTAACAAGAGAAGTACTGTATGCGTAATGATTAATTTGTAAATATCACCAATAGAATTAAATAAATATTTATTAGTGGAAAACAAATTTCCAAGATGATAAAAAAAAATAGTTTTTCAGAACTTCTGATTGTATAAACCATAATTTTCTTAAAAGTAAAAAGTCATCTGTAAACTGATCAAAGTTTGCTTTGGCACTATCCGGCATGAATATTGTTTCTAAACCAACCATTACTTTGTGCTTGATGGTACAGATATACCATGAAAAGGTTCACAGAAAACTAAATAAAAGGCTCTGGGAACGGTTGAATATCAATCCCTGAAAAGAACTAATGTGCTTCAGGACAAAGGAAATGAAACGAACAGAACTGAACACCAGCGAAAAACCATATGTTAGCACCAAAGGCTGAAGTAAACAGTCTTCATTTTAGAAATGAAGTGCATCCCAATGCAATTTGCACATATAAACGTTAAGCCTAAATTTGGATTTTAGAGATTTAGAATAGCTAGCTTTTTAGATATAATAACATGTGGGACTAAATGTAGCCTAGGAACTATGAAAGAATATGAAAACAACGCTTAAGGACTGCACAGATGTCAAAGACATTACTCATTCTGTACCAATACTCAAAACTGTTTCAGCTCATGAATTAGCCATGCACAACTTTGTACTGTGAGCTGAACATGTTAGCAAGCATTCTGCATTGGTAATTAGTACTTTAAACCACAGGAGAGTGCCTCCTTTAGAACAGTGACAGAAAATTGATCAGTTTGAATCACCATAGCAACTGGTATGCCCTTATATTTTCTGCTATGCTGAGCATATTATGCTTTCCGAAAGTTAAGAAATGTACTTGTGAATTGTTCTGATAAACTACTGAATGCTGCAAATGGATGGCAAGTGGTGAAGGAAAGAGGTAGGGGAGAAAGGGTTGTCTTATGAACTGCCCAGCACCTGATAACAAGCTTAAGCGTTCATTGGTTGCCATGACATTTCTTTTGGAAAACAAATGATGTATGGAAACACCTTAAAATTAATACAAAGTGCATGGAGCTTTATGACAATGTGAACCTGTCACATTTATAATGGCAGACAATAAGTGATGATTTATGAGCTGTCACTATGGTAACAAAACCTCACAGTGCTCTTTGGCAACTTTATAATAGAGTTTTACGGACTTCTGGGGTGTTTGTTGGAGACCTTTCAGAGAGTCTTCGAGTGTCTTAATCCATTCCGATTCATTTAAGTTGTATGCAAACGACACATGGATTGTAAAAGAATGTTAATGAACGAGACGTATTCTGAAGTCGTTGTCATTTAATCTAACCAGTTCCTAAGATTTCACAGAATATTTCTGGAAGGCTATTTAAATATGTATTAAACTTCTTAGTTTGCCTTTCCAAAAATTTTATTTGAT
>CM075983.1:27077743-27528943 GCA_038087875.1 Malacoraja senta
CGTTTTGGTCCATATCCCTTCAAACCTGTCCTATCCATGTACCTGTCTAACTGATTCTTAAATGTTGGGATAATTCCTGCTTCAATGACCTCCTCTGGCAGCTTGTTCCATACACCCACTACCCTTTGTGTGAAAAAGTTACCCCTCAGATTACTATTAAATCTTTTCCCCTTCACCTTAAACCTATGTCCTCTGGTCCTTGATTCACCTACTCTGAGCAAGAGACTCTGTGCATCTACCCGATCTATTCCTCTCATGATTTTATACACCTCAATAACATCGCCCATCGTCCTCCTGCACTCCAAGGAATAGTCCCAGCCTACTCAACCTCTCCCTATACTTCAGACCCTCTAGCCCAGGCATCATCCATGTACTGTAAATCTTCTTTGTACCCTTTCCAGCTTGACAACATATTTCCTATAACTCAACATCTTTCCTATAACAGTAGGAAAGCAAAAGCAATCAGGATGTGAATCGAGTCTAGTTTCGATCACTTTTTGCCAGTTGTGGCTTGTTCTAATTTGCAAAAGGACTGCAGCAATAATGGCTGGAGCCATTGTAGGATCTGTGCAGTTGGTGTGATTGAGGAGGGCTGAACATGATGTGGCATTCGGGACCAGTGAGAAACACCAAAAATAAAATCGAGTCTCCCATGCTTGGGACTGCACCATTTCTCAAAATGTTTTATCGAAAAACAGCAGATTGACAGATTAAGTTTAGTATTTGTTTTAATGAAGATTCAAGCTCCATCTACATAGCATAACACTGTGGCATTTTCCAAATTGTGGAAGAGGTCTGATTTAATCAGTGCTGAATTATAGAAAATATGTTGTGTGTGTGGATTTGTACAAACTAGATTGCCAGTATTTCCAACTTTGCTCTTAATAAAAACATTAGACCAACAATGGCATAGCTTGTAGAGCAAGCCACTGCCTCACAGTGCCAGAGACCTGGGTTCAATCCTGATCACTGATGCTGGCTGTGTGGAGTTTACACTTTCTCCCTGTCACTGCATGGGTTTCTTCTGGGTGCTTCGGTGTCCCACCCCCCCCCCCCCCCCCTCCCACTGTAAATTGTTTCTTGTGTGTATGTGAGTAGTAAAATCTGGGGGGAATTTAATACAGAGTTAATACTGTATTTAGCAACAGAGAGATAAATGTTAGATTAGTTTAGTATAGGATTAATGTATATGGATGGTTGATAGTCAGCATGGATTCAATGGCCAAAGGGCCTGTTTCCATGCAGTATTTTCCAAAAAAAACTATAATTTAGGTGTGTTGGTCAAATAAAAGTGCTTCACAATGATGTGAGATCAGCATTTCCGTGAATTTAGTTTCAGGTCTGTTGTGGCAAATACAATTTATATTTAAATATATATGGGCTTCATCTTCCAATCCAATGGTCCAAACTTATAAAATTGAATAATTGCACAAATAAGTCTTAATGATTGCACAAATATTTATAATATAAATCAAAGGAATGCAAACTTGCTGTTTGATTAACCGGAGACAATTTTTGTTATTAGAGAAGAATTGAATCCAATACCAGAGCTGCCAACTCTCACGCATAGAGCGAGAGACTCACTCATTTCGCCAAATTCTCACGCTCTCACGCTGATCACAAATTTCTCACGCTCTGTCGTGAGAAATTCTGTGATCAACGAGAATTTCAAAACTCATATCAACTGCATGGGCCGCGGTTGTTGGAGAGCTGGGGCGGAGGGAGGGATGGAAGCAGTAGCAGCGGCGGGGGCAGATGCGGATGGGGATCCGGGGCTGGCGAGTGTTTGCCAGGCTGGCGAGTCGCTCGCTGCAGCTCCGGCCATGGAGCAGCCTCAGTGCGAGAGTCCCGGGCCGCGGAGGCGTCGGAAGCATTGCGCCACTGCCATGAGAGTCTCTGTGCCGAATTCACCCTGGTGACCGGCATGGACCAGGCTGCGGCTTGGTGCATCCCGGAGGACAACCTGTGGCTGCTGGAAGTAGGTACCAAGCACTGGGTAGAAGCGGTGGAAGATAGTGGCCGTTAAATGGGGGTGGTTGGAGAAAGCATCCTGCTTGCCTCCAAGATTTTCACTTATTGTAACTGCAGGAAAAATGTTCCTGATGTTGGGGGAGTTCAGAACCAGGGGTCACACAGTTTAAGAATAAGGGGTAGGCCATTTAGGACTGAGATGAGGACAAACTTTCTTCACCCCGAGAGTTGTGAATCTGTGGAATTCTCTGCCACAGAAGGCAGTGGAGGCCAATTCACTGGATGTTTTCAAAAGAGAGTTACATTTAGCTCTTGGGGCTAGCGAAATCAAGGGATATGGGAAAAAACAGGAAAGAGGTACTGATTTTAGATGAACAGCCATGATCATATTGAATGGCAGTGCTGGCTCGAAGGGCCTATTCCTGCACCTATTTTCTATGTTTCTATGCTTGATTATGGCAATAAAACTGATCCACTTGATTTTGAAGCATTCATGCATGGTGGAGGTAAATGTAGTCATTGAGTGATACAGTGTGAAAACAGGCCCTTCGGCCCAACTTACCCACACCGGCCAACATGTCCCAGCTACGCTACCTACTTTTGGTCCATATCCCTCCAAATCTGTCCTATCCATGCATCAGTCTAACTGTTTCTTAAATGCTGGGATAGTCCCTGCCTCAACTACCTCCTCTGGCAGCTTGTTCCATACACCCATCACCCCTTTGTGTGAAAAAAGTTACCCCTTAAAAAGTTACCTCTTAAAAATACTTCAAACAAAAAACATTGAAATCATACTTCTACAATGCACTAAAACATGATTCTAATACATCAAATTTCAAAAGTCCCTACCGTGGGAGGGGGGGCAGCCCCCTCCACCACCCTACCCCCTCGGTCGCTCACTCCCTTGCCGGGTACCCCAAGGCCAGTGATCAGTGATCGCTCAGCCCCACCACTTTCAAAAACACTCTGCGGCCCCTGGTTCAGACAGAGAGCACTGCCAGATGTGAGCGGGGAACTGAGGCCAGTTGTCCATGATGTCTGGATCCCAATGCTCAGCGCTTCGTGTTTCGGAGTTGGCTAATGTTATTGATTTGTAATTAGCCCGATTTGTAATTAGTTGACAAAATCTTAATTTATTAATCCGGAATATCCAGGGGGATGGGATAAATGTAATGCATGACATGCAAGGTGTCAGGCTCTGTCACAACATCCAGCTCCGATAACCCATTATTTCCTTCAGTTAAATATTGGGAAGGTAGCACTATTGTCATTTGCCACTCAACTATTATGTTTGTTTACCTCACTGACTATTTCTAACCCCCCCCCCCAAATTCCTTTGACAGGTTGAATAGAAATGTCCCCAATCTCATTGTTGTATTAATTGAACACGTAGATGAACATCCTCAAAGAGTGTAAATCAGATGGAAACTGATTCAGATGCGAGCTTGTTCAAAGAAAGGGGCATATTTTAAAGGAGTGACAGAGATACTTGCAGGGGAATGTGTGAGGAGGTTATTATTTGTTTTTAGTTTTAGCTTGAACCAAGACATCTGAAGATTCAAAGTTAATATAGTAATTGTGCTGATACTAACGCCAACCAACCACGTAATGAATATCATCCATTCCGGAGGTTTTATTTTTCTGATGCCATTTGAACTTCACTTGGGATTTTAATCACTTCAATGTAAAAGTAATTGGGAATGGGGAGTGTTGGAACAAAAATTTGCCTTCGGTACATATTAACTGTAATATAATAATGTATGCTTGTTGGTAGGTGCAATCAAAACAAAGATCTTTTTATCATTGTTGTATTATGAATACCATAGAAAATATGATGTACTCTCAAGATCACAATTAAATAGAATATTATTGCCTAAATATATAGTTATTGGACTTTGCATTTCGGAAAGTCCCAGGTGAGAGGAAGACAGTAAAATACTGAAAATATTGGGGGTGAAAATGACTTCAGGACAGTTTGCTAGGGGAATGAAGGAAATTGTGACAGAATACATATACAGCTGAGTGAGTATAATTTTATGGATGAGAAATTGTGTTCAACCAATTGATGACTTCTTTGGACAAAGTAACTAGCAATGTTAGATAACAAGGAAACCAATGGATGTAGCAAATTTTGTTATTCAAAATTTGGTCCGTGAAGTGCCCCATAAAAGATGACCGCATTAGATAAGCACCTGTGGACTTGATCGTAATAGGTTAAGTCCTGGGGGTAAGATATGGGGCTTTATGTGTGGGCCAGATATATTGTCAGTGCAGAGGGCTCGGAGCAAGGCCAAGTGTGCATCCAGAGTCAAGGTCTGGAATAGTATTAGGTGTGCAGTCAAAGCTGGGACAATGGGAGTGTTCAATACTGGGAACCTAAGCAGGTAAGCAGCTATGATCAGGGTAGAATAGGGGGCCACGTGTAAGGCTGGACTCGGGGTCTGGAATGAGAGAAGGTATGCATCTGGAGTCAGGGTCAGAGTAGTACCAGGTGTGCAGTGAGACCCAGGTTGGTCAACATGGGCCAATGTGCTTGATTATAATCTGATTTACATACATGAATACACTAAGATCATTCCATGTGCTGCACCTGTTCATCAGAGCCTGGCTCTACTGTGGAAATGTAATTTAGCCTAACCTTATTCATACCTAATCCAATTTAAAGCATAAATATTGCATTCAAGTGTAAGTTAAAAGACTCGCTACAGTATGCACCAGATTGCACAATTTCAAGCTGAAAAATGCAAAAGCTCCGTACCATTGGGAGGAGGGACACCCCCTCCCACCCCCCGCCACCCTCAGACCCCCCCCCTCAGTCGCTACGCTCCCTCGAGGCTTGGCCTCTCGCAATTTCTCACTCCCAACTCTCACCCAATTTTGGCAGCCCTGCAATACCATAATAAGTTTGAACCTCTTTCCTGGAATACTTTCCTCTAATTAATCAAAGTTAAATAAAGAAACCTTTTCCCCTCTGTAATTCTTCAGTCGTTCTAAAACTTTCACAAAATAAACTTTCTATTACAGAGGTTTTGGAACATGCTTGAGATCTACCTCTTTTGGTGACCCTTGGACTATCCTTGATTGGACTTTGCTGGCTTTACCTTGCACTAAACGCTATTCCCTTATCATGTATCTATTCACAGTAAATTGCTCGATTGTGATCATGTATTGTCTTTTCTGCTGACTGGATAGCACGCAACAAAAGGTTTTCATTGTATCTCGGAAAACTGTACATGTGACAACAAACTAAACTGAACTGAAAGTGGTATGCAGCAATTTATTCAGAAGAATGAGAGACTGTGTTGTGAAATGTATTACTTTAAAGCATCATTCCAAATCTAATAGTTATTGGTTTGGCAAATAGCCCTTTAGTTTCAATGATGGATATATTTTTCTTATAAATGCTCCTCTTCTCGAACACTAAATCCATTCCTTTTAATTTTTTTTTTGTAGAATAGCAGAGTAAAAGAAAGCCATTGGCCAATTTTGTCTGTTCTGCGTACACTGGAAGCCACTAGCCATTTAATCGCACTTCCCTCCATTTTCTCAAGCCCTGCATAATTTTCCTTTGTCTTCAAGATACACTCCATTACATTTTGAAGTTGAATCTGTTTCCATCACTCTTTCTGGTTTTGTATTTCATTAACTGAATCTTCTTCAGCTGGCGATGATCGGTTAATATAGGGTGGGACGGTGGCACAGCGGTGGAGTTGCTGCCTTACAGCGCTTGCAGCGCCAGAGACCCGGTTAGATCCCGACAACGGGTGCTGTCTGTACAGATTTGTATGAGTCCCCGTGCCCGCTTGGGTTTTCTCCGAGATGTTTGGTTTCTTCTCACACTCCAAAGACGTACAGGTTTGTTGGTTAATTGGTTTGGTATGTGTAAAAATTGTCCCTAATGTGTGTGTAGAACAGTGTTAATGTGCGAGGATCGCTGGAGGGCCTATTTCTGCATTTTATCTCTAAACTAAACGAAAACTAAGATGGTTGAGCTTGATGAACACCCATGGCTTTATGTGACTTCCATTGGAATGGATTTAAAGTTTAGCTCAGTGGTCACTTCATAGCAGGGGACCATGACGTGGTAAATGACAATGATTCAAGGAGAAAAGACCAAAGTAACCCTGGTGGAAATAGAAGCCCCCTACTGCAGTGAAGGCAACAAAAACCTTTTGCAAATTGGAAGTACCAGCATCGACTTGAACAGATTTTACATTATTCTGGTTTCAGTTTCATTGCAACATTTTTGATGACTATTACTAATATAGTAGCTTGAAATATGCTGTGTGCATCTCAACAGGGGGACACTGCATTGTCTGGATCATACAGTACTTCCAGAGAGCTTCTATATGTGGGCTGACAGCATTGTCCTTTTCAGACCTAGTCCCAGCAGAGTTAATATATTCCATAATTTATAGGATTGGGTTTAAATGTGACATTTAGTCCTCACACCCACTATGCATTTCAAGATGCATTACATGAATAAACCAAACATAGTCTATCCACAAATCAATTAAATATGGAATAAAACAGACTAAAGCAAATACAGACAATGTTATGTCAGTGGAAAATGTTTCAAAGCTTTGCGTTTTCTTAAGAAATGTTCTGAACATTTGTTTTCAGAGACATATTGTTTCCAAAAATCCAAAATGCCAATGAGCTAATTTGGGGCAGTGTGATACATTTTCCCCTCAATTTCTGAAAATGAGGGGAAATTGCTTTGGGTCATTTGCTATTCCATTAAATAATTAGAACATGGGTTATGAGACATGAACATTTCTCCCTTTGCATCTCTTTCAATTTACCCCTTCTTTACATCTTTCTTTTCCACTTTCTCTCATGCTTTCACCTGGTTTCCTTTGGAAAGTGTTTGACGATCTTTCATTCACGGCGTGTAGGACTGCTTGATTTGAGGAACTCTTCTGATAAGCACTAATATAGTTTAATGATTGTCAGGAGGTGCACTTCCTCTGCTCCTTTTCTACCTCAGAGTTTGCTAACTGAATTGCAGTGCTATATTCTCTGTCGTCTTGAATCAACTGGAACTTTACAAGGATGTCAAAATACATCCTTTTGCTGCTAATGTTAACCTGTGATCATTAGGAAACCATTGGAATACCATTAACCGTCCAAATGATACCTTTAAGATGTTTAACAAGTAGTAATTTCATCTGTCTGCATCACCTTAGCACCATGCCAAGATTATTCCTGTTTGTTCAAATATCCAGACAGAAACCTTTTGATAACAATACCTTGCCTTGCCATTATACAATCATTAAAGGATAGTAAAACAATGTTGCTAATTGCAGGGCAGTGAAGATTTTTACTCTGCCTCGGCTGCTAAATATGTTTTTGCAACGTGGCTTCTTTGGCAGCCAGAATGCAGTCTGCTGTGGCTTCATGTTATTACCATATAAATATGACCAGGAGTCGCTAATCACACAGTGAGAGGGCAGCAAATGCAATATAAAGAAATGCTGAAAAGTTGGTATTGATGTCTGCATGGTTGTGAAGTACAAAAAAAAAATCACTGTTGGAAGCCTATCCTCTTTACGTGCTTTCAAGATTTATTTAATAGCCATATTCAGTCACTCGGTACAATTATTTTAAAAAGAAAATCCCAGCCGGCAACTATTGTATGTAGATTTGAATATTAGGTATAAAATAAATGATCCTCACCAAGGCGTCTAGTTTTTCTCTCTTCAAAGCAGATTGAACAATGAAAAATCATTCCAGAGCCTTGTATGTAATTATGTTAAATGAATAAAATATGGGACCATGAGTAATTACAAAAATATGAGCTTTGGCAATTTGCAAGAACACCTGTTGTCAAAGGAACTGAATTTTAAGGTATTTTTGCTCATGCAACTGCTGTTTAACCTAATGATCCCAGGTTAAAAATTAATTGAACTGCACAGGACATGTTAGTCGTTTGGCCATTTTACCATATGTCTAAAAGTTATTGCTGCTTTAGCTTATGAAAATGTTGATTGGTTCTCAAAAATGAGTTACCACAATTTTAACAGTAAACAGTTACAAATGGAGAGCATTGGTATAATCAGAATGCAGTTATTAATCCAGCCTTTCATTACCTTGTTCATCTGTTGTCCTAGTGAAAAGACATCACAATGTTGATCGACCACGATGGGTCGGCATAGTCTATAACTTGTGGAGCAGCAATGACTTTGAAGCTGTTTGGGCAGTACATTGCTTCAGTATTTCAACCCACTTTTTTAAGCTATGTACTATGCCTTAAATGGACTGTGATGCAAATTTGACGTGTGGGAATCTGTGTGTGAAATTAGCAGAATAAGCACAGCTGCATTTTGCAACTCATTTTGTCTCCAAATCTAGATGTTGCAGCTCAACTCTGCTTTCATCGCCTCGCATGGATCCATGTTCTTAATCAGCCTGCCCCGCTAAAGTGTTATGGCCATGTTGCAGAGTGCATCCCTTTACCTTGCGCACATGTGCGGCACTGCATAGTGATCACTTTGTTTCTATGACCTGCACTGGTCAGTGGTTTCCATGGAAACTCTAGGTGGAGTAGATGACTTTGGCCTCTGCAAAATCAATGGAAAATGCTCGCTCCAAAGTGCAAGGAAATGCTTGAGGTTTCTATCACCTGCACTGAGGGAAGAGATAAAAGGAATACTGGCTCCCCTTAGAATCTTTACCACCTGACCTCACCACCATAGTGATTCTGACAGGCTTGTACATTGACCAACTGAGTTGATATTGCCAATGAAAAATTGGACTCAAAGAAAATAACTGATCTTTCTTTCGCCCCTACTTTCAGTGGCAGAAAACTAAAATAAACCTTCATGGGTAAGTTTGAAAGTTGATTTCAGAGATGACAGCTTGATCTTTATAGGTGAGTTGCCTTGTAGTAAAGTTTGGAAGGAAGAGGTGTTCATTGTGTAATGTTTGCTGGTGAAAAGAAACTAGAATCTGTTGTACACAGCAATTTCCCCAAACATGTAATGAAAGCGTCACTGAGTACACAGTGTGAACATTGTAGAACACTGCGCTTGAAACCATAACCAGAAAGTCATGTCTTTTAATAAATTAGTTAAAATACATAAAGATTTTAGCCCTTTGTTTCCTTTCAGTCCGATATTTAGTTAGTTTTTTTTTATATTTTTTTTATTTTTATTTATTAGAAGTACATTACATTACAACCACATACATTAATACTCGTCATTTATATCATCTTACAATTAATGTACTCCCTTTATTTATTTTTTTACACTAGAGAAAGAAAAGATTGAAAGAGAGAAGAAAGTGAAGGAAAAAGTGCAAGTGTAGAAAAGTGTAGAAAATGTAACAACAAAAAAGGACGAAGACCCTATAAGAGCGAAATTAAAAACAAAAAGAAAAAGAGTTAAGAAATAGGCCCTAAGAAAAGAAAAGAGAAAGAGAAAAAAAAGAGAAACAAATGTTTTTTTTTTTGAGCATCACGTAAATAGGACATACCAACTCTTCAACTATCATCCCCCCTTACGATATTTAGTTAGTTGTGGTGACAATAATATGTACTCAGTATCGTAAAGGGGATTAATGCAGCCAATGGAAGCCCTGTGAAAATACTGTAAGCAGGCTTTCTTTCATGTTTTCTTTTCACCCAGAGAGTTGTGAATCTGTGGAATTCTCTGCCACAGAAGGCAGTGGAGGCCAATTCACTTGATTTTTCAAGAGAGAGTTAGATGTACTGTAGCTCTTGGAGCTAATGGGGAGAAATCAGGAACAGGGTACTGATTTTGGATGATCAGCCATGATCATATTAAATGGTGGTGCTGGTTGGAAGGGCCGAATGGTCTACTCCTGCACCTATTTTCTATCTTTCTACTGTATGTTGTTTGGTCTCAAAGGAACGGATTGGTGATTTGGGAAGTGATGCTCTGATCATGTCTGTATTTGTTTAGTTATTCTTTGCAGCAGTTGGAAAGCAGATTACGAAGCAAATCACAAAAAGAGGCAATGGGCAAATCTGTTTGTGCAGGATATAGACTTATACAACAAAAATAAAATATTTTTGTTGCCAAAACAAAAATCCTGTTCCACAATCCAGTTTCCTTCATTTGTTAATAGAGTTGGAGAATTAAATCAGAGGAATGTTGTTGAGTTCATAAGCAGTGGATGTTAGCATTCCTCTGCTAATGGCAGTTCCCAGTCTCACACAAACACTTGGCTTTCTGCAAACTAAATTGAGTCTTTTTCCTTATGTTAGTTTAGATTTTTTAAATCTACTTTTATTTTCTGCTCCTTTATTTCAATTATATCCTCAGGTACAAACATGGAACAATTCTGACCAAGAATTCTACTAGTTGCTGTTAATACTCTCAGAAGTTAAATATATAGTTTTAGTATTAGATTGATTGTTTCCCTTGGTGTAAACAGAAATGAAGTGATGCTTGTAGTTTCAATATATTGACATTTATTTTCCAAAAATATACCCATTACAAACAGGCAAAATGAACTAAATAGTTTTCTTTTTCAAAGTGGATATTTTGCAGTTTTTGTTTTCTGTTAAACATGCCACTTCCAACTGGAAAAGACCAGACAATTAACTAAAATAAACATCCAATGATTAAACATATGTTGCCTGGGAAATAAGTTCATTTATTTTTTTGTCATCTTTCTGAGAAAAGCAATTGTGTGAAAGCTTTGTTTACTGGAGCTTGCATGTTGAGGCTGCCAGTGTGAAAGGTGAAATGCACGTGAAATTCGACCAAATCTCCTGGTGCTGAAATGTGATGGAATGTTGATTAATGAGCGAGATAATAGACCCAAGAAATATGCAATAAGGCTGACAAAATGTTTTTGTGCGCGTGGGTGAGGAGGGCACTGTAATGAGCCTCAGGACCTTTACATTATTAACCATTATTACTTAGCTCTTTTATGCTTTATAGTTGAATCACAGAAACGGTGAAAAATAGCTTCCTGTAATAGTTTAATATTATAGGAAGTTTGACATTTGATTCATAGGTTCTCCAACTGGACTAGAACTATAATATTGTACATGCTTCATATGCAATTAAATTAGAGGCTAACATGTTGGAATGGCAACAAAGTCAGGTACATGCAGCATTCTATACCTGGTTCCATCTTAGGAGTAAGTTTGATCAAATGCAATAGAACAACAAACCAGTGTCTTTTATTGGAGGGCACAATTGCCAGCAGATCGGAAATACTAATTGAAAATGTTTAGAAGGTTAACTTGTTTTTTATAAATCCATTGAAATCTAACTTGTGACAAGAGTAGACTTTACAGAATCTATCTGTTCTATTTTTCATTTGGAGATTTTCATTGAGGTATATTTGCTTTACAGATAGCCACCTGAGCCATTCATTTTTAGTGACAATCTTAACTTCCAGGTTCTCTCTGTCAAGTTTCACAATGGGATGCAGCAAACTATTCACAACCTCTGCCACTTTTTCTTAAACATCCAGGATATACCACAGCAATTCAGATAGGGACCTTCCTCCATTACTCTTCCTCTCTGGAGCGGCTTACAGCTTCTTATTTGCTGTGTATGAGCAGGTTGAAATAGTGAACTCGGGGAGGAAACAAACCGACATCTATACTTAAGGTTACCAATTGACCCTGAGTTCTGAACCAATTGTGTCCATTGGACCAAAACTACCCACCAAGACCAATATATAGATTTCCTTTTCATAATACTTTAAAGGACACTATTCCCTGAAATACAATGTTCAATTATTTATTCAATGAATGCAATGGGCAGCAGAAATTTATAGCGCTGCTGTCTCAGAGCGCCAGAGACCTGGGTTTGATCCTGACCTCGAGTGCTGAATGTGTGGAGTTTGCACATTCTCCCTGCGACCGCTTGGGTTTCCTCTGTGCGAGTTTGTAGGTTAATCGGCGCCTGTAAATTGCCACTAGTGTGTAGCTAGTGTGTAGGGAGTGGATGAGAAAGTGGGATAATACAGAACTCGTGTGAACGAGTGATCGATGGTCGGAGTGGACTCTGTAGGCTGAAGGACCTGTTTCCATGCTGTATCTGAAAAACAGTGAAACAGTGAACAGTGTATCTGTACAGTGAAAAACATTTGTTTGTGTGCTATCAACGAAAAGACGTGGTTACAATCAAGCCATCCACAGTGCACGGATAAAGGGTGCAACATTTAGTGCAAGATATAACATTGAAGTCTGATAAAGTCTGATTCAAAGATCTCCAATGAGGTAGATGGGAGGTTAGGACTGCACTGTAGCTGATGAGAGAAACGTTCAGTTGCTTGAAAGCAGCAGGGAAGAAATTGTCTCTGAATCTGGAAGTATGCTTTTTCAAACCTCTGTACTTCTTACCTGGTGGGAGAGAGGAGAAGAGGGAGTGAATGATGTAATTCGTTAGCATCTTTAATACTTTGGAAGTTTAGATTTTTCAGTTTGTTGTAATTGTTTAATTATTCTATATAAATTGATGATACAGTTTTAAAACAAATACTCGCAGTTTGTTGCATCTTGTCATTGATTTCCAGCACTTGATTTGACCCCAGATGCTTTCTAATGCTTAGATCGGCTAATACAATGCAATATTGTTATTCCTGTCACTGACAGCTTTTTATTTGTAACTTGCTAAAATATGGAGCAATCACGACTTCACTGAATAGGATTTTGTCAACTTTTCCCATGTTCAATGATATTGATGAAACACTGTGCTACATAGATGTAACTTTCCTGTCTCTATCCTAGGGTTCATGCTAACATAGCAGCTTTGAACTTTATCACTTGTTTAAGGCCCATCAGTGGTCCACGAGCCCATGAATTATGGAAGATAATATCAATCATCTTCCCAGACTTCTGCTCCTGAACTTTTGGAATATGCTAGTGTCTGTATGTGTGTGTAATCTGTAAGGGCATGCTCCTGATTTCCTCAGTGAGTCACTGCTGTTGGCTCAGGTCACACTTGAAGAATGTCTGAGGTACCACAAAACATAAACTCAGTGAAAGAAAAGTTGTATTAAATATGTCATGTTATTTAAATAATAAATAGTCCAAAAATAATAGAATAAATACATGAAGCATTAAAGCACAATTTTTTTTGTCTCTGACAATGATAGCAGAAATACATGAAGGAAACCATAGATAAATTAGGTTCTCTTGATCTAATACAGTAGCTCAGTAAAAAGGATCATATTTTGCACATCATGAACAAAGTTGTTTCTAGTTAATGATGTAAAATTCTCCATCTAAAATTTCGAATTGCTCCATTAAGATCAGATTAGTGATCTTTATTTTTTGTTGAAAGCTCAGTAAATAATGAATTCCAACACTCGCGGGTAATAGTAGCTACAGAAATTCAAACAAGAGCCGACAATTGTTACATCTGTTTACTATTAAGATTCAGAGATAATCAAAAAAGTATTTTTTTCCCTATAAAGGAACTTTTATAAAAATGGGCATTAATTTCGCTGTCTGGGAATTTTATGACAAAATAAATAACGTAAAACACAGATGTGCAGTTTAAGTTTGGTTGACACTCATAGAGCCTTCCCTGATCACACTCGGCTGGCTGAAGGACTCAAGGGTGACTCTGGTGGTTAAGATTTTCTGTGAACCTGGATCAGGTGCAAAGCAGAAGGTGAATTTACCACAGGGTCATCTATGGTGCGAACTGACCTATTATCCATCTACTGTAGGTCTTCCAGATTCTGGATTAAACTTTCATCAAATCAAATAATTATCTCTTTAGAAACTGTTTTCAGTTTTTTTATACTTGCTGCAATTAATTTTAATTCCATCAAAAATATAAAAATTGATGCAGGAATAGCATGTTTTGTTCCTTATCTGTTTGTTATTCACTTTCTCCTATCTCCATATCTTCATATCTTGTGATCCGTTTACCATCCAAAGATCTGACGAACTCGGCCTTGATTCAGATTCAGATTCAACTTTATTGTCATTGTGCAGTGTACAGTACAGAGACAACGAAATGCAGTTAGCATCTCCCTAGAAGAGCGACATTAATATGAGCAGTAAATAAATAAATCTAATAAATCCTGGTGGGAGGAGTGTCCGGGGGGGGGGTGTGATTGGCAGTCACCGAGGTACAGTGTTGAGTAGTGTAACCGCCGCAGGGAAGAAGCTGTTCCTGGACCTGCTGGTCCGGCAACGGAGAGACCTGTAGCGCCTCCCGGATGGTAGGAGGGTAAACAGTCTGTGGTTGGGGTGAGAGCAGTCCTTGGCGATGCTGAGCGCCCTTCGCAGACAACGCTTGCTTTGGACAGACTCAATGGTGGGGAGTGAGGAACCGGTGATGCCTTGAATATACTCAGTGACTGAACATCCATGGCCTTCGATGGAAGAAGTTCTGAATATTTACAAATATATGCTTAAAGAAATTTCATCATCTAAAAATACTGAGACCATGCCCTCTAGTCCTAGACTGGGGGAAGCTCCCTGTTAATCTTTCTCAGAATCTTGTAAGGACTCAGTGAGATAATCTAATTGTCCCAAACATTAGTGAGTGTGTGCAATCTTCCACAACCACCTCTCATAGGGCAATCCCCTTTTCCTAGGTATCAAAATGGGGAGTATTTTTCCTTCAGGAATCAAGAGCAAAACTTTTACCAACTACTACGGATGCACATAGAAAGTATACTGTGAAATAATAACTGCAGAAGAACTTCAGACGGCCTGTGGGCTGCTGTCATACCCCAGCAGCAGGCCTGGCTTGCCCGCCGTAGAAGTGGGGAGGCCACCTGGAATGGGAGCCTTGTCCAAAGCTTGTCTCTTGCAAACCGGGAAACCGAGAGCCAGAAGGTAGAGGGATTCAGCGATGGTGGCTGAGCTGGACAAAGGGCTGGTAAACAGGACCGGGGATACTATCTTCTACGCCCTCAAGGTTGGCTGTGAGAGCGCCCCTCAGGGCACGAAGGCTGAAAGCTGAGCGAGAGAGGGACGATGGTTCGCTAGCGATCAGGATGGAGAATGGAGGCGACGGCTACAACGGGCCTGTATGGCCAGCTGCAGCTGGGACTTTGAAAATGGCACCAAAAGCTGGCAACTCTTGAATATAGACTCAGCGGCCTGTTTATGTACATTTGATACTTATGGCAATAATCTTATTGATCTGTATGCAAAACAAAATGTCACTATATCTTGGTATACCTTAATAAAAAGAACCATTAAACTATTCAACTGTCAGGTTGCATCTCAGCTTGGTTTGGGAACAGCTCTGCCCAAGACCGCAAGAAATTACAGAGAGTTATAGATGTAGCCCAGTCCATCACACAGACTTCCCACCATTGATTCCATCTATACTTCATGCTGTCTCGAAAGAGCAGCCAATATAACCAAACACTGGTCCTACCTTATCACTCCCCCTTCTCCCTGCTCCCATCTGGCAGTAGGTACAGAAACATGAAACTGCTGCACCAGCAGACTCAGGAACAGCTTCTTCCCCTCTATTATCTCTGATCACTCCTTCTTAGTAAACACCAATTGTTGCCCACTTGCTTAAATCTCTGTATCACTTCCAGACTATTTGCATCCTTTTCATTTCCCTCCCGAGTGTATCATCAGCAAACTTATATGTATTAGTTTCTTCACCCAAGCTATTAATGTAAATTTGAATGGTCAAGGACCCAGGAATGATCTTTTATCTCTCACTCTTAGCAATCGCCTATCAATCTGAAAATGACCAATTATATACCTGTGTCCTAATTTAACCAAAGTTTTATTTATGCTAATATGTTATCTCAAGTCCTTTGAGGCTTTATTCTGTGTAACAACTGACTGTTCAACATATTTTAAAAACATCTTGAATATCCACTGGTTCCTCTATTTTCTGTCCTGGTGGTTATATCTTCAAAAGAAAATTCCATTAGATTTTGCAAACACTATTTCTCTTCATAAAAACAAATTGCCTCTATTATGATTTCGTAACTGTCGTGTTACTACCTCCTTAGTGATGGATTCTGGCATTTTGCTGATTCAGATATGAGACTAACTGGTCTATTACTCCCTGTTGCTTTTCCTCCCTCTTTTCTTAAATAATAATGTCACGATGGCTACTTTCCAATTTGCTGCGACTCTTCCAGCAATTTTGTGTGAAGTTACCAGTCATTCTATATTGCCAGGTTTGAAAAAAAAAATCAATGATATTGCTGCAGGAAATCAAGTACAAAGATAGCAAGTATTTTTTATATGTAATGAATACCACTTAAAAAGATATTAGTAATATTCCTGATCAGCAGTTCTCCTACTTATTGGCAGTGATAATCGCAATATTTTATTTCAGTATTTATCCATAATATCTTATGTTTGTGGATAGACCTATCTACAATATTCAGAAACAAGTATGTCCTTTATTTTGCCATATCTATACTCAAAGCCAATTCGGAGTAAGGTAGAATTACAACATATCAGCCTAGGGAACATTGATTATAGAAAAGATCCGTAATATCTATTGATTGTGCGACCATGGGATTTACTGAGTGTTGACTTGCAGTATTCCAATGGTCATGTTTTTTCAGAACTTCCAAATGTTTTTTTGGCATTAAAGACCTATCATTACAGCAATTCATTTGATGTTGTTGTCAGTCTCATCTTATATAATTTCCTGATTAAGTCATAATCAGAAGACTGAGTTAAAGTTGAGTTTATAATCTGGTCTCTTGAATAGCAGCAGCAGTGAGGTGGTGCTGCATTGCCTGTGAGAGCCCATTTAAAACGCAACCTAAAACCAAGGTTGGGAAGAGCCTCCCATAGTCCTGGATGACAATAGTGCCGCAACTATCGCATTATAGACACAAAGTGCTGGAGTAACTCATCTCTGGAGAAAAAGGATGGGTGGCATTTCAGCCTGGGACCCTTCTTCAGATGCTGCCTGACCCACTGAGTTATGCCAGCATTTTGTGTCTTTCTTTGATATAAACCAGCATCTACAGTTTCTTTCAACACCTACTATCGCATTGCCATTTGTATGATCTTGCAAGTAGACTGTTGGGTATGTCCACAAATCAACAATGATGCTTAAAGAGGTTCCCATGGCACGAAAGTTGCTGTATTAAAACCTTAATGCTCCATAGAACCTTGATATATAGTTAAATACGAGCAAAATTCATTCACTGAGAAAAAACTGAGGATGAATGGTCCTCAGATACATAGAATCAAAATTTAGATATATCATCGCCACTTCACCTTGCAAACTTCAACAGTCTAACAAATTTTAAAGAATATTTTAGGTTTCAATCAGTTTATTTAAAATGCGTGGCGAGTTCTTATATTTAATATTAATCTTTCTTATGATTCAGTGATGAATATGTGTGCAGGTGACAAATCAGTTCCATGACATCTTGTATGTTATTGTGTATATAATATGCACAGCAAATTGAAACCCTATAATTAAAGCAGATTATATCAAATAATAATTGGATTATTCTTTTCTCAGTATATGCACTTTTGAGAGTTTAAATGCTGCACAAAGCAGCATTATATCCTTTTTGTAAAGAGGAAAACTGTAAGAAACTCTTATAATAAAAGCAGGAAAGTACCAAAACTTAAAAAAAATTGAATTTGGTTTCTATAAAAAACTGTACCACAAATATAATCATGACAAGACCCATGGTTTTCTGCTTCTGTTTCAGATTTTCAGCATCTGATGTTAATTGATGTTCACCTAGAGTTTTTTCAGTGTTTTGAGGGCTTTGAAAGATTGTGGTAATCAATGGCACTCTGCCGGTATTTGAGGTTGTGGGGAGTGTGGATTGAGTACAAAAGACCAGGGTTGGAAAAGAGAGAGAAAATGGAAACGTCATGCTGGCAATGGAGAGGGTGGGAAGATGTGACAATGTGCGGGAAATGAAAAGGGGAAAGGAAGAGTAAGTAGGAATAAGAGAATAGTGAAGAGAGAGAGAGATGTGGGGAGAAAAAGAGAGGAAGTCAGATCACCAATGAAACATGAGTGTAAATGAACTTGCAATTGTTGGAGATGGATGGTGCATTGGAAGACCATTCACATTGGCTCAAACGACAGATACAGCAAACCTGAAAACCAATAGATATTGCATATATGTAGAATATCTATGCAGGAGAATCAGAGTTAGCTTTCAGGCTTTCGACTCTTCAAAGTGAAGAGTTAAGTGCTTCTCCCTTCACAGGTGATAACTGACATGTTGAGCATTTCCAGCATTTTCAGTTCATAGTTATTTTGGTTATCCAGTGGCACTCTATTCCTGTTAATCCAAAGCAATCCTATGTTCAAGAAGAATTCAAATTTTCCAGTAATTCAATTAAGCCACCTCCTGTTGCACACACTGTGGTTTCAAATCCTTAAATCTCTTTAAATTAAAACCAATAACAAGATCACCATTAATTGTGAAAATCACATCTCATTCATGTCTATTTTGGTGATATGGCTCTGGCTCCATCTATGATATGGTAACTGGCTCCATCTATGAGGTTGATTGGGCAAGTTATTGTATTGTCTTTCCGATGACTGGTTAGCATGCAACAAAATATTTTCACTGTACCTCGGTACACGTGACAATAAGCTAAACTAAACTAAACATATGAGTGTGTAGGAAGGAACTGCAGATGCTGGTTTAAACCGAAGATAGACATAAAATGTTGGAGCAACTCGGCCTGTCCCGCTGAGTTACTCAAACATTTTTGATTCTATAAAAAACATATGAGTGACCAGCTTCATAAGGAAAGAGACTCGTAGATGAGCTGACTGCAATAGTAAACAATCATTCTTTATATCCTTAAACCTTCAGAGCTTATTGAATCTCATTGTGAGGGATTTTCAACCTCTAGTTGTGTGTGTCTCCCCCAGAATATCCACAATGGGCTTAACTTTATGATATAATTTGGCCATCTGCTACAGTTATCTGCCAGGCTTTCACATGGCAACTCAACATACCTGCCCAGTGAGTCAGGAATCTGTTTAGATATGCAAGCTGGGGATTGATGGCACTTGTAGGATCCTAATTACAATTGTCATGGAGAAATGGATGGAGCATGCAAATTGGCTCCAAATTCCATTTTCCCCAGTTGTTGAGAGGCCAAACCATGGAATAATTGGAACATTGCAAATTGTCCTGATAAAGGAAGTCGGGATCCTCAGTGCTTGTGGAAGATGCTTCCCCTTTGCTGCTTAATTTCATTTTATTGTCTTTTTGAAAATAAATTAAATTTCATTTAATACTTACATGAAGTCGGACAAATGCTTCTCCAATTTCTGCGATCACATTCCAACTTATTCTCAACACCCCAGGATTCATGACTTCCTCCTACTCACTTATCAACAACTGCCATTGGATCTGTAAAAGGATTGCCCCATTTTGCGTCACACTCAGCTGGTAAACTGCAATGGAGCTTTATTCGCAGGCAGCAGCTGCCAGTATATCGCAGGCAGTGGCGAGTGGAGTGCCGCAAGGCTCGGTGTTGGGGCCGCAACTGTTTACCATATATATTAATGATTTGGAAGAGGGAATTAGGAGCAACACTAGCAAGTTTGCGGATGACACAAAGCTGGGTGGCAGTGTGAACTGTGAAGAGGATGTTAGGAGGTTGCAGGGTGACCTGGACAGGTTGAGTGAGTGGGCAGATGCGTGGCAGATGCAGTATAATATAGATAAATGTGAGGTTATCCACTTTGGCGGCAAAAACAAGGGGGCAGATTATTATCTCAATGTGGTTAGGTTAGGTAAGGGGGAGGTACAGCGAGACCTGGGTGTCCTTGTACACCGGTCACTGAAAGTTCGCGTGCAGGTACAGCAGGCAGTGAAGAAAGCTAATGGAATGTTGGCCTTCATAACAAGAGGATTTCAGTATAGGAGTAAAGAGGTTCTTCTGCAGTTGTATAGGGCTCTGGTGAGACCACATCTGGAGTATTGTGTACAGTTTTGGTCTCCTAATTTGAGGAAGGACATCCTTGTGATTGAGGCAGTGCAGCGTAGGTTCACGAGATTGATCCCTGGGATGGCGGGACTGTCATATGAGGAAAGATTGAAAAGACTAGGCTTGTATTCACTGGAGTTTAGATGGACGAGGGGGGATCTTATAGAAACATATAAAATTATAAAAGGACTGGACAAGCTAGATGCAGGAAAAATGTTCCCAATGTAGGGCGAGTCCAGAACCAGGGGCCACATTCTTAGAATAAAGGGGAGGTCATTTAAGACTGAGGTGAGAAAAAACTTTTTCACCCAGAGAGTTGTGAATTTATGGAATTCCTTGCCACAGAGGGCAGTGGAGGCCAAATCACTGGATGGATTTAAGAGAGAGTGAGATAGAGCTCTAGGGGCTAGTGGAGTCAAGGGATATGGGGAGAAGGCAGGCACGGGTTATTGATAGGGGACGATCAGCCATGATCACAATGAATGGTGGTGCTGGCTCGAAGGGCCGATTGGCCTCCTCCTGCACCTCTTTTCTATGTCTATCTATGTCTATATTTCTGACAGTCCATGCTCGGCAATAGTGAAGGCTCTATTGTGGAACTTGTGGGTTCACCTCTGATGATGGGCAGGTGCTGAAATGTCTTCAATTAACCAAATGATCATATTTAAAAAAAGACAATTAGTGTTTATAAACTAGGAATTATATAATTGTTCTGTAAAAGGATTAGAATTGAGCAAAATAAAATAGTTTAGCACAACAGGGAAAATGCCCATTCAGCCCATCAAATCCAGAGCTACCATCCATTCATACTTGTTCTAGGTTATCCCACTTCCCCACTCCCTACACACTAGGGGTAATTTACAGAGGTCAATTAAGCTACAAACTCGCATGTCTTTGGGATGTGGGAGGAAACCAGAACACCCAGAGGAAACCCACGCAGTCATAGGGTGAATGTACAAGCTCCACACTGACAGCACCCAAGGTCAGGATTGAACCTGGGTGTCCAGCGCTGTGAGGCTGTAACCCAACAGCTGTGTTACTGTGCCGCCCATAGAAAGGTTTTGTAGAATTTTCTGCAGTAGGAAATAAAATCAGATCAAATTATTTTAAGATGCCATGTATCAATGTGTCACAGTAGAAAGTAGAACATTATTTCCAGTGTGAAATGAAAATCTTTCACAAAATGTTTTGCAAGGACATTTTGTTGCAAACATGTGTTCACTCTAAAGGGCCTGTCCCACGGGCATGCGACTCAATGCGGCAAGCGCGACCTAACCGCAAGCGGGGGCCGCGCGGAGGTCGTGTGATCCCCGTACAGGGCCGGTCCCACCAGCATGCGGCTGCATGCGGCAAGCGCTACCGAATCGGAAGCGGGGGCCCGCGCGGAATTCGAGTTCTGTCAAGACGGTGCGTACGGCGGCGACGCGGTGCGCACGCCCGTTGATGCGGCTGCGTCCGGCGTCGAGGCGGTGCGCACGGCCGTCGATGCGGCGCGCACGGCCTCGATGCGGCTGCGGGGCGGCAGGCCGTTGCCGCACGGAATTTTTGAACAGTGTCAGTTTTTCGGAGCCCCGCGCGATGTCGGGACCAGCTCCGCACAACTCCATGCAGCTCATGCGATCGAAGTGGGACCGGCCCCGCGACCTCCGCGCGGCAACCGCACGGCCCCCGCTTGCGGTTAGGTCGCGCTTGCCGCATGGAGTCGCATGCCCGTGGGATAGGCCCTTATCTCGTGTCGTGTTATTTTGTTGATCATTTTTTCTTAAAGTTTAGTGCAAGCTGAGGCATAATATATTTTGCAAGGGATCTTGTTAATCAACGTTCAACTGTCAATAACATAAACATGTTTAGGATTTACCATCCTGTTCACATTCAGATTTTGTAGACAATATTGAATGGAATTTCACCCCTGCAACTGCTGTTGAAATGCTGTGCTCCCACATGGTTACACTTGAGGTACTCTGTGATTGCTGAGTAAGGTGGTTGGATTTTCAATATCCTCTCAAAAGGCCCACCCACCCTTTCTGTTCAGTGGCCATGAGGGATGAGCGATAAATGCTGGCAAGGCCATCAATGCCCACTGCTTAAGTAAAATGAAAATATACCATAGTGTATATGCTACAATTTTACTATTGCATTGAGTGCAGTATCAAAAGTAAATTCAGTAGTTTCTGGTCTGCATTTTAACAAGAGAAAATGAATGAGTTGAATCCATACTCTTTCCTTGTCAAGTTTTGGCAAAGCATAGTAATGATCGATGAGGTAATAAATGAGTGCAATATGTACAAGATTGACTTTCTGTTCACTTCGATTCTGATAAAGTAAACAAGCTGCACAGAGCCCAGATGTCTACCTATTATGTCCCTTTCACCATCTGCTTAATTTAGTTTTGGTATGCAGTGGGATGAAGCTGATTGAAGAATCAGTAATATTCACTTTTAATGAGCCAATAAAGCAGCCATGTTCGGACGCATGCACCATAAACAAAAGTCCACATGCAAATAGGACCATTGGAACAGTTCATGTTTTGTTGCACGTTATTTCAATTATTACTTCAATTACATTGAGGTTGTAATACAGTGGGCACCAAAGATTGTTAATAAACTTCAAAATGAATCGCATAATGGCTTTTGTTTTATTAGAAAAGAATTCTTATGGAAATGCAACGATCAATCTTGATAAAAAAGTGGTCTGTGCAGGTTTTGCCATTGGGGAATCCAGATGTTTAAGATTCTTTGTGTCCTGTGTTTTGACTCACAAGGTTCCTACTTTTGCTTCAACAGGTTCTCTCCTCAACACTTAACAATCTTGACTTTCATTCAGCTGGGAATGATTCTAGAGGTGACTGCAGCCAGGTTAATTTTATTTTTTTTAAACAAAAATAAATGTAATCAATTATTGCAATAATATATACAACACAAAAAAATACCAAAAAAAACCACCACCATAATACAAAATTATCCATTTATCTAAACAAATATTCTTATATACTATTCTTATATACATAACTAAATATACTCTTATACAACTATATTACAGTCCCTGTCAAGGATGCATTTCACCCCCCCCCCCCCGGTGCCCAGCGATCCTGGAAATCCCCCAGTGCGCCCGTGGACAGCGTATAGTCCCTCTCTAAAACCACCCAGGTGCGGATGTAACCACAGAAAAGGGGCTGTCCTCTTCCACCAGGCACCGTGACTTGCGGATGGCCAATTTGGCCAAGCCCAGGAGCAGGACATCTTCAGCCCTACCCTTTCCCCTACACACAGGGTGTCCAAAGATGAGGATGGTGGGTGTGAATTACAGCCAGAAGGCAAGGAGCAGCCCCTTTAGGTATTGGAAAATGGGCTGCAACCTCACACACTCCATATATACGTGGAACACAGACTCTACCAGCCCGCAAATGTGGCAGGTGGCTGGCGAGTCTGTGAACCGCAAGAGAAACGGGTTGCACGGGACTCCTCGGTGCAGTACCCTCCACCCCAGGTCCCCGATGTAGAGGGGAAGAATCCCTGCATAGAGGGACTGCCACTGGAGGGGGGGGGGGGGCTCTCAAGGTTAATTTTCTTGCTAGGATCAGTTCAGTGTGGTAGTAGTAGAGTTGCCTTGGGGATTCAATGTGGTAGTCTAATACTATTTGGGGGCAAAGATATATGTGGGGACAGTGTGGATGAAAAAATAATGGACAGCTGAGGAGGTTGCTCTGAGCTCATTGAGATTAATATTTTACTATGGCTAGGAACCTCATCTGACCCAGGACTAAACTTATAAAACGCTGTTGAAAATCTGAGGTTTCCCGCCTTGATAAAATATTTAAGTTTACAAGTTTGCTGTTGTACTACGGATTGGAAAGCTAGGATAAAAGATGAACATTGGAATTAATAACATGTCAGATTTCCAATGTTTTGCTTTAACATCTCACCAAGCCTCCTTCCACTGATTTTTGCAGTAACATTTCAACCCATATAATTCTTAAAAAATGAGTAGACAATCCCAGATAGTCATGAACTATGCAAATTTTTAATGTAAAATATAACAGGCGGCACAGTGGTGCAATGGTAGAGTTGTTGCCTTATGGCCAGAGACCCGTGACTGCAGGAGCAGTCTGTAGGGAGTTTGTATGTTCTTTGGGTGCCCCGGTTTCCTCCCACATTCCAAAAACGTGCAGGTTTGTAGGTTAATTAGCTTCTGTAAATTGCCCCGAGTTTGTAGGATGCGAAACATGGATAACATAGAACTAGTGTACAAGTGATCGTAGGTCGGACCGGACTTGTTGGGATGAAGGGCCTGTTTCCATTCTCTCTCTCTCTCTAAACTAATTGCTTGCAATAAACTTTACAGTAGTTTTTATACGCTTTATGACAATTTCGGTATGACAATCAACACCTAATTTATTTTACTAAGTGGAAACTTTCCCCTCCCTCTCTCCAGCTTTTTGTACTGGAGGTGTTGACTCATAAAGGACATGGTTGCATGGCATAAGCAATCCTATTATACATTGCCGAACCTTAGCTATATATAAAACAGTGCTGCAGTTCATATATATATATATATATATATATATATATATATATATATATATATATATATATATATATATATATATATATATATTTATATATATATATGTAAATGAACTACAGCACTGTTTGATCCTCACAGCTGAGGACCTGGATAGTAGTCAAGAATATCACTTAAGTACAATTGAATTTTCCCCTAAAAGCTTGAGCAATGTAGACGTGGAACTGAGTCTTGGTCTGACTATTGTATGGCCTGTGCTTTTGAGGGCTGTGCTTTTTCCATTAGGCCATTGAGTAGATCATGGGTCCGTCTTGAAAAACAAGTACAATAGTGGATCTGGCAAAATCCATTGAACAATGACTGATATTTTAGGGCCGGGAACTGATACAGAAACAGAAACTATCTTCTGAATAAATACAGTGAAATGCTGGATTTGTTTAAGTAGAACATTAGCTCTTGTTGGATTTGCTGAGTTTATTTAGAAGATTTCAAATGGTGGATTGAAAATGCTTAACTCCCTCAAGCATATCATCCTGTTAACTGGTTGGATTATTAACAGTATCATTTATGATTTGTTAACCTCTAAAGTATAGTCTTAAGTAGCAGAAAATAACTGCAACAGTATTAATGAACTAGAGCTCTTAAAAATAGAGAAGGATTTTATTAAAAATGAATGAAGTGAGATTTGTTATGTGACACATTAAACTATATGGACAGCTTCATCTAAACTCAGTGAAAATCAGATTTTAGGAATCTAGATTAATAGAAGAAAATTCAAACAAAAATATCAGCATAAAGATCAAAATCTTTTTACCGATGTTGGTCACTGGGGGAACAAATTGGGGAAAAAGGTACGTATGGATTTCATTCAATTTTCATCATCAATGCTGGACCAGGTTTAATTATTTTAATTCTAGTCCAAATATATACAACTAAACAAAAAATAACTTTAAAATATTTGTGTAACTATTTGCATACCACGGTGGCGTAGTGGTGAAGCTACTGTCTTACAGCTCCAAAGACCCCGGTTCGATCCTGACTACAGGGTGCTGTCTGTATGGAGTTTGTACATTCTCCCCGTGACCGCATGGGTTTTCTCTGAGATCTTCGGTTTCCTCCCACACTCCAAAGACGTACAGATTTGTAGGTTAATTGGCTTGGTATGAATGTAAAATTGCAGCACCTGCAGTTCTTTGTCTGTGGAATGTAGTGTTACAGTTATAGAGAAAGTGCAAGGACTGCAAAGATGTAGATTGGACGTTCGGGAATACATCTTTAGTATGGGACATTATGACTTATTAGGACATAAAGGAAATCAGGGGAACTGTTTTTCAGTTCTGGAAATGATGGGACACTTACAATTGGTTTGTGAAATGCAATTGAGCCACAGAGTCTCAGCAAATAGAAGCAGCATAATGGGTCCATGGGTTTACGTTTCTATTCAATTTTGTGTAACTCTTGACATCAAGCCCATGTTTCTGTCTATTCCCTGTATTCTCTTGGTTCCTTTTTGGATGCATCCATGATAAGGTTGGTGTAGATCCACAATGAATGGTTAGCGTGCATTCAGGTATGAATGCGGGAGAAAATAAAGAGCCGAAAGCAGTCCATCTCCAAGCTTTTACGGGAGGTTTAGTTTAGAGATACAATGTGGAAACAGACCCTTTGACCTCCCGATCACCCATACACAATCACCCAATGATCACCCATACACAAACACTATCCTACACACTAGGGACAATTTACAATTCTTACCAAAGCCAATTTACCTACAAACTTGTACGCCTTGGAATGTGGGAGGAAACTGGAGCACCCGAAGAAAACCCAGGCGGTCATTGAGAGAACGTACAAACTTCGTACACACAGCACCCAAGGTCAGGATCGATCCAGGTAAAGCAGCAACTCTACCACTGCGCCCCTGTGCCACCAGTGCAGCACAAGAAGACTATGACTTCAACCTGCAAACAACTTGGCGGATGTGCAGACAAAGGCATAGGAAATCTTTCTGCTTTAATGTGCGTTCATCCTGACCCAGGCGGAAATCTTGTCTTTGCACCAGTATCTTTGCACCAGTATCAGTCTGTTAACTGGGCGATGTTGAAGGACTCGGCAATGATCCTGAATGAATACCCCACAGTGGTTACAGACTTCATAAGGAAATGTGTGGAGGACTGCATTCCAATAAAAACCTTCAGAGTGTTTCCTAACCAGAAGCCTTGGATGAACCATGAGATCCGCATTCTTCTGAAGACCAGATCCCGGGCATTCAGGTCTGGCGATGCAGAGGTTTATAAGAAGTCCAGATATGACCTTGGTAAGGCCATCAAAAAGGCCAAAAGGGACTTCTGCTCTGAGCTGGAGGATGAGACGGATGTTCGGCAACTGTCGCAGGGCTTGAATGCCATCACCTCCTACAAGGCGAAATCAGGAGGCAGCTCAAACAACAGCGAAGCATCATTCCCTGACAAACTCAATGCGTTCTATGCACGGTTCGATTGGGAGAACACTGATGTGCCTTCCCAAGCCACCATTCGCTATGACGGTATTACAGTCACAGTCACAGAGGCCTACGTCAGAAAATCCTTCGGAGGGTGAACCCTCGGAAAGCGCCTGGACCTGATGGTATACCCGGTCGAGCTCTCAAGACCTGTGCAGACCAGCTGGCAGGAGTTTTGGCGGACATTTTCAACCTCTCACTTCTGAGGTCTGAGGTTCCCACCTGCTTTCAGAATACCAGTGCCCAAGAAGAGTAAGGTGACGTGCCTCAATGACTATCGACCAGTGGCACTAACGTCTGTGGTGATGGTGCTTTGAGAGGTTGGTTATGGTGCACATCAACTCCTACATCGAAAAGAACCTCCACCCACAACAGGTCAACGGAGAGTGCAATTTCACTGGCTCTCCACTCCGCATTGGACCACTTGGACAATAAAAACACTTACCTCAGGCTGTTGTTTTTGGACTACAGCTCAGCGTTCAATACCGTCATCCCCTCCAAGCTGGTTACGACGGGCTCCTCCTCCACACCCTGCACTTCCTCGACCTGGTCCATCATCTGGACACCAAGTGGCCGTCGGTGTTGCCGTCTGGTTGCGAGGGGGGGGGGCCCGGTGTGGGTCCCTCTACGCAGGGATTCTTCCCCTCTACATTGGGGACCTGGGGTGGAGGGTATTGCACCGAGGAGTTCCCTGCAACCTGTTTCTCTCGTGGTTCACATACTCGCCAGCCGCCTGCCACTTTTGCGGCTGGAAGAGTCTGTGTACCACGTGTATATGGAGTGTGTGATGCTGCAGCCCCTGTTTCAATATCTAAAGGGGCTGCTCCTTACCTTCTGGCTACATTTTTCACCCACCATCCACATCTTTGGACACCCTGTGCGCAGGGTAGAGGGTAGGGCTGAAGATGTCCTGGTAGGTTTGCTCCTGGGCCTGACCAGGCTGGCCATCCGCGAGTCACGGCGCCAGGCGGAAGAGGGCTCTGCCGGAGCCGGCTGCTTGCCCCTTTTCCGGGGTTATGTCTGCGCCCGGGTGGGGTTAGAAAGGGACTACGCCTGTCCACGGGCGCCCTGGGGAATTCTGGGACCGCTGGGCACCGCAGGGTGTTGAATGCATCCCCAATAAGGATTGTAACATAGTTGTATAGTAGTTTATTTAGGATATTTGTTTGTATTGTATTATGGTGGTGGGTTCTGGTTTGTTTTATTGTATTAATAAATATTATTTTTTAATAATTGAATACATTTTTTGATTTAAAAAAAGCTGGTTACGAGGCCTGGCCAAGCTGGCCATCCACGAGTCACGGCGCCAGGCAGAAGAGGGCTCTGCCCGAGACAGCTGCCTGCCCCTTTTCCGGGTTATGTCCGCGCCCGGGTGGTACTGGAGAGGGACTATGCGCTGTCCACGGGCATCCTGGGGGATTTCCGGGACCGTTGGGCACCGAGGGGGGTTGAGTGTATCCTGGACAAGGATTGTAATTTAGTTGTTTAGTAGTTTACTTGGTATATTTGTTTTGTACTATGGTGGTGGGTTCTGTTTTGTTTTATTGTGTTGTAAATACTATTTTAATGTTCGAATAAATATTTTTGATTAAAAAAAAAAAAACGTTTTTACCAAGCTCACGGAACTGGGTCCCTCTGCAATTGGATCCTCGACTTCCTCATCCACAGACCACAGTCTGTTCGAATTGGCGGAAGCACTTCATCCTCAGTAACAATTAGTACGGGAGCACCTCAAGGCTGCGTGCTCAGCCTCCTGCTTTACTCACTCTATACCCATGACTGTGTAGCCGGACATAGTGCAAACTCCATCATCAAGTTCGCCAACGACACCACTGTTGTTGGATGAATTACAGATGGTGATGAGTCAGAGTATCGAAGTGAGATCGACCGACTGATCAAATGGTGCCAGCACAATAACCTGGCTCTCAACATCAGTAAGACCAAGGAACTGATTATGGACTTTGGTAGGGGAAGGATGAGGACCCACAATCGTGTTCACATCAATGGGACGATGGTGGAGAGGGTCAAAAACTTCAAATTCCTGGGCATGCATATTTCCGAAGATCTTTCCTGGACCCAGCACATCGATGCAATTATAATGAAGGCACATCAGCGACTTCCTGTGAAGATCACGGAGATTCGGCATGTTGAAGAGGATTCACCTGAATTTCTACAGGTGCACGGTAGAGAGCATTCTGACTGGTTGCATCGTGGCCTGGTTCGGCAACTTGAATGTCCAGGAGCGGAAAAGACTACAAAAAGTTGTGACCACTGCCTGGTCCATCACCGGCTTTGACCTCCCCACCGTTGAAGTGATCTATTGTAGTCGCTGCCTCAAAAAGGCAGCCAAAATCATCCAAAGACCCACACCATCCTGGCGACACACTCATTTCACCACTGCCATCAGGAAGAAGGTGCAGAAGCCTGAAAACTGTAATGTCCATGTTCAGGAACAGCCTCTTCCCCACAGCCATCAGGCTATTAAACACAACAACAAATAAGCTCTGAGCTCTGAACTGCAAAAGACTATATTATTATTGCACTATATTTGTTATTTATTGAACTTTTCTTTCTCTTCCCCTGTTATGTACTATATTTACATATTCACATATTCTGTTGTCCTGCAGCAAGTAAGAATTTCATTGTCCCATCCGGGACATATGACAATAAAACACTCTTGACTCTTGACTTGACTCTTGAAACTGCTGGAAGAACTCAGCGGATCAGGCAGTATTTGTGGAGTGAAATAGAGACCCAACATATCGGTTGGGTCAGTCTTGAAGAAGGATCCTGATCAAAAATGTTGTGTACCCATTTCCTTCCACAGATGCTGCCTGACATGCTGAGTTCTTCCTGCAGTTTATTTCTTGCCCAAATCTTTTTTTTAAATATTTGATTTTCATTATAAATAATTCTGGACACTCAAAATCTTCAAGCACATTCTCATTTTGACCAAATTGCATTTTTCATTGTGCAGAGATAAATGCCACTGACTTGGTAGCTGCTGGCATTTGTATTGAACCTGCCATGTGATATCTGAAAAGATTCTTGACAGTGGTATCACCAACAAGGCATGCATTGAATGCACAAGAATATGGTGTGTGTTAGCTTTAGTGCTCTTTGCAGACGTTAGAAGGTGAGCAACCTACAGTGAGACATGAAACCGGCCTGGTCTCCTGGTGGTCTTAAACAATGTTAAAAACAATAAAACAATGCAATGTGCTCCAGTTTTGTGAAAGTCATAGTATGTACATTCTTGGGTGGTCGTCATGTGAACAGTCATCTCATGAGGTGCATCTTTGATACTGGAAAAACAATAGATGTGCTAATGCAAATCAGCTGGGTTAGATCATGTTTTCTTGTTTTTGTGCATAAAAAGTGGATCTAACAGTCACTCCCAGTTGAGTATGTCATTTAGAGGTGTTGTCACTGCTGCAATGTAAAAATAAAATACCACCTGTTTCAGCCTGCTTTTCAATCCCAAGACAAGGCCTAAGATAGAAACAGTAGCTCTGATTGCATTTTAAACTCTGACATGCATAATTATTTAAACTCGAGTTGAGATTACTTTCAACGAATGCTCCCCTGATCTTATCAAATTCTCCCCATCATCTTATGAAACCAAAGATCCAGAAAGGGCTACACTCCTTGCAATGCTGATTGGCGCCACTTATGCGGCTTCTGGCAAAGTGGGTAAAAGCACTATTATGGTCTGGTTACCTAGCATTCTTAGGCCCCCTTCGGTCATGGCTGACCATGGGTGTCTCCAGGGTTGGAGGACGCCAGTGCGTGACTTTGTTTAACTTGGGGAGACTGCTGCACAGACAGCCACCACACGGTCCTTGATAGATCTGGGTCAGGATCCAGTGGCATGGAGTCCAAGACGACCGGAGACCCTTTTCTGCTGCAGTCGTCATCTGCTTTCCCAGCTGTTGTGATGCTCCACTAAGGTCAGCCATCATCCTCCGCCTGTTCCACCGTTGAGGTCTTGGTTGGATTGCTTTTTGTCAGAGTCCTCCCCCTCGACCTTACCGCCATGGATAGCCCTACTAGGAGCATAGCTCCAGACGGCATAGCTCTCAGGATCTCAGGACCACACAAGCTTCTCCACCACGACGTGACAATCCACGGAGAAGTTATACTTGGTTATACCTAGTATAACCAATAATTGATTACACTATTTTTTATTGTATATTTATTTGTCGTTGTTGTGTTAAAGTGCATGTAAAGCTGCAGCAAGCATTTCGCTGTTCTGTTCCTTAAGAATATGACAATTAACTCTTGACTCTTGACATCCAAGTACATTATTATTTCAAAACCCGTCCTATAGATAATGCCATTATTCAAACAAGCATTTGATTCTAAAATGATACCTTCCAATATATGAATTCCACATCAATGCCAAATATTAATATATGTATTCCAAATGCATCTGAAGATCCTCCTCTGCTATCTTAGAGAGGAGTTGACTTGTTGAAACTAAACTTTAGACATTTTGTAAACTAACATCTGCACTTCCTTGTGTGTCCATTATCATCTCTATTGAAATTATTCCTTCTCATTTTTTTGACAACACGTCTGTACCAGGCAAGTATCTCACAGACTAAAGACAAGTCCACTGTGTTGTAAAATCTAGCCATTTCAGCATTTCAAATCAAGTCAGTAGGATTACATCAGTCGAATTTTCGGCCAGCCAGCCCAGCCACATAGACTTTTGATATCTCATAATTGTTGGCCAAAGAAATCTGCTTGTGTGAATCATGATTCAATGCATTAAGATGCAGACATAGCAGGGCAACAGGCTCAGTATGCAGATTAGCTCTCAGGGAATTTCAGAACCGAGTGTTGCTGCTACATTATTTTGAGAGAGCGTCTTGCAATTGCACTTGAGCTCTTTAACATAATGTCAACGTTACTGATCAATGCACATCTAAAGTGAACATTTTGAAATGTTTAAAATGTGTAAACTCCATTAGCTTGCTTGTACTTTCATGTTCCTTTAATTTCTAGGATGTTATATTCTTGAGAGATTCTGTGCCCTTCAGTTTCCGCAACTCGATTAAGAGTGTCCTTTTTATATGCAGTAACACCAAAGAGAACTTTCAGAATAGAGCCATATATTTTACAATTACTTTTATTCTCTTTTTAATTATTTCAGCCTCTCCTTTCATTGTTGCCAGTGTAACCCAATTTTTCCTGTTCCGTTCCCAAAAGGTCAATAAATGAAGATAATCACTAGGATCCACTCAGATCCAATGCAGCGCCCCAGAGAATCCAGCACAGCAATTACTCCTTTATTTAACTGTGTTGCCCTCCAAATGATCCAGCAGAAATCGGCCTCTATGACTCTGCACCTTTCAAATAGTGATTGACTCATTTCTATTTCACACCGCTTATCTGCGTTTAATGCTTAATCCCACAGATAAGCAGCATTTATCTTCGTCTTAGTCTTGCAAGTTCTAACTGACTAGGCCTCAATGCTCTTTTGGAAAAGATCATTCTGAATTTCAGTCACTGTTTGTATAAAGAAGTGCTTCCTGATTTTGCTCCCGATTGCTCTAATGCTAATTTTAAGACTGTCCCACGTCCTGGATTCCCCAAGGGGGAGGGTAGTACCGGAAAATGTTAAAATTGCCAGCAAAGTCTTTGATGTTGAAGGTGACAAGTTCAGATTGACTGTGGCTTTGAACCTACAAACATTACAGCACAATGGACCAACTCAAATCAAGATGTGGACCATCTAACAGAAATCAAGTCCGCAATGATTCTGCACCATTCAAGTAGTGATTGGCTTATCTGTATTTCAACTCCATTTATCTGCCTTTAATTCTTAATCCCACAAATAGATTCCATTTATCCGTGATCCGGGACGTGATATAGTCATGGTTCACAGGGAAGCTATTCTGCCCTTTGAATGTGTTGATGCAGCTCCTCACCACCCCTCCATCTATTCCTCAGATTCCCACAAAAACTTTTTGTTCAAGTAATGATTAAGTTCCCTTTTGAGATGCCCAATTGCTGCATAAAACATTTTTACGTATGTCATCGTTAGCTCTTTTGCCAATCTGATTCTTGGTCCCCAACCATCTCAATCTTTTACTATCACACCTCTCTTTACCCTTCATTGCATTAAACTTTCTAGCCAGAAAAACATCTGCCTATTCTGTCTCAGGATTTCACATATTTTCTAAGGTGTGTAGCCCATACTATATGTGGTCAAACGTGAGCAAAACCAATGCTTTAATAAATGTCATCATAACTTGCTCACATTTGCCCTTGATGCTTTTATTTGTGTGTGTTTAACTGCTTTGTTAACCTATCCATCTACCCTTAAATATTTACCCTTGATATTACACTTTCATCCCTAGTTCTTACTGATCATGTGTTAAATGTGTTAAATGTTATATGCCACATTTGCCCACCTCACTAAACTCATTTTGTCATAAAGTCTATCACTATTATCCTCGCTTCCATGTTTTGTATATTCTGTAAACATTGAGACACCTCTAGTACACCCAAATTGTTGTTGATGTATACTTGGAAAACACATGTCCTGGGATTGACTCTTGAGAATCATCACTGCACCCTGCCTCCAGAACAGAAAAACAACTTTCCTGTTTCTAAACCAGTTTCCGGTCCATTCTGCCCCTTTTATTTTCTTTTGCTGACAAGCCTATTATGTGATACTTCAATAAAGTAGACCACATACATCACATCAACTATATCACCTTCATGAATCCTCCAGTTAACTCATCAAACAACTCGAATCAGGTTTGATAAATATATTATCTTTTACAGACCCCATGTTGGATTCCATTAATTCATTCATGCTTGATGTTAATTTTATCCACATTATTGTTTTGAAAAGTTTTTCCATCAGCAAAGTTGAACAGATTAGTTTTTTGTTGCTAATTTATACTTACTTCCTTTTTCAACTTGGTTCTGACATTTGTAATTCCCTGACACCACCTCTATCTCTCAGAATCATTGAAAGACTATGACGGGTACCTTTACCTTTATGTGATAATATGTGAATGCAAATTACTCACCAGATTTTTTTTAGAGATTAGAGTGTAGAGGAACAGCATAGAAATAGGCCGTTTAACCCTCTGTGACCCATCAATCACCCATCGGTACTAGTTCTATGTTATCCCACTTTCTCATTCACTCACTACACACGAGGGACAATTTAATTGAGGCCAATTAACGTACAAACCTGCACGTCTTTGGGATGTGGGAGGAAACCACAGCACCCGGAGGAAACCCACTCGGTCACAGGGAGAATGTTCAAACTCCACACAGACAGTACCAGTAGTTAAGATTGAACCTGGGTCTCTGGAGCTGTGAGCCATCAGCTGTACCAGCTGCGCCACTGTGCCACCCTTGCGCCACTGCTAAAGTTAACTAAATAGGCAAGGTACACTCCTGGGGACCAAAAGATAAAAAAAAACAAGGATTACGTGCTCATTGTTTGTCTTTTGTGATGCATGAGAAATTCATAATTAGCATAAGAATCTTAGCAAAATCAATGACCTTATGAGGTAAAAACTGAGAAAAAAATGCTGTACTTCCTTTTGAAAGGGCAATAAGTCTGAATCCAAAATTGAATGGGGAAAAATGGGCAACAGGGAAAGAATGAGCAGAACTTGGTTTAAATTGGGCCCATTTTGTGTTGTGTTGAAAATCACTGGAAAGAGTTAACATCACTTTTTTTTGCAGCATACAATCTGTGACTTTTTTTCAGTTCTTTAGTAGAGTGAGTAAAGAATGGACATATGGAAGTAGCTTCCTCCAGAGGTACAGCAGGCACAGTTTGTTTCTCATTTTGCATGTTGGCACAGTGGCAATCAGCTCCCAGGGAAAGGCAGTGCTTTCAAACATGAGTAATTGATGAATTGTATGTAATATGCAAATGCAAATGCATAAATCTCCTGAATGACAGCTTAATTTATGTGAGCCTTTAAGAATGCAGGATTAGATTTTAATTAAATATCTTCAAAGGCACCCTGACTTGTAAGTTTTTGGCCTCATTTTTGAGCATGTTTTTTATATTACATTGTTTGATAGAGTGGTTAGATTACTGAAATAACAAAATGGTACAAGTAAGATGCCGTGCGCCTCTTAATGTTATCTGATTGTGGGGTGTTGACATTCAGCTAAACAAAATGCAGCTACATAATAAGCTAACGGGAAGCACCTGTGCTTCTTCAGGAAAGAGCTCTTCTCAATTTTGACAATGCAAATTCATGTGCAACAAAAGAAGAAAATGTGTTTTATTCATCCTGAGGGATCCTTGGATCTCTTGTTAAGTTTGCCTCATGGAAAATAAGCACTATGTGCCTCAAATCTCAAAGGTCATCAGCTTTAGTGCAGTGATACATTTACTGTAGATCCCTTTCCAAAACAAAGCAGATGAAAATATCACAAACGGCACTGCACAAAGCTTTGCTTTCCAGGTGAGCACAGTTAGCCAGAGCCTTTGCCTTTCATCGCTCTTGGAAGTTGTAAATTTGCTTCAGAGTAATGGAAAGGTTACAACAGTAAGTTGGCAGTTCGAGATATGTTTTCAGTTTTCATCATTATTTTCTCAGAAGCACATTAGCACCGAGGGCTGGCAGGTGTTCTGGTTGACTATGAATGTTCATTTGGCACAACAACAGAAATCTGCCAAGAAGATGGCTTGGGATAAAGCAGTAGTGATAGTGGGAATCTCAGTCTTATCTGACAAGATTTACGTACAATATTAAAGCAGAGGTTGAACACATATCAGTTTATATTCTCTTAAATGCATACCTTCACAAAACAAAAACACTGCAATGTTTAATTGTACAATATTCACCTTAAGAGCAACATGTTTTAGCGTATAAGCACCCTGCACTCTTGTTATCAGTATGGAAGCCATGCATTTTTGATTCCTGCCACCAATGAAAAACCAAATGTACTTATGAAATGGATATATATTTGTCAACTAGAAGCAGCTCAAGTAATTGCTAAACCTTAAAAGATCTTGGTTTCTCTGAATAAGTACATATTTAATGCATGAAAATGAAAGGTAATTGACATAAAACTTTGTTTCTGTCTCCAAAATGTCACAAAGTGCCATGCTCATGCTCCAGCTTCCACGCAGCGACAAACTGTTTCAGTAAGCCTGGCTATTTTCCCCCTTAACAGACAGCTCCTTCATTGCAACAGTGACCACATCTCAAAAGTACCTCATTGGTTTAAAGTGCTTTGTGATCTTCTGGAGTTGCAAAAGTTATATTTTAATTATGAATAGCATTTTGTATGGACCCACTGGAGATTGCATTTTGTATGGACCCACTGGAGATTGCATTTTGTATGGACCCACTGGAGATTGCATTTTGTATGGACCCACTGGAGATTGCATTTTGTATGGACCCACTGGAGATTGCATTTTGTATGGACCCACTGGAGATTGCATTTTGTATGGACCCACTGGAGATTGCATTTTGTATGGACCCACTGGAGATTGCATTTTGTATGGACCCACTGGAGATTGCATTTTGTATGGACCCACTGGAGATTGCATTTTGTATGGACCCACTGGAGATTGCATTTTGGGGATTCTGAAGCACAGTATCCCAGTCAGTTGCTGAAATAGGTGTAACCATTCACATCATTACTGGGAGAGAGTTTAGAAACATAGAAAATAGGTGCAGGAGTAGGCCATTCGGCCCTTCGAGCCTGCACCGACCGCCATTCAATATGATCATGGCTGATCATCCAACTCAGTATCCTGTACCTGCTTTCCCTCCATACCCCCTGATCCCTTTAGCCACAAGGGCCACATCTAACCCTCTTAAATATAGCCAATGAACTGGCCTCAACTACATTCTGTGGCAGAGAGTTCCAGAGATTCACCACACTCTGTGTAAAAAATGTTTTTCTCATCTCAGTCCTAAAAGATTTCCCCTTTATCCTTAAACTGTGACCCCTTGTTCTGGACTTCCCCAACATCGGGAACAATCTTCCTGCATCTAGCCTGTCCAACCCCTTAAGAATTTTGTAAGTTTCTATAAGATCCCCCCTCAATCTTCTAAATTCTGAGGAGCTCATGGCTGGGCCAGGAATTCTGACTGAAATGCTGTAGGGTGAATAGACCATCAGATCTGCCCTGCTCAGAATTCTTTAGCACCGTGACTCCCAAATCGTTCATAATTACAACCTCCTAGTTATGACAGGAGGAAGAGTTCATTGCGAACCCTATCATTGTCATGATCACTACCACCTGTTTGTCTGTATCCAATCCCAACTCCCCTCCAAACCTACCTGAGGCTGATGCACAGAGCTGGGTTGGAGATGGGATGGCTCATATTGAACATACATGTGAGGATTGAGGATTATTTCCTGCTGATTCTCTGGCCTCTCATCAGCATGGGCCCATCACAAAACCTCCCATTATTTCCTAAATGGATCCTCGGGCCAGCTTAGGAATCCAGCCATGCTTCCAATATTAATCAAACGTCCTCCCACTACCCTGAGACATGGCATTGTCCATCAAGTACATTCATCCATTACATTTTTCAAGGAAAGTGAACTTCTTCTTAGATCAATTTTTCTGGTTTGTAATTTGCTTTTAAGATCAACGTTTTAAAAATTATCTTCCACTATGAATATAGAAATCCAGCTGGCAGCAATCAACAGTTTCCCACCTTTCATCATGGTTAAGTTGATTGAAATGATCTGTTCTGAGAGGTTTTATTAACTGCGGTGCTGGGCTGGGCTGGGCTGAGCTCCTTGTACATTCTGGGAAGGGTGGGCATCATTGTGTAAAATGACTGGATGGCTTTCTACCCAACTGAAAGGATAAATGTAATTTCTCACCATTGAGATTTGCCATTTTTCCCCCATTCTGGGAAATTTTAACCAATATATTTTCATCCAGTTCAAGGTTAGTTACATTGCCTAACAGGTGTGAAAATATACATTTTGCATCTGCCCCACAAAAGTAAAGTGAGCTTCTGTTTTTAAGCTTTCATTTATATGATTACTGTATAAAGGAGGTAATTTCTAAGTCCTAGTTCACACACCCCTGCTGAATTGAACAGCAGAGCTATGATATGCAATTAATGATTTACATACCTTGCATGCCAAAAGACTCCTGCCTACAAATATACTTTGTGTTTAACTGGTCCTAAAAATCTTTCATGCAGCCATAAAATATATATTGTGTGTGATTTTTTTCCCCTTATTCTGATGCACAGAAGCACATTGATCAGTTGGCAGCAACACCACATGACAAACTTTGCAGCTTATGCCTTTCTTTCAGTAGTAAAGGGCTGACCAAATACATACCGGGTTTTCAGATTATGAAGTCATGTAACAGCAATTCATCAAGGTGTCAGCTAGGCTTGATCGGTGTTAGATATATTCGCTATTTAGCCAAGAAATATGCCTGAATAGATTAAGGTTTAATTAATGTTTTGGGACCTTTTCAGACTGATAACTACTATTTAAAATTGTATTTTAAATCTTGGGGAGACAAAAAATAATGAGATTAAAAGCCAGCACAGCTTGTTTCTATTTATAATAAAGATTGCAGGTAATGGTCCAAATGTAATGCAGCCTTTGTTTTAGTGCCACAGTTTACATAGCTACTGTTAAATGGTAATGTTCAAATCCTGGTCCTAAATAAAAAGTAAATGGGTTGCATGGTCTTGAATTTATGTAAAACCCAATCGTGTGAATCCTAATACAACACACTTTTGTTTTACTAGCAAAAAAGTACAGAAGAAATAGATAATAAATCAGTAAATCTGTTTCATGTGAATGCGTTCCATGGAAAAGAAAATTGTTGCAAACATGTACTTGAAAGCTGCTGGATGATGTTTATTTACTGGAATCGATTTGTTTATGTGATTATGCTGTAATTTTTGTAAAGCATTGGTGAGAAAATTTCAATGATGGTGTGCTACAAAATATTTTGTCTTTTTGCAGTTTGATGCACCATTTATTTAGGTAATAAGGACTTGAAAAGAAATGGCTTTATTATATATTTTACTGTATTAGAACATAAATTGAAGACAAGTTGGATTACTGGGTAAATCTGCAATATTAACACCAAATGCTGAGCATTTTTATATTTAGTTTATAACTTTGTGTCCTCATTTTGCTATGAGGATACTTGCATTGCTCCCAAGATTTCTTATCGGCCTTTGTATTAGAATTCTTTGTAGCCAATGCCTAGTGCGTTTCGCAGCATATGTGAGGCCAACGCGGGAAACGACTGCCTATCTCTGTAACTAATCAAATTGAAGGACTGTGAAAAGAACAGAGCAAGTCTCAAATCAGAATATTTAATTCAATTCCAATTGGTACAGCAAGTGAAATTAAAAAAGGAAAGAAAAATTGGATTGTTAGTGTTAACAGAGTCCAAAAATATTAAAACTAATTAAAATATTCTACTACTGTTCTTCAATCCCCCAAATAATTTTAATCTGGTGACATAATGCCCTATAATTGATACTTTCCTCAGTCCATTTGTGGAAGTTTGTCAGAGTATATGGTGAATAAGCTGAATCTTCTTGAAATTGTCAGAAGTTAGAGGGGCTAACATTACTTTTTAATGATTACATTGATGTGCTGGGCTCAGGACAGGTCAACTGAAATGTTAACGTTGAGGAATTTGATGCTGCTAACATCTCTACCACTGACACACCAATGATAACTGGCTCAGGGTCTCTCGACTTCCCTTTTATGAAGTCACTGGTTGGTTCCTTGGTTTTGTTGGTGTTGAGCATCACTGATCGAGATGTTTTATTCTCTTTCCTGTACGCTGTGTCATCATCATCTGTGACTTGGCCAACATCAGCAACTTTATAAGATGTAATTGAAGCTGTGTTTAGACGCACAGTCATATGTGGAAAGTTAGTAGAGCAGAAGGCTAAGTACACAGCCCGACGTGCACCTGTGTTAATGATTGAGGTCTGCCGATGAGGAAGTGAAGAATCCAGTTACAGAGGGAAGTCTAGGGGCCCAGGTCGTGGACCATGGTGGTGAATTTGGAGATGGTGATTGTGTCAATGCCGAGATGTACTCAATAACAATGTGATATATTCATTCCTGTTGTCCAGATGCATCATATAGAATAGATCCACTATCCAAGAACACAAGAAAATATGACCAGGATTAGGCCATCAAACAGCTCAAGCCATTTAATATGATCATAGCTGATCTATGCTGACCTCAACCCCCCGTCATTAGCCTCAGCTGAATAATGTAGCATTTTCAGGAGCATGGCAACTTGGACAGCAGCTTACTGATTTCTGGCCTTAACTGCATCTGTTAAGTTGCCGGATTTGTCATCTGATATATATGTTAATAACACTGAGTGTTGATTGACTCATAAATTTTTCCAACTCCGTTTTTGGCTGAAAAACCTTTGTTTTGCCTTTCTCCTAATTTACACAGTTCTTCTTCTTTCTGTTTAGATATTTTATTAATTTCATATAGTATTTTCCAGATTGAGAGATTGGGCAAGTGACTATATCTCAGAACCTTCTTCAAGAGATCTATCTGCTTAACAATGGATTCATTTGCTGGATGATTTTTGTTTTGTGTGGACTTGGGTTGATTCGCTCTCTGTGGAGACCAGTCTTATCCTGACGGCATGAGGATCAGTCTAATCCATTGAGCAGCAACTCAATGGAGTAGGAATGGTGATTCAGATGCTAGATCGGTATAGGTGTTTGGGGATGGGAGAATGGCTTGCGAGACCAAATTGGTAGTGATTTGGACAATGGGTTAGGAGGTAGATTTTTCACAGCAATGGTTAGTGGGTTGGGCATGTGAATAGTGGAAGGGGGATTGGTGAAGTTCAGAATGTGGTGGCATGGTGGTAAGGCACATAAGGAAGAGTTGTTCTAACATTAAGCATCTGACTTAAAGTTGGCCCACAGGAGGCAGGTGTCAAGCACCAAACTCCAAGGCGTAAGACCCTTGAACCTGCTTAGGTAAGTCCCCTTTAAGTAAAAATGAGATGGGCTTCAAAGCATTGTTAAGGCCTGTACCTTCTTTTGACCATATATGCATGGTCCTAAATCACAGAAGTGACATGCAGGTGTGTGCTGCTCTTGCGTAGTCTGGGCTATGCATATTAGCCGCGCGAATGTTTCACAAGAAAACAATATGGGACATGATAGAGCCTGCAGTAAGTAAAAACTTTTCCCTTGCAAATTAAATATTTTTTATGTTGAAATTATATCATGCAGGATAGAAAAATGTACGCCAACCAAAGTCTGCATATTCTCATAAACTTCTCCAAGGGATATTTAGCGTTGGTATAATGTTGTTAGGTGTTTTTAAATCCCCGAATGTATGCATGGAGACTTGAGTTTAAATTAAAATTAAAACTGGGACCTCCTTAAGGATTTTCCAATACCATGTAAATGCAATTGACTGTTTCATTCTATCAAGCCTCATTATGTGTTGTGTTATTAGCGGCTTGTAGAATTATTCATTAATATTTCACCATCTCAATAGCCAATGTATGATTTACAATCTCAAGATAGGGGAAATACATTAGACTTCTTTAAATTAAAATTTGTATTATTAATTATTGTAAACATTTATGATTATTCTTATTTATTTTTTCTAAGGGTTCTAGTTGGTTAAGTCAAAATCTTTATATTACTCTATTTCTTCTTTGACTGCATCCCAAGGTGTTTTTTCTAGTATATTTAGTGAGGCAGAGCAAAAATATTCCCAATATGTTGGTCATTAGAAAGTGTCATGGGTGTTCAAGAGTTTGTGGATTGTGAAAAGATCAAAATCAAGATGCAAGTGTTACTAGACGATTCACTGTAATGAGAAGGAAATGTTTATACCTAATTAGACATGCTTTAATGGTAAAGAGGGCTCATGTAAGTTATTTGGTTATAGTCCTTGCTCGCTACAGCTTGCTCTCAAATTGAATGAGTAAACAAGTGAAAAACTGTCTCTGATAAACTGGACATCATGTACTGGGTCCATTTTGTGCAATAAAACAGTGTTTGCTTGTACACTCGTTGCAATAAATAACACAAAGTATCAAGTTAAGAGGTTGAACAACCACAAATGTGATTAATGTTGATTGTTCATTAAGCATCGATGGCACTGCTTGGCTATAATCAGATTAGTTGTGCAATAGAGTGCATTTGTTCTGCAGTCTGATTGTTTCGCCATCAGCGAGTCAAAGTGTCATGTTGCTTGTGACTGGATAAGTTTTTCCATGTTTTTTTATTAAAGCAAGTAAAACGGTTGATATGAAGTGTAACTAGTAAAACTAAAGCAATGCACTGTAACAGGATGGAGATGTCACAACATTTTGGTCTCAATTAAACTCTGACCAGGCAAGGATGCACCATCTCTGACTGTAAAGGCACCCTCAGCTTTGCATTATAGCTCTGATTTCCCAGGACTGTCCGAATTCTCCCCAGTCAGGGCAAACTATAGACAGGCAAAATTTACCAGCAGCTTGCCCAGCAATCTCTGAGGAAGGCCTAATCCGATTTTGGTGATTGTTGTGCTGTGGACAAGTGGACCACAAGCTTGAAGAAGACATTCCTGCCCTTATTGGATTTTAATCTCTGAAGGAAGGTTGGGAAGAAGGTGGAGAAGGGGTGGGTATTCAAGGTGTTATCATCCTTACTTTTTTGCATACCCTTCATTTATTTGTTCTATATCTCTCTATATCACCGTCTATATCTCTCGTTTCTCTTTCCCCTGACTCTCAGTCTGAAGAAGGGTCTCGACCCAAAACATCACCTATTCCTTTTCTCCAGAGATGCTGTCTGACCCGCTGAGTTACTCCAATTTTTTGTGTCTATCTTCGACATTAACACAGGTCAGGTTGTAGCAATAACCCCTTTGCCCGTGACAGGTAATTCCTCAAATATTTATTTGAAGGAATTAAATAAAACTGCTTTCATGCCACTTGCCAACCGTTATAAGCTACTATTAAATTAAAATTAACAAGGGAGACCCATATATGTAGCTCGGTCAGAAATATATTTATGTAATGAAAAATTATCACCCAAACAAACCAGTTTAATAATTATCACATTTGTATTCGATCATCACAAACTGGGATACAAGATGGAGTGTGGTGGGGGTAGGGGTGATTGTGGGCAATCTTTTCAGAATTCATAGAAACTAATTTATTCCAGAAAACTCTGGAAACCTTAGTTGATCAGTTAGAAATAGTTCATGTATGCCACGAGGATGACTAGAAACCTAAGCATCCTTCAGATTAAAAAAAAATGCTGCTAATTTTAAAAGAAGCTAAAAATTCATTCACCAGTATGCAAGCAGCTACCAGTGGTCTATTCGAGCCAAAAGAGTGCTCCTCTGGTAGATGGAAACCAGGGAATGTCTCTGCTTACCTTAGGGAATATTTAACTTAAAATGTACACAATTCATCTGGGATATGTTGGTTATCAGAGGAAAAATTAAAATTGAAGTCTCACCCGACTGCTTTTTTCCATATATATTCTAGTCGGATTCATTATAGATTAACAAGAGATTATAACTGTTGAGTTAACTGGCGTTACTTAAAATGCATTGGTTGCAGGTGAAGAAGAATATTAGGCGACTTTCACTTAACAAATTATATTTAGGGCAAAGTGCCAACGATAGATGATTAATTCTTATTATATTTCAAATAAACCTTTATATACAAGGGCTTTAGCTGAGTGAATTGAACATTTAGTGTTAGTATCATTATAAAATATGTTTATCCATGTGAAGTCTAGTGAAGGTTAAAGATGTACTTTATTTTTCTGTTTGTTGAAGCACTCAGCATTGCAGATAATTGCCTGTTCATTTGGTTGTTAAGAACTCAAAATAAAACACCATTCCCTTTGGACAAGTACATCATGGAGCATATTATTCACTTTGTGATATCAGAATTATTGTAGTCAGAGATTATGCATAGAGGCCAGTAATTCAGAGTCTGTAAAAGCTCTGTCTGTTTAGAAATTTAACAATAGTGGAATTACATTCACAATAGGGCAGTCTGAATTCTGGGTGTTATTGTGCTCTTTTATGCTTATCTCAAGAACAGCTGTGTATTTCTCAAAATGTTCCTTCCTGGTTGCATTAGAGTCTTCATTATTTAAAAACAAGAAGTTCAAATTCTTTCAGTTGTCATTAAGAAGAGAACTGTGGTGAGGTTAGTAATGACCATTAATGGCTCATTTCTGCACTGGCACAAGTCCTACCGATTGAAACAGCTCAGTCAGAATTTCTCCATTGCACTAGATGATGTGAAATGATTGTATTTCGTTGAACCTTTTCCTTTGTTCCACTAGTTTGTCAAAGTGCACGGGTCAGAATTTTTTTACAGGCTTTTAAATTCTGCTTCCTGCTTGGAAAGAGTCCATATTTCTGGATTTATTGATTGATTAGTAGATTATTTTGTTTGCTCTCTCCTCACAAAATGTTCAAGTTGCAATGATAACACTGTTTTCCTTTGAATGAGGAAGCCGTTAATATTTATCTGTTTCTGCGAACTTATCAGATCTTAAATGCATAGATTGGGGCCGGGACACCTTTGAGGATCAAGGCAGTCTCGAGTTTAAGTTTATTGTGGGTATCCAAAGTTACCTGGTAAGTCCTAAAGACATTATAGGAGCACCTTTCTAAATGAAAGGAAACACAAGCTGTAATTAGTTTGCTAAATGTTCTGATTTACAGAACCCATCATGGAGCATTTGTATTGATTCTCTTCAGTGGCTAAGGACTGGAGCTTTGGGAGGGGTAAGGCCAAAGAGAGCTCAGTTGAAATGTGCCCACTCCTTATCACCGTTGTCAGAATGATTGGCCTCTTAGGAGAATGCAAACTGGTCATGGGCTTTCTCCAGTCTCTACTGATCAGTTAAAACACTCACTAGAAAAAGTATTGTTTGATGGCCAGTGAAGAGAACAGTCACGTTGACGCTGATCTGCCAGCAATGGTTGATGATCTGGAGAGAATATTGAGTTTCACAGGCTTGCTAATACAGATAGATATTCATTAAGCAAGCTGCTCGTGGAAATGTAAGAGAAATTCTCAGAACCGATCCCTTTTGCCCCATCCCTGATCCTTTTAACATTAATGTTGAAACAGGTGTTTTACAATAATAGTATAGATGTTGAATCTGCCTCTTGAGCTGAAACCTGTTTTGTGATGTTTTATTTTGTCAAAACATATTTGAAGCACATTTGCCTGACCAAGTAAATTCTCCAGACTGTCTTGTTGAGTCTCATTGTCTGTACTCGTTCTCACCTAACAAACAGCCTGTTTCCTTTATCTTTGTTACTTTTTTGCATATCTTTTATTCATTTGTTCTATATCTCTCTATATCACCATCAAAATCTCTTGTTTCTCTTTCCCCGGACTCTCAGTCTGAAGAAGGGTCTCGACTCGAAAAGTCACCAATTTCTTTTCTCTAGAGATTCTGTCTGACCCGCTGAGTTACTCCAGCGTTTTGTGTCTATCCTCTGTTTGTCTGGCAACTTGCAATCATACTGTGCCTGAAAGTTGGTAAATCACAAGGTGCAAGGTAAGGGAGGAAAGAATATTGGGAAGCAATGGTTTGGGGAATGAGTTCCAAGAATAGGAGCTTGGCTCCTAATATGGAATGATGAAAATCAACGACGGACTCTCTTTTTAAAATAAATGTCAATAACAGCTGACGGGAGTTTTGATTTCCCATGACTGGAGCTGATTACTAAGATTTGTAAGTCAGAAATTCTTCAATTTTTCCTAATTCCCTGGGGCAGAATGTTGAACTTTATCATAATGGGTAATGCCCCTGGGAGTGTGGACACAGTTCATCCACTTGGTGAGTCGTGAGTGTGAAGGGAGAAAGTGATACTTATGGGCACAAATCTAACCTGCACTATCTATTGTGTTCTCTCTGCACTGTTTGTTCATAATAATGAGGACATTCCACCATCACTCACTTGAAGGAAAGGGTGAATCAAAAATACCATTTTCCCTTTAATTATTTTAGTTTACTGAACCACATTCAAGAAGCTCCATCACATTCCAATCAATTCTACTTACAATTTATATGTTCAAGTCATGTAACAGCTTCATGTTGTTCCCATTCAGTCCTAATCTAAAATATTGCAAAGTATATCTGGAGATGATTTTAAGCACTATGTGTCATTGTGATCATTATGTAATGGAGCCTGCTCTGTAGCTGATTCAGAAAATACTTAAACGTTACATTGGAATACTTCTGATTTGTACATATATACTGGCTTAGTGTTGAATATTGTCAGGAGATCTACAAAGTTGATTCTTTAGGACATGTTCTTCCATAAAAATAAACAATTTTGAGAGCTTTCTTGAAGGACTGTAAATGGGTGAAATTATTAGAAATGAATTTGATCTACATTAATAACCAATTTTGTGGTTTTTACCACAGATCATCTACATTCCAATGGGATATTCTTAAAATTAGGGCAGACAATATGTTAGATGTGATTTGTGTTTGAAACTCTTCAAGCATTTCCACTGCTTTGGCTGCTGTTGCACTTGAGTAAATGAGCCAATTTTTTGGAAATGCCATCCTTCCATTGGCAATGGTTTTAGACACAAATGTTCATCAAGTGTGGAGCTTTGCTTAATATTCCTAATGCATGAATATACATAGGTCTCTTGTGGACATTTTTTTAAACAAAAAAATTCGGTGAAAATTCTGTTCTCAATTAAAAAAAATTATAGTAAAAAATATTTAATGGACATGATATAATAGGAGAATCAGTTGCAGATTACATGCGTGTTACCATAGGACAGGAGCATTGTAAGCTGCAGAATTAATCTATTCATGGGTTTCAGGGACACCATACTTCTTTAGGTATGTGTTATTAATTTTAAATTCTGCACATCAGTTGAGCAATTAAAATTCTGACCAAAGATAAAAGTCATGCTACAACTGTTCACTCTCATCATTCTGGACTGTCTGGAGCTCCCCTGACACTCGATGGCAAAATCACATTTGTGACTCCTGAGCCTCCTGCCTCCTGCACAACCTCCACATGGGGATACAAGCTGGAAGACAAGTGAAAAAGAGATAAAAACAGAAGACGCTGGAAATACACTGGAGGTCAGATGAAACCAAGTCTCATGGAATCTTTTACTGCGTCTCGTGCAGTTTAATGCATTGCAAAGCTATCATTCTGTTGAAATGTGATGTATTTGGTGAGACCTGCCATTATTGGTGCTCCAGAATACCTTTACAGGAGGTCCACTGAACACCATGCCTGCTAGCTAAAATTAATGTTGAAGCAATAATCGCAGTATCAGGAAACCGATGAACGAGAAGACGGTTTAAGTAATCGGGTACTATAAAGTTAATCAATCAAATTAGTTCATTAATATTTGGTATTCATCCACACCAATCGTTCATGCAACATTACAACATTTTCTTTATATGTCATGTATAAGTTTATCTATTAGACAGCTGGGCATAGTGTTACGATATGATGTACAAGAACTGCTTTCTCACAATTCATTCTCTAAGGACCAAATGTTGAACACCTGATTGCAATATTGGACTACACTTTGGGAGATGTACCATAATGGTTGACTGATTATGCCATGGTGTTCAATGATAAAGGGATTAAAAGCACCAACAACATTTAACACATCAAAAAATGATTCCTGTATTTCTTATGTGGGTAGCACAGTACCTTGCATTTTAATGCTGGCTGGACCTGAGTGACAGTTAATGGTTGAGTGATAGTTGATAGTTGACTGGATTCATAGTGACCGCATTTGCAAACTTGCTGCAGGTGTCCTTCATCCAAGTGATGATGCCGTCCTGTTGACATGAACAACCAATGCCCCAGAACCAGGGGCCACAGTTTAAGAATAAGGGCCATTTAGAACGGAGACGAGGAAACACTTTTTCTCACAGAGAGTTGTGAGTCTGTGGAATTCTCTGCCTCAGACGGCGGTGGAGGCCGTTTCTCTGGAAACCTTCAAGAGAGAGCTAGATAGGGCTCTTAAAGATAGTTGAGTTAGGGGATATGGGGAGAATGTAGGAGCGGGGTACTGATTGGGGATGATCAGCCATGATCACATTGAATAGCAGTGCTGGCTCGAAGGACCAAATGGCCTACTCCTGCACCTATTGTCTATTGTCTATTGATGGACCATTGCTGGGCCATTTCCTAATAGAAGCGGTCAGGGTCAGCTGAACTCCCCAATACTCCATTAATCTCATGGGACAAAATAAAAGCAAGTTTACCCTCAAGTTAAAATGACAAAAGATTTTCACTGAAGCATGGAACTATCTTTTCAATAATGCAAACCTCTTTCAAAGATAGTTTTAAAGCTCCAAGCCAAGACATGGTTCAGTTGTGAATGGTACAATGCAGGCTGAGATCATACATGATGCAGTATAAATAGTAATATTCCAAATGAGCACAGTGAGAAATGTTAAATCCAGCTCATTTCTGAGAAATCTGTGGATGACGCTCTTTGAAATAATTGGGAGGGGGAGCTGGATTCAGTTCACAAGCCAGATTTGTGTAGTATCCACTCGCTATCCATCCTTATTATCTGGGTTGGACGTGAAGGATCAATCTAGCTGACTTTCTAAACCCCAGGGTAAAGATGGCCAGGTCCAGATGGTCAGTAGGCCTAGATGTAGCATGTTAGCACAATAATGGTAGGTGACATGGAAGAAGCTGCTGATCAGATTGCCATGGTTTTGACCCTGGACAATGCAGATTGTTTGTTGAACTGAGGAATGACAGGATGCAGAAGGGGCAGGTTTGTGAGGAGATGGCCTGGCCAGTTTTGTGAAAACTGAGAGGAACAATATGCGACTGAGTTGCAACTGACAACTTCTCCCAATGGTTGGTGAGTGTGGTGCAGGAAATTACAGATGTTTGTAAGAGGCAGGGAATCAGCAACAGAATAAAGTAGCAAGGGGGAAGAAAAAGAACATTCATGTCCTCTGAAGAGCTGTTTATATCAAATGTCATTGTAGGCTATGAACACAAATCTGTGATGGTATATTGTGCTGGTATACACCACTTTTTCTCATCTCTACAGCTGGGAATTCATTTCTTAAAGCATTCCTACCACCTATAGGGCATGTCAGGAGTGTGGGGGAATGTTTTCTGTTTGTTTAGATGACTACATCTCCAAGAATGCTCAAACAGTTTGACACCATCTAGGATACATAGATACATAGAAACATAGAAACATAGAAAATAGGTGCAGGAGTAGGCCATTCGGCCCTTCGAGCCTGCACCGCCATTCAATATGATCATGGCTGATCATCCAACTCAGTATCCTGTACCTGCCTTCTCTCCATACCCCCTGATCCCTTTAGCCACAAGGGCCACATCTAACTCCCTCTTAAATATAGCCAATGAACTGGCCTCAACTACCTTCTGTGGCAGAGAGTTCCAGAGATTCATCATCTTGGTCCTAAAGGATTTCCCCTTAATCCTTAAACTGTGACCCCTTGTCCTGGACTTCCCCAACATCGGGAACAATCTTCCTGCATCTAGCCTGTCCAACCCCTTAAGAATTTTGTAAGTTTCTATAAGATCCCCCCTCAATCTTCTAAATTCTAGCGAGTACAAGCCGAGTCTATCCAGTCTTTCTTCATATGAAAGTCCTGATATCCCAGGAATCAATCTGGTGAACCTTCTCTGTACTCCCTCTATGGCAAGAATGTCTTTCCTCAGATTTGGAGACCAAAACTGTATGCAATACTCCAGGTGTGGTCTCACCAAGACCCTGTACAACTGCAGTAGAACCTCCCTGCTCCTATACTCAAATCCTTTTGCTATGAATGCTAACATACCATTCGCTTTCTTCACTGCCTGCTGTACCTGCATGCCTACTTTCAATGACTGGTGTACCATGACACCCAGGTCTCGTTGCATCTCCCCTTTTCCTAATCGGCCTCCATTTAGATAATAGTCTAATACATAATAGTCAAATACATGGTCAAATACATAATAGTCTAATACATAGAAAATACATGGAAATACATAGAAAATAGGTGCAGGAGTAGGCCATTCAGCCCTTCGAGCCAGCACCGCCATTCAATGAGATCATGGCTGATCATCCACAATCAGTACCCTGTTCCTGCCTTCTCCCCATATCCTTTGATTCCACTAGCCCTAAGTGCTCCATCTAACTCTCTTTTGAATGCATCCAGTGAATCGGCCTCCAATCCAGTGAATCGGCCTCCAAGGCAGAGAATTCTACATATTCACAACTCTGGGTGAAAACGTTTTTCTTCATCTCAGTTCTAAATGACCTACCCCTTATTCTTAAACTGTGGCCCCTGGTTCTGGACTCCCCCAACATCGGGAACATGTTTCCTGCATCTAGCGTGTCCAATCCCTTAATAATTTTATGTGTTTCTATAAGATCCCCGTCTTCCTTCTAAATTCCGGGGAATACAAGCCCAGTCGTTCCATTCTTTCATCATATGACAGTCCCGCCATCCCGGGAATTAACCTCATGAACCTATGCTGCACTCCCTCAATAGCCAGAATGTCTCAAATTCCTCAAATTAGGAAAACAAAAATGCATACAAACTCCAGGTGTGGACCTACCAGGACCCTATACAACTGCAGAAGGACCACTTTGCTCCTATACTCAAATCCTCTTGTTATGAAGGCCAACATGCCCTTAGCTTTCTTCACTGCCTACTGTACCCACATGCTTACTTTCAGTGACTGATATACAAGGACACCTAGGTCTTGTTGCACTTCCCCTTTTCCTAATCTGATACCATTCAGATAATAATCTGCCTGCTTATTCATTCCACCAAAGTCGATAACCTCACATTTATCCACATTATACTGCATTTGCCATGCATCTGCCCACTCACCCAACCTATCCAAGTCACCCTGCATCCTCATAACATCCTCTTTACAGTTTACACTACCACCCAGCTCTGAGTCATCTGCAAATTTACTAATGTTACTTTTAATCCCTTCATCTAAATCATAAATATGTATTGTAAATAGCTGCGGTCCAGCACTGAGCCTTGCGGCACCCCACTAGTCACTACCTGCCATTCTGAAAGGGACCCGTTAATTCCTACTCTTTGTTTCCTGTCTGCCAACCAATTCTCTATCTGTCAATACCCTACCCCCAATATCATGTGCCCACTAATTTTGCCCACTAATTTCCTGTGTGGTACCTTATCAAAGGCTTTCTGAGTCCAGTTACACCACATCCACTGGCTCTCCCTTATCTATTTTACTTGTTACATCCTCAAAAAATTCCAGAAGATTAGTCAAGCAAGATTTCCCCTTCATAAATCCATGCTGACTTGGGTCGATCCTGTTACTGTTATCCAAATGCATTATTACATCTTTAATAATTGACTCCAGCATCTTCCCCACCACCGATGTCAGGCTAACTGGTCTATAATTCCCTGCTTTCTCTCTCCTTTCTTATAAAGTGGGATAACATTAGCTACCCTCCAATCTACAGGAACTGATCCAGTATGGGAAGAACATTGGAAAATGATCACCAACGATAAAGTGAGCCACTTAACTTAAATCCAGTCCATCACCTTAAACATTCACTGCTTCCACTGCAATGTAGCTGTAATAACTACCATCAACAAGCCTCCATGCACTTCTTGGATATCATCTACTCAACCATCATACTTAACTTTCTTGAATAACAAGGATGGCTGATGCATGGGAAAACCACCTCCAACTTGCAAAGATTTCACAAATCTTTCATTATTACAGGGTCTAAATCTTGGATTTCCCTACTCAACAGCACCTTGGGAGTACTGTATTTTCACATGATCAAGTGCAGTATTTCAAAAGGGGGCTCACCCCACCAACCTTCTTCTCTTCACAAGGACAATTGGACATGGACAATAAATGGTGGCCTTGCCAGTGATATCCATATCAAATAAACAAATGAAAAGAATCAATAACTACAAAGATGAGGGCCAGTTCAGTGTTGTTTTCGGTCATGACCCCAGCACTAATTGCACAAGCTCAACTTCAATCACACTGAACCAAATCATTAAGCAGAACATTGACACACTGCATAAAATTTGTACTGTGATTGTAAAAATAGGCCCAGAAAGGTGGTTACCTTCAGTAGGAAAGAGAAAGTTGTGTTTCTTATCTATCTACTTAACAATGGAATTGGTTCCACTTGCAATACCAGGAAAGTTTAATAGCAACCTTGTATCACCAAAGCTAGCCAGATTTTATGAGTTTTATGCAGAAACTTATTTTTTAAAAGGACTCATTAAATCTGCTCATCTAAAAAAAGTTTGTTTGCATCCTCTTGCTTTTGACAGTTTAAATAACTTTCATTACCTTTACTACATTCCTAATCTGTGAAAGCAATGTTTTATCAGGACACTTGTTTCATTCTGTTGAGAATTTCAGATACAAATTATTTTGAGCGAATATCTTTTTGCACAGTTTGCAGTCTCTTTTCCAATAATGCATGAAAATGAACACTATTGATCTACTTGGGGATTTATGATTGCGATTGTTTTGCTGCAGGGGATTCTGCACAAATGTGATCTTCAGGCAGTTGGAATAAAATTATTAATCCCTGACCAAGTCAGTGATGTATTTACAACTTATCTGGTAAAATTGCTTTCACTTTCATCTTTCATTCTTCCCATCCTCCAATTTGTCTAAAGTTCATGCAAACATGAAATATTTCCATTTTTCTTTTATGAATCTCATTTAAAACACTTGGACAAGCCTGACTTTTTTTTACTGTGATCTGAACAATCGTTTCTAATTCCAATCTCATTTACAGGAACCCCCTCGTGCTTTTAAAACCAATTCAAAACAGATCAGGATTATTTTCTAAATTCCTTTTCTGTGGGAAAATGCATTCCTTAATCCGATTCTTTGAATAATAAACACATTTTAATATTAAGACTATAATTTTAAGATAAGTGTGCTTATACAGAGTTAATTTCACTTGGGAGCGAACCATTTAATATCCATTCTGACCTGATCGTCGATGAAAGCCATTGTATCATTTGGAAACTTTTACATTTTCTATTATTTTTAGATCTTTGCATTAATAAAATTATGCAGCACAATTTGAAACCAAATTGTGCTATATTTCTTGCATTTATTTTGAAATCAATAGCCATTAACAAGTCCCACTTGTGGAATAAAGGCATTTAATTTAACATGCTCTAGTAATAAAATCTCTTCGATTATGAATAATGTTGAAGGAAGATTTGGTTCAGACGTGCTGTTCCGTTTTCCACCTCACTGTTTCCTATCCTCCCAAACAAGCAGAAAGGGTACAGTGACATAGTGGTCAACTAGAATTTAGAGGCCTAAATTATTGACATGGAGCCAGGATTCAGAATCCCATCACACAGCTGAAGAATTTATTTTGAAGTAATTTAGAAAATCCAAAATAAAAAGCTAATGATAGTAATGGTGACCATGAACAACTAGATTGTTGTAAAAATCCATTTTGTTCACTCTTGTCCTTTTGGGAAACAGATCAGTCATCCACTCCTGGTCTGACGTCTATGAGACTCCAGACCCACAACAACGAGATCTCCGTCTGAAATGGCCTAGCAAGCTGCTTGGTTTCGGGACAATCGAATATATCTAAAGACACGGTGGGAAGCTAGAGAATAAATTGACTGAGATATATTAATCATCATTAGATATGGGTGAGGTGCTGGAAGACGGGGGGTGGGGGGACTAGTGAGCCTATCATCTGTAGTAGGCAAGTTACTGGAGTGTATTCTGAGAGATAAGATATATATGCATTTGGTTAGGCAGGGGTTGATTAGGAATAGTCAACATGGTTCAGTGCATAGGAGATTGTGTCTCACTAAAGAGGTTTATAAGGGCAGAGCCATAGGCATTGTCTATATGGATTACAGCAGGGCATTTGATAAGATACAACACGGTAGTCTGCTCTAGAAGGTTAGATCACACAGGATCCAGGGAGAGCTAGCTGACTGGATAGAAAATTACCTTAATGGGAGGAAGCAAAAGATAATGGTAGAAAGTTGTTTTTCGGACTGGAGGCCTGTGACTAGTTGCGTGCCTCAGGGATCAGTGTTGGGTCTATAGCTGTTTGTGGTTTGTATCGACTATTTGGGTGAAAATGTTCAAAGTATGATTAGTAAATTTGCAGATGACACTAAAGTGGAATTATAGATAGTGTAGATAGTTATAAAAAATTATAGTAGCATCTTGGTCAGTTGGGCAAGTGGGCGGAGGAATGGTTAATGGAGTTTAATGCATGTAAAGTGCGAGGTGTTACATTTTGGTAAGTCAAACCAGGGCAGTACCTTCACAGTAATTGTCGGGGCTCTGGGAAGTGTTGTAAAGCAGAGGGCTCTATGAGTGCAGTTACATAGTTCCTGAAAGTGGTGTCACAGGTAGATAGGGTGATCAAGAAGGTTTATGGTACATTGGCCTTCATCAGTTGGGGTATTGAGTATAGATTTTTGGATGTTTTATTAAAGCTGAACAAGATATTGCTGAGGCCACATTTGGAGTGTTGTGTTAAATTTTTGTCACCCTGCTGTAGGAAATATGTTGTTAAGCTGGAAACGTGCAGAGAAGATTTACGAGGATGTTGCCAGGACTTGAGGGCCTGAACTATAGGGAGTGGTTGGGCAGGCAAGGACTTTATTCCTTGGAGCGCACGAGGATGAAGGATGATCTTATGGAGGTGTATAAGATCATGATGGAAATAACTAGGATAGATGCGCAGATTCTTTTACCCAAAGTAGGGAATCATGAACCAGAGGTCATAGGGTTAAAGTGAGAGGGGAATGATTAATAGGAACCTGAGAGGAAACGTTTTCCACACAGAAGGTGGTAGGAATATAGAACGAGCTGCCAGAGGAGGTAATTGAAGCAGGTACAATAACAACATATAATTGACCTTTGGACAGGTACATGCATATGAAAGGTTTAGAGGGATATGGGCCAAACATGGGCAGGTGGGACTAGCGTGGATGGGGCATCTTGGTTGACCTGGGCAAGTTGGGCCGAAGGGCATGTTTCCATGCTGTGTAACTCTATGACTGTATCTCAAGTATGGATGGACATTAAATGTAGGCCGTAGCTGCAACATTCATATTCCCACGGATGAGTGAAAATATAGAGAAATAGAATTTACTAGGCAGGCTTTGGTAGATGTTCTGCAAGATTAATGGTTTTACATTTCATGCTCCTATTAATTGATTGTTATTGGAATTTGAGAGAATTATTTTTGACCATCAGTGTAAAATAAATATTTTTCTTCAAAGTAGCAAAAACAATTAAAATAAATTATTTTCTCCCACGGCAGCTCCAGGCCTGGAAGACCTCCAAAACGTACACTGAGTGTAACGTTGCCAGAAAATTCTCGCATCATGCCCCATGCAGTCCCAGGTCTCTTATCGCCAGGAATCATCTCACCAACAGGTAATGGAATCCATAAAATCATCAGTACAGACATTGTAAGGCTTTTCAATTGAAATGAACTCATATTGATTGAATAGGCTTGTCCTTCAGGGGGTTTTATGCTTCAGTAGAGGTTGGAATATTGGATTTTTTGAGTATTCATAAAAAACAATATAGCTTTGTTGTTACATTGTTTCAGATTCAATGTTGTTTGATACGCATATTCATTTCTCAAGTTATATATCGCCATTTTCTCCCAGGACACAATGAGAGTTGTTGGTTTTATCAATAAGAAATACAATAACTTTCATAAAGTGAATCTTCAGATTCAGAATTCTAATATTGGTACTTTATTTATCTATACATTATGACAATTCTTTTTTAATGGTACTTTTATAGTCTTACAATTAACATTTTTAAGTGTAAATTACTATGTTTGAAAATATTTTTGTCAGTTTTGTTCATTTTCTTCCTCTCTGCAATGTGTTGGTATCCAGTCAGGTAATATGCAACAGGGACATACTCCTCTCTGACCGTCTGACAAGTACCCAGTCAAATCTATGATGTAATTATGTCAGCTATCCACTCAACATGAGGTAAGAAGGGATAAAGCCACATCTGATCCCATCCTCATCTGATGACCAAGGAACACAATAGTGGAATTCTGAGACATGAGCTCAGGCTCTCTCTTTTGTCTCCTAGTCTTGAGTAACAGTCTCGAGTTGAAACGTTGTCTGTTCCTTTTACTCCACAGATGCTGCCTGACTTGTCGTGTCCCTCTGGCAGTTTATTTTTATCTCTCACTTTGTCCCAAAGAGTCCCCAAGGTCGCTCGCATTGTCCTTATTGACCTTTATTGTCTTGTGGGAATGACAGTGTGGGGAGAAGCCAAATGGAAAGGATATCAATTTGTTTTGGAATCTTAATAACTCATAGCACAAGAGTCAGCGATTTGGTCCATTCTGTCTGTGTCTGCTCTTTATAAGAGCAATTAGGGTTGGTAGGGTTGGCCTTCAATATCACCATTGCTGGTTAAAGGGTATGACGTTCTAAATGATGGAGATTCTATAATCAAGATGTTTTTGATAGTTTTCCTATCATCAAAGGAGTCTTGAAGGAAATATCAGGAATTGCGGGGTGAAGAATGTGTTATGGTGAGGACCAAATGGAATGTGCATGTTACATAGAAATGACCATGGTCAGTTTCCAAATATATCTTCCATGCATAATGTACTCATAAATAGTTGTGAATATCCCTTAACAACAATGGAAATGTCCCAAAATTCGGTGGGAATGCGTTAACATTATGTCATGTTCTATGAGTTATTACTTAAATTCAATTGTAAATTTCTTTATTTCCTTGAAAATCCAATGTTGCTACCCTAAAGCTGCTCCATATGAAAAGAGATGACTTACCACGGCTGCTAGGAGCACTTCTACCTACCTGCTGTCACTGTGATAAATGAAACATCCCATAGTGTCTGAACTCCATCTGGTTTGCCCCAAAACAACTAAAGAGAATTTGTCTTCTACAGTCTTACACGTACATAATAAAAATGTGTTTGAAACTTACTGAACAAACAAGACTGTGGCCCACAGCGAGATAAATAAAGGTATAGTGACAATGTTCATTAACCTTTAAACATTGGAAAAGTGTTTGTGCTGTGTAGTTATCAAATATGACAAGGTCAAATTTAATTGTTACTTCACTTGTACTTCACCAATCCAAATGCAGTATGTACTGCACTGCACAAGCTTCTTCAAAAAAAGGGTTACAAAGAATTAGAATTGAATTGAAGTCATTGCACTTTATTAGACAGTGACCCAGTTTTACATAACTCAATAACTGCCGTTAAATTGCAGTTAAATCCATAAAGATTCTACATTATTTTTCTCGGTGATTATCCTATTCTAGAACAGAACCCATAATACTATTTTTCGTTTGGGTATTTCAACTTGTAAACCACAAACTGATGATCCAAATGTAACATTGAGCCATACACACCTAATCTTCCACTTTTGATGAATTAGCTAAAATTGGCTGATCTGGATTCACAGCAATAGACTGGGATGACTCGGGGCATATTAGTCCTGATTGCTATCTGTGATCCAACAAGATGGAGGTCAGTTGTAGTGACTCATGTGGGCATCACTTAATACTGTGAATCCTCTGTGTATGAAAGGTATCAGTGGAATGAGTGAAGGACCCCTATGCCAGATGTCATAGTGTGGATTAGGGTTTGCATTCAGATCACAAAACTAGAAAAACTGACAAATGTATTTAAGAGAGGGTGCCACAGTGGTAGAGTTGCTGCCTTACAGTGCTTACAATGCCAGAGACCCTGGTTTGATCCCGACCACAGGTGCTGTTTGAATGGAATTTGCACGTTCTCCCCGTGACCGCATCGTTCTTCTCCGAGATCTTCAGTCTCCTCCCACAATGCAAAGACATACAGGTTTGGAGGTTAATTGGCTTGGTACAAATGAAAATTGTCCCTAATGTGTGTTAATGTGCGGAGATTGCTGGTCGGGGCGGACACTGTGGGCCGAAGGGCCTGTATCCCTTGGTGAAACCAATGAGTTAAAATAAAAGCATGTTTCAGATGTTGTATTTGTTTATATTGCTTATATGGTGATATCTATTTCAATGGATCCACGTAACAAAATAATTTCTTTCAAAATATAATACAGGGCGGAGGATTAACAATGGCATTTTCACAATTGATGTGCAATTTGGACATAAATAGTGCAAAAAGATCTACTGAAGTGCAGCCTTTGTGGCAAATAGTCCCTGGCAAAGATGTGCTTATCCTAGTAATCTTTCTAATATCATATTTGCTACATTTGGATGGGTTTCAACTTCATATTAGCGTTATGATAGATATTATTGCCGTTTAAAAAGCGAGAATAGAAGGAGTTATTAACAATGTTAATAAAATCTCCGTAGTGTGGCAGGAAACACGTTGATGTGTTGTATTCTTCACCAGACACTCAGTACACTCAGCAGATTAGGATTGACTTGGCCTTTCCCAGCACTGAGCAGGTGACTTGATTATATATAAATCAAGCATAAAATGTCCTGTTCTGGGCGGTGAAGTGAATCAGTCAAATTATCGAGTGGCAAAACTAATTCTGTGCCTTGGGCCACAGAAGCTGCCAGTTCCTATAAGTCAGGCCTTCACTCAGTGTAAAATTGTTTTTATTTTATTCTGTTTCATTTAATATGGCTATTCAAGCTAATCCATGCAGTAAACCTGAGCCTGTAGATCTGTCAGAAGTATTCCAGTTACTAGTCTCACCACAGTAAGTAGCAAGTCCCTCAGAATTAGGCCATTAATGCTACCGAGAACTACTTTACATGAAACAGTAATCACTAACTTACAGTCCATTATTAGATTAGCTTCACAGGGATTGCTTTCCTTTGCTGTGTGCTGATGCATAAACGACATGTTATTCCCATATAAATCTGATGGCAGAGCAGCTCCGACACTCTGTTCCTATTCTTAGATTCTACTCACAGACTCTGTTGTGATTACTGCATAATTTTATGTTAGCATCCTAAACGCTTACTCCACATGTACACATACAGCACCAGTGCTATAATAGAATTTTCAATCCAAAATATTTTATTGATTATGTCATGCTGCTCATGCATACATTCCTGTATTCTTGTCACAGGGATTTTAGTCTGGATTGTTGTGCGTCATTTCTCTTCAGTGCCCACTTAGCCAAAAGTCATTTTCATTTCTCCCTTCAAAACTTTCTCAGCAGCGCACTGGATGCCGCTTGTGGTGTTGTAGAAAATGAAGGATATTCAGAAGAATGAATGAGGAACATCGTGTGCGCTAATGAGATGGTTTTCTGTTTTATAATAGTTCTAATGTACAAATATTCAAGTGAGAATTGCTGTGGATTGTATTTGCCATTCAATCATTGCATAAATTGAACAAACATTTATCAGTTAAACACCGCAACAGATTCCCTTAAGAAATAAAATAGTTATTCCGTGTGTAGCACAACGTATTGAAATGGAATCTTTTAGGCAGTGAACATCACATATGAGAAATACGTACATACTGATCAGATAGAGGAGAAAGATGATTGAAAGTGTAATAATTGACACTGGGTTTGAGGAGTTTTGTAAAAGGTGAAGAGAGAGGTACTGAGGGAAGATAGCATGAGGATTAGAGCTGAAGACTTTCTGAGGTAGATGGGGTGGAGTGCTTACTGTACAGAGGCCAGCCCATCTGCCCTCCACTTTCTCTGCTACTGAAAACTGGGTTTCTCTCTTTCCCAATTAGGTAAGGGTTTTCGACCTGAAACATTAACTCTATTTCCGCAGATGCTGCCTGACTAGCTGAGTGTTTCCTGCATTTACTGCTCATATTAAAAAAACACACTGTAGGTGGAACGCAGCGGATTGAGCAGCACCTGCGGGGAGAAAGGAATAGCATGGCAGAAAATATTATGGGATAAGGCTAAGGTGGTCTGAGTCAGTTTTACGCATAAGCCTTATGACATTCTCAACAATCTCTGATTCAGTGGAAGCTACTGATTTGGCTGACTAAGCCTATTATTGCTAAACACTTCCTTTGTCAGTGAGTTACGGTGGGCACTGATCGTTCTGACCACCACCTCCCATTGCAACTTCATTGCTGCTCTTGGTTGTTTCCTGGGCTCCAATGGGTGCAGGATCTTACTCGTTATCAAGATTTTCAGATCCGTGGTACGGGGTATCTCTCCCACATCCGCGTTCCCATGACCGCTGTGGGCCCCTCCAAGCTGTTAACAGTGATTGGATTCGGAGATGCAGCCATAATGTTAGATAGTGCTGGTCAGTTTTAGAAGGCCTCATAGATCGACTCATACTTATGTGCACCCCTGAGGAGAACATCAATTGGTATCACCTATTACACAGGTGTGCTGCCTGAACCTCATACCAATCATGTAGTTATAATCTGGTGAATGTACATTACACAACCCAAGTTTAGTGCCAATGAATTTCTGGGTCAACAGAATTGCGAACCATGCAATCAAACCTGAAGAGATTACAATTATCGTATTAGCTTTTTTGATGTGCAACAGTTCTAGGAGAACCAATGTTCAGATGTGCTCTTGGTGCCATGCACATCAGGATAACATTTTCAAAACTGCATAGTGTTCTTGTTCATATGATCAAGTTCAAATTGAAATCCAAGGGTGAGGATCAACATTAAACAGTCTGAACAAACAGATAAAGGTTCCTGAAGTTGACTACCATTTCACAAAACGAAATATTTTCATAAAGGATACTGCTGCATTACTTTAGCTCCTGCATAAATATAATTTAGCAACAATTATGAGGAACTTTGACATTAAATTCATTCGTTTTAAAGATTGACACTATTCTTGGGTCAAATCTAGGAGGAATTATCAGTCTTACCACAATCAAAATTTGGACTTTTGTCCTTTTTCTTAGGAAATGTGTGTTCAACTGACTCTTCTAACTGCAGTATATTGTCCCTTTTATTAAGGTCCTTGCCTTTATCAATCAATCCGAATAATTTTATCATCTGATAATATTGTGCCAATTCCTTATTGCTGCGATTTAAAAAATATACAATAGTCATTAGCATATTTCTTTTATATAGCATATATAACTTCAAATTAACTATTTGTAGTCAGCCCTGAAAAGACACTCAAATTGAAATCAAGACCTGTAACGATGAATTAAAAATGCTGATCACAGGGCCTGACCTGCAACATCAATAATTCTGACAGTCATAATGAAAATTTATGGCCAATTCCCTTCATCTGAATCAAGCATTCTTCATTGATTTTAGTGAAGGAATGCATCTGAGGATCGCAGAATGAATGAATGAATGCACAACTATTGTATTAATAGGCAACACGCTAAATTCATATCCTGTATGTATCTTGTACATGACCACAAAACAAAATGAAATGAAATATTCAGTGAAATGCCTTGAAGCAAATTGCATTACACTTCTTGTCCAAGCTATTCTTGAAACAATGTTTTTGCATGCACATGTACACTTTGTTTATAATAGGTCTAATAGGTAAATAGGTCTAAATTCCATGGACATCAACCGGGGATGGGATTAAATACATTCTTAACATGAAGCTCACGGAATAAACTATGCATACAGTGATAATAAATACAATGATAAGTTTAATGATAAGTGCAAAACAACAGGATTGTGCAATAATGGAAAGCAAAATGGTAGTACAAACAAATATGAATGTACAATGTAAAATAACCATATGGGGTAAAGTTAAGAGCAAGAATGTAAATGTACAGATATGCTTCCCTGATTACTGCATTTGTGTGAAGAGACCAGATTGGATTGCTGGTAATATGGATACTTAGGAATTTGAAGATATTGACCATCTCTGTAGCAGCTCCGTTGATGAGGACAGTGTTGTGCTCACCCTCTCATTTCCTTAGGTCAACAGCCAACACTTTTGTCTTGATGATGTTAAGGGCTTGTTATTGTCCTGACACCATGGCACTAAATTCTTGATCTCTTTCCTGTATTTTGTCTCATAATTTTTGTAGATGTGGCTGTCAACAGTGGTATCAGCGGCAAATTTAAAGATCACGTTGTCATTGTACTTAACCACACAGTCATGGGCATACAGGGAGTAAGCAAGGATAGACACAAAATGCTGGAGTAACTCAACAAGTCAGACAGCATTTCTGGAGATAATAGCTAGGTGACGATTCAGGTCGGGTTCTTTCTTCAGACTTCTTCAGAGTAGCAAAGAATTGAGCACACAACTCTCAAGGGCACTAGTGTTGAGGGTCAGGGTGGAGGGAATGTTGTGACCAAATCTAACCAACTGTAGTCTTCGATGAAGAAATCCCGAAGCCAGTTTTAGATGGCGGCCCTAAGAAAAATAAACGGAGCCAAGATTTCATAACTGGCCAGTTCTCATACACACAGAACTATACACGGAAATATAACAACACAAACTTGTTGAAATTCAGGTTCTGTACACATCTCCCTAAACTTCTCAGCAACATAAAAGTAACTCGAGTCTTTCTGTCTGAGTTCTGATGAAGGTCGTTGACCTGAAACTTTAATTCTATTTATCCTTCTACAGAGGTGGACTTACAGGTATTTCCAGCATTTTCTGTTTTTGTTTACAATTAATTGGTAATTTTGATTAAAGCCAGCAAGGTCACCACGTCATAGGGAAATATGCCCATTTTACTTCGGAGTCACATGAGTGACTACGTGAACCCCGCCAGTGCGCCTGCGCGTCATTACGTCAGACGCCTTGACGCAAACGGACGTGAGGAGCAGAGCTCCTACAGTGGTTTGTAGTTTTTCAACTACAAGGTAAGTAGAAACTTTTTTCATGTTTTCCAGGTCCGTTTACTGTGGGTCTATGGGGATTTTTTCCACAGACGCCATGGAAAAAACGGACAGGGGGAAGAGGCGAGCGACACAGCCGACAGAAGTCGGGAAAGTCGGGAGTCTGCGGTTAGAGACCAACCGCCTCTAAACCCCGGTACAGTCGCCAGCGGTGAGCATAGCGACTGTGGACTTGGGGCTGGTGAAAACACAGTCAGCGCCTGTCGGGCAAAAGACACAGTTTAAATCCCAACGGCCCACGGAGGGAGTCCCAGGCAATGGAAGTAGCTCCAGGGCTATATACTGCTTTCGAGCGTATTGCCCAAATAGAAAGCCTTTTACATAGGCTGTTGGAGCAAAGTTCACTCAGGGAGGAGTGTACTCAAAGCCTAGCTGCTGGAAGCAGCTCAAACAGCTCCTGGTACAGGGCTAGATACTGCTTTCGAGCGTATTGCCTAAATAGAAAGCCTTTTCCATAGGCTGTTGGAGCAAAGTTCACTCAGGAAGGAGTGTACTGTAATCCAAGCTGCAGGAAGTAGCTTAACAGCACCTGGCTCAGGGCTGATGGAATGCACCCTCAGAAATGAGGAGCGTGCTACGGGTCATGAGATTTCAGACCCGACTCTGACGGTGAGGCTGTACAAGGCGATGAACGGCAGCTGCCAGATGTTCCACCCCTGGCAGTAGGATTCGCTGCCCCGTCAGGGTCAGGAGAGCCATTAGGAGAAGAACTGGCCTCCTTAATAAATTACTTGGTTTACCATCAGCTGGAACAGCAGGAGATGGATGAGACTGCAAGAAAACAGGAGACCCCAAGTAACTGTGGGTTGCTGAAAGCAGCAGCAGTGAACCAAATTATCTGGAATCAGTTGCAGAGAATATTAAAGCTGCTGGTTCTGGAATAACTGCTTTTACCACAATAGCAGGTAACAGCCAAGAGATGACGAAGTTGCATCAGGAAGCACTGGGGTTGCTATGCAGCACCCACTTCGAGATCAATTATCTGAGGAAAGTGCTATACGGCCTACTATGAATCCGAAATTCGCAGCACTCTGCAAACCAAGTAATATACAATTACCCAACTTACTCTTTGGAGAGGATCTCGGGAGACGTATTAAAGAGTTGGAAGATGAAGCGAAAACAGGATTGATAAAAACATCAATGGTTGCAAAGTCTGTAAAGAGGAAGTATCCTTTCAGACATCATACGGATCCTAGACCAGGACCAAGTCGCTCATCAACGCAGGGACGTAGCTGGCGACCTGCAGCGGGAGTAAGGACCAGTGGTGGTGCTTCCGGGAGAATCCAGGCATCTCAGAATACTCAAATGACTCAAGAGGTAGGTGGACCTGGTTCTCAGGGGAACATACTAACTGGATTACGTCCAAAAGTTGGAGGCAGATTACGTCTCTTCTATAAACATTGGAAGAAGATTACTTCAGATGTGGTAATTCTGAATAATATACAAGGAATTCGAATTGAATTCAATCCAAATTATGATTTGCCTGTCCAGCATGTTCCTAGCAGAACTCTCCACTTTGCGATAATGGAGGTTCAAGTTGCGCTTCAAAACCCTATATATACAAGGTGTTATTGAAGAATCAGTCTACCAAATTCACCAATTTGGGTCAAATATATTCCCTCGATCAAAAAAGGATGGAGGATGTAGGATTATTATAGACTTGACAAGTCTGAATCCTTTTGTTCAGTGTCTGTTCACTTGCAAGATATGAAGTATCTTAAATTTACATGGATGAACCAATTAGGGCAGTTCAAAGCTCTGCCTAATGGGTTAACGTTCCCTCCCAGAATATTCATAAAATTGTTAAAATCAATTCTGGGGTTGCTGAGAGCCAGGGGCATGTACTAATGGCATACCTGGATGATGTCCTGATTATAGGAAGGACAAAACAGTCAACAGAAGCATCGGTTGCAGTAATAAAATCAAACTTTTGAAAGTTTGGGGGTTTCTAAATTCATCCAAAGAAATCAAGGTTAAAAACATGTACCTCGAATGATTATTTGGGGTTCACAATTGATTTAGCCCAAATGCAAATTACTTTGCCCAGTGAAAAAAGGGTGGAGTTGATTAAAGATTGCAGTAATCTGTTAAACGAGCAAAAACCTCTAATCAGACAGGTGGCTCGAGTACTGGGAAAATTAGTAGATTCCCAGCAGTCCAGTATGGACCATTACATTATCAGCAGCTGCAGATAATCAAAGAACAGGCACTGAGAGTAAATGCTGGTCATTTTGATAGAACCATGCAAGTAACAACAAATGCTGTTTCTAAGCTGCAGTGGTGGATTCTACATGTCTCAAGCAGTTCAGGCAAAGTGCTGATTCAACAACATTCCATGATATTACAAACTGATGCCAGTGCACTAGGATGGGGTGCAACTGACTTAACATGGAGCTGCGGAGGCAGATGGAATCAGGAAAAGTTAGTGTTACTGCAGACATGGGGAATTACCTATTTGGAGCTTTTAGGAGGTTTCTATGGACTCCAAGCTTATGGTTCTAACACAACTAAAAGGAAGGTTCGTTCAAATTAATAAACACAACAGTAGTTGCCTATATTAATGATATGGGTGGAATTAAGTCGGTGTCATGTGACAAAATGGTTAACTCAACTTTGGTCTTGGTGTATTGAAAAGAACATTTGGATTTCAGCTATCTATCTACCAGGTAGAATGAACATGATAGCAGACACCAGGTCACGAAAAGTTCCATGATAATAAAGAATGGATGTTGAATCAAGAGGTATTCAATGATATAGTAATCAGATTTGGAATGACCGACATCGACTTGAATCATCAGCTATCGAGATATGTCTCATGGAAACCAGATCCAGGAGCAGTGGCGATTGATGCTTTCTCGCTACATTGGGGTGGTATGTTTTCATATATATTTCCACCTTTCTGCCTCATAAGCCAATGTTTGCTTAAAATCAGGCAAGATGCTGCTTCAAGGGTATTGGTAGTACCAGATTGGCCTACACAGCCATGGTATTCGTTGATATTAGAATTAACAACACAAATGTTGATGAAAGTCCCAAAAAAGAGTAATTTATTGCTGCACCCTGTACAGGGGAACAACATCCATTATATGATCGTTTGGACTTGTTGATTTGCAGGTTTTAAGAATGCCTTTTCTGGGACGAGGACTGTCTGAGCATACTGTGGACGTGCTTACGGCAGCCTGGAGGAAGAGCACTCAAAAACAGTACCTTTCTTATATTAAGAAATGGGAAGTTCTGTGTACAAAAGAATGTGCAATAAAGTACTGCAGATATTTCAAATGTTTAGAATTTCTGTCAAAACTTTATTATGATGAAGGTCTGAGTTGTAGTGCAATTAATTCAGCCAGAAGTGCATTGTCCTCATATTTGGTTCTGGATTCAGAAAGAAACTCAATTGGGTCACACCCAATTGTTTCCAGACTAATGAAAGGAATCTTTAATTCCAAACCACCGAAACCTAGGTACGTGTCAATCTGGGATGTAAGTGTGGTACTGAAACTACTTCGTGAATGGTCATCAAGTGTGTCTTTACCTTTGGTCAAGCTCAGTATGAAAGTATTCATGCTTATGGCATGAGTGACAGCACAACGAGTGCAAACACTTGGAAAATTACAAATAGACAGTATGGAAGTAACTGAAGACAAGGTTACATTCTATATCTATGACCTACTAAAGTAAATTAGGCCAGGTGTGACAGGATTAAAAATTATGCTAGCAGCATATCCAAATGATCCATGTCTCTGTATTAAGACATATTTATTACAATACATTGAGGTCACAAAGAATTTGAGAATACGGAAACTGGGTTGTTGATCACACACAAGAAACCACACAAGAGAGTTTCAATACAGACTATTTCCAGATGGATAAAAGAAGTCTTAACAGCTGCTGGTATTAACACTTATGTTTTTACGTCTCACTCGACTAGGGCAGCAGAAACGGCCAGGGCAAAAGACGTCCCCGTCGACCATATCCTCGCAGCCGCCGGGTGGTCCAATGAGTTGATGTTTCAACATTTTTACCATCGGCCTATTGTTAATGCGGGGTTGTTTTCAGAAACTATTTTAAGTTCTGTGTAAATTCCTCTAGTTTAAAGGGGATCTGATTCATTTCATTATTGAAATGAATTACTGCATTTGTGGTACAAATGTTATTATGAATGCATGATTGATTATTCTCGTTCCGAGTCAATCTATGCAGTGAGAAGCCGGGATTGATCCACGGCATGAAATCACAAAGCTTTAAAATCTTCACGTAGTCACTCACGTGACTCCGAAGTAAAATAGTAAGATTAAACGAGAACTTACCTAAGTTTGAAGTTTGATCTTTATTTTATGAGGAGTTACGTAGGTGATTACGCGCCCACCACGACCCTACCCTCTATCATAAAGGTCAGATGGAAGTTCTTGTATTACTCGTTTTATTATGAGACTATATTACTTCGGTTGTTGTTTTTTGTGATTTCACACCGCTGCTTTGAAGATTGACGCGCAGGCGCACTGGCGGGGTTCACGTAATCACCTACGTAACTCCTCATAAAATAAAGATCAAACTTCAAACTTAGGTAAGTTCTCGTTTAATCTTACTATTAGTTTTGTTTTGTATTTTTGCTTATTGTGATAGAGCACAATGTCACTGTTCACTGATTTTACCGAGAGTTCCCACATATGTCATGAAATGCGGATAGCCATTATGGCCTTAACTTCCACTGGTCCACTGTTGAAGTCAGGACTCAAGAGTGTGTAATTGTCATATGTACCAACAATGGAGCACTGAAATTCCCACTCGCAGCAGCTTAACAAGCCTGTAAATGCAATCTTTGAAGTCTTTGCAAAAGGAAATTAATTGAAATCACTGAACTGATGTGAATTTCAATGTTTTGCAATTTATTGTTGCTGGGAAAAAAAACTTAAAGGTTAAGTATTGTCGAATGACGAGTAAATGAATATTTATCACTTGTAATTACTGACAACAATTTTTTTTTTTGATCCTGAGAAACTTGGTTTATATTTGCAGAATGTTAAAAGTCTTCATATCACAACATAACAGAGAGAGTAAGAATTTAATTGTTCCATTGTTGGTACGTATGACAATAAGAACACTCTTGACTCTTGATTGCCAAAGGTTTAATGAGTAATTTCTTTTAAAAGCTTTCTTATGAGTTTTCAATTTGTACCTAAACCCCCAAAGCAGATTCTACTCTATATTTTGCTTTTATAAAATTTGATGAAAGTGAATGCTGAACCCTGCTTGCTGTCTGAAAATTCTTCTCTGTTCCTGATCAATCATTGCCATTGGACTTTATGTTCCCAAAAGCCAAAGTCAGAGTGAATTAACTTTGGGAAGGGTAAATGTCACATCTAAGTTACTAGAGGGTCTTATTATGGACAGCTTTTGGAAGTCTACAGAGAATTGTCGCCACCAACTGCAAAGTCATGGAGTTGTGTGCAAACTTCACTCGTCATGTTGAGTGTGCCTTCAAAAACATTGGAAAGGCAAACAGAAGTGGGTATAGGCATAAATATGAAAGATATGGTAGACACAAAATGCTGGAGTAACTCAGCGGGACAGGTAGCATCTCTGGAGAGGAGGAATAGGTGACGTTTTGGGTCGAGACCATTCTTCAGAGACCCTAATCCTAGCAATGTTACAAAATTTTGAGATTTTAAAAATCAAGTCTGCAATTTATCCCATCAGATAAAGCATAAAAAGAAGTTTAATTTGACACCTAATTCATTTTCATATCTTCAGTATTAAAAACGTTATGGCCATTTTCAGACTCTGAAATTAGCATCTTGTTCCCTATTGCTTTTCCATTGACACAAAAGCTGTGATCGCGGACAGTCAAAAGCCCATAACTTTCTTAAAAATTAAGAGAACAATGACATTTTCAGTTATTATAGATTGAAGCATTCTGAAACAAATATGAAACAATCTTACTTGGATGACCTGAAATTAAAGCATATAATTAGTTAGTTACCCAATTGTAGCTAATTACAAAATTCAATTACTAGATCTAAACATCTATCCATTTCTTGAGAAAAGGTTAACATTTTTAAAAAGCCTAAGTGTCCAAATAACATTCACACATGAATTCACAATATAACATTATTTTAAAATCTCATTGTCATAAATTTATAGGCCAAATGGAAGGAATTTAGTGTTTAATTCCTGTAAATTAATGGGCATTTAAATCATCTTGCGAGTGGTTTTTTGTGGAATTCGCTGGTTTGGAATGTTGCGGTTGCAGTGAATTTAAACTTCATATCGGCAGGAAAAATAATGCCAGTTCATATATTTACATAGTCACATTTTCGCAACGAGAAATTTTGATTAAGGGCATCCTAAGAAGCAAGTTTATATGAAAAAATAAACGGCGTACCTTGCCTTGTCCCGTGCGTGAAATCCGTCCCCGTTGTCGGCATTGACGGCATTTGAAGATGATTTTAATTTTACTCCAACAATTTAATTATCCAGCGCTAATTTTAATAAACTTAATAAAACGGCAGTCGAAGCGATTTTTCTTTAGCAGCTAATTTACCTGACAGACATCGATTTGAATAGGCTGCCGAAATATCGCATTTTAAACCCGCCCCCCTCTCAAAGGCGCCAAAGTCGCACACACGGGCAGTGACAGAACTGCAGCGCCGCTGAAGGTAAGTTTTGTAACATACCTACTATTCCTTCTCTCCAGTGATGCTGCCTGTCCCGCTGAGTTACTCCTGCATTTTGAGTCTACCTTCGATTTAAATTGGCATCTGCAGTACTTTCCTACAAAACATGAAAGACATAGTTACTTGATTCAAATTAAATGGCAATCCTTATTGTATCTATGGATCATGTTTTCATACAATTATAAATGGCCAGTGCAAGTCTCATTTTGTCTCATAATTTTTGTAGATGTGGCTGTCAACAGTGGTATCAGTGGCAAATTTAAAGATCAAGTTGTCATTGTACTTAACCACACAGTCATGGGCATACAGGGAGTAAGCAAGGATAGACACAAAATGCTGGAGTAATTCAACAAGTCAGACAGCATCTCTGGAGAAAATAGCTAGGTGACGATTCAGGTCAGGTTCTTTCTTCAGACTTCTTCAGAGTAGCAAAGAATTGAGCACACAACTCTCAAGGGTACTAGTGTTGAGGGTCAGGGTGGAGGAAATGTTGTGACCAAATCTAGCCAACTGTAGTCTTCGATGAAGAAATCCCGAAGCCAGTTTTAGATGGCATGTAAGGGATAAGGAGATTGTGGAAAGAATAAAATTAGGGATTCTGTGCTATGTTTTGTAAGAGCAGCGCATTTGGAAAGCAGTGACAGGATCAAAGTCAGCATGGATTTATGAAGGGAAAATCATGCTTGACTAATCTTCTTGAATTTTTAGACGATGTAACAAGTGGAATGGATAAGGGAGAACCAGTGGATGTGGTGTATCTGGACTTTCAAAAAGCCTTTGACAAGGTCCCACACAAGGGATTCGTGTGCAAAATTAGAGCACATGGTATTGGGGATAGGGTATTGACATGGATAGAGAACTGGTTGGCAGAAAGGAAGCAAAGAGCAGGAATTAACGGGTCCTTTTCAGAATGGCAGGCAGTGATTAGTAACATCTCCATGTTTAGAGATGACAAAGCTGAGTGGCAGTGTGAACTGCGAGGAGGATGCTATGAAGCTGCAGCGTGACTTTGGATAGGTTGGGTGAGTGGGCAGATGTATGGCAGATGCACTATAATGTGGATAAATGTGAGGTTATCCACTTTGGTGGCAGGAACAAGAAGGCAGATTATTATCTGAATGGTGTCAGATTAGGAAAAGGGGAGGTGCAACGAGACATGGGTATCCTTGTACATCAGTCACTGAAAATAAGCATGCAGATAGAGCAGGCTGTGAAGAAAGCAAATGGCATGTTGGCCTTCATAGCGAGAGGATTTGAGTATGGCGGTGCTGGCTCAAAGGGTCGAATGGCCTACTCCTGCACCTATTTACGTGGTAGATTGAACTTGTAACAATGCCTTCAGGTGAGAATCATCTTTCAGGCGGCAGGCGGAGCTAATTACATTTGCTCAATGCACTTGTGACATTCCCTTCTGGAGTGTTAAACACTTGAGATGTGTGGACCAGTTGTAAAATAGTCAGGTCCCATGGATGGGAACCAGGCTTTGTTTCAGCTGGTGCAGTGGTACAGCTTGAAGAAACACAGTTAGAGAGTTCAGGTAAAACAAACTGATTTTCATCTGGTTAAGAAGGAACTGCAGATGCTGGAAAATCAAAGGTAGACAAAAATGCTGGAGAAAATCAGCGGGTGAGGCAGCATCTATGGAGCGAAGGAAATAGGCAACGTTTCGGGCCGAAACCCTTCTTCAGACTGATGTGAGCGTGGGGGGTGGGAAGAAGAAAGGAAGAGGAGTAGTCAGAGGGCTAGAGGGAGAGCTGAGAAGGGGAGGAGACAGTAAGGACTACCTGAAATTAGAGAAGTCAATGTTCATACCGCTGGGGTACAAACTGCCCAAGCGAAATATGAGGTGCTGATCCTCCAATTTCCAGTGGTCCTCACTCTGACCAGGGAGGAGGCCCAGGACAGAAAGGTCGGATTTGGAATGGGAGGGAGAGTTGAAGTGCTGAGCCTCCGGGAGATCAGGTTGGTTATTGCGAACCGAGTGGAGGTGTTCGGCGAAGCGATCGCCAAGCCTACGCTTGGTCTCACCGATGTAGATCCGCTGACATCTAGAGCAGCGGATGCAATAGATGAGGTTGGAGGAGGGGCAGGTGAACCTCTGTCGCACCTGGAAAGACTGCTTGGGTCCTTGAATGGAGTCAAAGGGGGAGGTAAAGCGACAAATGTAGCATTTCTTGCGGTTGCAAGGGAAAGTGCCCGGAGAAGGTGTGGTTCGTGTGGGAAGGGACGAATGGACCAGGGAGTTATGGAGGGAGCGGTCTCTGCGGAAAGCGGACAGGGGAGGAGATGGGAAGATGTGGCAAGTGGTGGGGTCTCGTTGGTGGTGGCGAAAATGATGGAGGATTATTTGTTGTACGTGACGGCTGGTACAGTGGAAGGTGAGGACTAGGGGGACTCTGCCCTTGTTACGAGTGGGGGGATGGGGAGAGAGAGAGCAGTGTCACGGGGTATCGAAGAAATCCTGGTGAGGGCCTCATCTATGGTAGAGGAGGGGAACCCCCGTTCCCTGAAGAATGAGGACATTTCCGATGCCCTGGTGTGGAACACCTCATCCTGGGAGCAGATGCGGCGTAGACAGAGGAATTGGGAGTAGGGGATGGAGTCCTTACAGGAAGCAGGGTAGGAAGAAGTGTAGTCCAGATAGCCATGGGAGTCAGTGCGTTTATAGTGGATGTCGGTCAGAAGTCTATCATCTCCAGATTCATCTGGAACTCGTTGCCTATGTTTAATTTGCTGGAGAAACAAAACAAAAGTGCTGCTGTAGGTATGAGAGTTGTTTGTTTCCTACTGACTGTCAAGTTTGAACAGTTCCGATCAAGTTTTCTGAGCAACAGTTCAAACATCCAGATTTTCATTTTGCCTAATGAAAGCAAATCCTCCATCATCTTGAAGTAGAACGGGCAAATAGCTCAGCAACAACAACACTTTGCTCAAAGGAGATTCAGCTGGTTAGTAGAACAATGATAGGAGAGCACAGCAGGGAAGATCTTGTCAACAGGAATATAAATTAAGATTACACCGCAACAAGAGGAACTACGAAATACAAAAAATAATCAGGCACTCATTAGTATAAATTAGCACTATCGCATTATTTGATTCAGTATTTTTGAAACAAGCATTAAAATAAATAATGCAAAAGAGTGAATAGTAACCAAAATCAATTTTCCTGCATTTTTCTGTTGATTTTTTTAAATATTTCAAATTAAATTGTTTGCTTCTTTAAATACTTGGTAAACTTATTAAATGAGCAGAACCAAACTGAAAAATCCACAACCACGCAGTGATGATAGCTACATTAATATTTCACTGAAACATGTGCTGGGAGTGCAGATTCTGAATAATCAGCTCCTACACATCCATATGCACGATGAGATTTTCTGGCTGATTTTACCTCTATAGACTGATGAATGAACTTTGGAGTTTTCTTTTTTGTTAGCCCTGTGGCCCACTGAGCAGGACAATGACCAAGTGAACTGCAGGGCAGCTGAGCAGATGTTTTTGCCAAATTCAGGTTACCTCAGGAATGTTTCAAAAGCAGTCTCTTAATGGTGAGTATGTTGTAAGATGTTGCTTGCAATGCACACAGTTCCCACATCTACACTTTGCATTCAAAAGCTCCGTGCTGAGGCCCATTTAAAATATAATGTTCTTTGAAAGTACGGAATGTAATGCTTCTTCAGAAATTAGTTTGAAGAAAAAAAGTCTTCAATAGAATCTTAATCACATGTGCAGTCCTTCAAGAAAATAATATGAAGGCACAATCCTACTTTTATGTTGAAACAAGTTTGTAATCAATTCCCTAATTGTTTATCCCTCCAACAATTTGTACTTTAATTCACTTTCATATTAAGCACTCCACTAAAACAAAATCTGGAAATGGCAAGTAAGTGGGAAATTAATTCAACAGTTTAATCTGGAGCTAATAACAGTTGCAACCTTGAAAAATATGGTGCAGCAGGGAGGTAATTAACAGTTTATTCCCATTTGATAAAAAATAATCCGCTTTAATTCCATTGTAATTTCAACTCAAAGTACGGAGCCACAGGCTGGTGCTGTGCTTTGCAATGATTAGCTTCTTATTGCCATCTCATTTGCAGCAGGAATTACTAATGCCTCATTGTTCATTTGCTTTTAAACTGTAATCAATTAAAGATATGATGTATGGAAGAACTATGGTAACAAGCAAGAAGGACGATAGTATAAGCAAAAGAAATGAATGTGCCAATGGCAACAGTACCTTTCAAATGCCCCATTTAGCAGAAACAGTTCACAAGGAATCACATTTCAATAGTTCCAATATGCCACATCACATTTGTTTTGGTGTACATCTATATGCATTGTGTTCACCCTCTGGCTCTTTATGAATCATTTAGAGAGAAAAAAGAGGTGGGTAAAAGTGAAATAATAAACTTTCTTTCCTCCAAGAATAATGGTACAGCTGCTTTATGAACACACTGTGGGTGTTAATGCTACTTTCCCATTATTATTTAAGATCCCCATAGAAGGGATGAACATTTTAGCCCTGTTCTTTGTTGGAAAAAAATTAAATGGTTCAGAAAGGATCTTTTCTAAATTGCCCCACATTTTACTGCTTGCTTTCTCACAATGCAAGATTTAAAGGTATGATTACAGCTGGGGGCCATCTACAAACCAAATTCTTTTGTTCCATTTTCACAATAATTCTTGGTTGCTGTCCTCTGAAATACAAGAATGGTGAATCAGAAGGTTTCAACCCCTTACTTTCCACAGACATGAATAATACAGGAAAGTGATATCTCGATGAGCAATTATTATCCTTGGGAAACAGACAGCAAAGCTCCCAAAAGGTCAAGATCATTACTGTTTTCGAAGTCCATACAACTTCTCATTAACATCTCTATTACATAGTTTAACCACTTGAATGCTAAACATTCATTAATATTTTGAATGCTAACCATTTGTGAATCCTTTAAATTAATTTCTCAACGTTTCTTAGATAGTCATCCTAAATTCTTAATGCAGAAATTTTGAAAAAAAATAGAATGCTGAGAAGAAGAACAGAATATTCTGCAGAACATCTAAAGTCCAGGTCAGTGGTGAAGGGCTCTTCACAAAACATTAACATTTTTCTCTTTGAATATTGAGTATCCTGCTGTACATTTACAAAGTTTTCTGTTTCCTTGAACTGTGGAAGCAAATGACACACCTTTTATCCTCGTACGTTGTAGTAGTCTGTTATATTCCAACAGGAATGAATTGTTCCAGACTTAGGCTATTTAAAAAAACCTGGGAAACAGGAGCGTGAGTAGGTCATCTGCCATTCAAGCCTGCTCTAGCATTCGCCATGTTCATAACTGATCTTCTATCTCACCATTATTTTCTTTCATATCCCATACCTCTTCATTCCTTTAATGTCCCAAAATCAATCTATCTGCATGTTGAATTAACATAATGAGATGAGCAAAGCACAAAGGGACAGCACAGTGGCTCAGCAGTACACTTGCTGTCTTACAGCGCCAGAGACTCGGGTTTGATCCTGACTGCTGTCTGTATGGAGTTTGAGCGTTCTCCCTGTTACTGCGTGGGTTTTCTCCGGGTGTTCTGGTTTCCTCCCACATTCCAAAGACTTACAGGTTTGTAGGTTAATTGCTTCGGTAAAATTTGTAAATTGCCCCTAGTGTGTAGGATAGTGCTAGTGTAAGGGGATCGATGGTCGGTGCGGATTCGGTGGTCCGAAGGGCCTGTTTTTGCGCTGTATCAAAACAAACTTCAGATTGAAGAAGGGTCTGAAGAAGAGTCCTGACCCAAAAGGTCACCTATCCACAGATGCGGCCTGACCTGCTGGCCACTTTATGTTTCCTCAAGATACCAGCATCTGGGGTTCCTTTTGTTTCCATAATGAGGTGAGCCACTGCAGCCCTCTGGTTTAGTGAATTCCAAAGGTTCACCAGCTTCTCAGAGAATATATGTTTCTCCTCATTGCAGTATTAAATAGCCTACTGCCTATTCTCAAACTATGCTCCCTCGTCATAGGCCCCTCAGTCATGGGAAATATTTTCCAAGCCCATCAAGCCATTTAAGAATTTTGATATACTTGTCACCTCCGAGTGGGAGACACACAAGTTTGAGTTCTACAAAGGAACGTGAGCACACAGAATTACATAATATATACGAGTGAGACTCTCTTGATCGATCACATAAGCTAACATTAACAAATGTGTTTAACTTCTTTCCCCTGGTTCTGGTGGATGTTAGAATTTCTATGACCAAAATGACACCACAACAAATACTTTAAAAAAGTTTGAGAGATAAATAATCTCATGGAGGATTACTTTACACACAATGGTTACCTCATTTTGAAAATAACCAGATTTCATAAAATAGCTCCATGTAGTTTACTTTATCAGGAAAACAATATAAAAGCAAACACTATTCACAGTCAGCTAACATGGTGATTTGAGTGCTTCGGAGCAAGAATTTATAACAGAAATGTTTCAGTCAACTATGTGTGTCAGCCTGCAGGGACCTGGGTGAAGAACATTACTGGAGGTGCCAGGGCGAGCAAGCATCATATTGTCGCAGGCCTGCATCTTGTCTGTCATTATTCATCACAGAAATGAGCCAAACATTTTATTTCTTTACTAGACCGTGGGACCCGTTGGGTCCCTGTCACACAGGAGGCCTGGTCCCCCAAGCAACCCAGTCCCCCAACGCAATATTCCACCACTCACCCGTTCGCCCAATGCAACCCGTTCCTCCAACACAATTCTCCACCACGCACCCATAGCCCTCAACTGTGCAGGCACGGTTTATTTCCCCTCATCCCCCTGCACTCCCTCCCCTCTTCACCCTCCCTCTTCTTTCCCCTCTCTTCCTCCCCTCCCCCACTTTCTCCCTCACCTCTCTCTCCCTCTCATTTCCTCTACCCTCAGTCCCTCCCTCCCTCCATAACCCCTCTCCCCTCCCTACCCCCTCCTCTCCCTCTATTAAACAACAATCCTCTCCTCTTCCGCTCCCCCAGTCACCCCCTCTCCCCCTCACCTTACAACAATGTTACAAATCTCTCATTGGACTGGGAGTCCTGTCTTTGTTAACATTGTCCATAACCCCTCTTCCCTCCCAACCCTAAGTGGGACCCGTTGGGCCTCGTTCACCCAATGCAATATTCCGGTCTGGAGCCGTGGGAGGGGGAGGGAGCAGCGCAGCTCCGGGCCCAGTCCATGTCCGTGTCCAGCTGCGCTCTGGGCTGTGGTTCGAGCCAGTGCGGGTGGGCCCACGGGGAAGCTTCTCCCTCTCCCTGCCCCACTGGTTGCATCTCCCTCTCCCTCCCGCCTCCCTCGGCTGATTGCCCCTCCCTCTCCCCCCCCTCCCGCTGCTCCGCACGCACGGCATTTTAAGATAACAAAGTCAGTCAGTGACTTTTTGAGGCTGAGGTCTTGATCCATGGAAGGGGGAGGGAGGAGCGCGGCTCTGGACGCAGTCTGTGTCGGTGTCCAGCGTGCTTTTATCGGGGACAGTGAGTTTCCACTGTGACATCTTAGCTGTAACTGCCACTGCAGTTGAACTTATTGTTCTGAAAGTGGGGTTTTGAAAAGTTAAAAATGTGAATAACTTGTAAAATATAACATCAATCTGAATGAAAATTGATACAGCACACCACAGAACAATGGTGAGTAAGTTGGTGCAAACATTGTAGCGCTATCGTGTACCGTTTTGGCATAGTTCAGGCCATGAAAAGCAAGCAAACAAACACGCAAACTCACACAGACAAGATGAGAGTTTTAGTAATATACTAGACCAACTGGGACCCGTTGGGTCCCTGTCACACGGGAGGCCTGGTCCCACAATGCAACCCGTTCCCCAACGCAACATTGCACCACTAACCCGTAGCCCTCACGGGAGGCTTGGTCACCCGCTCAACCCATTGCGGAATGTAATATTCCAGCCTCCCCCCGGCACTGGACTTTAAATACATTTCCAATTGACCCTCCCCATCAGGAGCTATGATGGCAATAATGTTGCAAATGTCGGGTGGAGGGCTGTGATATCCCATTCAGGTGAAATGTTGGTGGAAGCACAGTGTTTGTGTATTGCAACTGAATCGAAGTTTGTTGGAAGCTGACAGGAAGGATTGTAACAGTAAAAAATCTTGTTAAAGTTGGCTTTTTAAAAACTTTAATCATCAATAATGTGAAATATAGGATGAAATCTTAAATGAACCTGCGGCGTGGAGGGGAAAGATGTTAGTAAGAATATGTAAAAATGTCAGTGCTAGTGCGTAGTGTTTTGAGGAAGATACAAAACATACAACACACATATAGACATACAGACAAGATGAGACTTTTATAGGTGTATATATAGATAGATTAAAGGTATAACAAATGGAGCAGAGGGTTCAGTAGAATCATGAATGTAGAGTGCCTCAGACCCATTTATGCAGTGCAACTGAAACCGATCTTTACTTAAAAATCAATCGGGGAAAGGCAAGCAGGATTCTGATGGGCTGAAAATGATAATGCGTGTCTTCTTAAGCCCTGTGAGCAATGCTAGAATAAGGATTTTCATAAGTGTGTAGAAACTGAGCAGAAGCTAGAACACCGCCCATTAAAAATTGTCAAGGTGCAGCTCCCCACCAGAACAGATTCCGCAATTCATTCCTCACCCCTGAGACGGAGTGGGCAGTTGTCAATCATGCTTACTGAGTGATGCCATGCCAAATGGTTCATTCCTGTACAGATGCGATGGTTTGCAACAGCAGCAGGTGTGCCCACGGGTACACCACCAGCTACCTACAGAATGTCTGGTAACATTGCAGGGAATTTTAATTTTCACACATTCTGTTGCAGAATCTGCTGCCTTGACAAATGTTCCACTAAAAAAAAGACAATCTCTGGTGATTGTGTTAAGGAGCAAATATCTTTCTTATTTTAACTTAAAGAAGGATAATAACCCTAATTGTTATTCTATAATAATACCTAAAGGGTATATGAAAGAAAAACACTTCAATCATTAACTTATTTAATTTTTTGAAGGTAAAATCTATAATGATAACATCTTGAAATTTGTTCTCTGACAAATATGCCAAACCTGCCAGGTTGTTGTGCCTGCACATTGTACTCAGTCTCTGAAATGTATTTCATTTGAAGTCAATGGAATGAATTTTGGAAGCAGAGCACAATGCACTGGCATGATCGCATTGCTTGTTCACTACCTTCAATAGGGGAAGAATTTAGTAGATAACAATCATTTGTTTTAAAAAAATGAGAATGCGAATATCTAGAAACAACTATTGGTGGAGTATTTGTGTTCAAATGAAGAATAACTGAAAGGATTTTTTTAATTGCTTAAAGTGGATTTCTGTATATGCTGAACTAATAATGAGAAACAATTTTAATCCTCAAGGATTTCATTTTCTTTGTATGCTTTTAGTGTGACATCATTTATGGGCATTTTACATGGAATTCATTTTTGTATTAACGGTGTCATTAGTCTGTTTAAAGTAAATACATTAATAAAGTTAGCACAAATATGTTAACTTCCTAGATAAATATAATGAATAGAAGGGACTAAATTTTCATTGCTGTAATAGGCTACTTTTAGGAAAATTACAAATAAAGGCCAAGATTCAAACAGACATCAAGAATACTAGAGAAAATTATAACTTGCAGATGTCAAGGAGAGATTATTTGCTTAAACTGATTTACCTCATTTGTATTATTACATTTGAAAGTAAATGTTTGAGTTCAACTTTTTGCAACATAGCCAATGATTGGGACATATGTTAGGTGTTTTGTCCCAGAAGAAGTGTAACACTGTCCCTAACATTAAAACTTGAGAACATTTGGCTGAGGTGGAAAGCAAGATTTATACTCCTTTGCATGGTAAGTGATTCTCTTTCATCTTCAGTGTTCCAGTTTCTCCGAGTACGACCTTTACAAAACATCTATTAATTTTACTTTTTGATCTTGGCCCTTTGAAAAGGTTTTGTTTAAAAATTCTCACAGAGACAATCATACTATTGTGCATTATGCAGCTGGAGATTGTGAGTAAATAGGACTCCTTGATGTATGTGATGGAACACTGGTGTAATTGTACAACATTTTTTTGTCAGTGACAAGAATTAAAAAGAACCTTTCTTTCAGGGTTTATTAACTGGAAAAAAATGCCTCAGGTCAGTGGAACCATGTTAACTACCAGCTTACTGACTGGTTTTGCCTCTTTGATGAAAAGGCTGAGTAAAGTGATATGTAAGGATAAGAAAAATAAATACTGCTTCAATAAGGCACAGTTATTGTAATTAATCAGGTATAGAGAACTGTAATCTAAAGTCATTACAAGTTCACAGTTGATAAAAGCGTATGACTGATAACTGTTAAACGCAATTTTTGTTTTTGAGACCAACTTATTAAGGATTAGTCTATTGATCATTCTGTTTTATCTGACATTGCTGGGATACAATAGCAGCTTGATACCAATTGTAGAGAGTCAATGGAAATTCAACCATGGTCAGACAGAGATGGGAGTACACAACATCAAACATCAACTTGCTTCCTTTTAATAGCCTTCAATGTTTGAAGGATAATGAAGGCTTTCAGACGTGGCCATTGTCCTGGCACTTTCATCAAAACATGATTCATTTTTAACAAATTAGCAGCTCTTGGAGGATGTTAGAGGTAGGTAATGTACTAATTTTACACTACTTCTGAAAAATTACCAATGCAGAATATCCTAAATTAGAAAACCAAAAGAATAAAAGATCACAACTGTGACAAATTAATTTATTCTATTAAAGTTCATAATTTTCGATTTCTAATTCTTTCATTACGGTATTTGTCTGTTTTTTGAAACTCCCATGTGCTTTTACCTTGGCAAGTGTATCTGATATGATTCTAAACTAAAGTGTATTTGATATGATTCTTCCTCCAACTAAACGAGAGCAAGTCTGAGGTCATCCTACTCGGCCCCTCCATCAAAACGATAACAGGCAGCCTTGGAAGCCTAACCTCCTTAGTCAAACCGCACGTCAAAAACCTTGGCGTGATATTTGACTCCGCATTAAAGTTTGACAAGCAAGTCAACTCTGTGGTAAAAGCTAGTTTCTTCCAGCTTTGTACCATAGCTAAAATCAAACCATTCCTCCAATTCGACGAAAAAATCATCCACGCATTCATCTCCTCCCGCCTCGACTACTGCAACTCCCTATACACTGGCATCAGCCAATCATCCCTGTCCCGCCTGCAATTGGTTCAAAACGCCACAGCGAGACTTCTGACGGGTACCCGTAAAAGGGACCACATCACCCCGATTCTGGCCTCTCTCCACTGGCTCCCAGTACGATACAGAATCAATATCAAAAATCTTCTAACCCACCATTCTACCTCCAGCTCCCTCAGGTCGGCCGATTTGGGGCTACTGACTATCCCGCGGTCTAGTTTTAAGCTCAGGGGTGACCTCGCTTTTGGGGTTGCAGCACTTAGACTGTGGAACAGCATCCCTCTCCTCATCAGAACTGCCCCCTCCATCGACTCCTTTAAGTCGAGGCTCAAAACCTATTTCTACTCCCTAGCATTTTTGAGTCCCTCTGAGGGGGCGCTGTAAACAGTTTATGTATGTATTGTTAGGTCTGTGCACAATTGTATGTAGCACATTTGTACCAGCACTGATGTACAGCACTTTGGTCAACGTGAGTTGTTTTTAAATGTGCTATACAAATAAAATTGATTGATTGATTGATTGATAAACACATTGCACTGAGTTATTCTAATATGTTCTAATTTACATTTCACTTCATCATTTCTATACTTTGCCCTGTTTTCATGTCTTCGTTTAAGACAACACTGGAGTTAACCACATCATTTTCATTCTTTATAGGTTCCATCTTAGAAGGTTTAGAAGGTTCCATCTTAACTTTTTCTCAGTTTTGACTCTAAAGCTGGCCTTTGCCCGTTACTTCTGAAACTCTTCACTGTGATCGTGGGATCTTTCTCTCCAGTAGATAGAATTACATGCAGTGCTTTAAACGTGATCATGTCATTGCATTACAAAGTCTCAGTAAATCCTGTTGCTGTATTCATTTCACTTGTTATATGGGCATTTTTATTCGCTCAGAATAAATAGCTATGCATTAATGACATTGTTTGCCATACTTTCAACTACTTTACATTTTTCATTGTTAAATATCAATTCCCATATACATGGCTAATTGTACAATCAATACAAATCTTTGCATTGCTGTGATTTGGTTTTCACCAAGCCATCTGTTTCGGGTAGCTTATTCAGGCAGGTTCATACAGTATTTGTTGCTTTGTTTTCAACTGTTCAGATTGGAAAAACTGGGTGCAAATATACATGTCACTAAATTTCTTACTTGACCTTGTTTTCTTTTCAAACTTCCTGCGAAGCCTTGCCAAAGCTTCCTGAAATTCTAAAATTAAAATATGGAACATTCTGCTGTTTTACTTGTTCCATTCTCAGACGTTCGATGTCAGGACAGACATTTTCTTTTCTTAAATCCAGATAATTATTTCACATTAAAGAATTGCTGCTCAGATACTGTTCCTGCCCACTCAGCAGCAATGACTACGAGCCCCCCACCCCCTCACTCCCTCTCCTCTCACACCTCAACATTTATACCCACTTCAGAGTGCAGGTCTGATCTTGCTAGCCCTCCAGTCCCAGAGTCTAGATTGCTCAGGATCTCCCCAAGATCTCCCATAACTGGCTGTGACAGAAAGGTTGGAAGGGCAGGGGAAGTGCTTTGCTTCCTGTCAGTGCTATTCATGATTTAGAACATCACAGTGGTGTAGCGGTGCCAGGATCCAGGTTCGATCCTGACTATGGCTGCAGTCTGTATGGAGCTTGTACCTTCCCTTTGTGACTGTGTGGGTTTTCGCCAGGTGGGCTGGTTTCCTCCCACATTCCAAAGGCATGCAGGTTTGTAGGTTAATTGGCTTCTGTAAATTGTTCCTAGTGTGTAGGACAGAACTAGTGTACAGGGTGATCATTAGTCGGTGCGGGCTCAGTGAGCCAAAGGGCCCGTTTCCACGCTGTATCTCTAAATCTAAAAACTAATTTAAGAGTTTTTAAATGTTTCTGATATTCAAAGGAAATTATTAAAGTCAATAAAAACAATTTGAAAAAATCATAGCCATTTAAATACACGTCCTCCCCAGGTTATTGGCAAGATTCTGTTCCTGACAACAGTTCATAACCTGAGTGGTCAAAAATGCATCAACTCAGCAATATATTTAAATAAATAGTGATAGACACAAAAAGCTGGAGTAACTCAGCGGGTGAGGCATCGCTGAAGAAAAGGAGTAGGTGCTAGAAACATAGAAAATAGGTGCAGGAGGAGGCCATTCGGCCCTTCGAGCCAGCACCGCCATTCATTGTGGTCATGGCTGATCGTCCCCAATCAATAACCCGTGCCTGCCTTCTCCCCATATCCCTTGATTCCACTAGCCCCTAGAGCTCTATCTAACTCTCTCATAAATCCATCCAGTGACTTGGCCTCCACTGCCCTCTGTGGCAGGGAATTCCACAAATTCACAACTTTCTAGGTGAAAACGGTTTTTCTCACCTCAGTCTTAAATGGCTTCCCCTTTATTCTAAGACCGTGGCCCCTGGTTCTGGACTCGCCCAACATTGGGAACATTTTTCCTGCATCTAGCTTGTCCAGTCCTTTTATAATTGTATATGTTTCTATAAGATTCCCCCTCATCCTTCTAAACTCCGGTGAATACAAGCCTAGTCTTTTCAATCTTTCCTCATATGACAGTCCCGCCATCCCAGGGATCAATCTCGTGAACCTACGCTGCACAGCCTCAATCACAAGGATGTCCTTCCTCAAATTAGGAGACCAAAACTGTACACAATACTCCAGATGTGGTCTCACCAGAGCCCCATACAACTGCAGAAGAACCTATTTACTCCTATACTGAAATGCTCTTGTAATGAAGGCCAACATTCCATTAGCTTTCTTCACTGCCTGCTGTACCTGCACGCCAACTTTCAGTGACTGGTGTACAAGGACGCCCAGGTCTCGCTGCACCTCCCCCTTACCTAACATAACCCCATTGAGATAATAATCTGCCCCCTTGCTTTTGCCGCCAAAGTGGATAACCTCACATTTATCTATACTGCATCTGCCATGCATCTGCCCACTCACTTAACCTGTCCAGGTCACCCTGCAACCTCCTAAGATCCACTTCACAGTTCACACTGCCACCCAGCTTTGTGTCATCCGCAAACTTGGTAGTGTTGCTCCTAATTCCCTCTTCCAAATCATTAATAAATATGGTAAACAGTTGCGGCCCCAACACCGAGCCTTGCGGCACTCCACTTGCCACTGCCTGCCATTCTGAAAAGGACCTGTTCGCTCCTACTCTTTGCTTCCTGTCTGTCAACCAATTTTCTATCCATGTCAACACCCTACGCCCAATACCATGTGCTCTAATTTTCATCACCAGCCTTTCATGCCTACTGGTTCATATATCCATATTTTAACTATTGTATCCATATACATTCAAAAAGCAGATGTTGTTTAAGCCACTTAGTTCTTTAGGAGGTGTGATTGAAGAAACTTCCACTTCACATTCATTGCCCTGTAGGGTTAGCAAAAGTTGCAGAGATATGAAAGGTTAGATGAGGAACAGAATTCACTATTGCTAATTACGCACAAGAGCGTAAAGTATAATGATGGATGAAGATTAAGTCAATATTAAAAGTATTCCTAATTAAACTGGATAATCATTTTCAAATTAGACAATAACCAATATGCCCCTTATATGGATATCAATAAAGCCTGTCATAATGACCTCCATCAATGTGGTGGAAACTCTAATACATACTTGTACTTTTTTAATTAAAGAAATTTCATAGTTCATGATTGAACAAATTATGAATAAAATTATTTGGCATTGAGCTGTTCAAGAGGAAAAATAATCCAGCAACTACCATGTATATTTTTTACACCTTAATTAGGGCAATACCACCACCCATAGAAGCCAAAGTCACCAGGCCAGCGATCGGAGCACTCCTTTCTGGCAACCCCCGGCAAGGGTTCGCCTCGCTCCGCAATGGAAAAGTTCACGCTGCGTCCGCTGCTGAGGCTCTGGGCCCGACTCTGGGAAAGGCCGCTCCAATCCATGCTGTTAGGCCGCGAGAGGGGCAACATAGAAAAAGTCACCTCTCCGTCAAGGAGGCGAACGAAAGCAGTTACCCCCCTTCCCCCCCCCCACCACCCCCCACACAAGACACACCAAGAGGCACCTAAACTAACATTTAGATGCACCAAAAAAAACCCAAAAAGTCGAAATAACGAACACGCTGCTGGCAGGGCAGCTGACTCGCGGTGCCCCCACCGACCGCAGTTCCTTCCTTATTTTGTTGCCAGGGCTTGTTTGAGTCCTACTGCGAGAGTATGTTACATTTTAGCAGTGTGCCTTGTTACTTAAGATCTTACTGTGAGTTACATTTTTCCATGCTTGAAATTGCACAGCTGGGCTTGGTGGCAGGAGCGGCTGGATGAGTGAGTCAGCCACATGGGCCTGGAGCCAAACCGAGGGGCATGGGAAGCACAGTGGGAGATTACGGGCACTGTTTGCACTCAGGAGAATCCGGGCCGTCGTCACTTTGATAAACAGTGTCTGATGAAGCGATAATACTTTGCGCCAAAATAAGCCCACATCTCTCTTGGCAAATATTCAGAGGAAAGGAAGAAAGTGGACTCGGCTAAACCAGGCTGCAGGTCAGTGAAGCAACTGTTTCACCAGCCTGTGGGAGATGTGAAGCTGGGCTGTGTTGGGTAAAGCAAGATTCAACAGGGACCAACACTGGACATCGGCGTGTCCCAGCCGACTGGGCAGCTGGAAGGCATTGAACATGGCTGACGGGTTCTGTGACCAGAACAGAAGGCACCGGCCTATTCCTCCCAGATATGTGGCCATCACTCATGGCCCCATGAACAGGCACAATTGTGGCTGCTCAATGTCTGGTTCAACCTATGCTGCACAACCCCTCACACATCTGCACAAAAATGTTTCCATCAAGCTCTGCCAGGCAGGCTCGGATTTGTTCATGTTGCACACTTAATGGATATTTTCAATAAGGTGCCCACCTAACCTACTAGGCAAGCCGAAGGATATGGTCACCACTGTAATTTGCAGCCTCAGAGCGTTGGTTCTGGCTTTAAAAAATGTGAAGGCAAACTAGATTTCTTCCCTAAAGATACATTACTAATGTCATTTTATTCATTGTCTGGATTTCCTGCCATAAAACAAGGATGGTGAGGAACTTCTCAATTATAATGCAGCTCTCACATATCAGAAGCAGTAGTAGAGTTGCTGCCTTATGGTGCCAGAGACCCGGGCTTGATCCTGACTACAGGAGTCTGTACGGAGTTTGTACGTTCTCCCTGTGACTTGCGTGGGTTTTCTCCAGGATCTCCAATTTCCTCCCATACTCCAAAGACGTGCAGGTTTATAGGTTTGGTATAATTGTAAATTGTCCCTAGTGTGTGTAGGATAGTGTAAGTGTACGGGGATCGCTGGTCGGCGCGGACATGGTTGGCCGAAGGGCCTGTATCAACCTGTATCTCTAAACGAAACTAAACTACCAATTCCTGTTTAAAATAACAACAACCAGAAGTCTAATAAAAAGTAATTAATGTATAATTATTCTTCCGAATGCCATCAGATAGCTCCACCATCCAAAATTCAAGCTGAACTTAGGTTTGGGGGACATTTTTAATGGTCTTCATTAAATTGCACTAAGAATTAAAGTACTTCAATGGGTTGATAGTACAATAGTGTACATATATGTTTTGTTTAATTCCACAAACAATCCTGACTTAAGTTCTGGATAGAGTCACAGCTGGAGTAACTGGAGAAAGCTGGCATTTTGTAAGGAAAGTGTATTTCCATTTGTAACTCTAGATGTTTTAAAACTTAAATAAAATTCTTGCATCTCCCAATAAATTACACCAAATAAATAGTAAATTATAAAGGCGGACAATGGCATAAAATAACTGTGCCAATAGAATTTTTACGAGAAAAGATTGCCTACAAATTCTATGCCCCCCTTTGGCTTTGGAATGCTGACCTGTACTGATTCAACAGCCATTCTAATTTCTGCCCACCAGAATTAAAAAAATAACTTGCTGATTGCTGGGCAGTTATAGATTTCCACATTTGAAATTGTATAACCAGGCTGGGAGGTTGATATTGGAGGGGAGCTTGCAAGGGGAAGGTTGGTCCTTGGGGGTATTTACAAGCATCACTGTTGTAGGTGCAGGGAAGTTCAGCAAGTTCATGCTCCAGTGTTGACCCAATGACAGAGCTTCCTGGCCGATTCGTTCTTTTGAATTACATGCAGTACCAAACTTGCTGGAGTTAACTCAAGTAAAAGCCAGCAGTCTGCCACAGAACTGACAACATTTCACAGCTGTTCCCACCCATTGTTGACATTTCTGGTCAATGGATTTTCAAGTCAGTCCTGAAATATCAACTGTGTTTTCTCCCTCTACAAATGCTGCCTGATTTGACGAGTATTGCCAACAATTTTCTCCATTATTTCAACTTTCCAGCATCTTTTGCATTTTACCTCTGTGTAAATATAAACTGTTGGTGTTCATGCAAGGCTCTGCAAATGAATGCTAATTTGTCAATTTCTACATTTCAGATACTGACTGTCGTAGTAGTCCAATAATTTCCTGCATCTTTGCACATTGGGTACCATTATATAAAATGTTAATTTTGCACTAACGTCCATTGAATCTGCTTTGCTCTTCTTTGATGAAATAATTAACAATCTTGAACAATTCTATTTCCGGTTGACATTTTAGCAGCAAGGCCTTCTCGGTAATGTGCAGGGGCTATGACCCCATTTAAAATTTATTTGGATTAATAAGCCAGTTCAGGATGTCGAAAATCCATTGCATTTGAACTCTCGGAGTCATGATTAAGAATTCAAATACTAACAGGAATGGATCTAATTTGGTTTGTTATAGAGCAAAGCTATAAGTAATGCTCCTGTCAGCCTTCACAGTAAACCTTCAGGTCAGCTGCAAATCGGATGGTGAGTAATGGGCCAAGTATTAGACTATGATTTGTTTTTTTTTTAAGTCATAATATTCATGTTCCCGATCATAGCTTTAGTCATGCTGATGAAATCTACATGATAAATGAATAACTGGGCACATTTAATTTTATCAGATTTCCAGAACAATTTTAATAAGTTTGCCAGTCATTCCTGATAAATTACCAAAAAGATACAATCGTTTGAATTAATATTAGCCAAATCATTGTTCTGAGTATTAGAACTCGTAGCTTAGCAACACTTTCTAGTATTTGAAAGTCTCTGCATTTGTTCTTTTGCTGACTATTGGAAAGCTGCATGCTTTCAGTTGGAAAAGAGATCAATGATACATTTATAAATGCTAAGTGCTGATGGTTATTTTGTACAATGGAACATTTATTGGCATGTTATATTGTCATTAGCTGATATTTAGAAGTGGATTGTAGCTTGAAGTTAACAAAACGTTCCGGCATCGTTAAAGTGCGCATACTAAATCAGTTACTTGCTGAACCTCACTCCAAAAGGAGAAAACTCAATATTTGAAGTTGCCACTAAAACAATCTTGTTTCATAAGTGCCTGGTTCTCCCTGTTCTCAGTTGCTCATAAATAACTCTATGCTATCAGCCACTTGCTATGTATTGTAAGACCTGGGTAACAATATTGCCAAAAGCTGAACAGAATCTATAAAGCTCTGAGCCAACTGTGACACAATGCAGGCAATACAAAGTTGCTCCTTTTGTGTCATTCTGTGATAAGAACTATGTGAGCCAATGAACCAAGAGTGTTGCAACATGAAATTCAATGTTTCCAGTGCCTGATTTTTGCAAATCTGGGGCTGGGTTTAACTGGAATCTATCCAGTGTTAGTGCTATGCGCATTTCACTGTAATGAGTGCTTGATGTGACCTATAAAATCTGCTAAAATGTTGTCGCGGTGTCATTTCACTTCTGCAGGCAAGCAACATAGTAATAAATCAGATATGAATAAAAATATAGCCTCAGTCCAAGCAGCAGAAATCACCAGCTATTTACAAAGGACTGGTATTAGCTCAAATCTGCAATAGTTTAATAACTTTGAAATGCAATAATTCATAACACTGCCCTCAAGCTCACAACAAAATCAGGAGACTATGAACAGAAGTTTGGCATCTTTGGGAAATAATTATTGCCATAAGAGAATGAAGAGAGAGGAGTTGGAATAAAAGACATGGAAGAAGTATTGGTGTCCCAAATGGCTCTCTGGTATTTGGTTAACTTGAAGTGGAGTAGACTGATTAATGGAAACTAATGTCCTTATGAAAGCGTAAACATGTCACAAACAATAAAATGTTCCCTTTTAGGAAGGCATGGAATACAAAGAACTGTGTATTTTTATTCCTCTACATATTTATTCCTTTTGAGAAAGGAAAGATAGTGAACATTATGAGCCTATTGCCTTTGAAATCAACTGTTTTATATAAATAAAAGTAAAAACTAGGGTATGTGCAGGGCAGTTGAATAGATGCTGCCAGTTTAACATTTTAACAATTTTGGGGGGTTTGTCTATCAGTGTCAAGAAGACCTAACTGGTGATTCACATAAACACAATCATCTCATGGGTATAGAATCAAATCCAGTCCAGAGCTGGGACTTGAGGATGCAAAACATATTTTTTATCTTTCCAATATGACTATTAATGTACTATTTAACTATGTCTCCTATGTTAAAGGAAACAAGTTTTAAACTAGTTATCAAAATTATCTTAAACTATATAATTTTCAAAAGCAGGAATGCCAATTTGCACGAAACGAGGGAACATTTGTATGGGAGTGGTGCGTGTTTTTGCCCTGGGGTGGTATAAAAATATTGATGTGGAGGGGCTGTGGAAAACAATATAGGGAGAAGCATCATACTGCAGCAGTGCTTTACTTGCATTAATGAGTAATAACTGTGTGGAAAATTCTGAATGTGCCCACAAGTATGGCTTTCATGTATTACTGCTTCTCAGATCATTATGTGTTTATTGTGTTTCTTATTAAACACAATGTTTTCTTTTCCGCAGACCACTAAACTTGGCTGCTGCCTGGCTTACATAGGGAAAGAAAGATTTAAGAACAGATGGTAGTGAGATGAATTACTAAAGCGTATGTAATCTCCTGGGGCCATGTGTACCTTTGTATTGCATTTCCAACCATCTGTTATTCTATATTGTCCACCTCAACAATAATACTTGTAAAACTCTTATGTTATTACCCAGGCCAGAGAGACCTGTACTACCGTGGTGTTCAAGTGTGTTCCCAGTCTTCAAGCATTTAATCTTTTGAGTCGCGATAGATCTATTAAGCCTTCAAAATACTAAGTTCAGTTCCAGCAAGGATTTTATACGTGAATTTTCCATATCTCTGTTGTAATAAATGGTTCAATGATTAGAATAGTATGAATAGATGGAAAATTTGCAATTTATGACTGAAGTATCATAGTCCTTAAAAGGATTTAGAGACTCTCACGACTTCACAGTTGGTTAAGTGAACTGACAGATAAAACAAATGGCTGCCTTTGATCTGCAGAGGCTTTGCACTCAAAATCCTGAGCTGTATAGGTAGCAGGTGTTTGATGCTCTACTTTTGGTCCAATCATATAGAACCCAAGAAAAAGTCCAGAGATAAAAATTCAACCTCCTTTAAAATAAACATTCGGCTTAAAACAGATGTAACTTCATTTCAGTGGTGACTTCAGAATTGTAGTTTATTCTTTTTATTACCCTGCCCTGTTACTGAGCTTGATAATTACTGCAGAGTTTCATTGTAGCTTCCTCCAGCCAGGGGTTCTGAGAGGTTGATGTGGTCGATGTGTGAATATGTGAAGTAAGGTTGCCAAATCTGAATGGACAAGTTGCCGGAAGTTTTATCATATGACTTCCCATATCCATATCTAATAAATGCAATCACAAAGAGATAAACAATAATTCGAGATACAAGGAACTGTAGAGGCTGGTTTACAAAACAATGCATCTCTGGAGAAATAGGGGAGGTGACATTTCGCATCAGGGCCCTTCTTCAGATGAAGTCAGAGTTGTCCAGACCCACAATGTCACCTCTTCACATTCTCCAGAGATGCTGAGTTACTCCAGCATTTTGTGTCTTTAAAAAAAATCATGGTGTTTCTCATGGCTGCTTGCAGCAATTCCTAGGGGATTAATCTTTAATTACTGTATATTTCAGGACAGCCCTTCTGAAGGTTTGCGGCCCTGGTTTGAGGGCTGTAAAAAAAGAGTGAATGTCCAGAAGGCATTATGGTTCCAGGGGGTATTTGTTTCACTTCATCATCCCCGGATTGGAATGCATTGCTCATAAACTGGGCTTGGAAGCCTTCAATACAATAATACTTTCAAACATTATATAACCTATGGTTTCTTGTTGTTACATTATTGAGTTTCTAGTACAACAATGTACTATATTTAAAATGAACGTTTAATTTAAAATATTTTGGGAGTATAATCAAAATTTTGTGAGCACCATTCATTAAAATGTTGGCATTATTTCAGGCGTAGAAACAGGCCAATGGCCCATTGAGTCCACTTTGATTAAGTGAAGTTAATAGTGTGAAGAAGGGTCCCGACCTGAAATGTTACCTGTCCAATTTTTCCAAAGATGCTGCCTGACCTGAGTTATTCCAGCATTTTGAGCCCATTGAGTCTGTGCTGACCACCATTTATAATAATCGTACATTAATCCCACACTCTTATCAATGTTATCCCAACAACCCCCCCTCAATTAAAGATAAAAAATGTAATAACCAATACACTGAGAATATTGGTGCGCAGAGGCAGCAGCTCTAGCAGTTGTGCCTCTGGGCTAAAGATATTTGCATGAATTTACACATGAACCATTGTAGTCTCCTTGTGCACAGTGTTTAAATATATTACAATGTACAGCCATCTAAGTACAAATATCAGATTGGGATTATAACAGAGAAGCATATCTCCATGCTTTAGAAATCTGGTCACCATGTGTATCTGTATGGTCTTTTACTAGTTTAATACAAGCAGAGAAAATAAAAGAAGAATTAAGTGGACTGTGTGGAAACCAATAAAATTACTATTTAGTCAGTTTAGAGAAGATCAAATACAATGTCAGCCTTGACGAGGTTTGAACATTGTGGCATGGTGGCGCAGCGGTAGAAAGGGCCTGTCCCACAGGCATGCGACTCCATGCGGCAAGCGCGACCTAACCGCAAGCGGGGGCCGCTCAGAGGTCGAGTGATCCTCGTACAGGGCCGGTCCCAACAGCATGCGGCTGCATGCGGCAAGCGTTACCAAATCGGAAGCGGGGGCCGTGCGGAGGTCGAGTGACGTCAAGACGGTGCGTACGGCGGCGAGGCGATGCGCACGGCCTCGATGCGGCTGCGTCCGGCGTCGAGGCGGTGCACATGGCCTCGAGGCGGCACATGGCCTCGAGACGGCCGTCGATGCGCGCGCACGGCCTCGATGCGGCTGCTGTCCAGCAGGCCGTTGCTGCACGGAATTTTTGTAGTGTCAGTTTTTCGGAGCCCCGCGCGATGTCGGGACCAGCTCCGCACAACTCCATACGGCTCCGGCGATCGAAGTGGGACCGGCACCGCGACCTCTGCGCGGCCCCCACACAGCCCCCGCTTGCGGTTAGGTCGCGCTTGCCGCATGGAGTCCCATGCCCGTGGGACAGGCCCTTTACAGTGCTAGCAGCACCAGAGTCCCGGGTTTGATCCCGATTATGGGTGCTGTCTGTGCGGAGTTTGTACGTTCTCCCCGTGACTGGTTTACTCTGAGGTTTTCGGTTTCCCCCCATACTTCAAAGACGTACAGGTACAGGTTTGTAGGTTAATTGGCTTGGGTTTGTATACTTGGTATAAGTGTAAATTGTCCCTAGAGTGTGCAGGCTTGTGTTAATATGTGGGCATCGCTTGTCAATGCAGACTCAGTGGGCTGAAGGGCCTGTTTCCGTACTGTCTCTAAACTAAACTAAACTCAAAATTTAACACATATAATTCCACAATATTAAGTAATTCAATATAAATGTAGATATCAGGGTAGATATGAAGTTGGTATCACTAAAAGCCACTGATAAATCACTTATGTCCTTATTTTAAAAAAAAGTGTTATTGTTTCAAGCATTCCTACGTGCTTTTAAAGATGACATCTGCATTAAGATGCCATAAGATTAGAGAGGACTGGGTGAAGGGGGTGGAAGGGGTAAATAAGGGAGTGGGAGTTGGAGAAACATATGGAGTGGCGTGATCGTGGAACCAGATTACTCCACTAAGCTCATTCAACCACAGTTTCACCTGACGGCAGATGAAGGGGAGGGTAGAGTGGGGTGGACCTGGAGACGCCATCCTACACACACACCAAGGGATGGGCAGAGCAATGACACCTCAGGCCATTCAGGACAACAGTGCCATTGGACCATTGACTTGACACACTGATCAACCTGAGAAGCACATTCAGCAACAAACTGGTTCCACCAAGATGCAGTACAGAACGCCACAGGAGATCCTTTTTTTCCCTGTGGCTATCAAACTGTACAACTCCTCCCCCTTCTATCGTGGGGTAGACTGACACCCCCCCCCCCCAATCTTTTCACATCCCCAATCCTTTCCACTCGTCACTTTAATTTCATGTTTCATGTATCTTGTGTTTAATGACTGTTGGCAGACCAATTTCCCTTCTGGGATAAATAAAGTTCTATTGTATCGTATCGTAAGACATTAATGCGCAGCTGAAATAAAAACAGAAGATGTTGGAGATGCTCAGAAGGTTAGGGAGCCTCTGTGCAGAGAGTAAAACACAGATGATTTGCTCTAGCCCCAGCATTGCCTGCAGTTAATTTTTTAACAGCAGCAAGGCATGGAGGAAATTAATAAAATAAGAATTAACCTCCATGTGGGAACATGTCAGAGCATACACCATTCACTACTTTCAGCTGATGTACAGTGCTAAACTGTATATGATGGCAGTAAGTCAGAAGCACTTGTATCACCATGTGAGTACAGTATCCACAGTTGGATGCATTGCAACAGGAGGTGCTTGGTTCAATTTCCCTATAGGCATGACAACAGCAAGAAGTGGAGGCAAACGCTGCAAAATGTGTACAAAACACTTTATGTGTTTAACTTTTGTAATAGGTTCAAATGGGTTCTACTTCCAGGGAAATGTTTCCATGTCTGATGAAGGACAGACCACCTGGAGTATAAATCTTTTCTTCTGCTTAAAGAAAAAATACAATGCAGAATTAAATACAGTTTTTTTTATTCGAACACTTTTTTCGCTTTTGATGACATCATAATTTTTAAATCCAAAAGCAGGTCGGACCATGGTATCTAACCATTCTCCTAAGCTGTGTCACAATTTCTGTGTTGTGAAATGGTGAATTGACTACAATGTATTAGTAAATAGAAGTGACCAGATAAATGTTCATCGCACACTATAGTGATTCCTTGCAACTCTATTGAAATGCATTGTGATGCTCGTTGACGCTCTGAAGCTATTTTACTGTACACAAGTATTTCATTATGTTGAGGTATACGTGCATTTAGATTTACCTCCAACAGACACAGAAAGGAAGTGAAAGATTGTGACTACGTTTCAGTTAATTCAGACTTTACCCAAGAAATCACAGCTAATGTTGTATATAAATACTTAATTTCACCATTCTTAGTTCGAAACATTTCAAAATTCTACTTAACTTTTTGCCTCTTTCCGCAAATTGGAATGATGCAGTCAATGATGATAGGAACTATTAATAGGATTTTTTAGGATACCAATCTGGCAGACACAGTCTGTTCACGTAACTAATATTACTGCCATGTCTGATGATGAAGATCATGATAAATCATGCCTTAGGTGAAGGAATGAATGAAAGTGCCAAAGAAATGCTTTTGTAATGGACATTCTATTTTGAGTCCAATACTGTAGGATGAAGCTGCAGAAAATGCAAAGAGTTTAATTTCATACCTCGATTATGTACATGAAAATTCCAACCCATCAATGTTCAATTAGCTGCTATAACATTTACTTTGGTGTTGTAGGTTTCAGATAGCTGTTCAGTTATCATCTCTTAAGTGGGTACGCCTTTTTCAAGCGTGCTTTGCAAAGACACTGTATTGAGTAGCTTTTCATTCTGCAACTGGAATACTCCCTTTTAAGCAGTAACGTTATTTTAACTACTTGCTCGCTAGGTTTAACTGCAGCAGCCATGGCTGAAACGATGAAGTTACAAAAACTGAAACTTGCAACAATGAATAATCTTCATGGTAATGGTAGTCAAAATGGTGCCGAATCCGAGAATGAAGAACTGAATTCCAGCTTGGGTGAGTTACCAGTCTGTAAGTACAAGTTACACAGAGATACAAGCCATTTTTGAATGGGTTGTCATGATTTTCGGCATGAACATTGTGGGCCGAAGGACCTGTTCCTGTGCTGTACTGTTCTATGTTTTACACAATTATACTAGTGCCTTTTCACTTAACAGAAGCTATCACAGAAGTTTTCCAAAATGTACTCTCAAAGTCAATGGCCCAGAATCTGTGGTAATGGTGAATTCACAATGTTCAATGCTAATGGTGTGGATAATAGATTCAACTCGTTTGTGGCACTCATGAACTGTAACTATTGTTTTTCTGATTTGTTTTTCTGATTTGAAGTCTTTAACTCATGGTCAACAGGGCTCGGTGCTGGGAACTTTTGTTTTTCATGTACATACACGACTTGAATGAGAATACCGTTTGTCTGATAAGCAAGTTTGCTGATAACATGAAAATTGTTGGAGTTGTAGATAGCAAAAGTAGTTGCCTAAGGATACAGAGGGACAGTGGCAGATGCAACTTAATCCAGATTAAATTGTCGGTATTGTGAGGTAATGCATTTTGGTTGTCTATTACTAGACAGTGGTATACAGCATATGCAGGGACCTTTGGAAGCATTTTTGTACAGAAAGAACTTAGGTTGTAAATTCATAGCTCTCTAAAAATGTCAACACAGGTGGATAAAGTAGCGAAGACAGCATTAGGTCACACCTGAAACATTGTGTGTAGTTCCTGTCACCGTGGTATAGAAGGGATGTGGTCGCACTAAAAGGAGTGAAGATGATATTCAATGGGATGTTGCCTAGAACAGGGGCTTTAGTTGCAAGGAGAGAATGGATAGGCTGGGATTGTTCTCACTTCAGAATGCTTCTTATTGGGATTTATCAAATTATAGGGCATAGATAGTCACAGCTTTTTCCAGATGTAGGGGAGTTTAAAACTGGAGAACAGAATTTTAAGAAAAGAAGGAATATATTCAAGAGATCTGAGGGGCATGGTATCTAACCATTCTCTTAAGCTGCCATGCTATATACTCACCATCGAGGGTGGTGAGTATATAGAAGCTGCCAGATGAGGTGATAGAGGCAGGTCAAACCATAGCCTTTGAAAGGCATTTTGACAGATACAGGGAAAGGTACAGAGGGATATGGGGAAAATGCAGAACAATGAGATTAGCGTAGTAGACCTCAGTTGACATGGATGAGTCAAGCCAAAGGGCCTTTTACCAGGCTCTGTTACTAAAAATAATTGGAGCTGAAGGGTGAGGGAAGAATCTAATTTACTCCAGGGAATTCTTTGATATTTATGGATTCGATTGTTATAAATATTTAGATATGAGCATTTGGTTGCAGAATATTACACCATATCCAATATGCCCGGTGTTTGTTACAACATCTTTTCACACCGAGAGTATAATATGACAATGACCAGGATTATGTTAACTCGGTTAATAGATTGTATTGCTTCTAGGTCCAAATTTTTTTTGTAGTATGCATATTATTTATAAGAGAATATTAAAGGATGGTAAAAATGGAATGCTTAAAATGATAGTTGCCTATTCAGAATCCTTTGAGGTATACCTATGGTAGTTTCCACTAACTGGGCTCAAACCTCTAAATAAAGTACTAACAAATCAAATGATCAGTAAGTGGCTGTGTAACTCGAAAGACAATACTACAAAACAGTACTTACAAACAAGCATATGCCACTTTTAGAATGTTTAAAATAGCAATATTAATAGTGGGACTCAAGGAATCTTGGAAGGCAGCTGTTTACTGGGGGAAAAAAGCCACAGAATTATATCATTGACACATAGCTCAAGACTCCATTGTACAGACCAAGGAGCTTTAGGGTGGAAACAACACATTGTTGAGAAAATCTGAGGTTCAAGAGAAAAGTAAGCAAAAAAAAGACCATGCAAGCAGGACTTTAGAAATAGGAATAGAATAGGAAATAGTAATGGGAAAGAATTTCTGGGAATGAACAGAAGCCTTTCAGGCAAGAGATAGGAAATGGATGTTTTAGGAAGATACGATTGGACTTGAGATTGGGAGAAAACAATAGATAGTCGAACCAGAGCAAGGATACTGAATAAAGGGCACCGAATAAATTTAGATTGGATAAAGGCGATATTTTCGATCATCTTTAAGTTGTAAACAGTTTAACATTTTAAGAACTTATCTCACTGTCAGGGAGAATAGTAATCCTGTTCTTGTGCCAATTTATTAATGACTAGAACAGAGGTGTAATATTACACACAGTTTGTGGCATTTATCAATTGTTAAGTGGTTCATGATGATTATTTTTACGGAAGTAACTCTGTCTGGATTTATGTTGTTAAAATTATATATTTATGTAAACTACTGTGCAGTTATGTGAAATGCACATTCAGAATAATGGCTATTGATTTTAGTGTCTGAACCATTGTCTGGGGTTGCAAGTTGGCAGGGAGAAATAAAAGATCTGCCTTCCACTGGTGCTTTGTGGTTCTACATTGTTCAGATGCAAGAGACAGATGCAAAATCTATCTTTCTCCGATGTCCTATTTATGGTTCTATTCCAATGTTTGAAAAATGAAGACAGATTCATATCAATACGCAATTCTGTAAAGGCATTGTGCTTAAAACATAATATTGCCATGTTCTGTAATATTCAACAGGGAAATGTTAAAAGCCAAAGTAATGTGTTCACAAACAAACATGTATAATTGTAATACACAAAATAAAGTACTGCAGGTTTGGGAAGTCTGAAATAAAATGCTGAAAATTGAGCACAATCTTATTGAGAGAGAAGGAGAGTTAGCATTCTTAGTCAGTGACCTTCCATCAGAACTTGGAAAAGTTGGAAATTAAGCAGTTTTTAAGTTGGAGGGAAAGGATTGGGAAGAGGCAGAGGGAAAAAGATTTGTGCCAAGATGGAGATCATGAGAGATGGCAGTGTTGCTGAATGAGGCAAACGCTAGAGAATTGCAGAAGATGCATTTGGGGGATGTGCAAGTAGGAAGTGAGAAATAAAATCTGAAATTCCCAAAAAAGAGAAAAAAATAAACCAATGAACCTGGATTTGAGAGATTCAAGACTTTTGTTATTCCCCAGCCTTACTTGAAGCATTTAACGTGTATGCCCTCCGCCCCATTCCAGAGCCTGCCTTTTGTCATGTACTCTTCTCCACACTCGGAAAAAATGATATGCAGATTTGTGAGCAAGTTAAAGGGCCTGTCCCACTGTACGAGGTAATTCAAGAGCTCTCCCGAGTTTAAAAAAAATCGAACTCGTGTTAAGTACGTAGAATGTACGTAGCGGTTACATCGGAGCTCGTGGATGTCCCGTAGCGGCTCGTAATGTTAACGGCAGGTACTCTGGAAACGCGGTAACTCGTGAAGTTTTTTCAGCACTGTGAAAAATTTCCTCGAGAGCCCCAAGTACCTACGAACGGCTATTACCGTAATTCTCAGAGTTCGAATCAGGGGAAACTCGGGAGAACTCTTGAATTACCTCGTACAGTGGGACAGGCCCTTTAATAGGAAGGCTCAAATGATTACTGACAATACCACTTGATTTCCCCCGAACTATCACCCATCTCACTCATGCAAACTGCTGGAACAAGAATGTGTAAGAAGGAACTGTAGATACTGAAGATAGACACAAAATGTTGGAGTAACTCAGCGAGTCAGGCAGCATCTCTGGAGAAAAGTAACAGGTGACATTTTGGGTTGAATCTGAAGAAGGGTTCTGCCCCAAAACGTCACACCTATTCCTTTTCTCCAGACATGCTGCCTGACCCACTGAGTTACTCCAGCATTTTTTGGTCTATCTTTGGAACAAGAATGTTTTATTTCTGTATAAATATGCACCAGTGAAACTTCCTAGGCCATTTTCTGAACAAGAATTTCCAATATATTGTGACCCACACAAATGATTTATTTAGTTGCATTAGAATAACACATTTAATATGTCAAGTTTGATTGAGACTGAATTAAGGCTAAACTTTAAATAACATAACAGTTTAGTAACATTGAATCAATGAAATTGCTTCCAGTTAATGTGGATTATCATTAGTTTTCCATCCACGAATCTACAAGATCTCCAAATCGACATTATATTTGACAAAACAAACATTCCTCCTGGTTTTAGCTTTTTGATTTCAAGTAAAACAAGATTAATGAAAGGCAATTTCAGAAAATTGTCAAATTCATAATAAATTCTGGATTGTAGTCCTTTGCAATACAATACAACTCATCAAAAAAATTGAATAGTGAATAGGATTCAGACTGGAGTGATGTTTTACTTCATCTGTTAGTGGTCTTAGTTTTTATTTAATGGTTTCTACATGACTCTGCATCACCATTCCTTTATGACTATTCTGCTGTGCTCCAAATTCGAAATACCATGCTTTATTGTTTTAGTAAATTGCTTTGCAATTTATAGCTGCCTGTGTTTCGTAATCCATAAATGATTAAGACTCATGCAAGTTTGCACAGAGCAGTTGGTTGATTGATTCTGATATTTGCCACAAAAGCAGAGGAAGATATTTATGCAAGTTTTCATATCTCATTTTCACCTAGCAGCTTCTTTATAGGAAATGGTTGGAAACAAATTGCATTAGCTATCCTAAATTATATCCAGGGTACAGCATGGATGATTTTATTTTGCCAATTGCAGTGTGATCAAAGTACATTCACTGATATAATTTTATTGCAATAAAACAGATAACCTTGTGAAGCTTTAAACTTGTAATAAGGGTAGTCAACTGTATTTTCCTTAAAGAGTAGATTAAAGTTGAATAAGTAGGTGAACAGTATGACGACAATCATTTAATGCATCAGTATGATGCTAACACTGATGGTTTGAATTTCTGGTACCTAGATAGTAGTAACTATTTAATGCAGTGTAATAGCACCCAATTAATATAAACTCCCTGGCACCTAAAGGGCACGACCATTGACAAAAAAATGAGCTGCGTGTCAGTCAGATAGTAAGTCAGATGGTAAATCCACAACCGGGTTAATTTACTGAGAATGCAGTCACATTATACAGGGCGGAATAAAGTCAGTGCTCTGATTGATCGAATAAAGCATGCACAAATCTCGTCAGTTCCGGATAGTGACTTTATGAATTACTAGAAATGCATTCACATTATCACACTTAGAGGGTCACTCCTTCATTTTATTTTCCTAATAAAATCTGGAAGTTTTTCTCATATTATGGATTGCGGACTGTGATGAAGAAGAGAGAGAATCTTAAAAGAGACTACCAATGTTGGATTCTACCAGGGCACATTTTCTATCCTTTCAACAGGCAAATCAAATATTAATCAGTTCTTTAAACCCCTTGTCTTTTGAGGAGATGCTCATTTCCAAATAATATAACTCTTGCCTAAAGGAAGTGGAGGTCACCTTTCTCAGGGAATATGTTTCATTGAGAGCATCGCTCTTAAATTTTGCATTGCAGCCTAGTCCTCTTGTTGTAATCCACTCACTTTGGAGATTTGCAGCAAGCCTTTTTAGCACTCTCTGAAAGGCAAGTTAATTCTTGGGTATGGAGATCACAATCCTCTGTGTGGTCTCACCCAAGATAACTTCTCAAGACTTCTTCACTTTTATACTACAATCCTATTTTAGTAGCTTACATACAAACCTACTAATATAATTGCTCCCTCTACCTATATTAACTTGCAGTGATTTATGAGCATCCGTCCTTCTGTATTCCAGGTTGCCCAATTTCCCTGACTTTTACTTAAATCTGCTTTTCCATTTTTTTCCCCATGGTAGCAAACTTAATATTTCTCAGCAATATATTGCACTTTTTATCCATTCACACAACAGACATAAATCTCATTGTACTTTCATTACATTCTTCTTTCAGCTTGCTTTCCCACCTAGATTTGGAGAGGTACAAAGGCTTGAATAGATCATATTTAGTCCCACCATCTAAGTAATTTATATATTGCAAACTTTTAGTCCAAAACAGCAATCCTTGCAGTACCGGATCTGTTTATAACCATTCTACATAAATGTTATCCAACTATTCTGACTCTTTTTGTCAATTGGCCAATCCTCAGTGCATTAAAAAAAATAATCCCATGATCCAGAATTTAATTTTAAAACCTGATTAATTGTTTTTTGGAAATTCAAATACTTTGCAAATCATCAATATCTCCAATATCTCTTTTTCTTTAATCTTAATTTTCTAACATCTTAGTTCGGAGATCCATATTTCCTAATGACATGGCTGGCCATGCAATTTCAATACACAACTAAATTTCCCTATCTTTTATTTTACAACCACGCCCATTAATTCACCTCAAATTCCACTTCCACAAATATGATTCAACTGATGGACAACTCTGCCCAGCAGGTGGACTGGATTATAATGGAGAGAGAAGACTGCTCCTCTTGTAATATTGGAGCGATCCTCCTCTCACCAATGAAACTGAATAACATAAATTATAACAAAAACCCAATTATACATAGTACAATTAGAACTTGCAAACAAATAAAACAAAATTTAAAATTAAGAAATCTATCGCTTTTATCCCCAATAGTTAATAACCCTTCGTTTAATCCCTCTAGTACAGACAAATCATTTATACAATGGGATAGACTAGGAATTAAAACGTTGGGAGACTTGTATGAAACTGGAAAATTACTATCATCCCAACAATTACAAATAAAATATAAGCTGGGAAATAATCAATACTTTAAATATTTTCAAATATGTGATTATCTGAAAAAATATACAAAAGATCATTATAACATCCCACCAGATGTATTGGATGAGGCAATGCAGATAAAAGCTGAATCAGCAAACTTAATATCGTATTTGTATAATATTATCTTAAATGTAGAAATACCAACTACGGAAGGTATCAGAAGAGACTGGGAACAAGAATTAGCTATTAAAATTTCAAAGGAAAGGTGGAATGAACATTTATTAAATGTGCATAAATGCTCGATTAATGTAAGACACACTTTAATACAATTCATAATTTTACACAGATTATATTATTCAAAAACTAAAATTACTAAAATTTTCCCCAATGTATCATCTATTTGCGATAAATGTCAATCTCAAGTAGCTACTATAGCGCACTCATTTGTTTTTTGTTGAAAAATTCAAAAATTTTGGATAGAAATTTTTGAAATCTTTACAAAATTATTTAAAATAAAACTGACACCAAAAGCAGAATGGATTATCTTCGGAACAACGGAAGATAGCCCTGAACTAAATGTGTTTCAAAAGAAATGAGTTGATTACGGGTTAATAACTGGAAAAAAGCTTATCCTAAAATTCTGGAAAAACGCTCCAATACCAACTATAAACATGTGGATTTCAAATATGTTTGAAACATTACACCTAGAAGAGATAAGACTCCTCCTGGCAGGCAAATCAGATCACTTCCATCTGACGTGGTCTGCATTTATAGAACTATTACAAGCATAAGGTGCAAAAGTGCTTTAAAAAGTACCGATGTCAGGTAAAGGGGGATGAAAGGTGGCGAGTTGGTATATCCCATTTGCGCGATGCTCATAATAAAGTACTTGTTTTTCTCTTTTCTCTTCTTTCTCTTTTTTTCTTCTTTAGGGTCTATCTCTTAATCTTTTCTCTTTAATTTCTTTTCTACAAGGTCTCTGTTCTTTCCTGTTGACACGTTTTTACACCTTCACTATTTTCCTTCACTTTCTCTTTTCTCTTAATTTCAACCTTTTCTCTTTATTAGTTTTAAAAAGTGACGGAGTACATTAATTGTAATAAGATAGACGTGATGAGTACTAAAGTAATTGGTTGTAATTTAATGTACTTCTAATAAATAAAATTTAAATTTTTTTTTTTTTAAATTCCACTATCCTTCAACACCAAAGGCAGTTTATGAATGAATGAATGAACAAGTTTATTGGCCAAGTGTGTACACATACAAGGAATTTGCCTTGGTGATCCGCTCGCAAGTAACAACATGACATACAGTAAACAACTAAGAATGATACATAAAACATTAAACATTAATAATAAAACATTACAGTTTAAACATGTGAATGAAATAAAATACCAGAGCAAAATGAGGCTACAGACTTTTGGTTATTGAGTAGAGCTACTACTCGTGGAAAAAAAGCTGTTTTTATGTCTGGCTGTGGCAGCTTTGATAGTCCAGAGTCACCTTCCAGAGGGAAGTGATTCAAAGAGTTTGTGGCCAGGGTGAGAGGGGTCAGAGATGATCTTGCCCGCTCGCTTCCTGCCCTTGCAGTGTACAGTTCATCAATGGGGGAAGGTTGCAGCCAACAACCTTCTCAGCTGATCAGACGATTCGCTGCAGCCTCCGGATGTCGAGCTTGGTGGCTGAGCCAAACCAGATCATGATGGAGAAGGTGAGGACAGACTCTACGATGGCAGTATAGAATCAGACCATCATTGCCTGTGGCAGATTGTGTTTCCTCAGCTGCCGCAGGAAGTACATCCTCTGTTGGACCTTTTTGACTGTGGAGTCGATGGTGGCCCCCCATTTCAGGTTATGTAGATGATGGTTCCTAGGAACTTAAAAGATTCCTCAGATGTGACTGTGGTGTTGTTGATGGTGAGTGGGAGCTCTCCTAAAGTCTACTATCAATTCCACTGTCTTAAAACCATTGAGCTCCAGGTTGTTACGAAGGTACCAGGACACCAGCTGTGTCACTTCCTTTCTGTAGGCAGATTCCTCCCCATCCTGGATCAGTCCAATCAGGATTGGGTCATCCGCGAGCTTGAGAAGCTTGACAGAGGAGTCTGTAGAGGTGAGAGTAGAGAGAGTAAAGGAGAGGAGAGAGTACGCAGCTTTGCGGTGCTCCTATGCTGAGGGTCTGCGGGTCTGAGATGTGCTTTTCCAGCCTCACATGCTGCTTCCTGTCTGTCAGGAAATTGGTGAGACACGGACAGAGGGATTCAGGCACAGTCAACTTGGAGAGTTTGGAGTGTAGTAGCTCTGGCACAATGGTGTTGAATGCAGAGCTAAAATCAACAAACAAAATCCTTGCATAGGTCCCCTGGTGGTCTAGGTGCTGGAGGATGAAGTGCAGGCATAGGTTGACTGGTTGAAAATGTCTGTGTAGCCGGTGCCAGTTGTTCGGCACAGAGCTGGAGGTTAGAGGGGGAAACATTGTCCTGTCCTGGAGATTTCCAGCTTCTGTCTTCTGAACAGCCTCTCCACCTATTCAAGTTCTACTGTTAGTGATGGAGAAGTGGCCAGACTGATGTTGGGCAGTAAGGAGGGGGTGGGTAGTGGACGATGGCCCAATCTTTGCAGACTGGAGTCAGGCTGTAAGTCGGTGTGAAGTGGTGGTTGGGGAGTAGTGGGTGGGGAAGGGTCCAGTCTTTGCAAACTGGAGTCAGGCTGTGAGTAGGTGTGAAGTGTTGGTTGGGGAGGTGTGGGTGGTACCAGGGTTAAGTTTCTGTTTATCGAACCTGCAGTAGAACTCGTTCAGGTCGTTGGTCAGCTGACGATTGTCTAAGGAGCGGGGGGCTTTCCTCTTGTAGTTGGTGATTTCTTGCAAACCCTTCCAAACTGAAGAAGAGTCACTAGCTGTGAACTTGCTCCACAACTTCTCAGAGTACCTTGGCAGCTCTGATTCTTCTTCTCAGCTTGTACTTTGCCTGCCTGTAGAGGTCTGCATCCCCGCTCCTGTGGGCCTCATCTTTAGACTGGCGGAGCTGTCTGAGTTCTGCTGTAAACCAGGGCTTGTCATTGTTGAACCAGATCCGGGTCCTAGTGGGAATGCAACTGTCCTCACAAAAGCTGACATATGATGGCACAGTGTCTGTATACTCATCGAGGCTTGTGGTTGCTTCCCTGAACACATGTAGGTTTTCAATGCCCTCGTTTGTCCATCTTTTTATTGTTCTGACCACAGGCTTAGCAGATTTTAGTTTCTGCCTGTAGGTCGGAATAAGGTGAACCTATGGCTAATTAAGCTACTGACCTGGACATCTTTGGAATGTGGGAGGAAACCAGAGCACCCAGAGGAAACCCATGCAGTCATAAGGAGAATGTGCAAACTCCACACAGACGGCAGCAGAGCCAGGATTGAACCCCCACCTGTGGGTTACTGGAGCAATGAGGCAGCACCTTTACCAGTTGCATCTTTGTATCGCTGTGTTTCGAAAAGTCGAGGTCAATATTTCAGTTTCTTAATAGGCTCCCTTCATATGAAGAAATTACATTATAAAATTGGCTTCCTGTTTTGCTAATAACTTGAAACTCAAGAACAACGATTAGCTCACCAAAATTTGAAAATCTGTAATTTCCAAAATCCAAATGTTAATTTACTTAGTGCTGATATTTAGCTACTAGATTTATTGTTACTCCTAAAATAACTAATGATTAACAATTGTAAAGGAGAATGACTTGTTAATTTGAACACGATCCATTGAATCCTGATTACAATACAACAATACTCTACTGGGATTATTATTTGAGCTTTCTGTTTAGGAAGGCTTGTAAATAAGGAATTCCTACCAAAGTCACAGCATTAAACTATTTTTTAAATCAGCTCACACTACTTACTTTCACATCATCTTCAAAAGCCCTATAACAAAGTTAGATTTTTGCCCTTTGCAAATTCTTCCATATTGACAGAAGAATCCACTTGTACCTTATACATGACCATTTTTAAATATTAAAACTAGAATATGTTTCCTATATTGTGACAATAATGTGATTTTGAAAGTACTATTTATTTAAATATATATTTTTGTGGATATAGGTATAGCCGGTATTTATTACTCAAGCATTATTGTCCTTGGGAGTGTGGTGATCTCCTCAAACTGCAGATGAAGGCACCCCTGGTTTTGTTGAGTAAGTAACTCAATGCACAGGTTGCATTCTCAATATTATTAAACAGCAATACAATTCCACGTTGCGATGGTATGTAGCTTGGAGGGAACTTGCAGGTGATAGTGTTCTTGTTATTATAAAGATCTTTAAGATGTCGCAAGATCATGGAGGGCCGTTTAGGAATGGAATCACAGCAGCACTGCTGCTTCCTTGCTCAGACACTTTCAGCAAACTTTCTCACCTTACCCGTGCATCTAGCTTCCCATAAATATCCAAAAGGAAATGAGTTATTCTTTGTAACCAATACAAGAACCAAGGACACCACAAGCTCAGTCGTTGAGCTGCAGTGTGTAAATGATATTCACATTTGTGCACACGGAGGCCAAGGTCTGGGTCATTATTTATTTGTTCACTGAAGCATATGTGATACGGGGGCCTTGCACTCATCAAGGCACAACTAAGGTCCTCTGCCAACCTGTTCTTGCTGTGCAATACTGCTCTCTGACAAGAATGGTTCATGGTTCCACAATAATGGATACTGCAAACCAATTCTCATACCTTGGCAGTGAAGGTTCCCTAAATACATTTGATGACAGGTCGCCATAGCTGTGCGGCTGGTTTATGTGCTGCCTCTGGTGCTTTCACCAGAGATCCAGGTTCATTCCTGACCTCAGGTGTTATCTATGTGGAGATTCATATTCTCTTTAGACTTTAGACTTTAGAGATACAATGTGGAAACAGGCCCTATGGCCCACTGAGTCCATGCTGTCCAGTGATTAACCCGTACTCTAGCACTATCCTACACACTAGGGATAATTTACAATATAGATAAGCCAATTACTCTACAAACCTATACATCTTTGGAGTGTGGGAGAAAACCAGAGCGCCCGGAGAAAACCCATGCAGTCACAAGGAGAAACTCCATACAGACAGCATGTATAGTCAGGATGGAACCAGGGTATCTGGTATTGTAAGGCAGCAACTCGACCGCTGTGCCACTTTGCCGCCCAATACAAACACACCCTGTGACTGCGTGGGTTTCCTCCAGGTGCTCCGTTTTTTCCCCACATCCCAAAAACATGAGTTTGTAGGTTAATTGGCCTCTGTAAATTACCACTTAAGGTGATTTTGAGTCCCTTCACCAGGACCACACAAAAGCCCAGTGCAAATGACAAGTGCATTAACTACCCAGCCACCCACCCACCCCATCAGCCAATTGCTGCCCCATTTGTGGACAAGTCTGCCGTTCCACATTGATCTCATCAGTCGCCTCCAAACCTTTCTGAAACTGCGTGGTAGCAAGTCATCCTCGAGTCACAGTTTATCTCTACTACCTCTATTTTACTTTTTTTAAACTCTATTTACAATTTACGTCGAACTGTTTTAGCAGCTTATATGGGTCCCTCCAGTTCAATTCAATCGGTTTCCTCATCTTCACTGGCTTTACTTGGTAATTCTGCCTGAGAACATGGCTACAATTCATATCTTTCATGAAAGTAAATCTCCAGTGCTTCACTGCTACTCAAACTTGCAGAATAAACTGCCTCATGTCCCCAGATCCCACCCATAACAGAAGAGCTGCATGTCTTCCGACAGCTCAATCTCCTGGTAAAGTTAAAAGTACACAACATAATCTTCATCCTCAGGAAATTGACTATACAGCGCTGGAAAAGCAGATAGACAAAATGAAGGTGAAAATTACACAGTAGCTCCTGATCTACAGGTATACTTGCTGGCACTCAATTGTAATGGAATCTTGTCAAGGAAAATCAAAATCACTACAACTTTTGCAGTGAGATTGGGACTAAAGGTTGACATTTTAAAAGAGACTTGCATGTATTATTCAACGAACCAGGAACTATGATTGCAGAGCCAGCCAGGAAAGGTGGATGCAGATTAGGGCCAGTGATAATGCCTGGGTTGCAATTCATAGCAGAACCTTTTAAGATATGCACCTGAAATGAATCACATTAATTTCAGAAATGGCTTATGTTTTCCTTATTTTAACCACACAATAATGTTTTGATTCTTGTGTTAGTTTTATCCAACTGCCTACACAAGATTATATTTGCTCACTAATATCCAAATTGATACTGGTCACAACAAGAAAAAAAAAGATTTCCTTATAGATATTATCATGGTTCCAAATATCTTTCATATATTTGAATCTTTAAATTGGTCCATGGCGGAATAGTTTTATCAGCTCAGGTCATTGGGAAAGGAGCATTGTAATGTTGTAATAGTGTAATATAATATTTTACATATATTTAATTATATAGTTTTCTTCTTGAAGAGTACTGATAATGCCACACATGTATGGCAGAAACAAATAACTTAATTTTATTTAATCTATATTCGCCCACTAATAGTAGCCTAAAAATAGTCCTTTATGTTCATGCATGAATTTCTCCAGCAATGAACTTCATCCCCTCCAGAAAGATTAATATTTTTTAAACTGAACTCCTCTTGAAGGTGAAAGTATTTATATGTGTACAGTGAAGGGTTTGTCTGTTGTCTGCGGCAAAAAAATAGCACACAGGTGTTTGATATATTGGCTTACCATCACATTAAATATTTGTATGTTGATCTTTGCATTGCATAATTTCAAAGTCAAAGAATCAAATTAGAAGATGATGGCACTCAGAATGCAGTAAAGTGGCAAAATAAAAGGAGCCACTATGTAGTGTTTAAATTAATCTTGTATTCGATTTGTATATTATTGATGAGGAATAACAGGGAAAGTATCTACTATAATAATGAAACAAGCTCATTTATAAAAAGGGTCATCTTATACCAGGTCAAATTTCTGCTGTTCCACATTAAACAAAAACTGTTCCAGTTTTAATATTCTGTCGTTACAGTGCTTTATAACCCAAAAACCTAAGGTTGCACAAGATCAAAAAGGAGGTCAAGGAGGAATTGTTGAGATAGAAAGAAAAGAAAACGGTGTGCAGGTTTATGGCTGAAGCTCTGTGATTTTAGTCTCCATTTTCACTCTTGCTGATGCAAATGTATTTTGTTTAATGACCCTGAAATCCTGGTTGTAATTAGATGTGGGAATTGTTCATAGCTTACAACAGATGATGCTCTTATAATAAAATGAATGGTGCTAAAATGGGCCCTGTAAACAGGAGTCAGATTTAGATAATCTTATTTTACTGTCATGGCAACAAACTTAAGGACTGCAATAGTAATAAACATACAAAGTTTCAGTGCTGAGTTTAAATAAATGTAAAGTGAATTAATCAGAAAGATTTGATTTTCCATCACCAATGTGATGTAAATACTGCTTATTAGTTTCAAGCCAAGTCAGCACATATTGTGTTAGTGCCCCTTATTAAAATGCTCAAAAGGATTTTGAATTTGCCCCATAAAATCTTAATATTAAAATCCTGTGTGATGGAGTACACTTTTAATTTTTTTTTATCCTTTGTTGCCAAGCCATTTATTGCAGAATATCACATGGCCTTTTAAAAAATATTTTGTCTCGACCTGCGTGTAATGACGGTTATCTTTTAATTCTCAGAGAAATATTGAAATAATTAAGATAATTCCATGATCACATGCTCACACAACACGGTTCCACAGGGAGAGAGTGAAAAAAAAATCACATTTGCAGCATTAACAGAGCTGCAAGATTGGCCTAACCAGCATTGGCATGTCCACATTTATCTTAATTTTTGTGCAGACTTGTCCTAAACCATGTGGCAGCTCAGAAACAAGTCTTGAACTTGACTTAATTTAGGATGGGATTTTGAGGTCATGACACACAAGGAGAATTGTGTTTGACCTCCTTCATGGTTGTTCCTTCCCCACTACTGGTTAAAACTTCCAGGAACAGTAAGGAATACATGGCTGCATTTACCATGCTCTCCAATACCAATTAATATCAATAGAATGGCGGACAAAGTCAGAAGGCATCTTCCTACTTAAAACCATATTTGAGGTTTTATTTTATTTCATGTAATTACAATCTCTGAGAAGGGAGAGTCCGAACACATTCTCAGATATTCAACGGCATTACCATCACCCAATCCCTCATTGATGAATGTTGCGGATGGTTACCATTGACTGGAAACTAACAGGAACAGTTGCAAAAATACTAGAGTAGGTCCTACAATGTTTATTCGATGGAGAGTGACTCAGCTCCTGGCCTTGCACCCTGCCACTCCAAAGCCCTTCCAGCTTCCAAATCCACAGCCTCTATTCACTTTCCAATCTACACACCACCTTGATTTGTAGATACATCAGGTGCAGAGTTTTGTCATTGTGGCCGAATCAAAGTCAGCACTATTGCAGTGCTTTCAGGACACAGACTACAGTGGCTGAATGGCAGCTATACCAAAGATGCCTACAAGCAGTTAAAGACAAATTGTGAAGTGCCATATACATTGCATTGTATATCTATATATGTTGTGTATGCATCATAAGATCATAAGTGATAGGAGTAGAATTCGGCCATTCGGCCCATCAAGTCAACTCCGCCATTCATTCATGGCTGACCTATCTCTCTCTCTGAACCCTATTCTTCTGCCTTCTCCCCATAACCCCTGAAACCCATACTAATCAAAAAATCTATTTCTGCCTTAAATATATCCATTGACATGTCCTAGTGCATTGCACTATGGTCATATCTAGCCTGAAGCAGAGGCATCTTCTATTTTGAATCGAAAGTTACATTTTTTTTTATTTTTTTATTTTTTTTTTTTTTTTTTTTATTTTTTTTTTATTTTTTATTTTTTACTTTAAGAAAGAAAAAGAAAGAAGTAAGAAAAGTGAAGAAAGTGCGCAAAGGTTGTGAAGTGCAAAAGAGTGTTGGGAAAAGAAAGCCCCTTAGAAAAGAAGTTAGAGAAGGAAGTAAAGTTAGAAAATAGACCCTAGAAAAAAAAAAGAGAAAGAAAGAAGGAACAATCGCTCTATTATAACTCTTATACCATACTTCATAGAGAAGGAACTACCAACCAAGTCTGTTTTTATTTTACCTCCCATTACCAGGTCCAGATACCTTTTATTTATTTATTTGTTTTTCTAAATTACTATTGCACCTCATGCTTGTAATAGGTCCAAAAACGTAGACCACGTCTTTTGAAATTGGTCTACTTTGCCTACTAGGAGGAATCTCATCTCTTCCAGATGTAATGTTTCCAACATATTTGATGTCCACATTTTTATTGTTGGTGTGGGCGCATTTTTCCAGAATTTAAGTATAAGCTTTTTTCCCATTATTAGCCCATAATTGAGTAAATTCTTCTGATACACATTTAATTCAGGAATACCTTCCGATATTCCAAAAATAATCCATTCTGGTTTTGGTACCAGTTTTATTTTGATTAATTTTGAAAAAATATCAAATATTTCAAACCAGAATTTTTGGATTTTTGTACAAAAAACAAAATAATGTGCTATGGTAGCTTCTTGACATATACATTTATCACAGATTGGTGAGACGTTAGGAAAGATTTTATTTAGTTTGGTTTTTGAATAATATAATCTATGTAATGTTTTAAATTGGATAAGCGTATGTCGTACGTTGATCGAGCATTTATGCACCTGTAATAAATGATTATCCCAACTCTCTTTTGAAATTTTTATACCTAGATCTTGTTCCCAATCTCTTCTAATTCCATCTGTTGTGGGTATTTCTATATTTAAGATGATATTATATAAGTATGATATTAAATTAACTGATTCCGCCTTTGTCTTCATTGCTTCATCTAGTAAGTCGGAAGGCATATTATAATAATCTTTTGTGTGTGTTTTCAAATAGTCACAGATTTGTAGATATTTAAAATATTGATTATTTTTCAAATTATATTTCAGTTGTAGTTGTTGGAATGATAGTAATTTTTCTAATTCATACAGATCTTCGAGCGTTTTGATTCCCATTCTTTCCCATTGTATAAATGCTTTATCTATGATTGAAGGTTTAAACGATGGGTTATTGACTATTGGTATTAAGAGAGATAGGTTTCTTAATTTTAGATTCTGTTTTATTTGCTTCCATGTTCTAATAGTGCTATATATAATTGGATTTTTATTATAATTTTTATTATTCAAATTTATTGGAGAGAGAATAATCGCTCCTATATTATTCGGGGAGCAATCCCCTTTTTCCATTATAATCCAGTCCACCTGCTGGGCAGAATTGTCCAGCAGGTGAATCATATTTTTAATATTTACTGCCCAGTTATAATACATAAAGTTAGGGAGCGCTAGACCCCCCAACTCTTTTCGTTTGTTAAGGTGTGTTCTTTGTATTCTGTGGGATTTGTAATCCCATATAAAATTTGTAATGTCTGAGTCCAGTTTTTTGAAAAACTTTTTTGGGAGATATATAGGTATTGATTGAAATAGGTAAAGGATTTGTGGTAAGAAAATCATTTTTATAGCATTTATCCTACCTATTAAGGACATCGGAAGTGTTTTCCAAAATTTAATCAGATTATTTAATTTCTTAAGTAGGGGATTATAATTAGCTTTAAACATATCATGGTAATTTCTAGTAATCTCAATTCCTAAATATTTGAATTTTTCCATAGCTATTTTAAAAGGGAGAAAGTTACATTTTCAACGGCCATATCAGACCAAGAATGGCTTAACTCCCACTATTAGGTCCAGGAATTTGACAATCTCTACTGGGATCAAGTCTGCATATTGTTTTCAACATCAAGCTAGTATTCAGATATCTCTCTCCAAGCATCAGCAGTGATTTACAAAACAATCCACTCAGCTGTTAGTTACCCAGGCAAGTTGAATCCATCTATCAGAAAGGTTTAACACATTTCTCCCCAAAAGAAAATATCTTCCCTCAAGTTTCAGTCTATAAACTATTTTTTTAATGCGATTTTGACAGTCTTGTGTGCAGTGAAGGTCTAACTGTCGTTGTCGTACTGTAATATTTTACAACGATGAATAGTCGTGGGAGAGATGTCCCTTTGCATTGGAAACCTCATAATTTATGAGTGGAGTGTAATTCTAGTCCATCACATTCGGAAATATTTTTATTCGTCTCCAGGATAAATTAAGAAAAGTGTTAGATTATGGCACCATTGGCCATCACTTATAACTAATCATCTTTTAAATAGGGCTCATTAAAAAGTAAAATTTGAAGTAGAGCTGTTATTAATTAAAAGCAAATTTCTGTTGCTAAATTATAACATGCACAGCTGTTTAACTCCGTGCTACTGATTGAAATGTACTCACCACCGAGTAAAACATGATAACCACCATTTTTAAGTCCTTTCAAAAGTGACCACAGCCAAGATGTGAGGTCCCCTCTGGGAATGCAATGCTTATGCAATGAAGTCAAATATTACACTGTCCACAGGTATGGCAGGCACAGTTGTCCATTGACTGTGGCCCAGTTGGATGGAGAGTGGAGCCTAGGGGTAAGGTCTTAAATGGCATCGGTAGAGTCACTGTTCTGGCAAAGACGAGATCCCCTTTTTTCCTGTTCTTGTTGAGAATGGGTTTGAATATAGAATACGGTCTTATACAGCACAAGGACAGGCCCTTCAGCCTACTATGTCTGTGCCGAACATGATGCCAAGACCATCTCTTATCTACCAGCACATAATCCATACCCCTCCATTCCCTGCATATCCATGTGCATATTCAAAAGCTTCCTAAATGCCCCGATCATATCAGCCTCAACCATCAACCCTGGCAGCACATTACGGACACTCACCATCCTCTGTGTGAAAACAATGTCCACGCACATCTCCTTTAAACTTTTCCCCTTTCACCTTAAAGCTATGCCCTTGAGTATTTGTTCTTTCCATCTTGGGAACAAGATTCTGACTGTCGACCCTATCTATGCCACTATGACTTTATATACTTCTATCCAGTCTCCCTGCAACCTCCAATGTTGCAGAGAAAACTATCCAAGTCTGTCGAATACTCCCTAATCCAGGCATCATTCAGGCAAAATGACCAGAATATTATTATATATGTGAAAGACCGAGGCGAGAGCGAGAACGGAACCAGTAATGCAAAGTGCTGTGAAATGCACTTGATGAGTGAGCTGGGAAGCTGAGACAAAAGGACGAAATGATGCTGGTGTTGGGACCGTATTGTAAGTGTTTAATAATAACGTGCTTTTTTATCCATCTAACATAAATGTTCATCAGTCACGGCAGCCTGGAATTTTAGTGCCATAAATAAATGGGTTTAAACTTTGGTTTGCTATGCTGAAATTCCCAGCGTCACATAGAGAAAGCCTCAGAATTATATTGGGTCTTAACAAGCTGCTTCTTCTATATATTTAAGACTCTTTTCATTATTTTGCTTCGCCAGAGGGTACAACAAGTGGCAACCCTATTTTAGAACAAATATAACTGATAGTCTACACAATTTACTTTTGTGAAAAGCAACAGCGTAACCATCTGTGCATTTATTCCCTTTTTTTTTTATCATGAAACTGTATATAGGACTACAGTGGCCACTGTATCCTAAGCATATTTTACCTCTCATAAATTTCAAATTGATTAACACAAGGAAATGCATTTCGACCTGGCTCTTTGATCAGACATGCAGAAAATATCCATAAACATGCTATATCAAAGGGGAAATGAGTCTTTTTGTCCCAAGGTCGTTTTTGTGAGTGTATGATCAAAGTGGGCCCAGTAATTATTGTAGTGAACAAGCCACTTTATTGGGGAATTTGAAGGAATTTCATTTTTGCGATGCATTTTCAATTTAATTGCTTTTTTCGTTTTACATAAACTCTGATAGGCGATTGTTTCTTGACAGACATTCCCCTCCTGAATAGTGGTTCCTGTTGACCAGGTCCCTAAAGTAGCAGCAGGAACAACGTTTTTTTTATCAATAGCACTCAGAGGAACTTTCAGATTATGTGCTTTGTGAGGATTTAAGTGTAAAATTTAAATTATTTGTAATCAATTTTGTACCATGTTCAATACTATAGGTTGTACTATGTCCTAAGGAGTCCCGAGCATTGCCTCATTAGATACATACAATTGGGCTCCTGGTGTGGGTGGAGAGGCTGGGAATTTCCAAAGGCTTTTCCCATTTGCACGCTGCAACTTTAGTAAAGCAGCAAAACCTGTTTAGTTTAGTTTAGAGATAAAACGTGGAAACATGCCCTTTGGCCCTTCGGCCCACTGAGTTCAACCGTCCAGCAATCCTCGCACACTAACACTATCTTACACTTAGGACAATTTACAATTATATCAAGCCAAGTAACCTACAAACCTGTTGAAGGAAGGAACTGAAGATGCTGGTTTAAACTGAAGATAGATACAAAATGCTGGAGTAACTCAGCGGGACAGGCAGCATTTCTGGAGAGAAGGAATGGGTGACGTTTCTGGATCAATGGGTCTGAAGAAGGATCTCGACCCAAAACATCACCCATTCCTTCTATCCAGAAATGCTGCCTGTCCCGCTGAGTTACTCCAGCATTTAGTGTCAATATACAAACCTGTACATCTTTGGAGTGTGGGAGGAAACTGGAGATCCCAGAGAAAACTCATGCAGTCACGGGGGAAACGTACAAACTCCGTACAGACAGCAACTCTAACACTGCGTCACCATGCCGCCCAAGCATTCTGTTGCTCACTTCATTCTTGGAGGGTACTGTCCTCTTGCAGCAAACAAATTGGAGACATCTTGTGGACATCCTCCCGCAGTCTCTTTTCTCCCAGTATCATTTGAATTCTTTGGATGCAAGTGGTCAATCTGTTCAAAGATCCATTCTTCATGCTTTCCCTTCTCTATCACTAACTTCTTCTGACTCAAAAGCCCTCTGAGAATGAATGTGACAGTAGTTGAAAGAGGAATATCTCTCTCTCCGTTTGTCCCAGTTTCAGTGACTCTGCCTTCATTCAGTTAAATTTCAATACATTTCTGGTTCAGTTGCCTCTTTGGCTAGAAGTCCTTACCAAAGTAGGCCCACCACCAAACTAGTTGGAATGTTACAGAACAATGTTGCACAACAATGCAAGCTAATGTAAAAGCGTGGGCATTATAGACCAGTGAGCCTAACTTCTGTGGTAGGCTAGTTACTGGGGAGGATTCTGAGGGATCAGATATATGCAGTATGCATTTGGATAGACAGAGGTTGATTAGGGATAGGCAACATAGTTTTGTATGTGGAAGATATTGTCTCACAAAATTGATTGAGAATTTTGAAGAAGTAACAAAGAAGGTTGATGCAGCAAGGCTGTAGATATTATCTACATGGACTTCAGGAAGGCCTTTGATTCCACATGGTTGGCTTCTCTGGAAGGTTAGATTGCATGGGATCCAGGGAGCGCTAGGAAAGGAAGCATGAGGTGGTGGTGAAAGCTTGTTTCTTGGGCTGGAGGCCTGTCACTAGTGGGGTGCCAACAGGAATGGTACTGGGCCTATTGCTGTTTGTTGTTTAAATCAATGATTTAGAGGAGGATGTACAAAGCATGATTAGTAAGTGTTTAGATGACACTAAATTAAGTTGTATTGTAGACAGTGAAGATGGGTATCCGAAATTACAACAGGCTCTTGATCAGCTGGGCAAGTGATGAATGGCTAATGGGACTTAATTCACATTAGTGTGAGATGTTGCATTTTGGACTGTCAAATCAGGACAGGGGCTTCACAGTGAATGGTGGGGACCCTGGGGAATGTTGCAGAATAGAGGGAATTGAGAAGTGCAGGTACATAGTAAGTGGCATCACTTGTAGATTGGGAGGTCAAGAAGGTTTTTAGTACATTGACCTTCATCAGTAAAAGGATTATATAAAAGATTGGATGCGATGTTATACTTGTACAAGAACCTGGTGAGGTTGCATTTGAAGTATTGTATTCACTTTTGGTCACCCTGCTATAGGAAGGATGCCATTAAGTTGGAAAGAGTACAGAGAAGATTTACAAGGATGTTATCAGGACTCGAGGGCTTGAGTTATAGGGAGAGATCGGGTAGGTTCGAATTTTATTATGGAGCACAGCACGCTAAGATCTTATGTACGTGGTAACTCAATTTTCACTGTACCTTAATTGGTACATGTGACAATAACCTGACCTTGAAACTTTGAAACAATCATTAGGTGAATTGATAGGGTGAATGCACAGAATCTTTTACCTAGCGTAGGGGAATCAAGAACCAGAGGACAAGTTTAAGGTGAGAGGACAAATTTTTAATATGAATCTGAGGGGCAACATTTTAACTAAGAGGGTATATGGAATGAGCTGCCACAGGAGGAAATTGAGGCAGGTATTATAACAGCATTTAAAAGACACTTGGACAGGTACATGGATAGGAAAGGTTCACAGCGATATGGGGCAAACATGACTAGCGTGTTTAGGGCATTTTGGTCACACATTTCCGTGCTGTGACTCCTAAATCACATAACACACTTATAATTGCACGGTAGTAAACTTTAGGAAGGCACTTACAAAATTGTTTCTGCTCTCATCAAGGCAAGGGATATTACTGTTACAATAGTGTCATTATTTGTATCAAGTAGTTACCAATGCAGAATATTACTCCATTGAACAGGATAAGGCATCTTGTCGCATTAGCCCCTTTTTATTATGCCCTTCTTGGAGTGATGTTGTTAAGGGCCTGTCCCACTTACGCGAAAGGTACGACTCTTTGTCGCGGGGTGTCGCCAGTATGGTCGTGAGTAGTCGCCCAAAGTCGTACCTTTTTCTGGTCGCCGCTGGATTTTCAACATTTTGAAAATTTTCGGCAACCTGCTGCAACTATGACGGGTGCCGGCAAGTCACCAAAAAAATCGCGTAAGTGGGACAGGCCCTTTAGAAAAGACTTGGTAGTTTAGATTTATTCCCTCTGGAATGGCAGTGTCCATGTTTATTTAATATGGAAATTCCCCATTGTGTTCAGCGTAAGGGATTCTATTATATTCAACTAGATTTGAATCAAGGACATAGACCTCAAACGTTAATGCTACAAATTTGTTTATGTCACTCCTGGGGACATAATTCAATATTAAAAATTCCTCACTGGAAGAGAACCTGATTGTTGTGGTGGTGATTTGTCTTTCAGGGAAAAGATGTGGCATTCAAGAGAAAGAGAGAGTTGGCCTTTTGTTACTAAACCCACAGCTATGCATTGAAATGCATTATGGGGCAAATGGGATTACTGTTGAAATTAGTGTCTTTTGATTGTTGATCATTTATTCATGACTGTATCACCTACTAATGTTTTTAAAATAAGGATCTTAATAAAATTGAAGCAGGTTTAGGTTTATTATTGTCACGTGTACAGAGGTACAGTGTAGAGGTTTGTTTTGCATGCAATCCAAACAGATCAGACATACCCTATATAAATACAATTAAGTCAAACTCAAGTACAATAGATAGAGTGAAGGGAAAAATACAGAAGGTAGAATATAATTCTCAGCAATGTAATGCATCAGTTTCATAAACATATTGTCGTGCATCAGTTCCATAGACATATTGTAGTTGGCCTCCTCGCCAGCAGTCTGTCTTGTCCCACCTCTGTTTTTATTATTTTAAGTATGTCTTGAATCTTTGTTTTAATGTCTCTTGGTATGTTTTACGTGGCGGGATGGGGGGATCGGGGGAAACTTTTTCCAGTCACTTACCTCGACGGAGATGCGATTTTTCTCCGTATCACATCTCCGTTCCCCCCCCCCTGCGGCCTACAACGTGGAGTGGTGCGGCCTTTCATGGAGACCAGCTCGGAGCTTCAAGCCACGGGTGCGGCGCGGACTTACCATCGCGGAGCCTGGGATCTTTTGCCGAGGATCGCCAGTGTTGGAGCTCCGACCGCGGGGCCCGTGGACTTTAACACCGTGAAGCAGCGGTCTCCTGTAAGAAGCAGCCGACTCGGGAGCTCCATGCCGTGGAGTGTTCCGATCCATCCTGACACCGGAGTTTCGATCATCCCGACGAGAGGGCTTGAACAGCAGACCGTCGGCAACGGCCCCGTTCAAAGGCCCCGACCACAGGTGAACAAAGGAGGAAGATGACTGAACTTTATTGCCTTCCATCACAGTGAGGAATGTTGATTCCACTGTGGTGGATGTTTATGTTAAACTTTATTTTATGTGCTGTGTGTATTTTTGCTTTTTACTTAGTATGGCTGTATGGTAACTCAAATGTCACTGTATCTTAATTGGTACATGTGACAATTAAATTGAATCTTGAATCTTGAATCTTAGTTCATCAGTTCCATGGACAAGCAATAGTGCATCACAATGAGGTACAATTAATTTGAAGAGGTAAACAAAGCAATTATTTTACTGTTTCCATGTGCTCTCAAAAATGTATTTGAAAAGAAATCCTCAGCTCCTTGTGCCATAATCTCAATGACAGAGTGCCTCATCTTTCTAAAGGAACCAAAACCCTGTTTAATCCTTCTTTCGTCCCTTCGGTTGGCAGACTCCTTGGACCCCAAGTCTGATAGCTTTAACTTCCCATCCTGCACTTCAAAATGTATGCTCAAGATCAATAAGAATGAGGTAACCTGAAAGCCATCACCACATGATATTGCCTCATATGTTAAGAAAAAGAGCAAAAATTGACAGTGGAGATACATGACAGAAAACAGTTGTACCCACATATAGCATAACTATTGATTTGTTTATACAAATTACAATTTTCAGCTACTGCAATTTATGAACTGGAACTGCACGAAATTCATTCATGCTGATTACAGTTCTGAGAATTTAACAAGTTGATGCAGTGATTGCTTCATGATGCAGTGATCATTGGCATTTGGCATGGTGCTTTTTATGAACAGAATGTTACCAGGATCAGCTTGAATGAACATGCTAATGTCATTGACACTCAAGGGTAGAATAAGAGGAGTCTTAACTTCAGGATGTTCATGAATTACACAGCAGCGGTTAAACTAATCCTCAAAGTCTCTCTGTTAAATAAATATTTAAAATTATACTTGCAGTTCAAGGGGCCAATGCTCAAAATTGAAATACTTCCACCGCAATTTAATCCATTTAAAAAATATTCCTTCCAGCCCATCCCCTTACTAACATATCCTATTTTCTGAGCACTGGCACCCTAATCCCTATTGGCCAGCTCACAGTTACATAGGGCTGTCACCAGTTGTCAAGAACATTTAGGTGTGCCACTACTTATTGGGGTTGTGGCTCCTACCCACACACGACAGATAAAATGACCATCCAGTCAGGGAGGTGATAGCAAACAAACCTTGCTTAGCCTACCTTAAATGCCAGTGATCACTTTTTCCAAAGCATTAGATCAACATTCCAGCCTCCTGGTCCCAAAGAGACCAAAAGATGAACCCTCAAAACCTCTCAAAAAACATGAACCCTCCTAAAAAAAACATTAGCATGTAATTAAAATGATCAAAAGACCCAAGTCTATGTCCAAGTATCTGAGGAAACGGAAAATAATTAAAAAGTGACTCTGCAGACCATGACAGGAATACAGAGTGGGACATCTATGTTAAATAAAAGAAAAGAAAAGTTGTGGAGAATAACAGGTAGGAACAGCCAGAGGGAGGGAGAGGGGGGGGGGGGGACATAGAATAGAAGACAGAAAGAGAGATGGATGGAGTCAAGTAGAGGGACTGCAACAGGAGACTGTTCATCAGAGAAGGTAAATGAAGGCAACAGTAAAACAGAAAGTTAATGATTAGATTGCCCGACAGAAGCCAGCACAGATGAAAGCCAGTTCTCATTTAGTTTTTTTAAATGAACACACACTAAGGACTTCAAACTTTATTCAAGTATTAATAAAGTAGATCCATCACAAGCAAAGTATTACATCTTTCACTTTTGCTACAGTAGCATTGCTTGACATGTTCTGACTGTACTATATATGAATGTACTCCATATCACTTCAATTATTACTTTGTATTGCCCTAATTAAGGTGTAAAAAATATACATGGTAGTTGCTGGATTATTTTTCCTCTTGAACAGCTCAATGCCAAATAATTTTATTCATAATTTGTTCAATCATGAACTATGAAATTTCTTTAATTAAAAAAGTACAAGTATGTATTAGAGTTTCCACCACATTGATGGAGGTCATTATGTCAGACAGGCTTTATTGATATCCATATAAGGGGCATATTGGTTATTGTCTAATTTGAAAATGATTATCCAGTTTAATTAGGAATACTTTTAATATTGACTTAATCTTCATCCATCATTATACTTTACACTCTTGTGCGTAATTAGCAATAGTGAATTCTGTTCCTCATCTAACCTTTCATATCTCTGCAACTTTTGCTAACCCTACAGGGCAATGAATGTGAAGTGGAAGTTTCTTCAATCACACCTCCTAAAGAACTAAGTGGCTTAAACAACATCTGCTTTTTGAATGTATATGGATACAATAGTTAAAATATGGATATATGAACCAGTAGGCATGAAAGGCTGGTGATGAAAATTAGAGCACATGGTATTGGGGGTAGGGTGTTGACATGGATAGAAAATTGGTTGACAGACAGGAAGCAAAGAGTAGGAGCGAACGGGTCCTTTTCAGAATGGCAGGCAGTGGCAAGTGGAGTGCCGCAAGGCTCGGTGTTGGGGCCGCAACTGTTTACCATATTTATTAATGATTTGGAAGAGGGAATTAGGAGCAAAACTAGCAAATTTGTGGATGACACAAAGTTGGGGGCAGTGTGAACTGTGAAGAGGATGTTAGGAGGTTGCAGGGTGACCTGGACAGATGCGTGGCAGATGCAGTATAATATAGATAAATGTGAGGTTATCCACTTTGGTGGCAAAAACAAGGGGGCAGATTATTATCTTAAAGGGGTTAGGTTAGCTAAGGGGGAAGTACAGCGAGACCTGGGTGTCCTTGTACACCGGTCACTGAAAGTTGGCGTGCAGGTACAGCAGGCAGTGAAGAAAGCTAATGGAATGTTGTCCTTCATAACAAGAGGATTTCAGTATAGGAGAGGTTCTTCTGCAGTTGTATAGGGCTCTGGTAAGACCACATCTGGAGTATTGTGTACAGTTTTGGTCTCCTAATTTGAGGAAGGACATCCTTGTGATTGAGGCAGTGCAGCGTAGGTTCACGAGAATGATCCCTGGGATGGCGGGACTGTCATATGAGGAAAGATTGAAAAGACTAGGCTTGTATTCACTGGAGTTTAGAAGGATGAGGGGGGATCTTATAGAAACATATGAAATTATAAAAGGACTGGACAGGCAAGATGCAGGAAAAATGTTCCCAATGTTGGGCGAGTCCAGAACCAGGGGCCACAGTCTTAGAATATAGGGGAGGCCATTTAGGACTGAGGTGAGAAAAAAACGGTTTCACCCAGGGAGTTGTGAATTTGTGGAATTCCCTGCCACAGAAGGCAGTGGAGGCCAAATCACTGGATGGATTTAAGAGAGAGTTAGATAGAGCTCTAGGGGCTGGTGGAATCAAGGGATATGGGGAGAAGGCAGGCACGGATTATTGATTGGGGACGATCAGCCATGATCACAATGAATGGCGGTGCCGGCTCGAAGGGCTGAATGGCCTCCTCCTGCACCTATTTTCTATGTTTCTATGGTAGAAAAATTAAATCACTATAATGTATCATGTTCAAGTCTTCTTCAAAGTAAAACATATAAAAGGGCATAAATGTGAATATTTTAATTATTTCATTTAAATAACAGAGAAGCTTCTCGATATGATGCCATATTCAGATAATCATAGTGGAAAGAGAAAAGTACAACATGAATATTAAAATTAGAAATGTGTATCTGAATGCAGAATATCTTTGCAGTTTATAAACAATGTACTACAGTTTTTTCTGGTTGTATATTGAATGCAGGAAGCCAGGGGAGCCAGTCCAGGATCACAGCTGTAAAGGCTGGTGAACTAATTGCTTTTCCTTCCACCTCCTCATTCATCTTCATTCTTCACCAGTTACAGAAAATTATCAATATTCTCAGTTGTATTTCATCCTTAATCCCTTTTTTGTGCAGCATTAGGCAACGCCAGATGATTCCTTGGCAGGAGTCAGGGTGAAGAGCCACTTCTGGCAGATGGCATTGCTCCGAAGAAATATGACAAACACGTGCAATTTGTTAGTTACTAGCAATGCAAACTGTCATAATCACCCAGGTGGTGATAGGGTGCAAAGCTTGGCTTTCAGCAAGATCTGCCACAAAAATGCTGAACAAAATAGACCCAGATATGCAGAATATACCTGCCCAAATCAACACAAGGATTCAACCACACAGTTCTATGAAGATTCCCATCCTTAGTCCATCCAGTTTGTACTGAGACAAAGAAATACTCTTGTGACAGAACAGCCATGTGTTACATTGTTAAAAAATGTGGTTGAGTAAGTTCTTATTATTGGCCCAGGGACTGGATTGTGAGTGGGTCATCATACCAATTATTTTGTAGAGTCGTCTGAAGAATGCTCACATTTCACAGGTTTTATTTTTTGAATGTAATCTTGAAACACATTAACTGGACATGTAGATACAGGTATCATGTTTCTGAAGCAAAAGAAAATTATGTGAAAGGGAAAGCTTTCCCACATTACACTTCAGGGGCATTTTCCTCTTTAAACAATAGGCTACGATATCAGCAAATGTCAGCACCACATTTTTAGTGGTCATACTTGAAAAGGAAGTTGGGCATAAATCAGATCTGAAGATATAGGGCAATAAAACCTGACAATTTCTTAGCGCAATGCACATCATTGCTCAAAAGTAATTCCACTTGTTCCGAACAATTTCCTCAGAATATAACTTTCCATTTAATAAACAGCACTTAATATAGATATATTTCTGTACACTTGCATTACACCATGCATCACATAACTTTTGAGAAACCTCACAATGAACACCGTGACAAAGTCACCAGACCGATATTTACAAATGAGTAACTTGAGAAAAATGGTCATAATTGTATTTGATTACCTTGGCAGGGAATAAGGCAACATTTCTGTTTAATTTAAGTCCATGCATGTGCAGCAATTTATGTTTAGATATAAAGCACTTAATTGCAATTGCCAATGGAAAGTTACACTATTGGTTCAGCTTGATGCAAACACCTTCATTACAGGATCCAGAGCTTGCCAAAGTAAAAGTTGCACCTGAAGCCCTCTGGGCAAGAACATGTTTGTTTGAATTTCTACATACACATGAACCTAAAGCAATATGGGAGAACACATTCTTGCCTCCATGGGAGTGGAGAAGCTGGGGGTCTATGCTTGTATGATTGACAGATGCAATACATTTTGTCTTGCAATATCCCAATAAAAATCACATTTAATCTCTCGAGACCTATAGCTCTGTCATTACAAAAAGATTTGATCGCCAACATTCATGAGATAAATCCAGAAAAATGTTCAAAGTTCTATTTGAGCCAATATGTATAATAAAAGCAGGAACATTTCTGTCTTCCGTTAACAAACATGACAACAATGCAATTTAAAAAAAAGACAATGCTAGATTTAAGGCAAATTCTAATTAATTTTCTGTTGGTTTCTAAATGGATAATTTCAGTGCATCACAGTAACGCTCCCTCCAGTTTAGTGTGCATGTCACTAGTCTTGTCTCACATATGCTGCATCTTTGGTCTGGATTTTGCAGATGCCATGGTAAGGGGAACAGGATTTGCCATTATTTTGAATGTGAATTACTTGTATGAGACAGAACCTTAAAGCAATCCCACATGATTTTTAACCTGACAATCAGCAAATTGTTGGCCAAGTTACCTTGTTCCTCCAGAAATTGCACCACGTTAAGCCACTAAGATCTACATTTGAAATTGTGAGTTTGCTGCTGTACCCAAACCAGTCATAAAAAGCTAGGAATTAAATGCACAATGGGTGAATAGAACGAGCTGTCAGAAGAAGCTATGGAGGCGGGTACTATTATAATATTTAAAAGGATATTTTGATAGGATAGGAAAGGATTAGAGGGATCTGGGCCAAATGCATGCCTATGGGACCCGCTCAAATAGACATCTTGGTTGAAATGGTTGTGCCTGTTTTCATGCTGTATAATTTTACGTCTATGAGTGTTATAATCTAGAAAACACTACCAAAGATAGTAGTGGAGGCAGATTCAACAATGACATTTACAAAGGAGATGGACAAGTGCTTGAAAGGAGAGTACTTTGCAGTGTTAGGGGAAGAGGGCAGTTTCACTCCTTGGATTGCTTTTGCATAGAGCCCGCATGGACAGTAGGCCAAATGACTTCTTTCTGTGTAGGAAGGAAGTGCACATGCTAGTTTAAACCAAAGATAGACACAAAATGCTAGAGTAACTCAGCAGGACAGGCAGCATCTCTGGAGAAAAGGAATGGATGACTTTTCGGGTCGAGACACTTCTTCAGACTGAAGAAGGGTCTTCACCCGAAACGTCACCCATTCCTTCTCTCCAGAGATGCTGCCTGTCCCGCTGAGTTACTCCAGCATTTTGTGTCTATCTTTGACTTCTTTCTGTGTTGTAACTCCAAAGACTCTGCCTTAACTTGACTCGCAGGAAGTAATTCCAGATACCTTCAATAATAAAGTGATGATGCATACAATTCTCAATTCAGAAGTATATAAAATGAAAGAATGTTTCCAAATTATTGAACATAGAAAATCCAGGCAGATTTAGTGAAGAATACGGTGGAGGGATTTATCTGTGCCAGTGAGCACAGAAGTGGAAAATCTTGGCTATTTCTTTTTACTTTAAATGGTACGACAAGACAGATTTTGCTGCAGCAGAATATGTAGTGTTGCCGACCATCATTTATAGTTGCCTTTGCACCCTTTATAGTTCAAAAAAATTGTTTGACCTACAAAGTTGCTGGTAAAGCAGGCTGAAAAAGCAGTGCAGCAAAATTAAACTGGGCATCAGGGATTCCAGCGATGAAAGAGAAATGAACAGGTTATCTCATTGACTAGTAAGGTTCAAGGACTGGGAAATGAACAACAGAAGCATTAAGAAGGGCAAATTTAAGTGAATTCAATGTCAAATTAGTTACAGAAAGAAAGAGAGGCAAAAAATGATTGGATTGAAGGAACATTTTTTTGTTTTTAGAATTAACAATACAAAATATTGCTAGAAATACCGTTATTTGTGTCGTAACATTGACAAGTTTGGCTGTGAATCTACCACTGGAAACAGGTACCACTGATTTAGCATCATAGTTGTGCAGTGAAGGAGGGAATAAATGGTCTATGTTGCCAAGACCATGCCATGGGGTTTGTGGAAGAAGGGAAAAGAAAGGAAGCCAGCAATTGGGGGACCGAATTAGAAGCGTTTTTTTGCAAGTTCTCAAGTTATAGGAGTAGAATTGGGTCATTCCATCGGTCGAATCCACTCCACCACTCAATCATAGATGATCTCTGCCTCCTAATCCCATTTTCCTGCCTTCTCCCCATAACCCTTGACACCTATTCAGCTCGTTCTATTGGTCACCTTGCGGGTGTTGGAAGGGTGTGAGGGCACAATTTGAAGTATTTAAGGATGAGATTTACCTCAGTGGGGTCCCAGTGCAGAACTACTCTGTGAAAACATAACTGCCCCTGAGTGAAGTTGTTCTGGGACAACCTGTTCTAATTCCCCCAGGACTGATAGTTGCACAGAGAATGATATAATCCAAGTCATGCAGTCAGGGGTGCAGTGATTCCTCCTGAGATGGTTTCCACCTTTTATTTCCAATTGTGTAAAAATAAAATCTTTAATCAATTTTCTATGCCATAAAGCTCAGTGATAGCTGTTAATTATCAGGGTGACACAGTGGTGCTGTGATAGAGTTGCTGCCTTACAGCGGCAAGGACCGATCCTGACCTTGGCTGCTGCCAGTATGGAGTTTGTACATTCCCCCTGTTATCACGTAGGTTTCCTTCGGGTGCCCTGGTTTTCTCCCACATCCCAAAGACGTGCAGGTTTGTAGGTTAAATGGCCTCTGTAAATTGTCCCTAATGTGTAGAATAGAATTCGTGGAATGGGTGATCGATGGTTGGCGTTGACCCGGTGGGCCGAAGGGCATGTTTCGAAGCTGTATCTTTAAATTAAACTAAACTCTTGGCTCTTTAAGATATCTGCACTGGCAATATTAACATGAATTATCTGCGGTAGATTTAATTTGCATCTTTAGGCATCTTAAGTAAACTTATGACGTTCAGTGGCCAGCTAATATGAGAGATTAAGTTGCTGATTTCACAAATCTAATGATATGTTGGACATAAAATGTTGCATATTTGTGCCAAATGGTACCTCTGATCTGTGCTTGAAGTTGTTTTACCATTTACATAAAAATAAATATGAGGATTGTTAACATCTTCTTCTTGCGTATGGCGTGCACAGCCTAAAGTTGTAGGTCCACTTGTTCTATTTGATCTTTTGTTTGTGCACGTCGGGTTGATTGCATTAGTCGAATCAGGGTGGACCACGTGAAGGTTGCAATCTCCCACCCCCATTGTTAACATGAAACATATTGAAAGCAAAAATCTGGCCCCTTGTTTCTCCAAAGTGACATATTCAGTACACTCATAATACCCATATATATCACATATCCGTGTAAGGAAACTCGGGATGCTCGTGATAACCTACTCAAATCTCATTTACTTCAGATGTCTAGACAAAAACAGTGACCCCATCTATGCCGATCTCTATCAGTAGCTTGAATCTAGGCATTAAATAAATGTAGACTTGCTGCTTACTTTTCAATAATTATTACTCCACATACTTACTGAAGTCAAAATGCACAAGAATTTAAGGACTTTGTAACAACATTTCCCCATTTTTATACATTATATGAAACAGGTTCAACTATTCATTCACACCTACATTTGGTACCAAACAAAATACAGATAGAAGCCAAGATTCCGGGTACCTGCTTGTAGTTATATAGACCCTTTAATGCAGCAAAATATTGAAAACACCAAAGTTACTCGCTCATGCTGCCGTCAAACCTGACTATACAGACTTTCTTTGAAAGATTTTCCTCCAGTTGATGTTTTTAATATATTTTTCCAGTACAGCAAGTTATTTTATTTCAGCCTTTGGCATAAAATATGCATCAATGTGGATGTCCAGCAGGACAATCCATTGAGAAGAGAATGGGCAAAGCTTGATTAATGGAGGAGAGCTGCAAATACATCCTTCAGACTGAACAAGGATGTGACCGACTCCATACCAATCTTCCCACAGCTCTATAAGTACTGCCCACTTCTGGTGCGCCACTAATTTTTGATTCTTATCTGTAGTTTTTTTGTTTTAAATCAAATATTGTGGTGCTCAAATCTGCTTGTTCTTTGGTACTATACATCAGGTACACTTTATCAAGTCACTCTGCTCTTCAGTGACAATTATTGGACATTTTGCAATTAGATTTATAAGATTAAATGTTTGGGAATGCAGGTATGGATTTAAATATTCATTTCTTAATATTAATCTTTTAAATGCTGAGTGTTATGAGTGTTATCTTGACACACTTGACCGATGGTTAAATATGGTTATAATGACCACCCTAGTGTGTTTTATGTGGGAAAGGCTGTCAGAAAGTTGATTAGAACATGAGGTACAGCTGAGTGGTTTCATCAGTTTGAATCTCTTATATCAGCATAATCCAGACTGGAACATTAATTATTACTATCATTAATAGCTAGATTGGACGCAACTACTGAACTAGAGTTTAGCTCATTCTCAAAATGCTGGCTTTCAACATACTTTGAACATCCATGATTTCAAATAGAATAACCGTGATTTATTAATCTCTCTTAATGCGCAGTGGGTAAGTAATTCCAATGCTTCACAGAACACCAACAACAATGAGGATTAATAAAAGTAACATTATCGTTAGAGTTCTTAAATGCAAAATAGTGCAGATGTTGAAATAAATATGGGAAAACCTGGAAGTGCTTAGGCAACATCTGGAAAGAATTATAGGACCAAGTTAAAATTTCAGATTTAAACTTTAAATTTTAGACTTTAGACATACAACGTGGAAACAGGCCTTTCGGCTCACTGAGTCCGTCGACCAGCAATCACCCTGCACATTAGCACTATTTAAGGCAGAGATAGATACATTTTTGATTAGTACAGGTGTCAGAGGTTACGATGAGAAGGCAGGAAAATGGGGTTAGGAGGGAGAGATAGATCAGCCATGATTGAATGGCGGAGTAGACTTGATGAGCCGAATGGCCTAATTCTACTCCTTTCACTTATGACCTTATGACTATGTGACCCACGTGGGAAGATTTACAAGTTGCAGAAGCCAATTAATTGTATGTGTTTAGAGTGTGGGCGGAAGCCAGAGCACCTGGAGAAAATCCACACAGTCACAGGGAGAATTTACAAGCTCTGTACAGACAGCACCCACAGTCAGGATCGAACTCTAGCGCTGTAAGACAGAAACTTCAAAACTCCGCCATTGTGTCACCGTGCCGCTCAGAAGGTTGGCGACTTAGTTTGTTTTGTCAAATGTTTATCAAACTGAAATGGCGACAGTGTAATCTCTCTCCATGGATGCTGCGCATTATATGTTTTCTTTAAAGCTTTGAATGAGGGGATTAAATAAAAACATATCCTTTGGGAGTGTGGGAAATACAATACATTTGTTTGGTCTGTCGGAACATAAAAGAGTTGACAAATTAGTGTTTGGAACTTAGATTGGGTTCTTGGATTAAAGGTTATCATCTCTTGGGGCACTGCAGTGTTAAAGTGTTTCAGGACCAGACCACCCTCAGGTAAAGGATTAAAGATTTTCTTTTTTTATAAAACAACACACGGTACATAGTTTTTGAACATAAAAGCACGTTTTTTTCAAATAAATAAAAATCTAAATTTAATCGAGTCTTTTGTGCACACGGAGACCAAATTTGTAAATACCTTTTTGGTTTTCCATGTGATTGGAAGCCACAGGATGGGCACGGCACCATAAACGACTTGCAATGCAAGTCTTGGAATTGTGCGAGCAAAATTCCTTAATGAGTTTGAGGCCTGATTCAGTATTAGGAGCCAATCTTACCAATTCTGCTGCTCTGGAATCAGAGGTCTGTTCTCTTTCGCTTAGGCCCTGCTTTTAAATATTTTCCTCAATGTTTGTTCCCACAACTCTCCACTCATTGATGTCCTTAAGGCCTCACATTGTCCCACCATCCAAACACGGGTCCAACATTTTCCCAAGATTCCATTCCATCCCCCAATTCCAGGCCTCATCCTTCCTTCATCCATCCTCAACTCCATAATCCCTGGACCTCGCTCTGTACAGAGTATTGTATGCAAACAATTGTGCCCACCGAGGAGCACACCTACTAAATTAGAGTGCCTCTGTCCTCCTGTGCAGTGCCACTTTTATAAATCCTTCCCTGTACAGTACTTCTCAACCAGTGTGCTATATTTGTCTGGCTTTAGGTAAGTCTAAGACACAAATTGGTGGGAATGGAAGATAGGAAGCCTCTGCACCATTTAAAATGACTTTGCAGATTTACAGTTATGTGTTCAACTAACAGCACATTCCAGCTGATGGATCTAGGCTGTAACTATAGTGGAAGGAGGGATGAGAGGAGGAGACCATATCCAAGCACTTGCTAAGTTTTACGTAAAATAGTTGGGTAAGATAGCCAACGCACAGAGGGTAGCAATCAAAGACTAGGCAGTGAGATGATAGAAGACTGTACCATCACAATTTCTCTTCCATTTTAGCCATTATTCACCCCTACTCTGCCTTAATTTCAAACTATTGATAAATTGTGCAGTAATAACATGAGGCAGAAATATGTGGAGATAAACCAAAAGCCCCAAATTAAATAAACAAAAGTTCTTGTGCTGGTTATCAGGAAACCAACCCAGTTGAAGATTTCCTGTATGTACTAACTGATCGAGTTGTAAACCTAATGGCCTGCCCCACTTAGGCGACTTTTTAGGCGAGTGTAGGAGAATCTGTGCGAGACAAACTTAAGAAGTCCACTTCATTTGAAATTAAACTATTTTGGCAGGATGTGGATGTACCTGAAAAGTGAATTATCTTGTGGTCTGCAGTGGGCTCTCCTCCTGGAGTGGTGAACTTCTGTTTGTGGTGTGGGATGTTTGCTGCTGTTCTTCAAATCATGTCGTTCTCCATGGTACACTGCCTAGTTTTGAGTTGTAGTAAGAGCAGAGATGGTCTCTCTGCTGCTTGGCACTCTTTTTGCCGGTGTTTCCTGGCAATCTCTCCAGTGGCACCATAGGTGCAGCCTGTACTCCAGTTCTCCATGAACCTGGTGTGATGTTTCCTGTCTGGTTGTCCACTCGGTCACCCTCCACCATGGCTGCTGCTGCTGCTGCTGCTGCTGCTGCACTTCTGGTACGAATCAGGCTGTGGAGGAACCATGCTGCGTACATAATTGTCACCACATTCTTGGGTTCCTGCTCCATCGTAGTCAGCAAGCATTAAAATCTGCTGGCGAGGATGCCAAAAGCGTTTTCCACGACCCTCCTAGCCCAGGACAGCCTGTAATTGAAGATCCTCTGCTCCCTTGACATCCGCCTGTGAGGGTATAGGCTCTGTCTTACGGTGTTGCGGTCATCGGCGGTGAAGCGCGGCTTCCCTGTAGAGTGGACCTCACGGCAACGGCGAGAGCGCCGAGCCTATGCCACGGGAGCGCCGCACGGATGCTGCGCGGGGGCCGAGTGATTTAAATACGGCTGGTCCCACGTGCTTGCGGTAAGTAAAAAAAAGGGCGGGCCGACTGCGATGACGTCGGTCCGCCGCACGTGACTCACGAGCGGCGGCTGTGGCGGCGGCCGTCCTGATCGCGGCACTGTAGCGGTGGCTGTGCCGGCGGCCGTGCCGCACAGTGCCTCACTGGCGGAGGCTGTGATGGTGCAAGTTCGACGCACGGCGCTCGAGCCACACTGGCGGCGGCTGTGGCGGCGGCCGTGCTGCACTCGTGCCTCACTGGCGGAGGCTGTGCGGTAGGGACATATTTTTGAACAGTGTTGGTTTTATTTTAGCACCGTGCTGTGTTGGGAACAACGCCGCACGGCCCCGGAATTGTGCGTTTGACCGAGTGCGCGGTCTATGGCGGCCGTAGATTCTTCCCGTTTCGCCGCCAATGACCGCAGACTCGTGAGACAGGCCTTTATGGCTTCATCATCCGTGACCTGAGTGGGAAGGCATCATCACCAACAAGTGTGTAGTGGGTGTCAGGGTTGTCTTCTGGCAGAGGTTCTGGATCAGGAAAGCCTGCTGTTCCTTCTTCTAGTGCTTTCCCAATGGTGGTCTGTTTCCAGATCCTACCATCTGCGACACTGCCCGGTGTGCCCACATCCACAAACAGGAAGTTGAAGTTAGCATCCACCACAGCTAGCAGTACGATTGAATGGAACTTCTTGTAATTGAAGTATATTGAACCTCCCTTGGGTGGACACCGGATGGCCACATGCTTGCCGTTCACTGCCCCACATGTGTGCTTGAAGTTCCATCTTTTATCAAAGCCCTGTGCCACTCTCTTCCAGTCATCTGGTGTACTAGGGCAGTCCATGACTTCATCTTCATAAGCCTTGATGATGGCCTCACAGGTCTCTCGGACAATCTTGCTGATGGTGTGGTGGGCCACAAGAAAGTTGTAGGAGAGGCTCTTGTACAAGTCTCCTGATGCCAGGTAGCGGAGGGTGATGGCTAGGCGCAGACCTGGTTCCAGTGGCTTCCTCATATAGCTCCTTTTTTTTCCAAGGAGAGGGCCCACCATTGCCTTCAGCTCCTGAAACAGCTCAGGGGGTATTCTGAAAAAAAATGTAAAAGCAGCCAAATCTTCTTCATGTAGCACATTTATCAGATTTTCATACTGGCCCAACCTGCATCTCCTTTGGAAGAGGGGCTTCACCCACTGAGACCTCTTCTTGGGCTGCTTCTTCACCCTTGTTCTTGTCCTTCTGCCTTCCGGCTGTACAAGCAAAAGGGCTGCTGCAAGCAGCAGGGATTGTATTTGTATTGAGCGCAATTTCTCCATGAGTTCCTCCCTTGCATACATGGCCCTGAATGCTTTTAAACCCCACCCTGCAAGCCATTTTATAGTAAAATATCATTGTAAAATGACGTCATTGTTTTGGTGGTGATTTTTTTTTTTTTTTTTTATTTTATTTTATTTTTTTTTATTTTTTTTTTAAATTTTTTTATTTTTTAGAAGTACGGTAGATTACAGTAATGTACAACACGTATATATTAATACATTTTTTGTACCGCTTCACTTTTTTAAACTTTAAGAAAGAAAAAGAAAGAAGTAAGAAAAGTGAAGAAAGTGCGCAAAGGTTGTGAAGTGCGAAAGAGTGTTGGGAAAAGAAAGCCCCTTAGAAAAGAGGTTAGAGAAGGAAGTAAAGTTAGAAAATAGACCCTAGAGAAAAAAAGAGAAAGAAAGAAGGAACAATCGCTCTATTATAACTCTTATACCATACTTCATAGAGAAGGAACTACCAACCAAGTCTGTTTTTATTTTACCTCCCATTACCAGGTCCAGATACCTTTTATTTATTTATTTGTTTTTCTAAATTACTATTGCACCTCATGCTTGTAATAGGTCCAAAAACGTAGACCACGTCTTTTGAAATTGATCTACTTTGCCTACTAGGAGGAATCTCATCTCTTCCAGATGTAATGTTTCCAACATATTTGATGTCCACATTTTTATTGTTGGTGTGGGCGCATTTTTCCAGAATTTAAGTATAAGCTTTTTTCCCATTATTAGCCCATAATTGAGTAAATTCTTCTGATACACGTTTAATTCAGGAATACCTTCCGATATTCCAAAAATAATCCATTCTGGTTTTGGTACCAGTTTTATTTTGATTAATTTTGAAAAAATATCAAATATTTCAAACCAGAATTTTTGGATTTTTGTACAAAAAACAAAAGAATGTGCTATGGTAGCTTCTTGACATATACATTTATCACAGATTGGTGAGACGTTAGGAAAGATTTTATTTAGTTTGGTTTTTGAATAATATAATCTATGTAATGTTTTAAATTGGATAAGCGTATGTCGTACGTTGATCGAGCATTTATGCACCTGTAATAAATGATTATCCCAACTCTCTTTTGAAATTTTTATACCTAGATCTTGTTCCCAATCTCTTCTAATTCCATCTGTTGTGGGTATTTCTATATTTAAGATGATATTATATAAGTATGATATTAAATTAACTGATTCCGCCTTTGTCTTCATTGCTTCATCTAGTAAGTCGGAAGGCATATTATAATAATCTTTTGTGTGTGTTTTCAAATAGTCACAGATTTGTATATATTTAAAATATTGATTATTTTTCAAATTATATTTCAGTTGTAGTTGTTGGAATGATAGTAATTTTTCTAATTCATACAGATCTTCGAGCGTTTTAATTCCCATTCTTTCCCATTGTATAAATGCTTTATCTATGATTGAAGGTTTAAACGATGGGTTATTGACTATTGGTATTAAGAGAGATAGGTTTCTTAATTTTAGATTCTGTTTTATTTGCTTCCATGTTCTAATAGTGCTATATATAATTGGATTTTTATTATAATTTTTATTATTCAAATTTATTGGAGAGAGAATAATCGCTCCTATATTATTCGGGGAGCAATCCCCTTTTTCCATTATAATCCAGTCCACCTGCTGGGCAGAATTGTCCAGCAGGTGAATCATATTTTTAATATTTACTGCCCAGTTATAATACATAAAGTTAGGGAGCGCTAGACCCCCCAACTCTTTTCGTTTGTTAAGGTGTGTTCTTTGTATTCTGTGGGATTTGTAATCCCATATAAAATTTGTAATGTCTGAGTCCAGTTTTTTGAAAAACTTTTTTGGGAGATATATAGGTATTGATTGAAATAGGTAAAGGATTTGTGGTAAGAAAATCATTTTTATAGCATTTATCCTACCTATTAAGGACATCGGAAGTGTTTTCCAAAATTTAATCAGATTATTTAATTTCTTAAGTAGGGGATTATAATTAGCTTTAAACATATCATGGTAATTTCTAGTAATCTCAATTCCTAAATATTTGAATTTTTCCATAGCTATTTTAAAAGGGAATTTCCTGAGATGTGTTGAGTCTTTTGGTTTAATCGACATAATTTCACTTTTGTTCCAATTTATTCTATATCCTGAAAAGGATCCAAAGTCCTCAATTAAGTTTAATATATTTGGTATACTAATTTGTGGTTTTGTGATGTACAGTAGTACATCATCAGCATATAGGGATAGTTTGTTGTTTGAATATTTTGTGTTATAACCGTGAATATTCGAGTGTGTTCTTATTTTTTCAGCAAGGGGTTCAATTACCAAAGCAAATAACAGCGGTGATAGTGAACATCCTTGTCTGTTGCCCCTAGATAATTCGAATTTTGAAGATAATATATTATTAGTTAGTATTCTAGCCGTAGGTTTGTTATATAGTAGTTTTATCCATGCAATAAAGTTTTCTCCCAATTGGAATTTTTGCAATACTTTGATCATATAGTCCCATTCTACTTGATCAAACGCTTTTTCTGCGTCCAGTGAGATGATAGCTAACTCTTGGTCATAAGATTTATGTGAATGCATTATGTTAAGCAAACGTCTCAAATTATTAAATGAGTGTCTCTTAGGTATAAATCCTGTTTGATCCTCATGTATTAGTCTACTAACATACTTGCTTAATCTATTGGCTAATGTTTTTGCTATTATTTTCTGATCCGTATTTAACAAAGCAATAGCTCTATATGATCCTGGTTCTTCTATATTTTTATCTTTTTTAAGTATTAATATGATCGTTGATTCCGCTAGTGTTTCAGGTAGGTTTTGCTCTTTATAAGCATATGTATACATTTTTTGTAATCGTGGAGTAACTATATCATAAAAAGATTTATAAAATTCATTACTGAATCCGTCTGGTCCTGGTGTTTTTCCATTTTTTAGTGTTTTTATTGTGTCTTCTATCTCCTTAGAAGTAATTTGTGCTCCCAGTTCCTCTTGTTCCCTGCGTTCTAATTGTGGTAGATTACAATTATCTAAAAATTCTGAGATTTTATTATTGTCTATTGACGTTTTAGATGTGTATAGATTCTGGTAAAATTGAGCAAATCTTTTATTAATATCCTTGGGTAGTGTTAATACTTCCCCTCTATCTGATTTAATCTTTAATATTGCATTCTCTTTTTCCCGTTTTTTAAGTTGTCGTGCTAGAAGTTTGTGGGGTTTGTCCCCGAATTCGAAGTGTTCTTGTTTTGTGATTTGAAATAATGTTATAACTTTCTCTGACAGTAATTTATTTAACTGAAATTTCAGTAGTAGTATTTTATTATGTTTATCCATAGTTGGGTCTTTAGCATTATCTATATCTAACTGTTTTATTTGATCTTCTAAGTGTCTTTGTTCATTCTTATTCTTTTTATTTTGATAAGCTTGAAATGAAATAATGACTCCTCTTATAAATGCTTTGAAGGATTCCCATAATAACGTGGGGGATATCTCTGGTGTATCATTTAACTCAAAAAATAGATCCATCTGTTTTTTTAGATAGATACTCCCTTGAGGGTCTTTTAAAATTTGTGAGTTAAACCTCCAGAACGGTTTATTCATAGACATTCCTTCTAGTTTTAGAACAAAAGTTAACGGAGAATGATCTGAGATCGCATTAATATGATATTTAGGATTCAGAGATTGCGAAATTAATTTTGTATCCACTAGAAAATAGTCTATCCGTGAATATGTTTTATGCACCATTGAATAAAACGAGTAATCCCTTCCCGTCGGGTTTGCAATCCTCCATACATCTGTTATATTTGTGTTTTCCATATATGTGTGTAAGAGTTCACTGGTTTTAGATTTCGTCTGACCTTTTTGTTTTTGCATCGATTTATCTAAATAAGGATCTAAAACACAATTAAAATCTCCTCCGATTATAACATTTTGATAATTAGATTCTGCAATTATATTCAGAATTTTATTAAAAAATTGAGGGTTATCAAAGTTGGGCGCATATATGTTTACCAGCGTAATTGGCATATTATTGATCTCCCCTGCTACTATAAGATATCTCCCTTCCTTATCTAAAATAGTGTTCTTTGATTTAAATGGAATTCCTTTACGAATAATAATTGCAGTACCTCTAGATTTGGAGGTAAATGAAGAGTGAAATGTTTGGCCTATCCAGTTCGCCCTCAGTCTTGTCTGATCTTGCTGTTTAAGATGTGTTTCCTGTAGAAACGCTATGTCCGTGTTGTATGATTTCAACTGAGCTAGTATCTTGGTGGTGATTTTTACGCCTACGCTTGATGCCTAGTCGTAGCTTGAGTCGTAGATGAATTCTGTGGTCATGGGTGTAGTCGTCTGTGAGTCAAATTGGTCGTCTTCAGTCCCATTATTGGGTCACCAGTTGTCACGAGCGTATAGGCGATTAAGTCATAGATTGTCATAGATCGTCGTAGACATAGTCGTATGATGGGGTTGATACATTCAAATTTCGACGATCCAACAAGACTATGACAGTCGCCGGCAGTCCTCTAAAAAGTCGCTTAAGTGGGAAAGGCCCATAATAGGTCTAAATAAATGTTCCTGGTTTATTTAAAATCATCAAAGGCAGAAGTCCTCAATAGTCCAGAGGAAACTAACTTGGGTTTAAGCATTGCAGTGGAATGTCTTTACTGATATTTCCTGTCCTATTGTAATTATACAGGTGATAACAGCTCAGACAAGAAGAAAAGCATCCCAGATATAGAAATCTGATGTCACCGAAAGTTCTTTAATGTCACAGATGGATATTTTCATCTCTTTACAGGTCATGGAAACTGTTCACACAAATGTGTGTGCATAAATTATATGAATCCCAGTGCTTCCAATGACTCAATCTGCTTTGCAGAATCATGCTTACTTTAGCTGGTAAATGGGAAGTAATATCCCTATCGGATTCATGTTTGGAGGACTTGTCCCCATAGGTTCAGAATACTTTGGCGGAGTCGAGACCGTGAGTTAATTCAATGAACTTTATTACGAACGGTAAAACAATGAATAACGCAAGTCTATAAGACAGCCAACTAAATGATGTTGCATCCACAAGTGTGGCGCTAGAATGAATGAACTCGACAGTATACCAGCAGTAAATTAGTCTATTGCTCAGCTAGCTAGTTCCAGAGTGAGGCAAAGCATGTAGATATTAAATGTAAGTTATTAGTGCTAAAAGCACACATAAAGGTACACACATGGGTATGAGTCTCAAATCCATCAATTGATGGAAATGCACAAACACATTAGTCCAAACGTTTTTAGGAGCTAGAAATTCTTCTAAATCATAGGTCAGGGTTTGAAATATTTTTTCTTGCAAACCACACAATCTTCTTGGATCAAAGAACCAAAGAGTTCTTGGGGCTTCAAAACTTTTCTTATATTGGAGAAGGTTATGGGTTTAAGTACAAAGGACTGCAGAATAAAAGGCAAAAGTGTAAACTGGCTTACTTTCATCTGAAGAATAGTTTTGAAAAGCTTGATCTCAAATTGGATTAGTACTTTCTTAAAATAGAGCATCTATTTCAATATTTGTAATGTTTTTGTGTTAGATATCACTGTATAATCCAGGTTTTATCATTCACTTCATTTCTTGCAGAAAACTCTTCATAAGTATTTGTTCATGTTGCTTTGATTTTCTTTGCTGGCTTCTGGAGTTTCAATTACCTTGATCAATGTTACTGAACACAACAGCAACAGAAATGTTTGTTTCCATTTCCGATTTCTCGAACAGAAACAAAGTAGGATGAAGTTCCACTGCAAACTGATCTGTGAAAGGGCAATTATGAGGCCCTCATCACTTGCTGTGCTGTATTCATAAGTCAGATTTACAACCCACACTCAATCAGTGCATAATATAAGGGAACTGCTGCCTGTCGCAGTCAGCTATTTTGAAGAAAGGTGCCTCGGTCATGTACTGATGTGTGCAGTGACTCCACAGAGAACCGCCAACCTACTTTCAACACATCCTTGACTTAGCAAATGTCAGTGATATGGAAGATGCCAGTGCATCTGCACCTCACATTCTGCTGCTGGACTTAGTACCTGAGTATAGTGGTCATTCGGGGACATTTGGCTTCTTGGCTTTATTCCCGCCATGCTGACATACTGTCATTTGAATGGAGTTAGCAACCTTCATTTAAAAGAAAATGACACAAAGTGCTGGAGTAATTTGGTGGGTCAGGCAACATCTCTAGAGAACAAGGATATGTGATGTTTCGGGCTGGAACCCTTCTTCAGACTGAAGAATGAACACGAGTCTGAAGAAGGGTCATTCAAAACATCACCAATCCACGTTCTCCAGAGATGCTGCTTGGCCTGCTCAGTTACCCCAGCACTTTATGTCCTCTTTTGTAAACCGACGTTTGCATTTCCTCACTTCTTCATTTAAAGGATATGTCTAAGTTTTGTATTTTACTTCACTGTATAATTTAATAATTATTATTTTACATTCTAAAAGAATCTAGATGTAGTTATCTCCATCCAAACGTTTTAAATGCCTGAGTATCAGAGCTGTGAGTGGTGCATAAAGTGGCCTTGAAGACACCACCAGAAACTAGGTGGCCACTCATGGCCCTGGGGATCATGCGGGGTAAATGTGAGGTCTAGTCTGATCTGCTGCATATATTTTTCAGGTTGTGTTTTGTGCCAATTCTAGGCAGAATCAAAAGGCTACGTTAACATTTAGAGTTTCTTTTATTGATTTTATTGCAGTCACAACACTGAACATTTATTCGTTGATTTATAAATGGTAGCTTTGTTAATTCTGAGAAGATATCTTCTTGTTCTTGTTCTTCTTCTTCTTGCGTATGGTGAGAAGATATAATATTCCAAAAGATGACTATCAAGATTTGGTTGAGAAAGTCATGCCAACCAAACAATCTAGAAAGGCCCTGTACTTCCACCAACAAAATATATATTTGTTTCTTTATTTACTCCAAGGATATTTACACCGTTATTCTACATGCATTTATTCCAGTAGTAATAATTCTGAAAATGTACTTTCTGACAAGGCTTGACTGTTACTCAATGTTACTCAGTGATTTGAATGTAACTCTTTAAATATCTCTTCAACAACAAGCAGCTTAAGAAAAGCACTAATGAAATATCAACTCCACCGCACTGTGGGGCAAGTCTGGAGTAGAACTGTCCAGTTTCAGATTTGGTCAAAATGTTAACCTACAATGAAAGGGAACCTATTGTTTCTTTAAGGTCAGAAGGTTATAATTAATACAGCATGACAATATCACTCTGCAAGCATCCAGTGAATTATGGATGTCAAGGTGACAGCACATTTGCCTCAGGTATTTACCAAATCCATTAGTGTTTCTGTAGGCACTCTCTGCCTATTAAGAATGTTCCCTTATGTAATAGTCAGAACTCTACAGAGAAGAAATTTAATTCATATTATCATTGAAAATAATCAGTCTTCAAATCTGTAATGAAAAACACCACCTGCTTGTTTACCCACAGATCTCTCTCTGCATAATGAGCAATCTCATGCACATTGATTTTAAGATTTCTCTATTACCAATTTAATGTGTTCTCATTTTAAACATGATGCACCAGTATGCAATAAAAATATTAATTTCCAACATGACTACTGCACTATCACCGTACATTCTGTTCAAACAACTGGATGGATATATTACTATAAACACTTAAATAATTGGAAGAAGATTGGAAAAGAAAAAAAAGTTGGAGCATCCTATACAAATATCACACGGCAGAACACATTTCTATGATCTTTTATATTTATGTTCGGACTATCATAAAAATATGAATAATAGAAAAATCCTGATGAATATTAAACTAGATATTATTTATTACAAAGCCCCCTGCAGTCATTATAGCTATAGTAATGCCATTCACATACATTTTACTTCATGATGACCAGGTTCGTTGGGATGATTTTTTCAATTATTTGCCATTGCCAGTTTACTTTACTGTAAATATCTAATTTGTATTGGAAATAATTTGGAAAAGATGCACGTTTTTCATTCTGTGAATATTTGGAGAATTGATAAAAAATGAAACCTCATTTCTGATAAACATTAGACACTGCAGAAGAAAGACTATATCACAAATATTTAAATTTACTTAATTTCATAGAGTTGATATAATCATTTCCCATTACAGTTGGCGACAGAGCGAGGATGTAAATAATTGGAATGAAGTGAATCTTGCTACCCTTATGGCACTGTACAATGTACTGTATTGGCGGTAAATGTCAAACAAAACCCATATCCAGTCTAAACTGAATGCTTTTAGTGTAGATAATTTGTATTTCACAGCCTGCTTAAAGTAATAAAAATTGTCCAAAAATGACATTTAAAAGGAGAAATTGTTGTAGTGATGGTTGATTGGAAATTTATACAAGAGACATCGATAACCATTTTTTCTGTGGCACTGCATATGATTGATATATTGCTAGATTGTCAGGGACATGTGTCAGACATATTTCTATTTGTAGAAACAAGGAACTGTAGATGCTGGTTTGCAAAAAAGGGTGCAAAGTGCTGGAGTAACTATTTGTCATTTTCTCCCAGTGGTAAAATACCTTTATTTCTTTGACAATGCTCAATGTTCTGTAAAAAAAAATAATGAAACTTATGCAGAACTATTAAGAAGCTAAATTCCCATTTGATACCAATGTTTCAGCTGTTGAAAACAAATTGAACAAAAGCTTTAGTTTTTTGGCACATGAGTAAACTCTTTAAAAATCTACATGCAGTTGGTGTCATGTTGCCTTTGTGCACAAGAAGTATTGGAGTCACCGCTGATAAAACACACTATAAACAGGAGAAGATGTTATGATAGCCCTCAGATAATTTAAAACTTAGAAGTATTATCTTACACACCCTTTGTTTCATATCCACACTGTGTTTCAACTGTACTCATGAACCCATTGTTCAGTCTGCCAAGGAAAGGAAGCACGTATTCACCAGTTGTGTTTAATTACCTAATTTATGATCCATTTGTTCATGCACTTCAGGTGGATGTGAATCTTCGTGGGATAAAGAGAAACTCCAGTCATCCACTACCACAGGGTCACAGCATGTAGTCAGCCATGCCATACTGTCTGGTCAACACAATCTTGCAGCCACACACTCGCTTAGCCCATTCCAGCAGAATCGTCTTAGAGCCAACAGTAAGCATAGTCTGCATGCAACTTTTTTTTAGGCCTGCAAGGACTTGTTAGCGTTTGCATGTGTGATAAATTGCAAGATTTGGAAACTCAATGCACTGAAACATGTAACAAGTGACTCTAAATTTCCTAGAGCAAACAAACATTATTGGGAAACTATATACGCTTGAACTAAATTCTGAAGCAGCATTGTGGCCCAAGACCATAAGAGGGGATGGAGCTGCAGGTGTAAGGAGAGAAATTGAAAATATTATTGCAAGAAGGCTTGGTCTTTCCTCCACATTACAGCACTACATGTTTAATTGATTCTATATTAAGGCAGTTTCAATAATATTTGACGCTGCAGCTCATGTCACAAGTACAACTGGTGGAGAAATCACTCTTGCAGCTACCTCTTTTGCAAGAATCACAGCCAGTGATGAAAAAGCTTCTCTTGCAGCAGAACTCCCATGATATTCATTGATCTGCTGGGTTGGGAATATTAATAGCCAGTTATGAACACAGAAATCCTCATTCACATCAGCAGCATAACATTCATGTGGCTTCTTGGGAACTTTATACAACTCTCTTTGTCATCAATAAAATCTAGTATACTAGATTCCTATTTGATTCCTATTTGTAAACATTCTATTAAAAGGGAGATCAAAATACAATATAACATTATGATTTAAATATTCCAAAACACCCATGTGCACTCTCTTTTTTCTGGATATGACTGTGGAAGAAAAGATTAGATCTGACTTCTGCTGACATTCAAAAATGTAGTCCTGAATTGTAGTGTTTCTTCCTATGTTAGGGCTACCACAGAGTTTGTTCATGAATCATAGAAACGGTATATAAAGAAAATCTTATGGCTTGAAAAGAAAATAACTTTATCATGCTGCTTTTGGAAAGCTTAAAAATTCTAGGTGATCGGAGAATGGTTTAAAAAATGTCTTTTAAAGGGGAGAAGATCTTAGATTGCTAAAGAAATTGATGACAGATTTCTAAAAATCATGACATCAAGATTGCACTTGTATAAACTACTTAAAATGGAAAGGAACCTATACAGTATTTGTCAAGTTAATATCAAGTCTTGCATGCTGACCTGATCTTACAACTGATTATGCTAATGATTGTTTTGTGATTTTAGGGTTTTTCCTTCAGTATTTTAGTTTTATTCACCTTTGATGTTTAATGTTTTTGCATGAACAAATTCATATTTACTGCAAGAAATTACCTCTTAAGGGTTTTCCAGTAATCTTTCAGATCTGCAGCAGCCAATCATGCATAATTAAATGACTATGACCACATAATTGATGAGTCAGCCCTTGTCTATCATCTGTTGTCAGCTACCTTTACCAAATGCAGCTCAATTTGTGCATGAAACAAATCCATTGAATTATAACCATTTCCCTAATTCACTGAGCTGGCATTGTCCCATTGACAGTTAAACAGAGAGTTTCACATCCTGTTGTGGATTGGCAATATAGTAAACAGCAAGCTTGGTTTAAAAGGTTCACATGTCCACAACTGATTTTGATCGATTTGGTGGCATATTGCCCAGTGAAGCAGTGTTAGAGTATTCTAGGAACCCAATCAGATAGGTCCTTGATAAACTCAACACCACACATATAGTGAGAATTATGAACCATTGATAGTTTACTCTCTCTTAATGGTATTCATAGCAGATCAGATTGCAGGTTCGATCAAATTGCAAGTTAGACATACTGTAATCTTTAGGATGATCATGGAAGTAATCAGTTGGTTGCATGCTCCACATGCTGAGAGAAACATTGGAACACATTCAGGTGCAATTCTGTTGCTTGGACGTCCCAGAAATCAAGAATGGAAGCATCGGTTCGCAGAATAATTATATTTCAATTACCCGCCTGTTTAGAATTGCAAGGGAATGAAGAATTATCTGTTAGGTTTGACAGCCAGTCCCTCTCTAAGTAGAGAACTGTAATGAAACTGATTTACATAAGCTCTCAGCTCTAACAAGATTGTTAACTTCAGCATTAGCCAAGGAACCAAGGTGGGAATAGAGGTTGCTGCATTATGTGTAGGAAGTCATACACTGTGGTATCCAATCTGCACGTGGAACCAAAGTAAGGGGACTTCCACTTTAGTCTTAGTGGGATACCACTTTTAAATTGGTGTTTCACTATCGCATGTCCTTACAACAATAAAAAAGTATAATGTGATGTTTACAAAGTGTTTCAAAGAGGAATATGTTTGGAAGTATATGCTCCCTTTATATTCAATATATCGTGGTAATTTCTGCATGAACCTACAACCAAAACATGAGCAGTGCCAACTTCCATCAAAAGAAGGATGTTGTGCTGAAATGAATGGTGCAGTAGCCAGGTCATTTTAACTTTCCATGTTCAGTTACCACTGAGGTTTCATTTGAGCACAACAAAAATATAAATAAAAACATTTAACTGGGGAGCTTTATCCAAAGAGTGAATAAACAAATCATTGTTCCCAAACAAAACAACTGTCCTGGTGTCACCCTTATTTCAGCTGTGATTCGCAACATCATTCATTCCAATGCAAGGGAAGCCAATTAGATCCGAAGACAAAATTGGAACACTTATCTGGTACACCAAGAAGATCTTGGTGATCCATTTGCCCAGCCATCTATGGTTCCTCACATTTGTACTTGCTTCTCTGGGTGTGAAAGACCAAATGCCTACCCCACAGCTGTCTGAACAATGAATGTTTCAATGTCGCTGACATTTACACATCTAACAATTATTAAAGCTGAAGTAAATGATTAAAACATGTAAAGTTGTTTAAAAAGTAAATAAAAACATTAACCTACATTGAAATGATAAATTAATTTGCCTATCCCCATACCACAACCCAAAATCCTCTTTGAAATTAGCCAACCGGATTTAGTAAAGAATTCCCAAATAGAAACATTGGGGTATCTCAACAGGACAAGGATCCAGCAATGGATCAGACTCAGCAACATTTTCAGGACTTCAGCATTTCACAGTGCCAGCATTGTGAACATACATTTGTTCAAAAGGCTAAATTCCAGTTGTTATAGAAGGCACCATCACAACCCAGTCACCGCTGATCCCAAGCACTTTCTGCCACAGCTGGGTCAGCCTGTGGGTTCCAGAATGGCCTAAATAGTCATCTCAGTTCCAATATCACCACAGAACACAGATCAGTGCAGCACAAGAACCGGCCCTTTGATACACAATGTCTGTGCCAAACATGATGCCAAGACCAACTCTTATTTGCCTGTACCCAAAGGGACAGCCTAAGACAAAGAGTTAACATTACTACCATCCCTTGGATAGTAGAATTAGAAAGAAATGCTTGGAACAATTAGTTTAACCTTAAATGTTTTAAATTCATATCTTTCTCTTTAATAACAGATTTATCATATTTTGTCCATGTTTCTGTGAAGTAGTATTGTACATTTATTTATTTGCTAAGTGAACTGCATAAGTGCCGTTTACTAATGGTTGTCTCTGATGTCAAAAGATATAATGTGTGCCAGTGTAAGCTCCAAAATTCCTTGGTATTGCCTGATGATCTTATCACTGGGGGTTGCTCGTCAAAATCATGGCTTGCTAGAAAAACAAGTCTCGTTCATCATTTCATTTCCAACAAAAGGAATCTACAGTACCAGTATTACTGACCTACATCACATTCTCTCACAACACTGAGAAGAAAGTGTACTGGTTGTATTGGAAAAGAAACTGCTCTCACTTGCTCAAATAAAATTTCATTATAAGCTTCAGAGCGTACTTGTCACCATTACTAAATGCTCCCTAAATGTGAATTTTATGTCTGTAGCATAACTATTGATGGTCATATGAGGAGTTATTTTTGTTGCCTTCTAACTGTCATTCTGAGAGCAACAATTAATTATGCAGGAATATGGTCCACTTTTTCCACCAGTTCTAGATTTTTTTAAAAGCACATAAATCCCACGGTAGTTCTTATTCTAACCCTTTAATACTTGCGCCTAGAAAACTACTGTATAATTGAAAGTTGGTCTCTCTAGATGCCAGAAAATATTTTTGTACACATTGTAAATAAAGAAGATAGCAACCATCCAGCCTCCATGGACATGACTCATTGACCTACATTATTAGTCCATTTTGTCCATTTACAGAATAGCTACAAGCAAACCCTTCCTGCATTTTCTAACCTGGCTACCTGAATACAGCACAAACTTTAGAGCTGCAAAGGTAGAAACTGATCTTCTGTGAGCAAATCTTTTAAATAAAGGATTAATTGAAGGAAGATGTCCCAATCTTCCCCAAAAAATCAACTCCAGTATACAGAATGAGAAGTCATTTATAAATGTATATACATTTGTAAACTGCGTGAAGTTGTTTTAGTATGTCATATGTAGGAGGGTGACTGGCACGACTGCAGGAAGAAACTTAAATTGTTGAATTTACCTCCAAGTTAGCAAATTCTTGCACAAAACTGTTATTCATTTGGGACAAAACAAGTGAAGACAAAATTAGCCTGTGGTGTAATGAACAAATGGAGAATGCAATGGTCAGATATTAATGCATAATTAATTGTTGCTCTCAGAATGAGAGTTGGAAGGCAACAAAAATAACACTCCTCATATGACCATCAATCGTTACACTACAGACATTAAATAAATACTTATTACCTCCTTGCTGATTTCATTCAATAATCACAAAATGTTAAAATAGAGCTCTGATGACGAAACAAAGCAACAGATATTTAATAAAAGAAACAGGTCACTGAAAGACATTCTAACTTATTTTCCTGTTTCTTTAATATAAAAGGACTCGAGTTGCCGTTCATGATGATGCCCCACCCCCTCATCCCTGTCAGCCTACCTCCTGCATCGGTTACCATGGCAATGAGCCAGATGAGTCACCTCAGCACCATAGCTAACATGGCAGTGGCAGCCCAAATGCACAGTCCCCTCTCCAGAGCAGGAGCTTCTGTTATCAAGGTAAGACGGAAACCACTGCAATTTACACTTAAAATAACTGGCATCAGTATTTCATTTTGTTTCTTGATCAGTGTCTAAACTGTTGAATGCTTTTTTCCCCCCAAAGGCTGTTCCATATCCAGATGTGACCTAATATTACTTAAGAATAATGGGATTGAATACACAAGGTTAAAATTGCAAAACAAATAAAATCTTGCATTAATGATTTTATAGCAGTCTGGTCTGAAATTTGTAGACTGCAAATCTGAATTTAAATCCAGATGTGGTAACTGAACACACACACAGCTTATCCATAATAACAACTGTTGGGCCTTCCCTAAAAAGAGCAGCCCCAAATTGCTGATTCTATCGCAGGTCTCTTAAATTAATACAGCTGCATCAAATGGTAGATAGTTAAGTCTTTGGGATTCCAGGTTCTTGTCCTGAAGGTAGAGGGGAAAATGATGCACGGAATACAGAAACTGTTGGATAAGCTTCAAAATGGCTGATCGAAATTGATAATCATTTTAAACTGCTGACCCTGCACATTAGAAGGATCTGTCCTTATTGAGTTGGCAGCAGGGTGGCAGGGTGATTTGAATAGCAGTGTGGGTAAACTTGCCCATCCTAGTTCTAAGAACTAGTCCACTCGTATTCTAAAAGTATGAATTAATTGGGTCACCCTAATGCCTCAAGGCTATTACTTGAAAAAAATCCTTAATAGTAGAACTGTAGGCGTGACTAGCCATGCAGCTTCTTGTCACTGTGTCCAGCAAAACAGAGTTGTTGCTCCAATGCTTTCAAGTAGTGCTTACAATGTTTTGACAAATGTTAGCCACTCCTTTTCCATAGAAAACAATGCAGTTGGCTGATGCATTATATTCTGAGGCAGAATTGATTAAACAAAAAACCCAATCTTTTTCAAAGAATTCTTAGCATTTAATCTCCTTCCAACATTTGTGTTTTGTGGTCTTTCTGAATGGTGTTACTCAAACCTGGGAAGACACACTGGTGACCCACTCTTGGGCCTCTCTCTAATGCCAATTTGATGTGTCCACCAGGGGGCATGAAGAAACATCCAATTTTCCATCCTTTTTCATGCCAAACTTCACATTGTGGTTTTTCCAACATGCTAAGCTGAAGCTGAACAGCAGCACCTTTCTTGAAAAAACACCACCAGTGTATAAAGCAAGTACAACAAATCAAACATGAACATTTGAATGTTACTTTTATGCTACATTAAAATGCTGCAGAAATGTATTATTGTTGAGCAAATCTGATTAAATTAACAAGTGATGTGACAGCTGATGTCTGCCAATTAATTGTTGGCCATGGCATGAGAGTTCTCCGTTTTTACAAACTGAATATAATTTAGATTAGATTCATTGAAAGTATGACATCAATTCACACTATGTAATACATTTTGCAGTACAGTATTGAAAATCCTTCCTGTAGTGACAGGAGGTAATGGTACAAATCTTTGGAGAATAGCCTTGTTTAGGAGCAAAAGGATAATGTGATCACCATAACCTTCATAAACCTGTCACAACTAGTACTGGTTGCTTTGATGGTTGGAAACATAATATAAAAATAAAAACACTACCATCTGCAATGGCAAGTAACCTTGTTATCTGCAATCATAATTGGGTGAGATTTGTCCTTTTCCCCATGACAAAGCTAAATCTGGCATTAAAACCTTAACATTGTTGAGATCCCTACTGAGAGAAAAATGATTTTTATTTGGTCAGATATTTAATCTTTGTCAAAATTTAGTCTTCCTGTTCTGTTGGACAATCAGGTTTCATTTGATTTAATGCTAAGCTAAATTCTGATATTCCAAGCAGACATGCTACTCTCAACATCAAAGAATTAAATAAATCAGCTAAACATCCTAGTTTTGCTTTGTAGTAGTACTGTGTAAAGTATTGTGACCCATTATATGAATATAAAAAATGAATTACCCATACCTAAACAACACAAGCTAACAGTATAGCCATATACATTTTCTGTTTATCCTAACCAAAGAAAATGGATTGAAATAAATAGACTTGATGTATTTTCTCTCTGCACAGGCGGATAGTTTCAAGTGCTCACACATGTATGATTACTTTCATCGTTAAGCTTTCATTGCTTGGTTTAATGTCATACCATTAGTCACTTGATTTATTTAGCAAATGATATAGTTACTTATCAGATTTAAAACAGGCTTCCACAGGATAGTGGTTACCTAATGAGGCGATACATGTAGGGCTTGAGTAACAAAATGCATATTGACTCATTAGCTCACTGACTGATAATAGGTTTGTTTAGTTACATGCTTAAGCATAATTCCTAAACTAGTCATGCCTTAAAATAACAAGGCATTAAAATAGTTGCCTAGTATCATATTTAAATGATCCCTCGGGGCACAGATGTTTCATTCCATGATACAGAATCCTACTCCATTTATATTGGGAATTAGTTCACACAAGTATTTTTGCTTCTATTTCCCAACCAATTTCCTCCATTTCAATATTCACTGAACTGAAGGCAGTTGAAAGCATGTTTTATGATCACCTTTCGCCTTATGTTACAATGGTCAAATTGAGGAAATGTTACAGTAGACAGTTTATAATAGGGTTCAATTTGTACTGATCTTGACATTCAAACTTGAATGCCTAGATCATGATATGGGCAGTATTTCCCCTCCAATCCACAATTGCTGGGGCTAGTATAAAGAGCTCTCCAACTGTGAGCATAGCGCTGGCCCAGAAGCAATCTTTGTCATTCTAAGACTTAATCACCCTTTGGTAAAAGCAGCTGAATCAATGGAGCAATATCATGCATAGATTTGCATCAGCTTGGCCTGATTACCAGTGCTCATCATCAAGACAATTTGGATTCAAGCTTTAATGCAGATTCTGAGAATAGAAATGTGACCAACTCTCTAGTGTCACATGAGGGATAATCCTGTGAAAGACTGTGGCTCAGCTGGTTGCTTTCAGATCTCCCAGTCATGGCTGAAAGTAAAACAGGGAGGTGTCCCAATGTCCTGGACAGCATTCAATTGTCACAGCCAGATTAACTGGTCATCCATCCAACTGCTCTTTGTAGGTTTTTACTGTAAAGAAAATTGCTGCCATGTTTCTCTCCATAAACCATTGCATATGAAAGCAATCTGCTGTAAATAAAAATACGTTAATTGTAATGAATACAATAGGACACTGCATCTGTGCAAAATACATAGCAGATGTAAAGTTAGATTAGGAGACAATTGTAGCACAATTCTTTACCAGGCAACTTTTGGAAAGAAGTTGTCCTCAGATAAATTATTAGAATGCTGCTGTAAAATAATGAACAGTCAATCTGTCCCCAAAGGTAAAAAGAAATTTAAAAATGGTAAAACAAAGGTGGATTCTTTGCTTAGTGTAAGACACTCCACTGAATTAGAGCTCATATGCATTTCTATAGTGCACTGCCACTTTAAGAATATGGGCACTAACAGTTTGCAATTTTATTGTGAGGGAGAACTCTGTCAGAATTAGCAAGCACCAGCTCACTATCCAGATAGTTGATTAAAATAATCCCACTAATGCAATTTATGTTATGCTCATGCAAGATATTTCTGGCAAATGCCCAGTCAGTTCAAGTCTGCTAAATGCAAGCTTATTTCCTGCAAGGGTCAAAAGGGCCATCATGGAAACACATAATCTCACATGTTTATTTGGGTGTACATTCACTGCTTGCCTGCAGGAACCTCTTCAGTCAACATGGAATGTCAAAAGTACAATGAATATCGATTACATTTTGTTGTTGCAAAATAAAGCATTTGGATTTATTTTCATCTTCAGGCCCAAATTAATTTCTGTTTCTACTGAATTTGTAAATGTGAATGTTTGTTGGCTCTTAGAATAAAAGGTATTCCAGAAACCTGAGGCTGGGAATTTAAAGGATATATTCCGCTACCATTTTAGGCGATGCATTACAAAATTGACCCGGAATATCCTTTCACTGAAAATAATACGTTCCAATTGCTCATGCACTGTCAATTTTCCTCCTCACTTACAGTAATTGTTAATTTTTATCCCTCCAGGAGCTTTCCTTGGATCTGGGAAAGCCATCCTGAATGCTTCTTGTCACTTCCTAAAAATTGACATTGCACTGGTAATGTGAACATTCCATTTCGTACCTTCTGTACAAACTTTTCTTCTTTTGTTCTTAAATTTCCCACTTCCATTTCTTCTTGTCAACAGCAATATTGTACAACATGCACTTTTGTCCTCCCGATGATGTCAGACTCCTAATATTGTCCCACAATCTTAAAATGTTGGAATTCCTTACCATCCTGCTATAATCATTATGCTTTAATCTTTGGGGCCGCTTGCTTTATCATCCCTTTCACTCTTTTGAACCACAGTGCCATCATTTACTAACGGCCTTCTCTTTAATTGATTGTTTAAACAATATTTCATTTTATCTCAGATTCATGTAACTATTTCATATATATTTAAAAAACCCATCCTGTTTTTATTTGAAAGTTTAACATAACCTTTACGTAAGCTTCATCAATTGCGACATGGAACATGCCTTGAAATAATTGACCTTTTATTTGTTGGGGAAATGGCTCAGAGATTTTTTATTCACCCAATCAGAGAATAGAATGTCAGTTGGCCATTTTGTCAAGGGCAAGCAAACTCCTATTTGATGTGACCCTATCAACAGATAACTGAATGTCCAACTATCTTACAGAAGCGACTTTGAGTAAAAATTTTGTCAAACAACAGAGCAGTTAACTCATATCATTTGAAAGCAAATCAAACAATGTTCATTAGCTTCATTCAATGAAAGACATACTGATTTATTCTGTGAAATGACAGCATTAACAATTCTTTGTCATACATCAATTTCTATACTTGTGTCAGCCCTATTTCCCACCATTCCAACTCATAACTCCTTGATAATTCCTCCTATATTTTTCCTCAGTTATTTGAGTGGATGAAAAGTGGAGGCCATTACCCATAATACTCCGTGGAGTGAAATGATTTCCTTGTTTTATTTGTGAAATGTTCTTTTGCTATGATAGTCTCCATCAAACATCCTCATTAAAACTGCTGATCTTTCCCATTGAAGGGAACAAAACATGAGCCTGCCAGACATACACTGATCTTCTTGGGGGTCCAACAAGAGCTCCCAAATTACTATTCCTGTTATTTTTCTTGCTCAACTTTATTTTCACCAACATACAGTAAGTATTCCATCAGACCTGAGGCATATGGAGTACAACATGGGATATACCAGTTCAAATTTAATTATGTTAGAATACGGCCTGCACAGATTAAAAAGTAATGGTCGGTGGGAATGATTTACTGTATAAAACTGAGTGCAGTCTGAGAATGAATTTTATAGAATAGGACCACCATAATTATGAGTAAGTTTTATTCTGAGGAGTAAATTATCTTTCATTGGATGCCTTGCATAATGCATTCATGTGGAAATGTCCCTTCTCTTTGTGTTTTGTTTACAACAAATGAAGATGTAAATATAAGCAGAAAATATATTGATTTTAAGATATTAACAAACATGATTGTCAAAGTGATTTTTCATTGTAACTGATCATAACCCATAGTGGCATAGAGATTTGTAGAATTATCAAACTTTAGTGTTTGCATCATAAAAGGAAACAATACACTAAAGTGTTTACAAACCTGAATGAATAATGAAAATTAACCTTATATTTCGGAATGTAGGGAATGCCACTACAGGCCGGTAAAGGTTACGCTCATCTACTTGGACAACCTCTTGAATTTTTGTTCTGTCACCAGGAGCGGGTTCATAATAGCCCATCCCCAGAACCATCCCTTGAAGATAGTCAACGGCCTGGAAGTCATCCTTCTTCACACCAGAGCAGCAGTATATCTAGTTCACCATCCCAACATGATATTGCCTCTGACAGAATATGTAAGCAAGTTCCTCTTGTTGTACATTTTGAACCATTACACATGGTCCGGTAATTTCAGCTCTTGCTTGTGTGTTAGATTTGCTTGTTGTGTGAGATTTTCCTCTTGGTTTCAAATACAGGTTGTGTAACCTGTCATAAATTATTGTAGAGTTACTCATGATCTATACCTTAGTATGTAGGAAGGAATTACAGATGCTGGTTAAAAACCGAAGATAGACACAAAAAGCTGGAGTAACTCAGCGGGTCAGACAGCATCTCTGGAGAAATGGAATAGATGATGTTTTGGGTCGAGACCCTTCTTCAGACTGAGTCGGGGGAAAGGACTCTCAGTCTGAAGAAGGGTCTCAACCAGAAAAGGCACCTATTCCTTTTCTCCAGACATGCTGTCTGACCCGCTGAGTTACTCCAGCTTTTTGTGTCTATCTATACTTTAATGTTGGCCAACCCTACGCCAATTAAGATAGAAATTTTGTCTGATAAATTTCAACAAGAATCTCGCTCCAGGATAGTTTTAATCACCTCGAATTCACTTTTTGGGGATAGCTAGACTATCTTGCTTGTATAATATACATATGTTGACTGCCATGGCAAAAGAGATATGGAATAGATACAAATGATGTAAATGCTTCAAAGCTTAAAATTAGCAATTTAACGTTCAGCGGATTTACAGGAAAAAGAGGTATGTCATGTTAAAAAGCATAAATCTATCAGAAACATTATACACAATTTCAAAGATTTCCCATATCATTGAGACCATAAGTCAAACAGTTGTAATTGGGGCTGCACTCCTCCACACTAGCATTTGAAGAGACATTTATGTAAAGATTTCTACAGAAACTGCAGAATAAGCACCAATTGTAACAATCACATAATATTGAAAATCTATATTAATTTTGGTTATGTGTACAGTCATCTGTATTTTCTTTGTTCTAACATTGGCCCTGTCTAAGTTCCTGTGCCCATAGTTCTAATATGGTTTGGTTATGTAATCTTGTCACTCTGAGAAACAACCTGGAGCCTGAGGCACTTAAAAACGAATTTCCTCATTTACTATTTTTTCTCACTCTCTCGGCAAATGTCATTTATGTTGATCAACATGAAGAATTTATACAAATTTTAATTTTTTAAAGTTAATTCACGGTCATGATTAAAATTATCAGTGTGACATAATGCATTCTAATGTTATAATTGAGCTTAATATTAATGGTTTCGGCCTCTCCAAAATGCTGGCTTTGAATGAGATGAATTTTGATTGTACAGTCGCAACCTGTCTATTTAGCTGAATGCTCCAGGACATATTGCTATTTCTTGGTCAACTAACATGATTGCTCACTTCCTTAACTTCCTGTTGGACAGCTTGTACTCGTGTAATTTTGAAATATAGGTGCAGATTACAAAAGGTTTGAAGGTTACATTGTTATTTTATATGAATTGTATGATATTGGAATGGGAGGACATAGTGGGGAAATGAATCACCAGAAGATGACTGCACATGCATTGTTAAATTTAGTTTGCTATATTTTTAGGAATTTTAAACGTATGCTTAGCTGAGGCACTGTTGATGTAAGAAATACAGAAAGAAAACTGAGCAAACCAGGTTAAGAGTAAGTGCAATAGATAGCTAGTCTGTCAGAAAGGTGGAGAGAAAAAATGTCTTCCATAATTTAATGTTAGTTCAAAATTAACCCCAAATGATCGCTGATAGAAGCTGGAGGAAAATAAGAGGAAAATAACTTTAAGGACATGGTGCCTTACGCTTCTTCATTCCCAGCTGTGAGGAGGTGAAATTAGAAAAGAACAGTGGGTTGGATTATCTAAGAGAAATTTCAAGGGACTGAACATATAATTTATATAGGTAGAGATAACAATAGCAATGGGAATGAAAAGGTAGGAGATGGACAAGGATAGTCATCTAGTGATGGGGAAGATAAAATAATCATCTGTTGCATAATCCCACAACAAGATATTTTGTCACCATTGACTGTCTTGGGTCAGTAATAGCAGTTATGTCCAAACTAGAGGATGTAGTTTCAAACTGTATATTGGAAACTCAAGAACATAGACCAACATTGCACTATGATCTAGACAACCAATAGACTGATAACACATCTAATTCTTCACACAAGTTCATATCTTACTCCAACTTTGTTGATGTGTATGAAATGTCCTAAATATAATTTCCTTCTTTTTTTTCCCCACTACTAGTTTCCAGTTACAACAGAGTACAGGAGGGATTGACTTATCAAGAGAAAGATTTGGTTTATTATTTAATCAGTTTTGGAGGGTATGGGTCTGATGTATGCTGGATGCTCCAGCCTGTTTGGGCAGGGAACTAGGACAATCAGAGAGCTTAAATCCCTCAGAAGTTCAGAAAGCTACCACAATGTCATTTCAAAATACAGCAAATAATATAGCATTAAAAAATCACTTCACAATTTTCTTAAAGGTGTTTTAATATATTTTTTACAAGCTTTGTATTTGATAATCTAAGATTTTGCAGATTGCAGCTACGGGCGTAGCTGGGACATGTTGGCTGGAGTGGGCAAGTTGGGCCGAAGGGCCTGTTTCCATACTATATCACTCTATTACTCACGAACACAGTTTAATTGCACATCTATTTTAGTTCCTCACTGAGCATCTGTATGACAGTATTCTTCCTTAATTAATGGATTATTTTTCTAGTTTGTTGTGATTTTCTTTTTGCTCCTTTGTTCACACAAGATTTGAACCAATCACTGGAAAAAAAACTTCATTTACAATGATCCAATTCACATCTTGAGTGTGACAAGCAAAAATGTCTTGCTAATTTTGCTGGAAAAATCGGCACATGTACACACAAAATTGAGGGCATTTGTCACCTTCATTGCATGGTCAGTAAATGGGCAGGTTGAGGCAGAACAACTGTTCATTAAGAAACCCTGCTGCATTTGCATTTCAATTCCCATTCATTTTAGTGGAAAGAATAACAATAAATGTAATGGTCTGTGAGAATTATTTCCAATATTACTGTATATCATGTTAAATAAACAGAAATTATTCACAGGAGATTTTAAGCCTTTAAATATAGTTCATTTAGAGGCTCCGCAAAAATAATTAGAAATAATTTCAAAATAAATTACAGAATGGTAATTCTCTATTAAGAACATTTTGCAACTATGGCTGTGATGTTACACTAAAATGTTAATATTTTAGTACAAACATTTTTTATTTAATTATCTTTAAAAGTGGCCATTCCTCTGGAAATTATATAATTATTCTAATGATGAGTTTTTCATGATTTTCAACAGTAATTTTTGTACGTAAGTGGTATCCTTAAAACCTTAATCAGCAGGAGAGAACTATATCTCATCCAAGAACATGGCATTGCATTGCCATCTAAATTTTTAGTGAGTTTGTGGAATTTGTGTTCAACTATTATCTTTGGGGAGAAAAAGATTGTTTCGATGTAAATACATTTTATCCCCTTAAGAAATTGGTCTCCAGACTTCAGATTACTACAATGTTTAATGTCTGGTATTTGGGAGAATAAGGAAAAATGTGAATGGCTAAACTAAAATTCCGGTACTGGTTCAGGTGGATAAACTGTGGAAAATTATGATTCTTTGTCAACAGCTGGTCAGCCGAGAGAAGGAGAGATTGCTGATCACGATAATGGTCCTAATATAAAGAGAAGCCAAAAGGAAAAAGGTAGGACAGCTTATCGAGTAATTTAAAGGAAAAATATAAATAAATAGCTGCATAACTGTACTCTTATAGCCTTTAAAACATACTTTATTTCCCATTATTTCCTGCATAAATAAATGCCAGAAAAGTTATATTCACATGAGTCAATAAGGTCTTTGTCACTTTGCAATATCATATGAGAAACATATATAAATCCTCCACCCTCCATTTACCCATTCTAGTTTCCTCATCTTAACAATACCTATTTTTACCATGACATATTTTAGATTGATTTATATAAATGTTTTAAAGTTGTGCGAACAAATGTATAAATGACTGACCTGAAAAATAGCAGGAATTTAATAATGATGTACAGTTTCATAGACTATGTAAAAATGTTAACTAGGACATTTGCAAATTGTATTTCGGTTGGACTTCTGAGAGCTCTTAAACAAAAAGTACAACATTTTACACATCATCATGCACTGGTTGCTAAAGGTTGAGTCAATGTTACCATGTGACTAAGTCCAAATAAAGAAGCACATATTTTATACATTAGGATTGATATATTGTTGCATAACATTTCCAGCTGCAGTCATTTCCTTCCATTTAATCACAAATAGAAATTTCCAATAAAGATTTTGCTTTTATTAGGCATTGATCTCATCAGGAATTCGCATTGCTATTATTAACATTGATTCAAAGTTTTGTGTGAACCAATAAGCGATTCTTATTCAATGAGTTTAATATACAAGGCCCTGTGTAGTGCAATTAAAGGCCTGGAAATTGATCGACACCAGAAGAGATGTGTTAAATAGGCAGTGGACAGTGGACCAATTAATGTTTTATTCATGGGCCTGCTGCTGCAATATTCCACAGCACATAAGGCCCAAGGCACTATGTGTTTCATATCAAGCCTTGCTTCTTTTGAACATTGGAGGTCTTGTCTACCCATGAAGGAGAGCATGTGGGTCAGAAGTCTGGTTAGAAAGGCAGAGGTGCCTAGAGGGCCGGTGTGCAATGTATTAGTAAGGGAGCGTTAGGGTCAGGTCTTGACAGTGGTGGTGAGGATTAGGTGGATGGTTGGAGTCTAGATCAATTGGGTGGTGACACTTGAACTTCTGGTCAGTTCTTAAACTTATCAGCCATGTTCTTATTTTGGATGATCTACCGGAGGCAGGTTTCTGATGCTGGACTCCACATCACATTTGGGCAGCACAGTGGCGCAGCAATAGAGTCAGTGCCTAATGGGGCTGCCCCACTGTACGAGCTAATTCAAGAGTTCTCCCGAGTTTCCCCTGATTCGAACTTGGAGAATTATGGTAATAACCGCTCCTGGGTACTCGGGGCTCTCGTGGACTTTTTTCAACATGTTGAAAAAATCTTCATGAGTCTTCACGAGCTTACCGCGTTTCCCGAGTACCTGCCGTTAGCGTTACGAGGCGCTAAGAGACGTCTCGAGCTCTGACATACCCGCAAAGTAAATTCTACGTGCTTACCACGAGTTTGATTTTTTTTTAAACTCGGGAGACCTTTTGGGTAAACTCGTATAGTGGGACAGGCACATTACAGCACCAGAGACCTGGGTTCGATCCTGACTACGGGTGCTGTCTGTATGGAGTTTATACGTTTTCTCTGTAACTGCATGGGTTTTCTCCGGATGCTCTGGCTCCCACAATCCAAAGACGTACAGGTTTGTAGGTTAATTGGATTTGGTAAAATTGTAAATTGTCCCTAGTGTGTAGGATAGTGTTAGTGTACGGGGGTGATCGCTGGTCGGTGCGGACTCGGTGAGCCGAAGGACATGTTTCTGCGCTATATCTCTAAAGTTAGAGATAAAGACTTTGAAGATAAAGTCCAAATCAGCTCACTTTCAATAAAAACACAGTAGGCCTCAGTAGTGCAGTGAAGGCCTGCGCCTAGTCTATAAGCGAGTTTGGTATTCTGAAAAACGCAAGGAATCATGGGATTTTTCAAAGGTCACTCGCTATAAAGAAAAAGCGAACGAAACGTTGACTGTATAAACTGTGTATAAATTCTTATCTTTATTCATGATTTATGTGTAAAAATATTTTTAATCTGAGGAACGGGGGTGCCAGGTAGCGGGAGAGCGGGGTGTAACAGCGAGATAGAGGGGGCAGATGCGAGTGGGAGACGGGGGTAGGGGGGGGGGGAACTGTGACCGGCGGAGAGACATTCTCGGCAGCTGCACGCGCACAGACCCATGCCTCATTTGAAGCCAGGATTGAACTTGAGTCCCCGGCGCCGCGAGCGCTGCCGGACCGCCACTGGACTGTCCCCGTACCTCCCCCCCCTCCCGAGTGTCTCATCCCCGCCCGTGGGTTGGCCGGAGACGTCCAGACCGACGGGACACCAGCCCGGAGCAGCGGCCCCCAGGCCCACAGTCAGCACGGAAAAGCGCCAACCCCAGCTCAACTCCGCCTGTCCCGCCGGGCCAACCGACAGACCCAGACCGATGGGACAGTGGCCCGGACGAGCGGCGGCCCACAGGCCCACAGCCAGCGCAGAGAAGAAGCGCCAACTCCAGCCCAACCCTGCTCCAACTCCCGAGGAACCCGCTCCCTGACGGGCTAGGGTCCGCCAACCGCACCCCCCCGCCCACCCAGTGGCCACTGGCCAAACCCCCAGTACTGGCGAAAGCCAAGCACTAGCCATCAACGGGGATACACACAAAATGCTGCAGCAACTCAGCGGGTCAGGTAGCATCTCCGGAGAAAAGGAATGGGTGATATTTCGGGTTGAGACCCTTCTCCAGAGGTGTTGACTGAACCGCCGAGCCACCGTAGCACCCCGTGTGCAACGAGGCCCCCGCTGGCAACGAATGGGCCAACTAACAGCCAATGGACAAGGCGAGAGGGGCAGCCGACGGTCCACGGCCCGCCGGGGAACGTGCTCCCCGGGAGCCGGAACAGAGCCGAGCCGGAGCAGAGCTGAGCCTCCGTGCCGGCTGCAAGTCTGGGGCCGCCATCGCCCCGCCAGCCCAGGACACCCCCGGACAGGTACGGGACCCCCGGGAGGAGACGGGGACGGCCCAGTAGCAACTTAACAGCACCCGCAGCGCCGGAGACCCGGGCCCTTCCCCGTCCACAGACGAAATGCAGGCTTGTACACAACGCAGCACCACAGCTGCCGAGAATGTTTATAGCGAGTGACCTATGACCTGGGCATGCTCAGTTGGAATACCAAATTCGCTTATTGGCCCCCACCATTAGTGTGCAAATGAAAATCACAGAAATGCTGTCCAGATTTTTTATTGTATGTCGTGGGACTCTGCTTCACATGATCTACCACCTCTAGATGTGGCACATTAGTTACATGGAGGACATGGAAGGAAAATTGTAGTCCTCATGCTGTGCTCTGCAAATTATCTTCTCACAAAGTTGTATCACGTAGCAAACAAAATCATTTCATTATGTGATACAATTTCTGGCCATAGATTTGTTTCTGCTGTGGTAAACTTCAGATAAAGGTGGAGCTCTCTCACTGAAGATAGAATTTAACCACTTATTCTTGACATAGATTAACTGAAATATAAAATGTAAAATATCTTTGTGGAAGAAATTTAGTTTTGGTGGAATATAATCCACAATTAGCAATTGAGAGAAATCCAAATCTAGCCAAAGAAAATAACTTCCTTTATGATTATTGAGAGGAAACGTGAAACTGAAGCAGATGGTTACGGTGGAGGTTAAGTAGAGGTCCTTCCAATACTGTGGGATTCGACCACAAATCCTTCATCAGCTTTTCATATCATTGGATTCATTCAGGAAATATTAAACATGGGAATACGAGGAAGAAAGAAAATGTTCCACAACTTTGATTAGGTTTTAGCTGAGCAAAATGAACATTGGTGAGGCATATTGATACAGAGGTATTGTTTAAGAAAGAACTGCAGATGCTGGGAAATCGAAGGTAAGAAATGCTGGAGAAACTCAGTGGGTGAGGCAGCATCTATGGAGCGAAGGAAATAGGTGACGTTTTGGGTCGAGACCCTTCTTTAGACTGCGACGTTTCGGGTCGAGACCTTTCTTCAGACATCTTCAGAAGGCCAGCAGCCCTTCTTCTGAAGAAGGGTCTCGACCCGAAACGTCGCCTATTTCCTTTGCACCTTGATACAGAAGTAAGTCAGTTTAGTTTATTGTCACGTGTACCGAGGTACAGTGAAAGGCTTTTGTTGCGTGTTAACCAGTCAGCGGAAAGACAATACAATCGATCCATTTACAGTGTACAGATACATGAAAAGGGAATACAGTTAAGTGCAAAGTAACGCCAGCAAGCCAGAGGAGCTCGTAGTCATGGAGACATATGCAGCATATAAACTAGTCACCTCCACAGAGTAGATCATAATAAGGCATGCACTTAACGGTCAGGTATCTTCCAGCATAATTTAAGAACTTGAGTAACATTTAAAATAGTGGAGGTAATGGATAAACATCGTTTTGGGTCAGGACCATTCTTCAGACTGATGCAGTAGAGGAGAAAAAGCTGGAAAAATGGGGGTTGGGCAAAGCCTAGCAAGTAGAAGGTTGATACAGATGGTGACCAGGTCATTGGAAGATGGGTAGAGTAAATGACAAAGGGCAGAGGTGAAATAGAGACAAAAAGTATGTAATAAGGAAAGAAGATGAGTGAAATGCAAAACTGGTGGGAGGGATATGGGTGTAATGGAATGGGAAGAGGGGTAAGAGAGATGCTAAATGGACAATATGGGACTTAGGGATGGGAGATGAGCATACAGAGGAGGGGAAATGAGCAGGATAACTAGACTAGTGAGAGATGTGTTGGAGAATGGGGGAAAGAGAGGGGGGAGGGGGTATTATTTGTAATTGGAGAATTCCATGTTCATGCTGTTGGGCTGTTATAGACCCAAGCAGAATATGAGGTGTTGTTCTTCCAGTTTGCTCACTCTAGCAATTCTGGAGGCCAACGATAGAAAGGTTGGCATGAGTAAAAAACAAAGTGATAGAAGAACTCAAATGGGTCAGGCAGCATCTGTGGAGGGAATCGACAAATGACATTTCATGTTGGGACCTTTCTTCAGATATCATCTGTCCATTTCCTCCACTGAAGCTGCCTGACCTATGTTCCAGAGCATTAGTTTTTTGCTCAAGATTCCAGCATCTGCAGTTTCTTGTTCCCCCATTGCCAGTAAGGGAATGAGAAGAGCTCTTCTTTGCTAAAAGATTGTGAGTGACACAGTGAAAGAAGATTGGAGGGAACATTAGCACATGATGTGGAAGAAATATTTCCACATGATGTGGAAGAAAAGAGATAATATATATAATCATCTGGATAAACAGGGTCTGATTAGGAACAGTCAACATGGATTTGCCTGGAAGGTCATGTTTGACTAATCTTCTTGAATTTTTTGAACAGGTTACTAGGGAAATTGATAAGGGTAAAGCGGTGGATGTTGTCTATATGGACTTCAGTTAAGGGGCTGTCCCACGGGCAGGCGATTCCATGCGGCATGCGCGACCTAACTGGAAGCGGGGGTGTGCGGGGACCGCGCGGAGGTCGCGGGGCCAGTCCCACGTAGATCGCCGGAGCCGTATGGAGTTGGTCCTGACACTGCGCGGGGCTCCAAAAAACTGAGTTTTCAAAAATCCCGCACGCCAACGGCCTGCCGCCCCGCTGCCGCCTCGACGCCGCACGCACCACCTCAACACTGCACGCACCGTCTCGACGGAGTAGGCCTAGCGCGTGGCGTTGCGCGATGACGTCATCACCCAACGCCGCGCGACGTCCATTCGCAGTCGGCCCGCCTTTTACCGGGTCACATTAAAACCGCTTCCGGTTAGGTCGCGCTCGACGCATGCATTCGCATGCTCGTGGGACAGGCTGTACGGTGATCACTCGGCCCCCGCGTGGCACCCACTTCCGGTTAGGTCGCGCTTGCCGCATGGAATCGCCTGCCCATGGGACAGCCCCTTAAGGCCTTTGACAAGGTTCCACATGGAAGGTTGGTTAAGAAGGTTCTATTGTTGGGTATTAATGGTGGAGTAGCAAGATGGATTCAACAGTGGCTGAATGGGAGATACCAGAGAGTAATGGTGGATGACTGTTTGTCAGGTTCGAGGCCGGTGACTAGTGGGGTGCCTCAGGGATCTGTGTTGGGTCCACTGTTGTTTGTCATATACATCAATGATCTGGATGATGGTGTGGTAAATTGGATTAGTAAGTATGCAGATGATACTAAGATAGGTGGTGTTGTGGATAATGAAGTAGATTTTCAAAGTCTACAGAGAGATTTAGGCCATTTGGAAGAGTGGGCTGAAAGATGGCAAATGGAGTTTAATGCTGATAAGTGTGAGGTGCTACATCTTGGCAGGACAAATCAAAATAGGACGTGCATGGTAAATGGTAGCGAATTGAGGAATGCAGTTGAACAGAGGGATCTAGAAATAACTGTGCATAATTCCCTGAAGGTGGAATCTCATGTAGATAGGGTGGTAAAGAAAGCTTTTTGTGTGCTGGCCTTTATAAATCAGAGCATTGAGTATAGAAGTTGGGATGTAATGTTAAAATTGTACAAGGCATTGGTGAGGCCAATTCTGGAGTATGGAGTACAATTTTGGTCGCCAAATTATTGGAAAGATGTCAACAAAATAAAGAGAGTACAGAGGAGATTTACTAAAATGTTGCCTGGGTTTCAGTACCTAAGTTACAGAGAAAGGTTGAACAAGTTAGGTCTTTATTCTTTGGAGCGCAGAAGGTTAAGGGGGGACTTGATAGAGGTCTTTAAAATTATGAGCAGGTTAGACAGCGTGGACGTGGATAAGCTTTTCCCATTGATAGTAGGGAAGATTCAAACAAGGGGACATGATTTGAGAATTAAGGGACAGAAGTTTAGGGGTAACATGATGGGGAACTTCTTTACTCAGAGAGTGGTAGCTGTGTGGAATGAGCTTCCAGTGGAAGTGGTGGAGGCAGGTTCGATTTTATAATTTAAAAATAAATTGGATAGGTATATGGACGGGAAAGGAATGGAGGGTTATTGTCTGAGTGCAGGTAGATGGGACTAGGTGAGAGTAAGTGTTCGGCATGGACTAGAAGGGCCGAGATGGCCTGTTTCCGTGCTGTAATTGTTATATGGTTATATGGTTATAAGTGTAAACCTCAAAAATATTTTCACATTCATTCAGAAATATTGTTTCATAGTAATAATGCTTGATGCCAATGTTGAAGCTTGTTCTCAAAGTCCAGTTGTGTGTGCTTTCACTTAATGTTGCATCTAAAGGTTTCCCTGTAGCAAACTTCCAATCCATCATTGTCAGGTAGAATTAGGTCTTTGGAGAGAAAAAACAGGTGCAAAACACTTGATATGGCTACTGACAGTGAAACATTTGCTGTGGGTTTGTTCATTGTGGAGCATTTCCTGAGTCTAAACATTTGACCAGCTTAAAAAAAAATTAAAGATAAAAAGTGTACTTGATGCGACGAGAGGATGTGACCTTGTCACAGCAGATGCAAAAAGGAATAGAGAGGCCCCTAGCATTGTAAGGAAATACTGCACTGATTAACAGCCACTGTGTGAAAAGTGCACATAACATATGGAATTGATCAACACGTTTTCCTTTTAAGTTGCACACAAGCACATCAGAAGTAATTTGGATCCGGTTATTAGATATTTCTGCAACAATATTTAATACATTTTTTGAACTTATGAGCATAAATTGTTTTAGAAAGAACCTGCAGACAGAACTGGAAAGAAATATCAAATAAATGCCAAGCTTTTAATTTTTAATCATAATACAGGTCTTTGACAGTCAGGATGTCTGAACAAGGTCTTACATTCCTGTGCTCCATCTTGACTCTTACAGCTGATCAAAGCTGGATTGTTGCAACTGAATCAAAGTGTTCCCAATGTTCCCAAAATTTACTGAGCTGGTTGTTCAGACTGGGTGGGAAACTATTCCCCGAAAATTGCAATATATTTTAATTCCTTTGAATGGTCATTTGGCCTGCTTAATTCCAACAGGTAGCAAAGTGCAACGCAGAAAGGTGCAGTGAGGTCACAGGTGGACCTAGTGGTGGTTGCAGGGACAATGTGCAGCATTTTTGTGGTGTATTACTAGGTGTCTATTTGAGCCTGGAGGTTCTACAACTGTGCCTTCTAGCCCATAAGTAATTATGCAAGTACAAAAACTTCACTGGCGCAGTCCTTCTTGCTTCCTTTTATTTACCAAGTTTCCCAAGAGTTAAATGTAGAATCAGAGGAATGGACCTTTCAACCTATTCCTGGAGAACAGATTGATCATCCCTGCCCTGTCCCACCTCACTTCAATTTTAATTGGATGAGAGCATTAAGTTATTCTGGGATTGGGTTTGAAATTTATAAAGTATTTGCACTTAGTACACAACCCAAAACTGCATGTTTCTAGGCATTAAAATTACATGTAATGGGCCACTTCATGAGAATAATCAAACATTTTGTCTGGCAACAATTATCGAGGGAACTGTACCAAAATTCTATGAAGTATGTCATTTTTAAATGATTTTTGGTTGAATTTGTTAGATTAGGAAAAAGTGTATGGAATGTGCCAATACTTCAAGAGCAATTTGTGGTGAATTGTGCATAATTCCTATGAAGTATTATTCTCTGGTGGCACATTCCAGCCAATGCCTCTTTTATGTCTACTCTTGCTGCAAGAGGGCCAGTAAATGTGCACTTATTGATGATCAAACTGACATCAAGAGGAGGGATCAGTGACAGTTCACTGTCCCCCAGTGTCCTTGATTCTTGCTCCTTTAGATTAAATGCTCACCATGGAACTCAGATGAAAGGTAAATACATGATGTATATCGCTGCAGCATCTCTGAATGTCCTATCAGTGGGCTTGGCCATAGCTGTGCCAAGCTCTGATCACAAATTGAAACATTTTGAGTGTCCATGACATTGATACTGCTGTAATATTAATAATTATTGTCATTGGTGTCGATCAATTTCCAGGCCTTTAAGTGGAGTACGTTGATCTAAATCAGGAAAACTGTTGCTGATAATGAAATGTTTTGTATGTGTGCTCATGTGCAGTGGATAAGTTAAGGGCCTGTCCCAATTCGGTGACTTTTTAGGTGACTGCAGGAGACTCTGCGCTCGCCATATGTTCGCTGGTGGTCTCTGGTGAGTCTCCTTCAAGGTCGAGAGGAGTTCCCGCATTCTGGGAACTAGTCAACATGTTGAAAAACTTTCTGCGACCAAAAATTGGTCGCCATGGAGAAAATCGATACTTTTGTAGTTGTATGTGCAGTGGTAGTGGGGTCGCCATGTAGTTGTAGGTAGTCGAGGTAGCCGTAGGTAGTTTTTGTTAATCTCCTTTGCTGACCAGACATTTTCATTGGCTCATTGGGGGAAAAAAAACGTAAGCATGAGTTTTCAGAACCAAGGAAAACCGACCGGTGATGTTAAATGCCAACTAAACTTCACAGCTGTGTATTTCTGGCTTATTAAAATTTGTCTGGCTTCTTAAAAGTGTCTCCACTACTTTTCCCCCCTTCTCCGCTCTTGTAAAGTACCTACCATACACTGTGCTAGCCATCTTTAACCTTCCTGGTCATCTGTATCTGTATGTCTGTATCACCTTGGCTTTGCACCATTTGAATTTCAGACAGCGCTACCCCACTTTCCCTGACCCCCGCCTTTGCGATGTGTTTGTGTGTGTGTTTGTCTGATTGTCGCCGTTCCAGTTCGCGGTTTTTCAGGCGAGTGCCTCGAGCATGAAGGTCGCAGGCAGTCTGCTAAAAAGTCGCCTAAATGGGACAGGCCCTTAAGTGCAGTATAAGTCAAATTATGCCAAAGTTGTATTTTTGTGCTTAAAAGTTGTTAAAATCTAAGAGGGGACGGCGGTGCAAATGCACTCTAATTATATTACATGAGGCTACTTGTGAGAATAAAAGTAACCCTGACAAGTGCAGGTTTGAATAGTTGCCACCTTTCTCCAGCGGTGTTAACTTTATATTGGCCCCTGTACATGGGAGCATTTCGGCTATGTCACAAGGCAAATCTTTTTTACTCCATTGGAAAGAGGAAGACAATTAAGACTCAAAGATGATATGAGGGCAATTGATGTTGACCCTACTATTTTGAGGTCTCAGGCGGCAGGTGGGAGAAGTTGATATTCAGTCAGCAAAATAATTCTGATCAATTTTTTCAGATCTCCCCATAGAAAAGCTTTTCTCATGATCGATAAAGCTGTCTAAACATAAATGGTGATTTATTGTGGAATCTATTCTTCTGCATTAGAGGTGCGATAAACACATCTCTTAGTTACAGATCTGTGACAATTTAACCTTTATTTCAGAGCAAAGTAAGAAAGCATACAGGAAGGGATTCCACTAATCCCAGCATCTTTCTGACAAAAAGATCAGTTAAGAAATCAGTTTACTATCTCAAATTAAAATAAAGTTACATTTTTAGTTATGTTTCATGTATGTCAGTTAAGCCTTTCGGTGTTCCATCTTTTTTGATTATTTGCTTTCATCGTATGGAAGTAATGAAATTTGCTGTGAATACCAACCAATCACACCCGACAGCCATTTACTGCGACTTTTAACTAAAAGCTAGCTCTAATGTACCAACGTGGTAATATCCGACCGGACCAAATGAAAAATGCTCATTTTAACCAGAACTAATGTTCAACAGTTCCTGTTATTTGGAACAGTTTTATTACAAAGATTAATGACAACCCTGTGGCTAGTCTGAGCTCACATTCTACACCTTTTTCTTATAAAAAAGAAATTCCATGTTTTAATATTATCAAGCTGCTGAGTAAACCTTTGTTTTATGCTCATATGCTCATAAAAAAACTGATGTACTTCAATCAAAGTAAACCGATTATTTTCTGTTTCAAATGTAAGGGCCCATTACTGATCACACTGTAATGTAAAATGCTTACAGAATTATGCAGTTTCCAAATTCTTGCATCATATTTATTTACCTTGTCTAGCTACATAAAAAGATGACAGTTTTATTTTCAAAAACATGCCAATCTTCTCAATGATTTGCAATAACAAGACCTACAAATATAAAGACAATTGCATTGACATGAAATATCCATTACTGATTTTAGAACATCACTTTAATCATTTATTTTGATTAATAAACCACAGCATATCGAAGATTATATTAAAATATTAAATTAAATGTAATATTTAATGGATATAATTCACATTTTTGTTCCGACGAGAAAGTCTGACAGTCAGGAAATAGCTGAACCTCATAAAATGAGATTTGACTGGCTTTGATCCAGATCCCCGTTGAAGGAGCTGCTTTGTGCTACACAGCACAAAACTGAAAGTTGAAGGAAGATTGGACAGTTGCTAAGACTTGTCATCTTTCGAGGTCACAAAAGGAAAATTCATTTTGTAGAGATAGTGGAAATACTTGATTTTCTGTAAGCAGTACTACACAGGATGAGAAAATAAAGTTAAAGGTTGATTAATCAATTTAAAATACTTTGCTGGGTGTTTCATAGGCATGGCATAGTACCAGAGCAGCTCTGGGAACATACTTTCTATCTGTCACTGTACAGCATGCCCCTCTGTCCATAGGTATTAGGAAAAAAATCCTCTTGTAATTCTAATAATTAATCTCTAATACCTCTATATCTGCCTTCTTCACATAAACCTTTTGATAAATCTATTCAGATTTTATGAATTGTTTCTTTTAAGATACAAATAAATATAAGGAAATTTACAGCTTACTGCATCACAACAGTTGGCATATATAGTATGTGATGTCATGGAGTCATGCAGCATGGAACCATTTCCCTCAGCCTGACTTGGCCATGCTGACAAAGAAGTCCCAACTACACTAGTCCTACCTGCCTCATAGCCCGCTAAACTTTTCCTATCCATGTACTTGTGCAAATATATTTTCAATGTTGTTACAGTTTCTGCCTTAACTACCTTCTTTGGCAGCTCGTTCCATATACCCACCAACCTCTGTATGAAAAGGTTGCCCTCAGTTTCCTATTAAATCTTTCACCTCTCAGCTTAAACCTATGTCACTGGTTCTTGATTCCCCCTACTCTGAATAAAAGGCTGTGCATTGACCCTATCCATTCCCCTCATAATCATATGCACCTATATAAGATCACCCTTCAGCCTCATGCACTCCACGGAATAAAGTCTTAGCCTACCCAGCCTCTCCCCATTGCTCAGGGCCTCAAGTCCTTGCAACATCCTCATAAATCTTCTACGACACGATATGATACAATAGAACTTTATTTATCCCAGGCGGGAAATTGATCTCCCAACTGTCATAAAAACACAAAATGCATGAAACATGAAATTAAAGTGATGAGTGAAAGGATTGAGGATGTGCAAAGATTGGGGAGGCTTTCCAAATTAATTTTCCCCGCGTAACTCTGCTCTCACTCCCCATCCCCCCCACTCGTAACATGGGCAGAGTCCCACTTGTCCTCACCTTCCACCCTACCAGCCATCACATACAACAAATAATCCTCCGACATTTTCGCCACCTCCAACGTGATCCCACCACTTGCCACATCTTCCCATCTCTTCCCCTGTCTGCTCTCCACAGAGACCGCTCCCTCCGTAACTCCCTGGTCAATGCGTCCCTTCCCTCCCGAACCACCCCCTCTCCTGGCACTTTCCCTTGCAACCGCAGGAAATGCTACACTTGTCGCTTTACCTCCCCCCTTGACTCCATTCAAGGACCCAAGCAGACTTTCCAGGTGCGGCAGAGGTTCACCTGCACCTACTCCAACCTCATCTATTGCATCTGCTGCTCTAGATGTCAGCTGCTCTACATCGGTGAGACCAAGTGTAGGCTTGGCGATCGCTTCACCCAACACCTCCGCTTGGTTCGCACTAACCAACCTGATCTCCCGGTGGCTCAGCACTTCAACTCCCCCTCCCTTTCCAAATCCGACCTTTCTGTCCTGGGCCTCCTCCATGGCCAGAGTGTGGACCACCGTAAATTGGAGGAGCAGCACCTCATATTTCGCTTGGGCAGTTTGCACCCCAGGGGTATGAACATTGACTTCTCTAATTTCAGGTAGTCCCTACTTTCTTCTCCCCTTCTCAGCTCTCCCTCAGCCCGCTGTCTCCACCTCTTCCTTTCTTCTTCCAGCCCCCCCCCCCACCCCCCACCCTCACATCAGTCTGAAGAAGAGTCTCGAGCCGAACCGTTGCCTATTTCCTTCGCTCCATAGATGCTGCCTCACCCGCTGAGTTTCTCCAGCACTTTTGTCTACCTTCCAACAACAACATCCTTCTTATAGGAGGATGAGCAAAACGATGCTACCCACTTTTGTGTCATCTGCAAACTTACTAATTTTACCTTCTACATTTAATCCAAATCATTGATATAAACCACACACAACAATGGGCCCAGCATCAATCCCAATGGCAAACCACATAGGCCTCCAATCTGCAAAGCAACCTTTCATCTTTACCCTTGAATTCAATTCTCTATCCAATTGGCTAGTTCGCTCTGGATCCCATTCGATCTAACATTCCAGAGCAGCATACCATGTGGAATCTTATCAAATACCTTGCTGAAGTCCATATAGACCAAGTTTATGGTTTTGCCCTCATCAACCTTTTGGGTCACTTCTTCAAATGATCAATGACCCTTTTGTCACATCTGCCTTAACATTTACCCTGTATTCTCAAGCCATGAAATGGGGAGCTTTGAAATTGCCAGCCACCAGTATGACTCTCGCAGGGCAGAATGCAAATCTGCCCCTGTTCAAAAATTCTATAGGAAATTATTAATACCGTTGCCTTTCATGATGAGCTTGAATCTTTCTAACAAAGCAAATGAAACCATTGCACAATTCTGTTCACATGGAGCTAATGCCTAATTGGACAGTTGGTTTCAACAATGGACGACGACATCTGGGACCAAATCCAGCAAAGGCAACTCATTCTGGAATTTCCTGACACCTGGTGCACAGATGGAGCCAGAAAACCAAATGACCATCCCAAACAAAACCCATTAATTATATGTAGCTGATTAGTTTCCACAATCTACCATTGAGCAAAAATCAACTGGCATATTCCATTAACAAAAGGGAAGGATTTGTTCAACTAATCATCATTTGGAATGCTGGCAAATAGCCGAATATTCATATTTAGCTGAATAGTAAGTCAGACCAACCTAACATGATTTAATTGGAAAAACCATTGAAATTGTGAATGAAGTAAATGACAAGAAAGCATGGTAGATACAGTTTCAGTGGTAGATACAGATTCAGTTCTTTTAAAAGGGAATTGGACCACTACTTGAAAAAGAGGGTCAAAAATATATTGCTTTGGGAAAAGAGCAGCAGAGTGGAGTTTAGCAATTCCCTCAGAGATGATGTCCAGAAATGATGGCCTGAAATGCTTGTCTATCCTATTTGAATCTATGATCCCCCCCAAGTCATTAATTTAATTGTATCAATTAACCCTAAGGTCCCAATTGGACTGTATTTAGATAACCATTAAAAATGGACAAGAAATTATGATGCATTATTACGCTTTCTGCATTTTTTTTACTTTCTGAAGGCAGCTATCCTAGGGTCTGGCCTTTCAAATGTTATCAATGCACAACCAATGCTAACCATCCAGTCCACTGACCTTAATGGAAAATGTTGGTAATCTGTGCTTAATACATTTAATCCACACTAATAGTAAGATTAAACGAGAACTTACCAAGTTTGAAGTTTGATCTTTATTTTATGAGGAGTTACGTTGGTGATTACATGAAGAAGACCCGTCAGGGCGCATGCGCGTCAATCTTCAAAGCGGCGGTATAAAATTACAGATAACACAATATTTGAAGTAACATATTAAGATGAGCAACATGAGAACTACCATATGATCTTTTTTATGAGAGAGGGTTGGGCATGGCGGGCACATAATCACCAACGTAACTCCTCATAAAATAAAGATCAAACTTCAAACTTGGTAAGCTCGTTTAATCTTACTATTTTACTTCGGAGTCACGTTTGTGACTACGTGAAGGGTTCAAAGCTCTGTGATTTTATGCCGCAGATCGAAATCCTGGCTTCTCACTGCATTGATTGACTTTCGATGAGAAACGATCAATAATGCGTTAAACATGAAATGTGAATATCATGCAGTAACAATTAATTTGAATAATCAAAACAACCAGTAACCCCTCTATCCCAGGGGAAACTAAACAGGACTTAATCCTGAATTTGCAAACAGCCTTTCTCTGATCGGCAATCAGCCGATGGTCAAATAAAAATAAAAAATAAAAATTCATTTGACCACCCGGCACCTATAAAAATATGGCCGCTGTGAACATCCATCGCCCTAGCCGACGACGTTGCTGCTGCACTAGTGGAAAAAAGGATATATACACTTCAGTGTTAATACCTGCCTTAATCAACATTTGCTTTAAATCACCTTGAGATAGTCTGCACTAACACTCTCCTGTGTGGCTTCATGTAACTGATAAACAATGCTGTTTCCACATTTCTTAAGGTCTTTATAGCTTCAATATAATGAAAATAAATGTGCCATTACACATAAACATGGATCAGTAGGTTATGATGAAACACAATTTTCACAAACCTGTGACACCTGGCCTGCTCTGCTTAAGCAGTACGCAATTATATAACATAACATTCTCTTCAGGAACTTCCATCCTGTCTAGCAGAAGTTTTTGCAAAATCTGCACTTGCTATGCTGAACCAATGCCAAGAGCATAAACACTTTCATGATTAGTCTGGCAAATTCAGAGACATGACAGGAACCTACTGTCGAATAATCTTGAGGACCTCACTTACATCCCAGATCGACATATACCTGGGTTTAGGAAGTTTAGAGTTGAAATTCCTTTCATCAATCCAGCTATGATATGATGAAACTCAATAGGATCTTTCCTGACCCCATCACAACCACACGATGACAAAGCACTTAAAGCTGTATTAATGGTGCTATAACTGAGCCCCTCATCATCATAGAGTGTCAACAGGAACTCTAAAATATCCACAATACCTGCAGTACTATAGTTAATATTATTTTGTACACAATATTGCTCCCATTTTTTTACATAAGTAATATACCCCTTTTGAGTACTCTTTCTCCAGGCTACAGTGAGCATGTCCACCGTTCACCCAGACAGTCCTTGCTTCAGGTATGGCCTTCTTAAAACCTGCAAACTAACAAGTCAATACAATCACAGAACAGATGACTTTCCCTTGTTAGCGGATGCTCCAGTCAATTCCTACGCTTGGGAACCACCAAAAAGAGGTTGGATCCCTAACTGTAACATCAAAGGGAACCATGCTTGATTCGGCCAATTAGGTATTACAAACACCCCCAAAGCAGCATCCTGCTTGATTTCTTGCAGACTCCGACCTATTAGGCAAAATGGTAGGAAAATATATAAAACATACCACCCCAATGTAACGTCAAAGTATCAATTGCAACTGCCACCTGGTCTGGTTTCCATGAAACCTATTTAGGCATCTGATGGTTCAACCTTGATGCAAAACAAATCGATATCTGCCATTCATATACAAGTACTATATTATTGAACACCTCCTGGTTCAACATCCAATCTATGTTGTCATGGAACTTTCGTGACTTGGCGTCTGCTACTATGTAGAATCTACCTGGTAGATAAATAGCTGAAATATATTTTCCCATGCACCAGCCCAAATGTGATTAGCCAATCTGTCACATTAATATATATGCCACTTGCGTTGTATTGTCAATCTGAAACTGAACATGCAGATAACATTTGTTAGAGCTATAAGCCTCTTAATAGTTAATTGCCCATGTCTGCACAAACGATGCCTCTTGCTCAGTCCATCTGCCTCCATAGCTGAAACTCGTATCCGTGACACCTCACCCGAGTGCACTGACATTCATCTGCAAAATCATGGAAGGCTGGTCAAGCATTACCTTGCTATAACTTCTGGACACATGGTGAATCCACCATTGCAAATCAGAAATAGCCTTTACTGATAACTGCATAGGTCTATTATAATGACCTGAATGTATCCTTAATGCCTCAATTAGCTTGATACACCTGTCAATTAGCTCTCCCCTTTTTTCCCTGGGCAGAGTCACTTAATTGAATCAATTGTGACCCAAATAGTCAGGTGTTAATTTGGATTTCTCTGGATGTATAATGCCCAATCTTTGAAAATTGGATTTAACAACTATCACCTGTTACTTCAGCTGTTCTCTTGGATACCCCTGTAATCAAGATATCCTCGAGATAAGCCATGAACACCTGTACCCTGGCCTTTCAGCATGCCTATTATAGGTTTTAACAATTTTGTTGCCATAGTTGATCCATCCAGATGAATTTCAAATATCCTGCAAATAAACAGACATTGAGTAATGCGCATCTTTAAGGTCTAGATTCGCCATATAGCATCCTCTTGCCCAGTTGCTTGGCAGTGACAATTCCATCTTACAATGTCTATACTACATCCCCCATCCTTTTTTGGCCTGGGAAAATATTAGACACAAATTGATGGGTTGGTGAACAAACTTATAATTACACCTTTATCACATAAGCTTGCAAGCGCAGTCTGAACATCCATCTGTTCTGTTAATGAAAACTGAATAGTTCTACCAAGAACATGCTGAATGTGCAAATCACAATTTGGATTGAAATCCATTCAAAACCTTTGAATAACACTGTATAAACAGAGCTAAGGTAATTTGCTTCCATTCATCCCAGAAACAGATGTAATGTACCCCAGTTTAAGTTGTGTCACATTTGACATGTGCACCTGAGAACCAGGTCCACCTACCTCCTTGGTACCTGGTGGATGTTTGACCATGTTCCCATTTCATTTGTAGGGGTACTTTCTTTTGGAAACTTGCCGACAGCCGGTGGCTTGATCAAGCCCACCGTCTTTACCTCGCCGTCCATGTCCTTGACACTCTTGGCGAGGTCCTTTAAGAAGAGTAGGTTTGCCGGCTGTATGTTGCTAGGCTGGGAAAAATACTGCAATCTTGGAATTAATGGTGGGCCGAATGGCACTTTCCCTGAGACAATTTATCTAAAAAATGGGTGCTACAAAGCAACCCTAGTATCTCTTCCTGTGTCTCCGACACATGCCCTCCATCCACCGTTCTCGCCAACGCCGTGATTCCTGAGCCAAGTAATTTCAGGATTCTCTGCAGCTTCATCTCCTGGGCACTGCACGCCCACACCCGTCTGGCTCCATATCACCCGGTTCACTGCTGGCACCTTCAGCAACTCACAGTTACCCCGTCTCTTGGTGATTCCAGACTCTGACTGGACAGCGAATCGTACTGCCAGAGATGGGAACTCTGACAATGGCCGTCTTCGCTTTACCAATGGCATTCCATACTCTGACGGGACAGCGAATCATGCTGCCAGCGAATGGACCTCTGACAACGGCCGTTCTTCGCTATTTCCAAGTCTTAGTCAGAATCGGGTCAGAACTGAGCTGACCCTATCGTGGAGGCCAGCTCTTCTCCCAGTGGCACTCCATACTCTGACTGGACAGCGAATCGTGCTGCCAGAGAATGGACCTCTGACAACGGCCGTTCTTCGCTATTTCCAAGTCTTAGTCAGAGTCGGGGTCAGACCTTAGCTGACCCTCTGCACTCACCTCATGCATGAGGGTGCTTTAAGCAGCCCTCTACCAGGTGCTGCCGGCGTGGCCTTTCTGCAGCCTACCGCCCATACGACTCCTCCCCGGAGTGTGCGTTTCTGGAGCAACCTCTGGATGAGGTGCTCCATTTGGGAGAACCGTTTAAAAAAACGTCTCCAGCCCCGTACAGGCTCATTGTGGCCTGACTCAGTTGAGTCCCAGGGCCTCCCAGACTTCCCCGTGCCTTACGCCCGACAGGCGTTGGCTTTGGTGCTTTTCAGCACTCAGTCTGAAGTCGCCCCGCTCCCGGTCGGCGACTGTGCAGGGGTACGAGGCAGCCGCTGACAGGCCGCATTCCCGCGGCTCTCCTATGCTTTACCTGCGGCTGCCCTCCCCCTGGTCGTCTTCATCATGGTGCTGCCTGTAATAAAAACACAGAGCACCACAAAATAAACTTTCCCTCCAGCTAAGCTTCCCACTTAGCTGGAGCTTTAAAACTATAAAAGTACTTTAAAAGTACCTGCTACATGAGGAGCTCTGTCCTCCCTTGCTCGTCTTCACCATGGTGCTGCCTGTGACAAAACACAGAGCACAGCACCACAGTAAAGGAACTTATTTTACTCCAGCTAAATTTCTGACAAGTTTCAGACTTAGCTGGAGCTTTAAAACTCTTTAAAAATACCCTAAAAGTACTTACATCGAGAGGAGCTCTGACCTCCCGCTGTCTGTGCGCCAATGCGACCAACGTAATGACGCGCATGCGCCCTGACGGGTCTTCTTCACATAGTCACAAACGTGACTCCGAAGTAAAATTAAAGACAACCTTCACCTTCTAAGGTTACACTATCTTCAGACAACATTTTAAGACTGTCTTCAGGAGACAGACTTGTCACAGTAGTTCAAGTACAGATGGAACAGTGGAATCAAGGCTACATGTCTGCTGAGAAGGCACAGGGCATTTGTCTATGTGATACATTTTGTCACATGTCAAGCTGTGAGCGTGGAATCTGTCTCAGTTGCAGTAGTCACTGACTTAACCTTTAAAAGTAATATGTATCCTGGACCAATGGCATCCTGGACCAAAACGCAGCCCACAAAGTAAGGTGCATGCAGCCAAGACACCAGATTGTACTGGACCAAGTCCACTGCCTACATTCCTTGCATCTACACTTGCTTGGTTGGCTGAAATGGGGAATGTCCTGTGAAAGCAAGCATGCCTGGAAGCAATTGATCGAAACATAACCATGACCCCCAAGATAATGTTTTTTAGCGCTCTGGAGTTACTTGGAGTCATTTGTAACTTTAAAAGAGATCTAAAAACCACCAAATCCCTGTTGAATTACAGCAACAGCAGATGGATAACGAGAAGTATATAACTTGCAAATAACTGGTTCGCTTTTGGAGGTGTTGAGCTCCAATTTAGCACAAATGACATAACTATGTTGTATGCTGGTTGATGTTAGGATCTGCTTAAATGCATATTTCCATTGTGCATTGTTGTTGTACATCTTAACATCCTTACCTGTATGGTGGTCATGGCACAAATGAGCTTTGGTCACAATATTGAAACCAGGTCAGCATTTATATGTCAAGACAGCACACATTTTTGTCATAGAATCATAGATCAGCAAGTCCAAATGTTGTGCATAATGTTTGATTGAGAAGAAACATCTGGATAATTGGGCATGAACTGTTTGTTGGTGCACTTCATGAACCAGTTCTACAGGTAGGGGAAGACGGTACTTCAAAAACAAATCGTCCAAATATACCTATAGCTTATTCAGGAGTTAAAATGATGACAGGATACATTACCACAGACTAATTCATTTTAGTTTGATAGCAACACAATCGATGGAAGGAATGATTTACTCTACATTGGTATCTAATTAAATTGTTACCGTGACATTGTATCTGTTTTACATCTAATAAAATATAAACTACATTTGTTTATTATTTTAAATGATTTAGACTATAGGTGCGTGGAAATTATGCTTGTTTGTTAGTGGTGTTAACTTGAGATGGAATATTCATGCTGTGGATGGTTTAACTCAGATATCTACTCTCACAAACCTGACTAGTCTTCTCTTTGCTTTCTCATTCTTTGAAGCTATACCTTTTGAGTTCTTTCCTCGCTATTTAATAGTCCAGTTATTTTGAAATGTACCATAGATGTGAAAATCACACAGAGATTATTATAAGTAAAAAATATTTATTAAAAAATAAATAATAATAATCTTTAAATACATTAAAACATATTTCAGTAGAAAGAAGATCCAAAATAATAAAAAATCATTAAATTCAGTGCTTCTGTAAGACAGGGTTAAAGCATCATAAATAGAACGTGCAATCTGGTGGCTTTGATCATAAACCACCTGGGTATATTGCTGGTTCTGGGCCACCTTATATGTAAATCATTTTAATATTCATCTGTATTCATTGTGAGGGTCAATGTTATTATGGAAGAACATTGTCTTAAAACCTAAACTAAAGGGAGTAACCAGTCTGTGGCATTATTATGCTTTAGCAGTCTATAGCCTCCTAGCCACTACTATACCTAGCAATGTTACAAAATTTTGAGATTTAAAAAATAAAGTCTGCAATTTATCCCATCAGATAAAGCATAAAAATAAGTTTAATTTGACACTTAATTCACTTTCATATCTTCAGTATTAAAAAAGTTATGGCCATTATCATACTCAGAAATTAGCATCTTGTTCCCTATTGCTTTTCCATTGACTTAACACAAAAGCTGTGATCAAGGACAGTTAAAAGCCCATAACTTTCTTAAAAATTATGGTAACTGAAAGAAATTTTCAGGTATTATAGATTGAAGCATTCTGAAACAAATATGAAACAATCTTACTTCGAAGACATGAAAGTAAAGCATATAATTAGTTAGTTACCTAATTGTAGCTAATTACAAAATTCAATTACTAGATCTAAACATCTATCAATTTCTTAAGAATAGATTAACATTTTTAAATAGCCTAAGTGTCCAAATAACATTCACACAATAATTCACAATATAACATAATTTTTAAATCTAATTTTCATGAATTTACAGGCCAAATGGAAGGAATTGAATGTTTAATACCTGTAAATTAATGGTGATTTAATTCATCTTGCGAGTGAGAATTTCTGGAACGCGATCTTTTGGAACGTTCATTTGCAGTGAATTTAACCCGTATTGGCATGAAAAATACTGCCGTTAATTCGGGGAATAAAATCACCGTGTCGCATGAAAAAATGTGAATTAAAGGCTTCTTTAGAAGCACTTTTATACATTTAAAGAAAGCACTTTCGTTTACCTGTCCATTGTGTGAAATCCGTCCCCGTTATTGGCGTTGACGCTTCAGGAGCTGCTTTTAAAATGACTGTAGCGCTGACATTGACGATTTAATAATAAAAAAAAATTCACAAAACGCCAGTAGGAACGATTTTGTCAGCGAAGTTTTGTACTCCAACAAAATATTTCCAGGACAAGGGAGGATAAACCGCGTTTTAACCCCGCCCCCCCCTTAAAGGCGCCAAAATCGCGCACACGGCCAGTGGCAGAATTACAGCGCGACTGAAGGTAAGTTTTGTAACATACCTACTATACCACTGCTCAATGAAATCATCTGACAACAGATTTTACTTATATTCAAACACGGCATTTTCTCCAGCTCTGTCTCTCAAGCCAAGCCGATCTCTCATTGTGTAGGAAGTAACTGCAGATGCTGGTTTAAAACGAAGATGGACATAAAAAGCTGGAGTAAATGAGCGGGACAGGTAGCATCTCTAGAGAGAAGGACTGGGTGATGTTTTGGGTCGAGACGTCAGAAGAAGGGTCTCAACCCAAAACGTCACCCATTCATTCTCCCCAGAGATGCTGCCTGTCCCGCTGAGTCACTCCAGCTTTTTGTGTCTATCTCCTATTTTTCATTAGTTTGTTGCAGTGAACATATTAGCTAATCAACCCTAATTCCATCTCACACTTCACCCCAGTCCAGTACAATGTTAAGTACAAGAAAAATTTGACTCCTTCCAGTCAACTTTTAGCTACATGCCTGGGGATAACATTTCTCTAGTTTGCATATTTGAATATGCACATGCACACACACAACATGCCAAATAATTTTAAGAGCTGTACCTTTGTAATTAGCATGTTTAGTTTATTTGACTGTACACAGCATTTCCACCATCACCTAATGGGAGTTTTCTTCTTTCTTGAAATCTGTGTATTTGCAATATTCAAAGCCAGGCTTCAATACATTTTTAAGGGCCTGTCCCACGAGCATGCGACTGCATGCGGCAAGCGCGACCTAACGTGGTCGCTTGAGCCGTATGGCCTCGCGGGGCCGGTCCCACTTCGATCGGCGGAGCCGTATGGAGTTGTGCGGAGCTGGTCCCGACATCGCGCGGGGCTCCGAAAAACTGACACTGTGAAAATATTACGTGCGGCAACGGCCTGCCGGCCCGCAGCCGCCTCGACGCCGTACGCACCACCTCGACGGGCGAGCGCAGCGTCTCGATGCCGTACGCAGCGTCTTGACGCCGTACGGAGCGTCTTGACGCCGTACGTCACGCGCAAACTTCACGTCACTCACTCGACCTCCGCGCGGCCCTCGCTTCCGGTTTGGTCGCGCTCGCCGCATGCAGTCGCATGCTGGTGGGACCGGCCCTGTACGGGGATCACTCGACCTCCGCGCGGCCCCCACTTCCGGTTTGGTCGCGCTTGCCGCATGCAGTCGCAAGCTCGTGGGACTGGCCCTTTAACTCCGGACAATTGAGGGTTCAGGAAGAGTGAGAGAGCCGGAATTCTTGTGCACTTAACATGGATCAGATATATCATTCAAGTCATATTCATTTTTAGCTTCAGCCAAGATTGCTTTGTTTGGTTTGATTGTTTCAAGCAATTTTCTATGAATAACTTGCTAATATTATAATTGATGGTCTTTCTTGGTTAGTGTTCACATTCACTGTAGAAATTGTTCATCTTTCTGAACATTGAACAAGGCACACAACCACCAAACAGCACCAGCTGTATTGACAAAACATAACTAAAATGCATTCAGCATTTTTACAGGGAAATTGAAAAATACCATCAGATTATATTATTCTGAATTTGCAAACAAGACTAAACCAGAAGACTAAACCAGTAATATCAGGATCTAAATATTTAACTTACTAATGGACAATAGAATATCCCACAAGCACAGGGATAATGCTTGGAGCTGGAATTTATACCAAATAAAACAATTAGAAATGTCATGTCTTGTTTTTGAGGAAGGTGATCAGCTAACTGGCACATCATAAGGAAAGGATGATAATAAATAATTAAATACTAACCAATTACACATGCATATAACTAACTAGCCAGTCTTCCCAAGCACAAAGCCAAACTAACACCTTCATCTACATTGCTTATAGGTGGTGTCTGATTCAGATTTGCTCCCTGCTTTGCCAAGCTTTTCTTTTTTCTTGGTCGAAACAAAATTGCATTTATTTTTGGAAATGGAAATGATTACGTTATATGAACAGAATGGTTTTAATTAAGCTAAGAGGGGTCCTAAAATGTATAACATGCATTTTCGTTTGTGGAGAATTGGAAGCAACTGTGGAATTACTTAAACTGAGTGATATGGTATGGATTCCTTACTCCAGAATTTGACCCAATAACTGTGATTCAATTCATAAAATGTTTATAAGGGATCAATGAAAAAGCTTGACGCTGCATTTCAGCATCATAAATTTAATATTCAAAGAACTAAATTTGCCAGATCATCTAAACATTAACAGATGACATTAATCCATATTATTGGCTGATTTGAACATCTTTCCTGGACGATAGGATCATTCCTGTCTAATTTATAGCTGTAGGTTTTGGATGTATTCAGGCTGAAGAGATCAAATGGTTCTTAGATGTCTTAAATTTTTTATTTATGACGGTCCACAAGTTTGCATATTTATCGTTCTGGCTGTTACTGGTCAGTTCTCAGTCAAGCAGGCGCTCAAACAAAATATGATGCAACATGAGTCTATGTTGGAAAACTGCAAGCAAAAAACAAGGTGCTGGAGAACCTCAGCAGGCCAGGCACCATCTGTGGAGGGAAGAGGATACAGATGCTGCCTTTTCCCACCACAGATGCTGCATTTTCCCTCCATATATGCTGCCTGGCCTGTTGAATTCCTCCAATACGTTGTTTTTTGCTCAAGATTCCAACATCTGCAGCCACTTTTTCTCTCCTCTTGGAAATCTGCAATGTGCAATGTCTGCAGTAAACCCTGTTAAATTATTACTTATATTAGGTTATTCATTAATCAATGACTGGAAATGTGGTTGGATTTTGGAAAAGTAGATGGAAATTGACAATATAGAAAAGCTATGTACAAGGACAAGATTGGTTCATCACCCAATACTGGAAATTTAGAGGTTGTCCCCTTGAGATGCCACACATCATTGCTCCAACTGAAGGAGTACCAGGCTTCTAGTATCTGCTATACCATCTACATCACTACTGGCATCTCCAGACATTGAGGGCCCTTTTGTTTGTCACTGATTTCACCTTCATTTATATGAAGTCTACATCAGAGAGGATCAAAAAAAATTCCTTCATCTGCTCAACTTCTCAAATTGGTTTACTTAAATTATTTTCATATTTTTATGTTTTTGGAGGAGCCTCTGGAAAAGACCAGTTCTAACTTTCAAAGTGCACAAATTTGTTAGTGAAAAGGAAAATTATTATGCAGCAACAGAAGGCCCCAGAAATTCCGCAGTTGCACTCACCTGAAAACGTACCCTGTTTCCCTGCTGATCTTGCTGACGGATATTTCCTGGGAAGTATTTTGCCTCTGCAACGACATGAATGTAAATTCCATCAAAGGGATTACCAGAACTGTTATGTTCTTGCATGGAGCGTCCTTCTCAGCCTTCTCCCTCTATTGATGCACTTCCATTATTGTGCAATAAAGTGAATGCCCATTCCCCAGCACAGTGTCTGTTGGATGTACTGTATCTCGATACTGGTACAGGCTACTAAGGGAATATACAAGCAACAGCATTTCAATGTTACCCTAGTTACAAATTTGTTTTATGCAAACTTTATTGAGGTTTAAGTTTATGTTTAGATTTTTTATTGTCACATATACTAAGGTACAATGAAATTATTGTACTGAGGTACAATTAAATTATTTGTTTTTCATGCTTTCCAAACAGATCAGATAATCTATATTACTAAAAGTCTGATCTTGACCACTTCCTGTTCTGTATATTGATTTTAGAAAAAACGCTGCCATTTACGGCTGTGATTTTTGGCCATCTTACTCAGAGTTCCCCTCCGCTGCGCAGGTCAAGAGGATTTTTCCCATCGATGAAAAATAAAAGAGATATTAGTGTTTAAAAATTGTTGAGATTCTCTCTCCTGAAGGCCACGTACCTTCCGGAGAGACTATAAAACCCAGAAGTGTTGAGTGCCTCAGTCAGTCTCTGAAAGATGGGGGAGCGAGAGGATCGGGTCTCTCAGTCTGAGCTGTGAATAACACTGAACACATGTCTACTAAACTGTGAGTGGTTGTACTGACCTGTCAGTGCCCTTAATGTGGTTTGAAAATATAGTTTGTAAATGCTAAAGCTGTGTTGCCTTTGGTTTGGAAATGCTAAAGCTGTGTTGCCTTTGGTTTGGAAATCCTAAAGCTGTGTTGCCTTTGGTTTGGAAATCCTAAAGCTGTGTTGCCTTTGGTTTGGAAATGCTAAAGCTGTGTTGCCTTTGGTTTGGAAATGCTAAAGCTGTGTTGCCTAATTAAAGTTGCGTTGCCTAATTAAAGTTGCCTTGCCTAACTAAAGTTGCCTTGCCTAATTAAAGTTACCTTGCCTTCTATATAACTACAAGTCTAATCTTGACCACTTCCTGTTTGCGCTTTATATTGATTTTAGAAAAAACGCTACCACGTACAGCTGTGATTTTTGGCCATCTTACTCAGTGTTCCCCTCCGCTCATCAGGTGCCGAGGATTTTTCCCATTGATGAAAAATAAAAGAGTTATTAGTGTTTAAAAAATGTTGAGATTCACTCTTCTGTCAATCATGCCATGAAGGCCACGCCCCTTCTGGTGGGAGGAGGGGAGGGACTATAAAACTCAGAAGTGTGGGCGTGGCAGTCTCTGCAAGATGGAGGAGGGAGAGGTCACGACTCGCTGTCTTTAGGGGCCTTGCACCCTGCTTGAAATATTATGAAACTGCACTTGAATTTGGTGGCCTTGCACCCTGCTTGAAGTGGTATGAAACTGCACTTGAATTTGGTGGCCTTTCACCCTGCTTGAAGTGGTAAAAAACTGCACTTGAATTTGGTGGCCTTGCACCCTGCTTGAAATGGAATTTCAAGGAATAGCCGTGAGTCAACTGCCAGCCCACCAGCCGTGAGTGAGTGGGCTGCCAGAACAAAAGGCTTGAGTGACTGAGCCGCCAGCCCAAGAATCCATTCGGCCCACAATGTCCTTACTAGCCCTCTGGAAACCAGTGCCTTCAGCCCACAACGCCCATATTAGCGCTCCAGAAAGCCCCCCCCCCCCCTCCACTTGCCACCAATATTGGAATTGGTGGAGAGGTGGAATATTGCGTTGGGGGGCCAGCCCTCCCATATGACGATGGGACCCAACGGGTCCCACTTAGTCCAGTTCTATATATAAGTACAATTAAGTCAAACTCAAGTACAATAGATAAAGCAAAGGGGAAGACACGCAATGCACAATACGGTTCTCAGCATTGTAGCGCATCAGTTCCATAGAAAAGTCCATTGTCCACAATGGGACTGTTCAGAAGCCAGATAACTGAGGGGAAGAAGCTGTTTCTGAGTCTGGTGGTGCAGTTCAGCACAGAGGGCAGTGGAGGCCAAATCACTGGATGGATTTAAGAGAGAGTTAGATAGAGTAGGTGCTAGTGGAATCAAGGGATATGGGGTGAAGGCAGGCACGGGTTATTGATTGGGGACGATCAGCCATGATCGCAATGAATGGCGGTGCTGGCTCGAAGGGCTGAATGGCTTCCTCCTGCACCTATTTTCTATGTTTCTATGTTTCTAGTTTCAAGCTTATGTACTTTCTGTCAGACCGGATCAGGGAGAAGAAGGGTGGGACAAGACCTTGATTATGTTGGTTGCTTATCTGATACAGCGTGGAACTGTAGATGGAGTCAATGGTGGGATGTCTGGTCTGTGTGATGGACTGGGCTACATCTACAACTCTCTGCAATTTCTATGGTGCATCTGCAGAATTGTTCATGATTCTGTCCAGAGAGGTGTCACATGCAAACTTGTAGATGGAGTTAGAGCTGAAATTGGTGTAGAGGGAGCATAATAGAGGACTGAGAATGTATCTTTTGCAGGGCACCAGTGTTGACAATTATTGCACAGGAGGTGTTGTCACCTACCCTCACAGTTTATGGTCTGTGGGTCAGAAAGTCCAGGATCCAATGCCAGAGGGGAGGGCTGATTCCTTGGTTCAGGTGGTTGGAGATGAGTTTGGATGGGATTGTGATGTTGAAGGCAAAGCTATAGTCAGTAAATAGGAGTCTATGGTAGGAATCCTTGTTGTCTTTTCTAGGTTGTCTTGTTGTCTAGGTGTTACAGAGAGGAGTTTGGGGCTAGGGAGATGGTGTCTGTTGTGGATCTGTTGCGACTGGAATCAAATTGCAATGGATCAAGGCAGGTGTAATGTATGCCATCATCAATCTCTCAAAGCATTTCATGATCGTGGATGTCAGAGCATTAAGACATTAAGTCTTAATGCTCTGACATCTTAGTCATTAAGACACACCATTTTACTTTTTTTTGGTACTGGGATGATAGTAGTGTTCTTTAAGCAGGTGGGGCCCTCAGAATGGAGTAATGAGATGTTAAAGATGTCTGTGAATACCTCTGCAGGCTGTTCCTTAAAAGGTCCTGAGGAGGAGTCCGGGGACTCCATCCAGACCAGTTGCTTTCCATGGATTCGCTCTCAGGAACGCCGATCTTACAAATGCCAAGGTAACTGTTGAGACTGAGACTAGCAGAGTGGATGACATTCTTCCACTGAACTTCTGCTCGAAATGGGCATAGAAATGTATTGAGTTCAATGTTGCCAGCGATACTGCCTGTTATAGCGTGCACGCCTTGCCACAATCTATGGTTATCCGTGTCATTGCCTTCAGGTTGACCCAGAATTCCATCTTGGAATGCTTAATGGGTCTGTAAAGGTCTTAGATAGATTTATTGTACCGCTTGGATTGTTTGACTTGAAATCTGCAGACTTGGACTTCATCTGGGAGTAGACCTTGTGGTTCACCCATGATTTCTGGTTGGCAACACATGTATCATTTTGTTTGGTACACAAAACCATTAAAAATGCTGCTCCATTCCAGGACTTATTCCAATCAACACAGAGCACCTTAGGGAGTTCTGATGTTGAATATCAAGGACAGTGGATAGTGGATTGTACTCTCAGTTGGCCATTGTATGCTTCCTTCCAAAACTCCACCCTGTCACCTCGCACATTGCATTCAACAGCCTTTGCAAGATTGTTCTTTTCGATACTGTCATTGCCCTCCTGAGCCTGATTACTCCTTTTGCTACATGTGCATTCTTTTCCACTTTCAGTGAAATACTTTGAGGCATTTCTCTGCATGAGATGCGGTAAGAAACCACGTTGTTATACTAACCAAATTGAACTTCATAAATTCCTGAAATGTGAGAGCCCCAGTGGTAAAAGTACCATTTATTTAGTAAAGACTTTGAAGAAGAAATATTTCATGGTTGCGTTCTGATCACTAAGCCTATTATGCAATGTTCATTCACACTGAAGTCTAGAAACAAAAGCTGCAAATAGATCAATCACTGATTGAAGTGTGAAATATAGAGATCTCTACATTGATATCGCCTGGGGTTCATTTAAAATAAAACACATCATCATTTATTAGTTGCACAAAAAGCGCTTTTTCAACGTTCTACCACTGTTGCAGCAGTTTTGAGATTTAATCATGTATGTCTTATTGAATATACAGCTTTTTCAATCAAACCATTTGTCTTAAATGTCTGTGTACATTGGAGACTGCAGTTTAGCAACATATGTACCTGTGTAGATTTATCACAAGTGATTAAGTTAAAAATTGAACTATTTACAAACACCATAAATCTTCATCTGCAGTATTTTATGTGTTAGCTTAAAACAGACTGGTCAGTAAATATCAAATGTTAACCCCAAACTGAATTAATTATCAAATATATTTTCAGTTCAACTGCTTAGTCTTTTAATTGCAACAAGAGAAGGAATGCGCCTTTGAGTCCCAGTCTGACGAAGGTTGCTGCTCATTCTCTACTGGGGAGGGAGAGGGAGAATGGATTATGTTCTCTGAGATCAATAACAACTGGATGATGACGACACCCTCCTATCAGATGACCATTTGCAGTGGTGTTGGTAGCATTTCTGGTCTTCATATGAAACAGAATACCATGAATCTAGTCAGCCACATTGGTGAATTCAGAACATTAGTTCATTTCATCTGAAATATGTAATTCTGCCTTTGATGGATATTACCTTCCCACTGTGGATACTTAACCTTAGAAGATCAGTCATGCAGTGCATGTTTTGTATAAACTGCTGCTTGATTAATTTGTCGTGCAAAATTGTGAAATGTGAGTGGACACTAATAGATGACATTATGCATAGTGAAAACTTTGTCCACGCACTTCAGTGAACATGACACACCCTTCAGTGAACATGACACGCCCACACATGTTGCATAATAAGCAAGTAAAATTGATGTTGATGCCAGTGCAACTCTTAGTTGGAGGCTCACCTGTGAAATTAATTCTTTGAAAGGTAGGTCTGAATAGCAGGGTGGTGCCTTGAACCAATACTGTGTAAAGGAATCATCAACTTTTTACAGGTTTGTTGGAGTCATAGAATCATAGAGTCATACAGCGTGGAAGCAGGACCATTGTCCTGACTTTCCCACACCGACCAACATGTTCCATCTACATGAGTCCCACCTGCTTGCATTAAGCCTATATGCCTATAAACCTGTCCTATCCCTGTACCTGCCTAATTGTTTCTTAAATGTTGCGATAGACCCTACCGCAACTACCATCTCCAGCACCTCATTCCATACACCCATCACCCTTTGTGTGAAAAAGTTACCCCTCAGATTCCTATTAAATTCCTAGTAAATCTTTTCCGCTTCACCTTAAACCCATGTCCTCTGGAGATTGTATAGGAATGCCAGCAATAGAAACAGGAGGGTAACACTTTCCCCTCGTGCCTTCTTAGAAGAGTGACTGATCTTTTACCTCTGTGCCATTATCTTGTGTGAACTCTAAACGCCTAGATTTCCTTATATGATGAATACATAACTGAGGCGCAGAACACTGCAGCTCAGAGACAGGGTGAATGCTGAGATCAAATTAGCTATTTACTTGTGAATAATACGCAGTGGTTGCACAGGAGCTGCATCAGGACCACATGCACATGGGCAAGAGCCACTTGCCAAATGAACCTGAGTGTGAGGGATATTGCTAGGAGAGCCTGACCCTCAAAAGCCGACAGGGTGGCACATTCTTACATCCAGTCCTCCAAGGAGCAATGTACCTGGCAACTAAGGTTTTCAATGACTGGTCTACTAGCTGCACCAATGTGCTGCTCTCAGGATCCCACACCCTTAACTCCCTCCCGATGGAGAGTTAATCCATCAATGCTTCAAGACCTTGCCACTGTATGGATTGGAATCTCAAGTGTCAAATGTCATCACATCAACAATGGGAAATGTCTCCATCGTGGGATGACCTCAATGCTTTGCCTTGAATCTCTGTTGTATGTGTGTTCCCTACTTGGAAAACATGGCAGAGATCAAATGTAATAAAAAGGAACTGCAGATGCTGGTTTATACCAAAGATAAACACAAAATGCTGGAATAACTCAGCGGGTCATGCAGCATCTCTGGAGAAAATGGATAGGTGACATTTTGGGTCGAGACCTTCTTCAGACATGGCAGAGATCAATTTTGATCATAGAGTAATATCAACCTGGCAATAAACTTTTAAAAAAAACCACCAATATGTCAGAGCCTGCCAACACATCAATGATGCTGTGAGCTGCTTATCTTGCAAAGCTGTCACTCTATCTCTGGGACTTAAATCTGGGATGCTGGAAAATCTGCTAAATGTAAAGGGTGTTGTCAAAACCTGTGAACTTGCTGCAGTGAGAGTAGCCCCAATCAGATGGAGTGAAACATTCTATTTGCCTCTCTGAAATGGGACAAAACCACCAACAATGGTCCACGTAATTCTAGATGATAGCAGCATAGATTCTGGTATTATTAACTTTTCCTAGTTTCTAGGAACTAGTAAAAGCTTCCAGCCCATCATCAGGGTAAACCCTCAACCTGCTCCACATATAAAGACTGTGACAGCTGTAGGCTGGGTGTTTAGATCCCTGGAAGGTCCTCATTTCCCTTATTCACACTCCTCTTAAACCCTAATTTGGAGCTGAGCCAGTGACATCAAATGTCCTTGTTCCCTTAGCAAAGGACTTCAGTAGTCTCGAAAGAAGCTGCTCAAGATACTTGGTGAAAAATAACCATACATAGCAACTATTGATATCATTGCAACACACAATGTCTTCTTCTTCTTCTTGCGTATGGTGTGCACAGCCTAAAGTTGTAGGACAACTTGTTCTATTTGATCTTACTTGATTGTGCACGCCAGGTTGATTGCATTCGTCGTAACAGGGCGGACTATGTGAAGGTTGCAATCTTTCACCCCACACAATGTCAACCAGTGCTAATTAATAAAGACCATAATCACAACAGGGGCACAGTCATCATGTTGGTATCCCTCTCAATACCTCCTTCTGCAAAAAGAACCAAAAATTCAGCATAAACAACAGTTTTGTATATGCACTCTGTGACACAATAACGTCCTCTCCTGAAGACCCTGCAGGCCAAATTGAACTACTCTTGCTTGGTCCATGACTGCTAAATAGTTAGAACCACCGTGGGCATGCAGTTGATGGATAGTTGGATCTTTGCTGTAGAGAATATGCCAATAAAGATTGACTGTGTGCGGTACTGGGGCCAGCTTCTGACTACAACAGCCCACCACAAATAGGAAGTAGACTGCCCAGCTGGCTCAGGGGCAACTGTGAGGGCTTTATAGGAATGACACGTGGAACTGACACGTTAGGAATAACAGATGAGAATTACATGTTAAGAAACAGTTAGACAGGTACATGGATAGGACAAGTTTGGAGGGATATGGACCAAGCGCAGGCAGGTGGGACAGTATAGCTGGGTCATGTTGGCCGGTGTGGGCCTGTTTACACATTGTATCACTCTATGACTATGACTATGACTGCTAATACTGAGGCAAGATTCATGATCTATGGACCCAATGCAATGTATTGGTAGGCAGATTGCACAAGTGCCATCACTTTGGCCCATCTTCCGCTGCAGGGCACAGAAATGACTTTCAATCTCTTACACATGCATAGAAAGTAGGCTTTAATTGTCTCTTGGGGCCCTCATCCTTTTGTTTGCCTGGTCCTGTGCAGCCATTCATTTTAGAATCTGAACATTCACTTTCACCAGTGATTGTATTGAGTGGTCTATTTTAATATTGGAGTCCTGAGGTCCATTTGTGTGGATTAATTTCAACACATTTACATTACCCATGAAATTACTTGTACTTGGGGAAAAAAAGTGCAATAACACTATGGTTTAACCAATCCCCCTTCAGATGCAAGTCAGTCAAAACATATGTAGTTGGAAAATACATTTGAAAGTTCAGACATCTATCATTGTCTGGAGAGTGCAAATTGAAATGCCACATAATTCAGTGATTTGGTTCAAGGGGTCATACTTTTATGCAGGATTGAGATAAATCTCATTAAATAGAAATAGCTCTAAATATTTTGTAGCATTAGCCGTCAAAACTATTTGTGGCATTCATTTAATGTTACTTTACTCCAGATGAGAGATATTATTGTTGGAGAAAGGAAGTTTTTCCTATAATTATTATTCAAATCATGCATTTCAGATTAGGTGGAACATGATTAAATATAGAATAAAATTTGCTTTCTCCAGGTCCACCCAGAAGACCATTCCAACTCTACATAAATGAGACTACTTATAACCATCAACCTTGACAAGCAAGTCTGCTATAATGGATCAAGCGCTATCAATTGCTATGGAGTTCCATGTGGAACTAGGTTCAGACTAGTCAAGGTCCTGCAAAAGTCCTTACAGCTAAGCACCATGAATAGACTTTCAGTCCAACCATTCAGACTTGGACTCAAAAGATGAAAGTATATAGGTTAAGTAATGCAATCATATGCTGTACTTTTATGTGCTGTGGATAGATTTGAAGCAGAAAATCATGATCAGTATTTCCATATTAGTAATGGCCCACCAATTTGTGATATGCTCACGGGTCAATTAGTATGTAATGCTTGTGCCAATTGCCTGCAACAAGCTTGCAGCATTACATACACTGAAGGGAGCCCTGGCCTGGAAAAGCCAAGTGTCATATTGGGATGAAAACCCGATTAAGTGTAACGTAACAATTTCATCCCTACAAAAATTGCGGTTGAGTGTCCCAATGCAGAAGCCAGCTATCAAATCCTTACCATTGGAACAAATGTTTCAGTTTCTTCATCTTTTGGGAGAGTTGAGGGGGTGGGAGGGGGAGGTGGGATGATGGCATTGTTGTGGTGCTTGGGCACCAACCAGTAAAATACCTGTTGTCCACAGAAAACATGGGTCCCTAACTCTAACCCACCACTACTGGTTTGGATATCCCAACTGAGGCCCAAAACCTTCAAGAAAGGTTCATGTTGGGAGCTGCTGCTGTAATTGCTCTTGCCATGTGAGCAATTTGTGGTTTTCAGTTTTTGCACCTTACACGTAATTACCCTGAAGCTGTGTGAAATGTGCTGCTTATGTCGATAGCCTCTTGTATGTCACATGTGCAAGATAATCACTCCCTCGCTGCCCTGCATGAAATTGGCATAGATCCAATATGTAATGCTATTTTAGTGTGCACTTTCAAGACCCTTACATTTACTACCCCAGTTTCTCTTCATTGGGCGTGGTTTAGTTGTAAGACAGAATGAAATGGGTCAGAAATATTCCCAACTTCAGAATACAGGAGGCAACATGTTCCCAATCAGTGTTTGCAGCGCAGAGTCCTTTTTTAATCAAGTAGCTAACATAAAGCTGAAATTATATTTGTTTAAATTCTTCTGATCGTGCCGAGTCCTCAAAGGGGGTGAATGTTATGAATTAATGTATTGCTGAAAAACATTAGATCAGCATAGAGGCCAGATGAACACATGTAAATCTCTGGAAATGCGTTTGACAGATTTGCTGCCATTTATTGGCTGCTTTTAAAAAATATTTTCAAACACTTTCCTTTTTTCAACTGAAAACAGTCATAAAACAATTGAATATGTTTGGACAGATGTACTTTAATTTAAGCTTACAAATCAAATAGGTTGCTATGTAGCTGTCTATTAGTATTTAAATAAAGAAAATGGGATGAAATTTTCTGTTGTGAATTACAAACTTAGCTTAGTACTTAGTAAGATGCATAAATTCAAAATGTCTTAAAATGATCTATGGACTATTTTATATCAGACCCTCTTAGACTATTTCTGACCTTGGTCACATTAGCATCTGAAATACTTGTGGCTGGCAGGGAGTTGTTAGGTTTGCAGTGTATACAAGCAGAAGCTCTCATATCTTTAAACGGCTCGTCCATGGTGACAGCTTATAAATCAATGGATGCTATCTTCATTACAAATACAGTAGCTACTGGCCATCAAATCATTCTTTCAATGATGCTACACAGAAATTGTGCTTGTAGTGGCTCCTCTAATGCCTTGCCATGTGTGTCTTCCCAGTAAAATATAGCTGAATTTCACTCATCTGCCTATCTCACAATTCCTAAACAAAAATGAATGCAATTGAAGTGAAAAAAATAGCAGGTCATCCATATGTTCTCTGAAATTAATCCCAAAATGTGTGTACATAAATTAAACCACTTTAGCAGGCTTTATTGACCCGGGGCGAGAGTCTGAAAAAGCTTCTGAGAAATAAACAAGTCATTAAAATACTCTGATCATTTTACATCTTGTTTTAATTACGTAGTTCCTGAAACAAAGCTTGGTTATTTTTTAGAACCCCACTGTTATCATCAGTGATCAGACCAGTAAACTGCTGGAGAAAATTGTGCATTTGGATTAAAAAGTCAAAAGAACACATTACAAAAATGAGGCCATGGCAGTGGCAATACTTGTTAATGATGAAAATTGTGATTTATGACCCAAAATGATCACAGATGTGTTTCAGAATCTCACCGTTGGGATCTAAACTGCAGACTGCCTCTTTCATCCAAAAGCATTTATGGAAATGTGACAGCAGATAATTTAATACATGTTTTAAAATTAATTTAAAGATACAGTGACTCTTTTCCAATGAGATTGGTGTGTTTAAAATAAAATGCTGCAAATTTCTCAAATAATTATATTAAAAGGATTTGAAAGCAGGTGATGCCCTTGCAAACATATTCGAAATATATTTCTTGTGGAATAGGAAGCTAATGAACAGAAGGTAAGAGAGAACAAGAGGTTATCTTATCATTGGAAAATCCTGTTGAAAATCGATGTGACCTCTGCTACTGTCATCCCAATTCCCACCTCCGGTGCACTGCCTGTCCTACTTGTCTTCTTCTGGAAGCTCAATCTACTGTGTGATCTCCTCCGCTCTCCAGGGGCAGGTTATCACAATGAATCACCCAGACTCCTCTCACACTTCTATTTATTTCCCTGTGCTGATGGGATGTTGTCTGGGAAAGTTGGAGAGGGGGCAGCTGGATGAGTGGTGGGAGGGAGTTGTAAGCAGTGGCTACTGGTGGTAGTGGAAATGTCAATTCAATTCAAATTACAACCTCCCTGCCAAACATACAATGTAGGCTGGGATGTTGATATGGGGAATTCATTACACTGTGGTGCAAATGTTAAAAAACAGGCTGAGATCCAGCATAAAAATGGAAAAATAATTACCTTTGGAGTGACAAAAAGCTGCTTCAAAGGTTTTGTGTGCCTTCATTTCAACTGTGCAGCTTATAGTTTGTGGTGCTGTGCTGCCTTGTATCAAGGACCTCCTTACATTCAGTTGCTGTACTATGAACACATGTACTGACAAAACTATAACAGGAAAGAGATGACCTATTTCACAGCTGAAAATAACACAACATCTCTTTTAAATGCAGAATTAGCCCTGCCCACAGAGGTTTCAAGGTCTGTCTAGAAAGTGGGCAGAAAATCCCAGTGTCTGACTAGTTGGTACTTTGTGATTGTAAACATGCAAATTATACAAAAAATACCGTAATTAGTAATTAGAGTGAAACATAAAACAAACATTTTCTTTTTGAAGCATGTTGATGAATATAACCGAGTTTTCTGATTTTGTCCAGCATTTAAAAACAAGGAAATGAAATAGCAGGATGGTCCTTAAGATAACATGCAATATTGTGATCTCTATTATTTTCATCCTTCCTGCTCCAACTATATGTGATTGGCAATTTGGTTGTAGAGAATACATATCCAAAAGGCAAATTTGGATCTGGTGTTGGTATAATGTCCTGGAATTCTTCTGGTAATGTTTTCCCATGTAGCAGAGCAGTTGTGTAAAAATCACATGCCAGTTAGAATGCTACATTCTACACACACCATGGCCAAAATGTTGTGTGTGGTAGAATCAGCATATTCCTGCCTTGCGTGGCAAAGACCATTCATCTAAAATCTCCCCTCAGCAGAGATTGAAGAAAGCAGAGAGAATGGGGTGGAGCAGATTGCAGGAATTGGGTATGATTGACAATATAGATAACAGTCATATAATTACAGAATTACTCAACGCGGAAACAGGTTCTTCGACTCAGCTTGCTCATGCTGATCAAGATGTTTACCTGATTTAATCCCATTTGCCTGTGGTTGGGCCATATCCCTCTAAACCCTCTAATGGATTGGAAAGATTGTTGATGGGATGAGGTGTGTGTGTGTCATAAGCTAAATATGGTAAAATTGTAATGCGACCTAAAGGGCAGGCGTGAATAGAGTTTTGTTTAAAGTTCTGTTATATTTTATATCAAAATATTGTGTGGCATGTTAACATTTCTACACTAAGAACATGGGAAATAGGAGCAGGGATAGGCTATTTGGCCCCATGTGTCTCCTCTGCCTTTTAATAAGATTACAGTTGACTTTTATCTCAGCTTCATTTTCCTCAACAGACCTCTTATCCATTGATTCCTTTAATATCCAAATATCTCTAGTCCTGAATGAATACAGTGACTGAACCTCCACAGCTCTCCTGGGTAGAATATTTCAAGATTTACCATTCTGGGTGAATGGATTTCCCCTTAACCCAGCCATAAATGAGCACATTTTTATGATAATTTCTGAACGCAGAATTCCAAAATGATTGTTAACATTGTTTGAACAGCAGAAATACCAACTCCTAAAGAGTAATAAAACCAGACATGCCTTGAAAAGTTCAAAAAGTTATTGATATGCTGTACCTTAAAGAGTGTAGCATATGGTTACTGTTAGGATTGCCATCAGGTGTTCCAGTGTAGGTTCATCTTTGCAACCTGTGCTTATCCTCAACCTCAAATTTAATTCAGCGGGTGGGGAGAGAGTACAGGGGAGAGAGCCGTAGGACAAATGGGATCTAATTCTTGATGGAGGAGGGAGGAATAGCTAAAAGTACTTTGATGACCCGGTAAACCAAGCTGAACATTGAATTATCCAATTTCAGATAACTAACCTACTAATAACCTTCCCCCCTCCACCCACCCCTCATCCTTTCCCTGTTGTCCACCTGGAATCACACCCACTTCTCCCTTGCCCTTCCCCGTCCCCTTTCATCTATAATCCTTCCTCTGGCTTTGCAATTATCACCTCTTTTATCCTTATCTCACAATTTTTTCCATCCCTGGTTTTTGTCCAACCATCTGCCTATAAAAAAGTCCCAATGCAAAACACAACATATCCATGTTCTCCAGAGATATTGCCTGACCCACTGGTTTATTCCAGCACTTTATCTCCGTATTGTAAACCAGCATCTGCAATTCCCTGTGTCTCCAGATAAACCAAGCTCCTTGGCTTATGCACGCATACATTCTGAGTAGACCACACAGCTCCTAAAGCCTTTTCCAACATTTGGTTTGTAACCTCAACCCCAAATTCCTGCCTTGCCATGCTAACATATTATCCTTGTTTTTCAAGCATCTATCTACCTCTGTCTTTAAAATATTCAAATATTTTACTTTCATTTTCCTTCAAGGCAAAAAGTTCTAAAAGCTCTTGGCCCTCTAAGAATTAAGTAATCATCTTAGCTTTGTTTCAAATGAGTTACCACCTTATCTTAAATAGTGACTGAGGCTTCTAGATTCTCCCAGGAGGAAACCTATTGATTGCATCATCAAGATAACAACCCTCAGAATCATATGTTTCAGTACCTCCTCTCAGTCTCCTTAACTCTAACTGGTACAAGCCTAATTTCTCCAATCAATCCCCATAAGACAACTTGTTCATTCCAGGTATTGCTTTGGTAACCCTTTTCCAAACTGCTTCCAAGTCAGTAAAATTCTTTCTTAAATAAGGAGACCAATACCATACATAGAATTCCAAATTCCCAAAACATCACCCATTCTTTCTCTCCAGAGATGCTGTCTGTCTTCAGCATTACTCCAGCATTTTGTGTCTATCTTCGGTTTAAACCAGCATCTGCAGTTCCTTCCTGCATATTTCATTGACTATTCATCTTGGTTCTCCTCTATTAAAATGTTCAGCTGGGCACATTCACCGTGTGATGGCTGGGGACTTACCGTTTTGTGTTTCACTCCTGAAATCCATGAGTACAGTCAGGAAATTGCCTGTGAAGCATGGTTTCAGACTTCTCTGTTAGTGCAGGAGTCCTGAGTCCTTGGTGGCACTAAGGCAGAGACATTTTCTGCCAAACCATCGGCCCTTCCTAGCTAGTTACTGATTAATAATACATCTATGTTTAAATTATAAAATGTGTGGTATAAGGAAATATGTCACATCTGTTTCCATGATATTAAAAAATGCACATTTTGGTGATACTACAAGACCACCAGGGGCACCAGGGAGATGGCTGCCCTGCCGGCAGTCTGTTCGTTTTTTCTTTCTTTTTGTTATTTTTTAGTGCGTTAAAAGTTTGTTTTAATGTTCTTCGGTTTGTTTCATGTGGGTGGAGGGGGGAGGGGATCGTGGGAAACTTTTTTTCAAGCTCTTACCTTCCCGGAGATGTGATCAATTTTCGGATAACATTCTCCGGGCTCTGCGGTCTACCATCGATGGAGCTGGAAGCCTCCTCGGACTGTCGTGAGCCCCACCACGGGGCGCGGACTTAACATTGGAGCTGATCCCTTCCCTGGGATCGCTCCCACTGCGACCACTGCGTAATCACCATCAAGGGCTCGCAGTCTCGGGTGAGGCTAGTCGGGAGCTCCAACGTCGCGGAAGTTTCGACCAGCCCCGACGCGAGGTTCGATCATCCAGCGTGGGGGAGCTGACATCCCCCCGATGCGGGAGCTGATCGCCTCGACGTGGAGGGCCCGAACGCCGCCGGCTAGCAGAGTCAAGATCATCCTGTCAATGGGGGCTCGAGGCGCACGACCGAGGAAGAACAAAAGGAAGAGACTTGAGCTTTATTTCGCCTTCCATCACAGTGAGGAATGTGTAGGAGTCACTGTGGTGGATATTCATGTTAAAATGTGTTTTTGAGTGATCTGTTGCTTTTAATTGTATGACTGACCTGGCCAATGAAATTCCTCGTATGTTGCAAAACGTACTTGGCGGATAAAGTGTGATTCTGATTCTGATTCTCTGATTATTATTTAAATATTATTTTAAAATATTTAGAGACATTATTTGTAAAACTCTTTGAACGTATTTTTTCCTCCTTCCTCCACAAAACACTTACATCAAAGCAGTTTAAAATCTTCACTTGGTCTTGGCAGAAACATCAGTATGCTCTACTGATGTAAAACTACCATTTGATTATTTTTAAAAAGTTATTCAATGCCTTATTTAAACCTCAATAGGTTAAAAAAATACAATTTGAGGGGACTTTTCCTTCCATTCTGCAATTCATACGTACATTTTAATGCAATTGTAAAATGGAGAGAAGCCCCGACCACAACCAAAAACAAGGACGGGCCTCCTCTACACAGCCACTGACTGGCAGCTGCACGTCGATCTGAGCAAACAGCTGAAATTTCCACAGCACATCACAGCAACATCACTCCGGCCAGACATGATCATCACCTCCGAAGTGACAAAACAGCTGATCATTCTGGGGCTGACAGTGCCCTGGGAAGAGCGTATTGAAGAGGCTAATGAGAGGAAACGTGCAAAGTACCAGGAACTGGTGGAGATGTGCCAGGACACAGGCTAGAAGACATAATATGAGCCCATAGAGGTGGGCTGTAGAGGCTTTGCAGGACGCTCACTCTGCAAAGTCCTCAACCAGTCGGGCATTACGGGGCTGGCAAAGAAGAGGGCCATTCAATCCGCAAGCGAAGCCGCAGAGAAAGCCACTAGGTGGCTTTGGATTAACAGGGCTGATCCGTGGACGGTTGCTGCTGGGACGCAAGTCGGGCTTGATCAACCCCGGCTGGGTCGCCTGGGTGAGGGTGTCTGATGTTGTGAGACCCGAAACACCCGATGACCTGAGGTCACATCACTGAGGATGCGTCCCAGCGCATCTAGAAGATGTATCTTTCACACAGATTCAAGAACAGAGTGAAAACTGTATCTCATATTAGGAACTTTTGTTTACAGTGACCAAGCTGCATTTCATCTTTATTACATAGGTTTCCCAAGTGTTTTGAGGATCACATTCTACAATTCATTTCATTTTAACTCATGAAAACAAGAATCTTGTTCACAAAATATCTCCCTCATAGTCTTATTCACTCCACAATTTCTCTGCAGAGACTCTGTTATGTTCCTTTCTATTGATTACCTTGATTTACACTTTCAGTCACATAAATACAGTATAAACAAGAGTATCTCAAGGTGATTGTCTTACCTCTGACACTTCAAGACCTATTCACCTACTGGAAGGCAAGAGATAGGACCATGACGAAATATTCTTTACTTGCCTGTATGAGTGCAACTCCAAATCTCAAAAAGCTCAATCCTTTCAAATACAAAACAAACCATCCTCCTTCTCAATTCGCACCTTCTCCACTACTTAGAACAGCACAGTGGCATAGCGGTAAAGCTGCTGTTTTACAGTGCCAGAGACCTGGGTTTGATCAGTCTGAAGAAGGGTTTCGGCCCGGAACGTTGCCTATTTCCTTCGCTCCATAGATGCTGCTGCACCCTGCTGAGTTTCTCCAGCACTTTTGTCTACCTGGGTTTGATAGTCACTATGGGTGCTGTCTGTACGGAATTTGTATGTTCTCCATGTGATGCGTGGGTTTTCTCTGGGTGCTCCAGATTCCTCCCACACTCTGGGTGCTCCAGATTCCTCCCGCAAGACGTACAGGTTTCTAGGTTAATTGGCTTTAGTAACATTGTAAATTGTCCCTGATGTGTAGGATAGTGTTAATGGACGGGGTGATTGCAGGTTGGCACAGACTCGGTGGGTCGAAGGACCTGTTTGCATGCTTTATCTCTATTCTAAAAGTCCAAAAGTCTAAAGTTACTTCAGCATGCATTCTGTACACTGGTGGACCATCCACAATATGCATTTCTATCAGTTGTATAAGCCACTCCGATACCACTACCGAGTCCCATGATCTCTACTTCTAAGAGGGGCAAAAGCAGCAGGAGCATGGGAAATACCATTTGGAGGTTCCCCTCCAATTTGCACACTATCTTGACATGGGAATGTATGGCTACTCCTTCACTATCGTGGGATCCAAATGCTGGAACTTCCCCCACAACAGCATTATGGGAGTACATTCAGCAGAGACATGGCAGAGATTCAAGCAACTCATCTTATTGAAATATTTAAGAAGGAACTTCAGATGCTGGAACAATCGAAGGTAGATAGAAACTCAACGGGTGAGGCAGCATCTATGGAGCGAAGGAATTTGTGACGTTTCGGGTCGAGACCCTTCTTCAGATGGTAGCCAGAGATGGAAAATAAATACTAATCTTTTCAACATTGACTTATACCTGAAAAATCGTAAGTTCATAAGTCATAGGTGCATTGAGACCAGTCGGCCCATTGAGTCCACTCCATCATTCAATAATGGCTGATCTATCTTTCTCTCTCAACCCCATTCTCCTGCTTTCTCCCCATAACCCTTGGCAGCCAAATGGATAATAAAATACTGGAGAACATTGTTCAACAAGGAAGTTATAACCACCGGGGTTGTATGAACTCCCATACCGGAATTTACATTACCTTTGCCCCAGCACAGTGCAAAGATTTGCTTTTCAGTGTGACGGGAAGATTTTCTCTACAGGATGGAATTGAGTTGGAAGGGAGGCGGAAAAGTGATTTATAATGGATGGAATACCTATTTTTTCTCGTGCATATCTCCAAGAATTACTTACAGTTTCATCAATATGCTCCACTACCACCTTGTTCTCCACCTCCAGTTGCGCTATAGCCTTGACCAGAGATTTGTAATTTATAAGATGTTCAATCCATAAACCGTGTTTTGGATAGGATCAATATAAATAAATGAGTTGAGTATTTTGTATTGTATACTGGCTTAGTAGATACTCCAAACTATTCAAATCCCTTCAATTTCTGCTTGTTACTTTTCTGTTTTATGCATGTTTGAAATGTTGATCTATCAATATTTAGTCAGATGGCTATTTGATCGGCTTCTTAGATAAGTGGCATTTTGAGCCAGGCATAACTATGGATGTGAGACTTTGATGTTGTGAAGACTTGAGGTGTGAGTTGGGAGGTGCAATGCCCTGAGGCCACACTTTCAAGTATGATTCCTTTGAACGGTGTGAAAAGACAGACCCAACTATTCGCAGAACTTTCTCATTATCCGATAGCAAGTAATCACTTCAATTATTGCAATAAGATGTGCATGGCACTGTTTGTTTACTTGGTTCACCAGTTCAAGTTTCCCAACCATTTCTACTCCTTGTTGGACAATTTCATCAATGTTAAAGATTAGATCCACAAGCAATGAGTTTGGGGTAACCCTTGTTAGCCCATTTTTGTGGTCTTCCATAAAATTCACACTTGTTTTGAGAGTGTTACTTGATTGAAATAGCCATTATATCTCAAAGCAAGATTAATTAATTGCCAAACATATGATGAGCTTACCCTATGATTCTTACAACCTTTTTTTAAATCCAAGTTTTATTGAGAGGCTGGTCAAAAAAATCAGTCATGTCCAAAGTATTACTAAAAAAATGTGCAGATTTATACATAATGTTCTTTCTGCCTGAACACATATAATGCATTTAAAAAATAATAATTTTGGAAAAATAATACATGGTTCTGAACACTTGGCATAATTTTGTGACGGTAACCTTATACACAGCGACTTATTCCAATTGCTGGAGAACACTGAAAGTTAACCCAATAAGTGTGGACATTGCACTGTGTTAGTTCGGAATTTCCATCTGAATTAAAAAGTTCTGACGTTGTAGATCGATGATTGAAGTGTTTGTGCCAGTTGCATTCTGGTGTTAGTTTCCAGTGAGGGAATGCAAAATGGGATTGATTTCCAACCATTTACCACAGATGATCTAGTCCTACAACCTGCATCAAGTTGGATCAGCACAAGAGCAGCTTAATTTCAATGGAGAATAGTTGCAAGGATCTAAAGCAATACTGATATATTAGACGTGTTTTTTAAATTTTGCTTGAATTCCTTGCAAAAGATTTTAAATATTATTTTTGTATAAATTTGAGGCACAGTGGCACAGGTGGTACAGTCAGAGCCTCACAGCACCAGGGACCTGGGTTCGATCTCACCCTTTGTGGTGTTCATGTGGAGTTTACATGTTCTCCTTATGATCACATGAGTTTCCTCTCGGTGCTCCAATTTCCTTCGCTATCCCAAAGACGTGTGTCGGTAGGCTACTGTATATTACCCTGGTGTGCAAGTATGTGGTAGAATCTAAGGAGATAATGTGGAGAGAAGTTGAGATTTAGGAAGTATAAAAAAGGGGGATTAATTTAGGATTACAGGTAGGTGGTTGATGGTTGGTGTAGACCCAGGGCCTGATAGGTCTGTCTTCATGCTATTTCTTTCTATGACCATGACCATATGACACCAGAAACATTTAGCACTCTTCACTGTTTTGACAGCTTCCCAGGTTTGGGAACTTTGACAACAGCTGCACTGGAGCATGGCTATTTCAGGCCTTTTCAGCTGTTCTTTTGGTGGGGCTTGGTCTCCTCTCCACCCAATCCTCCCAACTCTATCTTACCCCATCACAGAATGATTACTCAAAGAATAAGGTTATTACTTCACAGAAGGCCTTTTGCCAAACAGGACTTGCTCACAACAGATGGAGCTGATTTCTCCCAGCAAGCTGCCCTGGGTGAATGGCACCATGGGCAATCTGTTTTCACAAGTCAACAGTGAGTACAATGACTCAGCTCTGACCACAAATTTGGGGTTATTGTTTACTTATAAAGCATTAGTGCAGGCAGCCCATAGACTGGGTGAAATTAATAAATATTTTATGACCAGTGTTTGCTTCGCAATTTCAATTTTCAGTTTGCTTTGCAATAAATTATTTTGATGATGGCAGCTGTTGTTGAATTAAAACTGCCCAGGGTTAGACCTTGAGTGGAGCTGACACTGTGAACACTGATTTCCTGGTGACTTATCAGATATTTTCTATGACTGCGGCAAAGCATAAAAGTGAACTCTTCAAATGACAGGAATATATTTCATGAAAAATGACAAGCAATTTGTAGGTACCAGGACTGACATAAATTACTTTATCTAACTGAGCTATTGGATTGGAGGTGGAGAAACCAAATCAGTTGGCTTATATTAATAAAAATCTTGAAATGGAAACAGCTCAAATTTTATCGATCATCTACTTGACACATTGTAACCTAATAACTGTCAACTGCGTGGAGCAGCCCTCAATTCAGCACAGCAATCAGAATACTGTGAATTTGTCCACATATGGTTGAAAATGCATCTGATTGTTTCCTTCTGTTCGTTCTCCTGTGACCTAGGCTCCAGTCCATGGATCTAAGTCTTAGAACTCGAGTATCATCTTTCCAGTTTACTGCAAACAACCATAGTCATAGAGACATACAGCATGGAAACAGGCCCTTCGGCCCAACTAGCCCATGCCGGCATACATGTTGTATTTATACTAGTCCTACCTGCCAGTGCATGACCAATAACCCTCTAAACCTATCCTATCCATGCACCTGTCCAAATGGCTCTTTTTCCCTGTGGCTATCAAACTGTACAACTCGTGTGGTAGACTGACTCCCCTTCCCCCTCCCCCTCCCCCCACACACCCTCCCCCTCCCCAATCTTTGCACATCCCCAATCCTGGACTTTCCACTCGTCATTTTAATTTCATGTTTCATGTATCTTGTTGTGTTTTATGACAGTTGGCAGAAAGTGATGGAAGAACTCAGTGGGTCAATTAACATCTGAGGAGGTACAGGTGTGGTTTACATTTCAGGTTGAGACCTTCCTTCAGGACTGAGACTGTAGAGGGAAGATAGTCAATATACAGAACTAAAAAGGAAGGGATATCTCTTTCTGAACATTCCCCCTGCTCCCTCCCCCATCTGGCTCTGTCTGCACATCACTCCCCTCTCCCCTTCTTTTAGTTCCACCTCTCATCTTCCAGCCTCTGTCTCGTTCTTCCCTCTTGTTTCTATACATTTGCTATATTTCCTCAACACGCTTAGACCTGATGCAAGGTATTCACCCAAAAATATCAGTCATTCTTTTGCCTCCATGGATGCTGCATAACCTACTGAGTTCTTCCAGCAGTTTGTCTTTTATTCCATCCTATGCTCCCCAGATTTGCCTCAGTATTTGGATAGAATCAAAAGCAAAGAGTAGAAATAAATGGTAGGAAGATAAAATAAATTAGTATCTGGCTTAAAAAGTGAGAGATATTCCATGGATATGTGGGGAAAGTACAATTATTAAAAATTATTTTTAACAGTGAAGAATTATTTTAATGAAGCTAGGAATTTATGTCTAATTATGGAGTGTTGATGAGTCAGTGTATAGGAGAGAGATAGAACACCTGGTTGAATGATGCTGCAAGAACAACCTCTCATTCAGCAAAACCAAGGAACTAATAGGGGGTTACCCCAGCTTTTTGTGTCTGTCCAAAGAACTAATCATTGATTTCAGAAAGGGAAAGACGGGGGACCACGTGTCAATGGAGAATTTTCAATGTCAATTTTCATTGGTGGATTAGCAGTGGAGAGAGTTATTGGCTTCAAATTCTTGGATGCTGACATCTTCCTGGGCCCAGCAGATAGATGTAATCTTGAAGAAGGATGCCACGCCTCTACTTTCCTAGTTTAAAGTGATTCAGCATGTTACTGGACACTCTAACAAACTTCTTCACATGCACTGTAGAAAGTATCCTGACTGGTTGCATTACGGTAATTCCAACACACAGGGTTGCTAGAGGCTGCAGATGGTAATGAAGTCAGCCCAGTCCATCATTGATCCAGCTCTCTCTGCCATCAACAGGATCTGCATGAGACACTGCCTCAAGAGGACTGCATTTATCATTAAGTATCCCTAGCATCTGGGATGTACCCTCTTTTAAGTGCTACCATGTGGCAGGTGGTGCAGAAACATGGTCTCTTACCATCAGGTTCAGGCATAGCTACTTTCCTGCAACTATCAGGTTCTTGATAATTTAAGTTTTTGTGTTGTAAGAATATATGTTCCAGTGATGCTGCTGCAAGCAAGATACTTTTTGTACCTGTACCACCCCATACCTGTGCCAATGATTGTAAGTGCAACTTAGTTCAACTTAAAACAACACTGTCATTGAATATGGATCTGCTTGAGGGAAATTGCTCCTTATATAAAAATATCATGTATCGGTTTAATACTTGTGGGATATTTCTTGGAAGCATGCAGTAGAGTTGTGTTTATATTTCTCATGCCAAACACCTAAGAAAGTGTGGATTTTTTGTTGTTGCACATCAGTGTTTTGAAAGAAAAATTCTTAGAATGCACATACTGCCTATTATATTAATGGAATTCCATAAATTCAGTTACAGGGAAGGTGGGCCGAGTTCTGATTGAAATTTATTTAACATACAATTATATCGAAACGTGTATGACTGTCCTCTCATGGAGGATGCCTGTGCGTGACTTTGTTTAACGTGGGGAGACTGGTGCACAGACAGCCACCGCACGGTCCTTGACAGATCTGGGTCAGAATCCAGTGGCATGGAATCCAAGACGACCGGGGACCCTTTTCTGCTGCAGCCTTCACCCGCCTTCCCAGCCATTGTGACGCTCCTCTAAAGTCAGCCATCATCCTCCGCCTGTTCCACCGTTGAGGTCTTGGTTGGATTGCTCTTTGTCAGAGACCTCCCCCTCGACCTTACCGCCATGGGTGACCCTACCAAGAGCATAGCTCCAGACGGCATTGCTCTCAGGATCTCAGGACCACACAAGCTTCTCCACCACGACAAGGTGACAATCCACGGAGAATCACAGACATCATAACCCCTGTTCAATATGATAACATCTTCACCTATTCAGTCAGCTCATCAGCTGTAAACAAGGGGCAAATCACATTTTTTGTACACAATACAACTGGAAAGGTGGTCAGTCTGTATATTTTTTAGATAATTGTAACATTGCATTCAGGACTTTGCACATGTTGCCTGCAATCATCCCCTCATTCACAATCTCATACACAATCAGTGATGAAAGATTGTTGAAAAATTGATAAACAAGATATATAAAGGTGATGTCAACCTATAGACTGGTTCTCTACCTCATTGTATAAGCACTATAAAAACACAAAATACTGGGATCACTCAGTAGGTCAGGCCATCAACAGTGAAGAGAGAAACAGAGCCATCACTTCATGTCCAAGATCCTTTGTTATAACTGAATTGTTGGCAGTGTTTCTCTTTCCACGGGGGCTGCCTGACCGGTTGAGTATTTCCAGTCTGTTCTTTATATATTTTTTGAGATTTCTAGCATCTGCAGCTTATTTTATTTATTTATTAGCACCATCATTCAACATGGATTGTGCAGGCTGTATTTGACTGTTATGTATTCTAAATGTGATATCTTTCACTAATTGCCCTTTTTGTGTACCATGCAGATGAGACTCAGCTTGTGATGCCCACGATCAGAACCAGCATTGAGAAGTTCCACATGGCTGGGCAGGTCCTGCCCCCAGGGTTTCCTGCACCATTCTTATTTGCTGATGGACTCTCTTCAATAGAAACACTTCTAACCAATATTCAGGTAAAATTTTAGCACAAACAGAACAGTATAAATGGATTAAGGAGAAGTTGGACACAAAATGCTGGAGTAACTCAGTGGGACAGGCAGCATCTCTGGAGAGAAGGAATGGGTGCTGTTTTGGGTCGAGACCCTTCTTCAGGAGAAGTATTAGTCGATGTTCAATGCAATATTGTACTTTACCAAAAACTAAAGTCTGTATCAACCCCAGAGACAAAAACAAGCAGATGCTACAGTAGCAACTGGGGAAAGAAAGAAGGATCAGGCATATTAGTTTTGTAGTAATATTTTAATTTGAGAGTGAGGATTTCTCATCTTGTAATTACAGCAAAATTATTATAACTTGCTAGGTATCGACGAACGACAGCGGCAGTAGTAGCAACATGATTTTGTTTGCTCAACCTAAATGTGTGTAGGTGAGTGGAAAAATCTAGGAGGAGTTGATGGAAAATGGGGAGAATAAAGTGGGATTAGTGTAGGGTTAATGCGAAGGGGTTATTGATGGCTGGTGAGGACTTGATGTGTTTTTTCTCATGCTGAAAAATTCTATGACTGATAAATCCAGGAATTTTAATGTTTTTTGTTGGATTACCTTTTCACTTCAAAATATTATGTTAACTCCTCTGCAAACGTAACTATTTTATTTGATTTTGAATCCCCCAAAATTAGGTTAAATAATTACTTCCTTTTATTCAGGGGATCAATTATTGAAATAGACTTTTAAAGCTTCAAATATTCTGGGCAGTTTCATTTCAAGAAGCTCTATTCTATTTCAAGTTATAGTGTCCTTTGTGAATTAATTGTCATCTTGCATGCCAATGAATATTGCATTTGCTGTTTTCAATTCCCCTTACAATTAATGTACATTACAGATCTCCTAAAAGGTACATTTTCTTCATCTACTCAATCTGTAGTCCACACAGAAGTATGTTTCATTCGAAGTTATAGAGCAACCTCCATCTTTATTGATACACAAATACGAGTTGCTGCCTTACAGTATCTATCAGTTCCGTGCACATACTGCCAGAGATTACTTTATCCATCTTCTGCTAACTGCATATATTTGAAACTCTCCAGTTTATTTTAACTTAATGGTTTTGGTTCCCCATCTCTTTACCTTTTACGTTCATTTTTACAAATCCTTATATGCAAGGCATCCCTTTCCTTATTGAATGCCACAAGGCATTTTCTGCGGTTGAGAACTGCTGCATAACTTCACCAGCTTTAGTCCTTGTATATATTGGTATGGTCACCATGGTCCACAGGGAAATAGATTCTTGTGATCTGTGTAGTCTGCAACACAAAGTGTAAACAGCTTGCCTCTGGCAGAAGGCTTGTGCATTCAGCTTTTTAGCTCGGGTGGGGGGGGGGGGGGGAGAGAATTTACCTTTGGTATAAAATTAAATCACATTCGGAGTGCACTAGGTACTGATACATTAGTCTTGCTGCAGTTAGGTACAACTATAAGTTACCTTTCAATTAATTTAAGATTCAAATAACCTTAGCGGCAGCATGGTGGCACAATGGTAAAGTAACTGCCTTACAGTGCCAGACACCCGGGTTCAAATCTGACTACGGTTGCTATCTGTACGGAGTTTGCACATTCTCCCCGTGACCTGTGAGTTTTCTCTGAGAGCTCCGGTTTCCTCCCACACGCCAAAGACATGCAGGTTTGTAGGCTAATTGGCGGTAAAAATTGTGAATTGTCCCTAGTGTGTGTAGGATAGTGTTAGTGTGCGGGGATTGCTGGTTGGCGTAGACTTGGTGGGCCGAAGGGCCAGTTTCCGTGTTTATCTCTAAACTAAACTAAATAACACTGATACTTTGTGAGATATACTTAGGGATTTGGTTATATTTTACAAAATCACCCTGGCCTCAAATTTTTGGATGTTGAATTTTTGGATGTTGAATTGTCCCATTGCATTTCTGCTTCTGATATCGAGTCTGATGGAAACTCACTAGCAGTGCAAGGCATGAGCATAATTTCCTCCCACCAAAAAAAAAAATGCAGATCTAATCACGGGAAGCAGTGATGCAACAAATATGGAAAATTGTAGTTAATAATGATTAATTATATAATTAGCCATTCAACATCTTATGTGTTGCATAATAAATAACATTGACATGAACCAAGTCTAATGAAACTCTACTTTGGTGATTTAAAATTACAAAATTCATTGGAATAACATTTTTAAACACCAGCCTATTTTTAGTTGGAAAGCCTAATTTAAAAATGATGTAAAAGGGTATATATTTCCAAGGTTAAAGTGTTAATTTTTATAGTTTTACTTGTTTTGTAATAATTTATGTCGTTTAAAAAAAAAATTGTCTCATGTTAATGCAATGTTCTCTTGCTGGCTCAATATTCAGTTTCATTACTTTTCATAGTCCTTCTCCACAAAATGCAATTTACTCAAAATCCCTTGGCCTACATTTCCTTGGAAGTGGAGAGAGAGATGCTCCTTTCTTTGCAAAATTGCTCTACCTCCCAACTATTTGATTTACAAGCAATGATCTTCATTGGAAATGATTTTGCTCATGCAGTTTTATCCCGGCTCCATCTACCTTCCCCTGTTAACAGTGAAGGATCTTAACTCATCTGTACCAGATTATACATTACCTGCCCTTGCGCTTCTGTAGATGTTAACTGCTTATTCACTAAATCATCCCCTTTTGATACTTCTCTTGCTTTCAAGTGCCTGTGACTGTGCCATTAGACTTCCATAAACTCTCTCACAATTTATTCACCATTTCCTGCTTTGCCTATCCCTGTCATGTTACAAGAATACTGCAAGACAACTAGGATCACTAAGCTAATGAATTTTACACTTTGGAAATACATGGGGCCAAAGTGTGCAGTAAATTTATAAGAAGCAAAAGATATGCAAAATGCTTAACACTTAACACTTATTTTCCATGACATTTATAAGCAGGTTACTTTTGAAAATCGTACGGTAATTTTCATATGGTAATCTTAAGGAAAACCATACTTTTGAAAATCGTATGGTAATTTGTAAATAAAGATTTAATATCACCATAAATACGTGAAAATTCCAAACGCTAACCCAAACCCTATTATTTGTTGTGATCAATTGAGTCCAACCTATCCTAAACAGTAGAGAATCTTTGAAAACCATCTATTCTTCCAAAACATATGATCTATTTTATATATTTGTAATAATAATTAGATCAACAGTTGTGTATAGAGCAACTGTTATGATAAGGTAAAAAATACCAGAAAATTGCAAAATCTTCTGCTATTTCCAGTTGGTTATCAAACAGTATTGGATTGAGCTGTTAATGTTCATAATTTAGGCATGAATGAATGTAAGAAAATAGAAATTATGCTGAATAAACATTCACCAGCTTCTACATATATTGAGGACTTTCGTGGATTGCAAATTAACTGGGTCGGTGGCTCATTGTGAAACTGTTCAATGATTTTACAGGGCCTGCTGAAGGTGGCTGTTGACAATGCTCGTGTGCAGGAGAAGCAGATACAACAGGAGAAGAAAGATCTGAAGCTGGAGCTGTTCAGGGAGAGAGAAATGAGAGAAACCTTAGAGAGACAACTCACAACAGAACAGCACAATAGAGGTTGGTCTCAAATGGTAATCAAATGGAATGTAAGCAACAGTTTCAGGATTAAACATAGTGCTTTCTCTGGGTCTGAATTGTCTTTATTAGACTTGGTCTTGATATGGGGCAATGATAATTGCAAAAGCTGGCAGGAAAACTTTGCCACTGTGGTAAAGGCTGATGTCCTTCAGGGCAAAGGCATCATAGTACAAGATTCTAATGAATGATTTTACAATATAATTATGCCATCTTTTCTCAGCAATGCCACAGCTACAAATGACTTCTGAGCAGTTTTTTGGTTGAGCTGGTGACATAACCCAGGCTGCTTTAGGGAAGAAATGTTAGCTGATTTTTAGTTATTTCATGTGATACGAACTTTATTGATATGGCCAGCATTGTGTATCCCCTGAGGAGGTGGTGGTTTTGGGGAATCGGGTGTCGTCCAGCCAGTTAACATTGGAAATCTGTGTAACTGCAACCATTTTGAGAAGTCGTACTTGGATACTGATGTTCAGTATATAACATGAAAATTATGCTGGGGAGCAAAATAGACAGCAGAAGATTGACATTATTGTGAACATTTTGAAGTGTAATGTACTGTATATGGATGGTGAATTATTGTTGATGAGTTGATTATCCAAGCCAGTCCAGCTCCTCATATTGATCGAAATTATACAGACATGAGTTGATCAATAATATGTAGAGGTAACTCTGGACAATTTTCAGTAGACAAAACTGTTTTCTATCATATTAATTATATAAGATACTTGAATTTTAAATAGATATTTTAATCAGATATGTTTATGAGATATTGTCTGGTTCGCAACTACTTTATGAGATTAGAGACAAATTTAGTTTCCCATTGATGCCCCCTGATGTGAAATACTACAGTTAAATTAAGAAAGTAACCAGCTTGTCTGTTATTCTTAGCCTCTATTGATACTGGGCAAAGCATTACAAGATGGAAAATTTAGACTCTCACTCCATCTTGCATCCTCTGAATTGGCACTACCCTAAACACGCTGCTGAGATGATGAACCTGCAGTATGGCAAATCTTTGTTGAAAGCCTATCTGTGTAGCATTGTACATTACTTCATCAGCTCACTGCATCCAGAATATCAAATACAGTTTGATGTTGAGCATACTAAATGAAATCAATCCACTGCCCACTTCACAGTTTCAGCGGTATAATCATTTCCACATCAAATTCAGATTTTTGCTTAGATTAAATTATCGATTACATACAAACTGTGGCATTAGTGATTTACAAATTTACTATCTGTTTCTCATACAAATTTGCATCTAAATTCGTCAGTAAATTTATTTATATGGCTCAGTGGCATTTTATTCTCTGGTGTATATAATTTTGAAAAGCAATAGTTTACAACCAGTTGGTGAGACTGAAACTGCTTCGATACCCTGAGACTGTTGCTCCATAGCACCATTAAACATTTATACATTTGGGTGAGATCACTCTTCAGCCTTATATAGACATATTCTACATTACTTCTCCCCACTGAGCACATCAGAAATCAACAGGTATATTTTCCATCTCATCTGAAGCAAATGGATTTACTGGGAAATTCCAGGACATCGGTTTGGGTGTACTAGAAAGGTGCAGATGCAGGTGGCCATTGTGCACTCTGGCCAATGGCCCATTAACTTAAACTAAAGTTGTGACTGAGACCCAAGGCGTTACCAGCTGGCTAAGTACACGTTTTCACAAGCAAAGATAAACCAACCAGTTAAGTGGTTGCGATAAGGATGGGGTGGGGGGAGGAAGAGAATGAAAGCAGGGATCATTGGTCAAAAGATACAAGCTGTAGTCAATATAATGTAAAAATATACTTAGATCTAAAGAATCAAAATGCTTTCGAGAATCAATGAAAGTCAATTAAACAGCTTACCTCTGATTGTATTGACCTTACTTGACAAGATCTGTTGTGTGCATTTGTAACAAACAATATAACAGGGCTCAATTGATAATATGTTAAGTCTTGAATCTTCAGATTTAACTGTTGGGTGATATTAAAAGGAACTCATTTGATTCCCCCTTTAGTCAAGATGAATCAGCATGAGTTTCAGAATTACAGGTTTATTACAGTGCATTCTGGAAGCTAGGAGTGGCACCTGGACTTTGTTTAGAAGAAAGGTCTAGAGCTGAGGTGACAAGATGACCAGCAATCAAATGATTTAATCATTCCATTTGATGCTGATGAGATATTTGTTGTGTCTTCACCAGAGCTTCTCTAACACAGTAGGAATTAACAAACTGTGAAGGAAGACGTAATCAACTGTGTTACTCCAGTCACGTTTGCTGGCCTTTTTGATTCACTAGCTAGTTTCACTAATATTTTTACCATAAGAAAGTACCCCACTGTGCATAAAGCCTCTTCAATATATGCATAAAGAACTGTGCTCGAGTCACTAATGGATACAGGCAGATAATTAGAGGCATTCTTCCATGCAAATGTTGTAATTCTATCTAAGTAATGGATATTAATTAAAGGCATAGAAATTATTAGCACTAGACAATACATGTTGCCATATAGAAGATAATTCATGTAACCTGTCGTGCTTGTGGGTATACAAAAATGCTGGAGAAACTCAGCGGGTGCAGCAGCATCTATGGAGCGAAGGAAATAGGTAACGTTTCGGGCCGAAACCCTTCTTCAGACTGATAGGGGGTGGGGAGAAGAAAGGAAAAAAGGAAAAGGCGGAGGAGGAGCCCGAGGGCTGGGGGAGGGGAGGAGACAACCAGATGGCTGATGAAGGGGAGGGGACAGCCAGGGCTAGCAGAATTGGGAGAATTCAACGTTCAGGCCACCAGGATGTAGACTGCCCAAGCGGAATATGAGGTGCATTTCCTCCAATTTACGGTGTTGCTCGCTGTGGCCATGGAAGAGACCCAGGACAGAGAGGTCAGATACGGAATGGGAGGGGGAGTTGAAGTGCTGAGCCACCAGGAGTTCAGGTTGGTTATTGCGGACCGACCGGAGGTGTTCGGCGAAACGATCGCCAAGCCTCCGCTTGGTCTCACCGATGTAGATCAGCTGGCATCTAGAGCAGCGAATGCAATAGATGAGGTTGGAGGAGATGCAGGTGAACCTCTGTCGCACCTGGAACGACTGCTTGGGTCCTTGAATGGAGTGGAGGGGGGAAGTGAAGGGACAAGTGTTGCATCTCTTGCGGTTGCAAGGGAAAGTGCCAGGGGAGGGGGTGGTATGGGAGGGAAGGGAAGAATTGACAAGGGAGTTACGGAGGGAGCGGTCTTTGCGGAAGGCAGACATGGGGGGAGATGGGAAGATGTGGCGAGTGGTGGGGTCACGTTGGAGGTGGCGAAACTGACGGAGGATCACTTGTTGTATGTGACGGCTGGTGGGGTGAAAGGTGAGGACTAGGGGGACTCTGCCTTTGTTGTGAGTGGGGGGATGGGGAGAGAGAGCAGTGTTGCGGGGTATGGCAGAGACCCTGGTGCGAGCCTCATCTATGGTGGAGGAGGGGAACCCCCGTTCCCTGAAGAATGAGGACATTTCAGATGCCCTGGTGTGGAACGCCTCATCCTGGGAGCAGATGCGGCGTAGACGGAGGAATTGGGAGTGGGCTTGTGGGTATGCCTTGGTTAATATATAGAAGGTGAGATTTGCTGTAATTGTATGATCAATTAGGTCTTATCAAAAAATATTAACATTGGTATTTGGGTTTCAGAATGAGATTGTATGCTGTAATGGTATGGCCTGTCTTTTGGGGCAATGAAACATCTACAATTCAGGTACACTTTGGCAGCAGATTTCAGCAGTTCTGTGCTGTTGTGTGGGTCCTGTGTGCACCAGTCAGTTACCTGGATGAATCAGATACATGCTTGTGGATTTGTTGAGCTAGTCCCACTGGCTGCCACTTAGAAACATTGGCAACAAATTCTCTCATTCCCACAGTGAACACCACTGAAATTTCCCATCTTGCTAACCTCATTTGGAGGAACTTAAGTTTGACTCCACTGCTCTTTGCCATGTCACCTAATTTTAGGCAAGAAGGTAATTTCAGTTTAGTTTACTGTTACGTGTACCGAGGTACAGTGAAAAGGTTTTGTTAGCCTAAAGACAATGCATGATTATACACGAGCCATTTACATTATATAGATAAATGATAAGGGAATCACGTTTAGTGCAAGGTAAAGCCAGTAAAGTCCGATCAATGATAGTCCAAGGGTCATCAATGAGGTAGATAGTAGTTCAAGACTGCTTTCTAGCTGTGGTAGGATGATTTAGTTGCCTGATAACAGCTGGGAAGAAACTGTTCCTGAATCTGGTAGTGTGCATTTTCACACTTCTATACCTTATACCTTATATCTTTGGGAGAGGGAAGAAGAAGGAGTGGCCAGGTTTTTGAATCTTTGAATATGCTGCTGGCAATGGAAGTGTCTTTGCTGAAAGATATATATCTTGGGCATATATAATCATGCATTGGCTGATGTATCATATGTGTGTGCACATGTGGGGCATGATGTTTGAATGGGGGGAAATGAGTAAGAGGTAGTGATTTAATGGCTGCAATTAAATAATCCTGTACTTCTGCACTTACAGTTGAAACTTGCACATGATTACAGACAGAAATTGCCAATCTATTGAACTGTAACCTGCCTTTTGAAACTCAGCATTTGGTTTCCAGGGGGTATTGTATCAGTTGTCAGTGCTGAATCTTTTAATGAGATGTTTTTATTAAAAAAATTAATATAGCAATGAATGAGATTTCATAGCAATGTTGAAAGGATCATCCTGCTGTCGCTGTCCTCAATGACTTTTGAGAAAAGGATGATTTGATAAATCAATTTATATGCTCACTCTTATTTTTAAATCCCTCAATGCCTTGCCCTTCAGTAACTCAGTACTTTTCCAACCTTAAAAATATTTTCACTCCTTCTTGCTCCTCCCCAAATGTAACCGCTCATATTAATGGCTTTCAGTGTTCCAGTAGGGTTTCACATGAATAATATGGAGGCTTCCACTCCCTGAATGTCCAGCTGGTCATGAAGCACAAGAAATTAGGTCAACAAATGTCATGTTTTCTGACTTCTTACCCTTTTTGAATCCACATTGCCTCATGTTTACAGTGGCCAGTGCCACTCTGTGGAATGTATTCTGGAGTGTTAGGGCTGCCTTCTACTGCTATGCTTTCCTACTGCTGTTTGCAATCCAACTATACCAGCTGAGTATTGACACACATCGACAGCCATACAAGTACCAGAGCAGGAGTGGGGAATCTCATTGGTGTCCTGAAGATGAGATTCCGCTGCCTTCATCAGTCTGGGTGTGCACTGTAGCAGTTGCTCTGCAGGAAAAGAGAATTCCTTGCAATACCTAGCAATAGAGGTTATGTAGCCTGGATCACACTGCTATCAAGTGCTAGATGAAGAGCAGGAAGTGACCTCATCCCTCGGGACCAGGAGGCAGATACAAAAGGCCAGAGGAGTAGAAGGACACAGGTGAGGGCATTGCCTGAGAAGCTGTGATGAGAGCTGCGTTGCTGTTGCTTTGAAGGGGAACATCAAGATCCTGCACCTACATAGCGGGCAAATTCTCAGAGGATCAGATGGACAACGTTACAACAATTTGTTAGTGCTCAGAACCTCATTTCCAGCATTCCAGTCTCCAAACCAGAGAACAACTCAGCTGACAGACCCCACGTCACAGGTGCCTGGGCCCTCCACTCTTACTCCTCTATGCAACCTGCTCAGGAGAAGGAAAAGTGAGGGCCATTCCGCTTGTCTTACAAAGACAAAACAAGGAAGTTGCGCATAAAAGCTGTATCCAAGACACCTTAATGATGATGCAGCAACAGACATGATGCTTAGAGTCGACCTAGATGCTAAGATGCTTAGAGTCGACCTATACAAAAGGAATATAGTAATCACTCTGTCAATAATTATACCTGGTTGGATTCATTTAAAAAGAGACTACAGATACCGGAATCATGAAAAGGGGCATCTGGTTTCAACAGAATTGAGCCACATATAAAATGGAAGAAATGCACCTCATATTCCATTTGCGTAGCCTACTACCCAATAGTATGAACATGAATTTTCTAATTTCATATAATACTCCAAATCACCCCCCCCCCCCCTCTTCTTATTCTGAACTTGAGGGCCCTTCTTATAGTGGTGACCCCTGACCTATTCCTTTATTATTTTGGGTGTAATGAAGGACATTGAATAATCTCTTTATTAGTGTACAGTTGGAGGTTTGGAATTGTGGTGAGAGTGGAGTAGATTAGAAGTGGCAGGGTGAGGTGTGGACAGTGTGGATGTAATAGCAGTTTGTGAGGTTAACAGTTTGGATTTGTATCTCTCTCGTGATGAATGCATAAGACAGCAATGTGACTAGATTCTTGCCGCTTACATTGGCATATTGTATCCCATCATGAAATGTCTTCATTGTGCAGGGATCCTCTTGGTAGGTACTTCTCATGACAGCCCTGGTGGGCCACCTTGCCCCTGGCACACATGATTTCCCACATGAGGTGAACTCATTGACCCTTCAATACTCCTTTCAGAAAATTGTAGAGTACTGTCCCTCTCCTCTGGAGCCTCTTTCCCCTCCATGTTAGCCCACACCATGCATTAGATGGCATATGACATGAACCTTTAGTGACTGACACCCCTCTATGTTTGTAAAGTAAAGTGAAAAAGCTGTGCTGGATTTAATCTGGTCTCATTCTCAACCATGCATATCACGTTAGTGTTTAAGTAGAATTTATTTCACAGAAATGTAAGGAAATGCTCTAGAATGTGCTCAGGGTATAGAACTTGCATTCTAAAAGGGTGGTAGAGGCAGAAAGCTTCATGCCATTGAAACTAATCAGATATGTACTGAAGGAGTCATGTCCTGCAAGGTTTTGGACTAAGTCTTGAGTTTAGGCTGGAGAGTTATTTCTTGACCTACAAACTCTGTTAGAGGAGGAGATTCCCAAGAGGATCACTGAAGAGATTCAAAGATATGTTTGAAGTGCACTTGAAGAAATGCAAAATCTCAGCTGACTCCTGAGAACCACTGGCCATGACACCCGAGTCTCGCACTTCCCTTCCCACCCCCACGGTGTAGAGGTGCATTCAGGATGGCATTGAGAACCTCGTCCATGCATTGGAGGCACAGACAGACTACATCAAGGGCAGAATGAGTGCACAAACTACATACCCACCCACCCTGTCAGCTGCCACTAACCTTGACTGTGGAAGTCTGTGATTCCCACTTTGAATTCTGCTGTCACCTGACTGGAATGGAGGCAAGTGATCATCAATGATGGGAGAGCAAGAAGAAGAAGAAAACACACCAATGTGGTGTAGACTTGCGTTTTACCAATTTTTGCAATTTTCTTGCAGGGAGCCTCATTTGTTGTCAACACTAACAATGCAGTAGTGTTCCAAAAACCTAGTGCAGTCTACTTTAAAAGTATGAGTGTGTACAGAATTACATCTTGAATATATTGACAAGGTTGTACAATTTTGCAAATGATGGGATTATCTAATATAAATTTATGGGGGAAATTGTTTAAACAAAATGAGCTGAAATTTGCGAACATTATAAAAACCTCTTCTCAAAAAGTGCTCTGCTGTATTCAACACAAATGGGAAGGGATGTGTTCAGTTAAAAGTTTTATAATGCAAGATTCTGTAGAGCAATAAACAACATGGGAATTGATGTCACCCAGGTGGATTTTCTGAACTAAACAAAGACACTAATCCAATTATTATGTATCTGAATTTCACATTTCCAGCAACAATCCAGAAACGACTGAAGAAAGAGAAAAAGGCAAAGAGGAAATTACAGGAAGCACTGGAATTTGAGTCAAAGCGACGAGAGCAAGTGGAACAAGCTTTACAACAGGCCACATCCACAGAAAGTCTCAGGGTGCTTAATGGTATGCTCATCATTACTTTCTAGTTAACATTGCTCTTGTTAGTGGAAATGCAGGAAATGTGCAACAGACCCAACAGAAATTGTGCAGAAAGATGAAAGGTAAAATAACGAATCCAGTTTACAGTCTAAACTGATGAAAAATTGATTTAAAACATCATTACAGATATACAACGGGAGCGTAAAAAGAAAGTTCATGAGAATATATTTGTTAATGCACCGATTAAAGTGAGCTTCTAATATTAGGTAACACGAATGTGAACATACTCTTTATAGAAAAGTACTGAATGTCTTACTCCAAACCTTGCTCAATTCCATGGGAATTTACCAAAAGCCAAAGGGAACACTTTTTTCTAACACTATCCATCATGTAGAAACATGGGTGGCTACCACAAATGCAAATCATTCTTTGAAAGGTGAATCAATTTCTTCCTTTGGCATTGTAGAGGTTTTTATTTCCCTTTGTGGTAATGCAAATAGAGGACAGATCAAGCTCAGATAACAGAATGTAACTATTAATATACTAGCCATGTGGAGTTGTTTATTTGGCAAATTAGGTTTAATGTTTAACTGAACCATGACACGGTGCTTTCTGAAGTTCATTAGTTAATATAAATTCAAGGTCATTGATTTTCTGTTGCTGTGGGGGGAAATGGGGAGAACTCTTTGCATAGCCTTACATAAGGGGTTGCATCATGATTGATTACTCAGTTATGGATGGTAGATTTGTACAAACAGCTGACACAAGGCAGTATAATATGCTGATTTGATCCCCTGATAATTTTGTCAGCTGCAAATAAACAGAATTTCTTTTAATTAAATATTATAGCTCAAAAATCCAGAAAGTGCAAATTATACAAAGGGTTGATGAACAATATTGGTGAAGGTTATGTGCATGGAAACTAATCATCAGGCTTTGAGGCTTCCTTAAACAAAAATATGTTAGTATTGCTCTGGTTTAAGTGCTGACCAAGATTCTAAAAGTTTAATTTTGGGTTTAATCATGGCCAAAACATTTAGTTCACTCAGGATCCTCCAGGATTGAATGTCGGAACATATTCCAGTCCCATCATCCAAGTGCAGTCATACCGGAAACTACACAGTGTGAAGATAACAAATGAATTAAATGATTTTTGCACTTGGCTTGGACTCATTTCCAAATTGTGTTATAGCTTTTCATTATGCATAATGAACACATTTTAATTATAGTCACACACATTCTGATGTGTGTAAAAATTAGCCAAGGAACATTATGCACATTGTGGATTTGATGGGATCAGAGGTTAATAGAGTTACTGAACTGTTGGAACTAAACCCTTTTGCTCATTAGTTATCACATGATACAATGGCTAACAACTTAGAGCTCACTCGGTTTTGAGTTGACTCATTGCATTACTTCATATAGATAACTGTCACTGTTTAATAATGTCTCTAAAAGCTGATTGAAAGAAGACACAGCTGATTGAATTTTCCTGTTTTTAGATGCAGTAATTCCCGAGATGGAAGCTGAACACTGTGGGACTCAGCTTGACACAACACCAACAGTACAAGGTAGGCTTCATCTTTATTCAAAATAAGTGATATTCAGGGCATCAGGTGAGATTCTGGTGAGAGATGTACAATAGGGACTGGATAATTGTTGGCATTTTGACTATAAATCATAATATAATTTCAGATTTCTGCTTTTCTGTTTGATTATGATACAAATTGAGGGAGGAGTTTTAAGTTAGCCTCCTGAACACATGCTCTCTTCCACATGGAAGGAAGGAACCTATCTAACCACGGAGTGTTCCCACAGCAGGCACAATATTCAAAGGTAGAACGACTGCCCAGAGTAATTTTACCTTCTCAGCATAAGTTTAAATGCAACAATCTTCAACAACTTAGCAAAAATCTGGAAATCTGATGACGTGTACTCTGTGAAAGGCAGAAAACCACAAGACTGGAATTTGGAAGCTAAATAATGTTTTGCTAACATTCCTGAGTCAATAGGACAGTATTATTTTGTGAGCATGTGAGTTGCCATTTTTAGAAAAAAAAATAATGCATGTGTAACTTCCTTCTTTGACATTTAATAATTCACCAAAATATAATCTGAATTAAAATATTAAAGTAAATTAAAGGTAAATTCATAAAGACAGAAAACAGAGCAGTAAAACCCCCATTATGTACAGATGCACACGGAAATGCTTCACAGTCAATATCCACAGTTCCCGTACAGATATTATTTGAAATCTACATATACAGAGTAAAGACGTTGAATGAGGGAATTTTCTCTGTTTGCTTGTTTGTACTTTCCCACAGGAAAGATCTTTTGCACATGTTGAACCCAGATTTGTGTCTCATTACAACTGATATGTAATAAACACAAGAATTGATTGTGGGCTGCTTCTTCCTTTCCTCGACTTCCTTTGTTTGTTTGTTTGCTTCTTTTTTTTTTGTTGCTCGGCTCCTTTTCCACCCATAAATTTACTCTTAAAACTTAAAGGGAAACATCAAATGAAGAAAACAAACAAAGGGACCCTGGGTTTCCTCAATCACCCACCACCCTAACTAAAAAAAAGTTTAATTGCTGATGTTAAGTCAAATAATGAACTTTGGGAGATGTATAATAAATTTGCTATAATGTTTTAATATTTCTGAATCTCTTTCGTAAGTTTTTTTTGGCAATGGTGTCCGATAATTCTGTATAATTGGCAACATTGGTAGAGATCCCTACTAACAAATATTTAATTGCGCAGCTTAAGTAAACTACTTGAAATGTCACTGTACTGGGACGCCGACTAACCTCTTCATTGACCTAATGTCTTTATGTAAAGGCTCTCACCAGTCTATTGGAAAGTTTGTGCTTGAATTTTTATCTTTGTTTATTTATCATTCTGTGATAATATTTGTTGAATGGAATGCTATGGACTTTCAAACACGAAGAACCAAAGAGTAATGAGGCACTTATACCTTTAATTGTCCTTACTGAGATGGAGATCCATTTACAGTAAAATGAATACGCCTGGTTATATCTGCCCTCTGAACAATTAACTCTCAGGTGGAATGTGCACACCTGAACTCACGGAAGTGTTGCATAGCTCATTCTTGATTCATGTTTGCTTCCTTGAGTTTCTGGCAATTAGAGTCACAGAGACATAGATTTACACTCACAGAAACAGACCCTTCAGCTCAAGTTGTCCAAGTTGTCCGCCTACTGGTCCCAATGCCCATGTTTGACCCACATCCCTCTAAACCTTCCATTTACTTGTCTGTGTCTTTTAACTATTGCAATTGTGTCTATTTTTGCAGCTTTTCTGCCAGCGTTCCATATACCCACAGCCATCTGTGTGAAAAACCTACCACTCAGCTCACTTTTAAATCTTTCCCCTCTCACCTTAAAACATTGCTTTCTTATTTTAAACTCCTCTATAAGGACTATGACCTTTCACTCTACCTATGTACCACTATAAAGTGCCTCCTCGACCTACTATGCTCCAGGGAAACCAATCTTCAACCATCCAGCCTTTCCTTATAGCTCAAACACTGCAGTCCCAGAAACATCTTTGTGAATTATTTCAGCATCTTTTCTAGCTTAATGGTATACTTCTTGTAGCTGAGCAAACATAACTGCATACAATACTATGAGTGTGGTCTCACCAACTATTGGCACAGTAAAAGGCCTGTCTCACGAGTCTGCGGTCATTGGCGGCAAAACAGGAACAATCTACCGCTCCTGGGCCGCCAGAGACTGCAGGCTCGGTCAAACGCCCACCGCCGGGGCCGTGCGGCGTTGTTCCCAACACCGCACGGTGCTAAAATAAAATCAACACTGTTCAAAAATATGTTCCTACCGCACAGTCGCCGCCAGTGAGGCACGATTGCGGCACGGTCACCGCCACAGCCGCCGCCAGTGCGGCACGAGCGGCGTGCGTAGAACTTGCACCTCCACAGCCGCCGCTAGTGAGGCATGTGTGCGGCATGGCCGTCGACACAGCCGCCGCCACAGCGCCGCGATCAGCACTGCCACCGCCACAGCCCCGCAGATCCGAAATGACGTCATCGCAGTCGGCCCGCCCTTTTTTTTACTTACCGCAAGCTCGTGGGACCAGCCGTACTTAAATCACTCGGCCCCCGCGCAGCACCCGTGCGGCGCTCCCGCGGCATAGGCTCGGCGCTCTCGCCGTTGCCGTGCGGTCCCTTCTACCGGCGACGCCGCGCTTCACCGCCGATGACCGCAACACCGTGAGACAGAGCCTTTATAACATGACATCCCAACTTCTGTATCCAATGCCCTGACCAATGAAGGCACACCTTCTTCACCATCTTGTCTACCCGGGTCTCTATTTTCAGGGAACCATTTACCACTATCCCAAGGTCTCTGTGTTCTACAACGCTCTTCAGAGCTCCTACCCTTGTTTGTCTTGAGTGCAACACATCCCCCTTGTCCAAGATACGTTCCACCTGCCATTCTTTGGCCCACTTCCCCAGTTGATCTAGATTCTGTTGTAATCTTTGATAACCTTCTTCGCTGTCTACTATTCCACCAATTTTAGTGTTATCCACAAACTTACAAACCATGTTAACAATTGCTAACCTCAATCTAGGCACACTCCTTCATGACTATTTAGAGAAAGGTGAAGTCATACAACACAGCAATAGGCCCTTCAGTCCAACTCGTCAATGCCGACCAAGGTGCCTCATCTAAGCTTGTCCCATTGAAGGAGCCAAAGTGCTGGAGTAACTCAGTGGGTCAGACAGCATCTCTGAAGAACATGAATAGGTGTTGTTTTGGGTCGGGACCCTTCTTCAGACTTAACAATACAATGCTCTCCAGAGATGCTGCCTGATCCACTGAGTTACTCCAGCACTTTGTCTCCTTTTGTGCAAACCAGCATCTGCAGTTCCTTTAGAATGCAGTTTAGGCTAGTTCCATGTTTGGCCCACATCCCTCTCAACCCTTCCTATTCATGTACATGCCATTGCCATTTGAATGCTGTTATAGTGCCTGCCTCAACCACTTCCTCTGGCAGATCACTCCACGTACCCACCACCCTCTGTGTGAAACAGTTGCCCTTCAGGTTATTTGGCCTTTCTTCCTTGATAGTTACGTCTTTTTACTAATTAAGCTCTTGGCAGAAACAAATTCTCCAATCAATTCTAGCAACCTGACAGTAGAATGTCCTTAACCTCAGACAAAGCAGAGGTAGATTTACAGCACAAAAGCAATTACTTGACTTTGCTTGAGGTATCACTTCTTTGCCACAACCTTTCATATTAAAGTCATATCCTGGTAATTGAGGTAAATTCTGTAAGTTACATTGTGATTACCCATGTATGATTTTGTTCTAACACATGATAGGCAAGTGTTCATCATAAAACTTTTAAGACTCAGGCATGGAATAATTATTGTAGGCAGGCATGACCCAAGGACTAGGTATGAAACTGAACTGAATGCTATTGCACCTAGCTGATTTATAGACCACGCTGAGGCTGTGAGCATTGGTGTGGTGGCACTTTGTGTACACGTAAAGGATGTGTTTTGATGTAAATTGTGCAGGTACTGTTAAGAGATCCTGGTATCTAAAATCCATCAAGCAAGGTTTTATAATCTATATGTGATATATTTGATGCATATCCCCTTGGGGAAAAGGTGCAAGGTAGCATCTTCTTTCCAGGTGTTGTGAAAGAACAAAAAAGACTACAAATGATGATTATATTTTTATATGTTGCTAGTTATTTGCAAAGATGCTACTGGCACCAAGATCATGTTCTATGTGGAATATATTTACTTATTGGAAGGTGTATGGATGGATGTGCTCCTCATTATTAAAAAAATGATGTTAGACAGCCGAGAAACAAAGTATTAAAGAATTAAAGAAGGAACTGCAGATGCTGGAAAATCGAAGGTACACAAAAATGCTGGAGAAACTCAGCGGTTGCAGCAGCATCTATGGAGCAAAGGAAACAAGCAATGTTTCGGGCCGAAACCCTTCTTCAGACACATTAGATAGTAGAAAAAGTCTGAAGAAGGGTTTCGGCCCGAAACGTTGCCTGTTTCCTTCGCTCCATAGATGCTGCTGCACCCGCTGAGTTTCTCCAGCATTTTTGTGTACCTTCGAGAAACAAAGTATGTTTTCTTGGTCTCTCTACTTTTCTTGTAAAGTGTGTCCATTGGAAATGAGAACACAGGCTGTCGCTTGGTTCTGATAAATTCTCAGGCAAATCTGAAGTTGTCAGGTTTGCTATTTCACTTGATATTTTATATAGTTTAAAAAAATATTTTATTGCCAAGTTTCCATTTTGCTTTGGAAAATAACAAACATTCTCAGGTCCTGATTTAGCATCACACATCTTGGACTTCACTCCCTCTATGGGAAAAATTAACATTTACAGGAATCTGAGCAATGCAGGGAACTTTATCATAGTTCAAGAGATGCAACAATTTTTGCACAGTGTTCATCGGATGTAACTTTAATTACTTAAATTAACTTGTCACAGGCAGGATGAAAGAAACCATGGAGACAATCGTCAAAAAAATCTCTCAACAATTAGCCACAAAATTGTAAGCATCCATTTTGCCATTTTTTCCTCTCTTTGCATTTGGGGTTCACATAATTATTTATTCTTGCTAACAAATACACTTATTGTTTAATTCTAAAAAAATGCTCTCAGATAAACTTGCAAGGTTATAGGGAGAGGCACAGAATGTGGCAATAAGAGCTTATAAATATTTACATTTGTTATGAGAAAAGTGAGCAATACGGAAAGTTTCACCACCCATTCAGTTCTGGGACCCTTTATAATTGCTGCTATAGAATGTGCAATATATAGGTACAGAATGTTCTAAAACTGTGTGTCACAAACCCCATTAACTTTTAATGGACATTAGATAGTAGAAAAAATGTGGAGTATGAATACAAAAGTCTTATTTTGAATTCTGTATATCATTGTCTCATAATAGCTAACACTGCTTCAGAGGAATATTCAAAAGGGGAAAGAGTTCTATCATATTTAGTCTTTATATCATCATTATATAAATATAGCATAATCTGACTGGGAAATACTGTGATTTAGTTGAATGGCTAATCTATGCAACATAGAAGTACTTACAAGTATGTTAAACATGAGTGGAAGTGGTCATTGTTTGTGAGCAAGTCTTGGTCTGGATATTGAAATTCCCTGAATTGCAATAAAGCATTTGCACATTCAAACTGTTCCTTTCAGATTCCCATAGCAACCCTGTTAGTGTCTATAGTGGGATATAGAGGGCATAACACTAGCAGAGATGAATTACATACAGGGCTCTTTCATGAGCGTGAAATGGCCTTTTGTCACTCATGAGCCAAGAGGTCTTTCCCAACAGTTAGCTTGCATTTCAAGGTCCATTTCAAATGCAGTCTAATTCTGCGAATGCAAAATGGAAGATTGAACAATATAGGCAAATTTGACTATTGTATGCAAAATCAAGTCTGGGAGACTTTGGTTTAAGGCAACAGAATGTGCAATTGGGTGCTGAGTTTTTAAATGCTGCGTTATCACATGATATGTGCAACAGCAGTTGGTGTAGTAGTTCCAAATGTTTAATAAAATAGTTCAGTCGTCATTTGGATTTTTAACCTATTTGGAATAAATTTGGGGAAACTGAGACCTTCAAATTACATTTTCATTTGCATCAAGTCATCTGAAAACACTATTCAGTACATACACAACCTAGGGCACTATTGTACTCAAATGGATGGAGAAAATAAGATGGGACACTTATTAAATAACCTAATCATGATTTTTTTTATTAATCTGCAAACTTGTCTTTTTAAATCAATGCTTCATTATGCTTATGGTTCACAGCACCCTTAGTTTTCTGGAGCAAGAATGACAGATTATGTGTATTTTACGTCCTCCCTCTAATTCTTGTGTAATTTATTCTGTACTTTCCGCCTAGTTACGATGTAAATGATAAAAAACAGTAAGAACAGGAGTACAAGCAAAAGTAGGCTACACAGCCCTTTAGCCCTGCTCTGCCATTCGAAAAGATTAAGGCAGTGCCTGTGCCTTGTGTCTCATCACCATATTCCTGATTCAGCATTCAAAAATCTTTCAGTCTCAGCTTTGAATCTTCTCAATGACTGAGGTATCCACATTCCCACAATGTCAAAGACATACACCCTCTGCATAAACATATTAATCTTCACCTCAGTCCTAAATATACAACACTATCTTCGGTTTAAACCAGCATCTGCAGTTCCTTCCTACACTCTTTATTCTGAGATTTTGTTCCCATGTTCCCTGTGAGACTATTTTTTCACCACCAGAGTAGTTTTGGGGATAAAACCAAGTAATTGCAGGTAATATTAATTTCAGAGCCACTTTGTCGAAATCATGTACTGTATTATTTCTATGTCTTTACCCCATGGACACACCTTCACACTACCCTCTCTGTTAGTGCACAATCATAGAAGATCTAGGAGTGTGATGCAGACGTGAAAGAAAGGATTGAAGTCTGGTGACATACAATCATAACAGAACAGCAAATTGAAACTTACATTTGAATGCACACAAAAAAATGTGCACAGCTCATATCACCTTTCCACACCCACAGATGAGCATTGAAGAGAAGATGTAACCAGACAGCTACAAGCCCAAATTTAATCGTATTGGACAGGGAGAAGACATAAAGGCCATGAATGCCCTTGTGATTGCTTTCCCCTGCCTTCTGGGCTTTTCCTAGGGGGAGTAAAAATCAACCAGAGATTTTTCCTCTTCACCACATGCTAATTAGCACAATGCTCAATGATTTTATTAAATAGGGTTTTTTTTATTCTGCAATTTGATTCTTCAGTGGTTGGATACAGCAACCATGGGAAACAGTCATTCAAGCGTGCCAAAGTGCACTTCTGCAAATGGAGAAATGAACAATAAAATACCATAGGAGACCGAAAAATAGGTAATCGTCCTGTTTCAGAAACAATAGCTAAAGAACCCTAGAAAACCTATTAAAGACCCTGAACTATTTCACCATAATGAAGGCCCCCCAATTATGTAGCAGTATTCAAGTTTGTCAGATATCCACAATTTCAATGTATAAATCATCATAACCATCATGACCAGTGAGCTGCAGGACTCTCCATTGACGATTAGGTTGAATTCGAAAATTAGATTGAATGCAACACTGTAAGCAGCATAAAGAGATAATGCTTTATTTTCAAAAATCATTCATTGTTCTTTGGCTAGAATGATATGGTCAATACTTTTTGGTATATTGATGTGTCTCATCTGTCAATGCTTAACGATATATTGTGAAATGTAACAAGAAGGCTGACAATAAGCCAGTTCGGTATTCTGAAAAATGCAAGGAATCATGGGATTTGTCAAAGGTCGTATGCTATAAATAAAAATCGAACGATGCGCTGTAGATTCAGTGAGTATAGTTTGTGTCTGATTTTTCGTCTTTTTTCAGTGGGAGACCGGGGGGTGGGGGGGGGGGTGGGGGTGGAGGGGGAGACCGGGCAGGCCGGGCCGAGAGACTGGGCGGAGAGACCGGGTGGGGGGGGGGGGGGGGTGGGGGGGGGGGGCGTCCGGACCGACGGTACACCGGCCCCGCAGACCCCAGCTCACCTCCGCCTCTCCTGCCGGGCCAACAACACCAGCGTCCCCAGACCCACAGGATCCACAGCCAGCGCCAACTCCAGCCCTACCCCGCTCCAACTCCAGAGGAACCCGCTCTCCGATGTGCCACTACGACGACAGATCGCCCATGGCCTCAGCCACGACAGAAGTGCCAGATCGCCCACGGCCTCAGTCGCCACCCCAAGTGCAAGCCGTACCTTGCACACCACCGGCTTCTGCCCCCAAGGTACCCACTGCCACTTCATCCACAACCCCGAGGAGGAGCGAGGGCCCCGGCCACGCCTGTGCCAGAGCGCCAGCCTGGGCTCGGCCTCCTCTGGTCCGGCGCTCGACTGTGCCGTGCTGCAGACGGCCTTCAGCCCCAACCTGGAATTAGAGCTGGCCCGGAATCTGGGCTTGGGCTGGGCAAGGGAGGGGGAGGAGGTTGCTGCTGCCGCCAGCACCACCATCACCAACATTACCCGCAACCCAGCGGCTGCCCATCTTCAGCAGGATCTCGGTATCGGACTGAGGGGAGGGGAGTGGACGTGGAGATGGAGGGCTGCCAGCCATAGGCAGAGCCAAGCTGGAGCCAGTGGCTGCAAGTCCGGGACGGCCCAGCCAGCCCAGGGCCACTCCAGTCACTTCCAGACAGGGACGGGACACCGGGGAGGGGACCGGGACAGCCCAACAGCAACTCAACAGCACCCGCAGCGACGGAGAGCCGACCGCAACCCCAACCCCGAACAAAATGCAAGCCTGCACACAATGCAGCACCACCATTGCCAAGACTGTTTTATAGCTAGTGACCTATGACCTGGGCATGTGCAATCGGAATACCGAACTCGCTTATTGAAATGGTGGAACAGGCCAATTTTCTTTTGTACTCTATACAGTATGTAAGTTAAATCATGTGTGTTTTTAATAGTCACATTTATGATATATTTTAATATAAAAAGGAAAATATGAAGCATACCATTTTCTCTTGTTCATGCCGACTTTCTGGGGACTAAGGTGGCAGAAGACAAAGAGTGGCAATAAAGGGGGCTTTTTCTGGTTGGCTGCCAGTGACTAGTGGAGTTCCACAAGGATCAGTGCTGGGGCCACTACTCTTCACGTTGTATATTAATGATTTGGATGAGGGGATTGAAGACATTGTGCCAAAGTTTGCGGATGATACGAAAATAGGTGGAGGGGCAGGTAGTGCAGAGAAAGCAGGGAATCTGCAGAAGGACTTGGACAGGTTGGGAGAGTGGGCAAAGAAGTGGCAGATGGAATATAGTGTAGCAAAGTGTGGAATCGTGCATTTTGGTAGGAGGAAAAAAACTTTTCTAAATGGGGTGAGAATCCAGAAATTGGAGGTGCAAAGGGACTTGGGAGTGCTGGTGCAGGATTCCCAAAAAGTTAATCTGCAAGTTGAATCAGTAGTAAAGAAAGCAAACTCAATGCTAGCATTTATTTCAAGAGGGCCTGTACACAAAAACAGGGATATAATGTTGAGGCTCTATAGGGACTTGGTAAGGCCACATTTGGAATATTGTGAGCAATTTTGGGCTCCATATCTGAGGAAGGAATGTACTGACTCTGGAGAGGAGGTTTACCAGAATTATCCCAGGAATGTGTAGGTTAACCTATGATGAGCGTTTGTTGGCACTGGGCCCGTACTCGCTGGAGTTTAGGATTGGGGGGGGGGGGGGGGACCTCATTGAAACATACAAAATAGTGAAAGGCTTGGATAGAGTGTATGTGGAGAGGATGTTTCCACCAGTGGGAGAGTCTAGGACCAGAGGTCATAGCCTCAGAATTAAAATACTTTCTTTTAGGAAGGAGATGAGGACAAATGTCTTTAGTCAAAGGGTGGTGAGTCTGTGGAATTGTTTGCCACAGAAGGGTGTGGAGGCCAAGTCAGTCATTTTTAAGACATAGATAGATAGATTCTTGATTAGTACAGGTGTCAGAGGTTATGGGGAGAAGGCAGGAGAATGGAGTTAGGAGGGAGAGATAGATCAGCCATGATTGAATGGCGGAGTAGACGTGATGGGCCGAATGGACTAATTCTACTCCTATCCCTTACGACCTTAAGATGTACTTGTGCATGTCTCCCAACAGAGGCGAAAGGACTGCAATAATACACTCCTAGATATAGAGACTTACTCATTACATTTGTAAAATAATGATATTCTGAGGCTCTGTGCCACATAAAAATCAGAAAAAGTGATGATGCAAGGATGGTCAGACATGTTACCAAAATAAGTGAGCAGTTTTTTTAAAGGAATACTGTCACACAGTGGAAATCTCAAAAGAGGTAAAAGCAAGGTGGGTCCTTCTCCTGATGTAAAACTGGTATTACATGGCATTTCATTTGGGATTTCATATTTTGGTGGTTGTCTTTAGATTTTCAGATAGACTGCTTAAAGGAAATCAAGGTTAGCGATTGCTGCTAATGAAATAGTTGAAACAGGGTTGAATTTCCGTGGGGGAGATTTCCAAATCTTCTGCTTGATTATGCTTGCCGAGGCAACTTGAGGTATACATGGAGTCAGTGGAAGGGAGTTTGGTTTGTGTGATTGTCTGGGCTGTATCCACAATTCTCTGCAATTTCTTGCGGTCTTAGCTGAAGCTGTTCCCAAACAATGTTGTGATAAATGCTTTCTATGGCACGTCTATAGAAGTTGTTGAGAATTGTTGGGGACATGCCGAATTTCCTAAGCCTTCTAAGGAAGTAGAATAGCCATCGTTTTGATCAGTTCAATATTGTTGCAAAATTTACAATATATATAAATACTGAAATGCTTTCAAGTGCAAAGATGTTGCTATTTCTGTACCCATTTGCAATCCTCAAATCTTTCTTTAATCAGCTAGAAACTTTGCAACGCAGATGATGGTCTTCGTACCCTCGGTGCTGCGATCTATACCACATGTACTCCATAAATCTGTCTGACTTGAAACCAATTTTTGGAGCAAATAGCACAACTACCTGGAAGAAATAATGTTGAGTTATATGAATTACAATTAATGTGAAGTCTGCAGAAACATTCAAAAGTTATATGTCCAACAAAAGTCCTCTGGCAGGCTGCTAAACTCCATTTCCTTTTGCCAAGGAAAAAAATGGCTTTTTAGTCAGATGCACAATGGTAATTAAATCTCACTGGCATTTCGAGACCTTTATTCTGCAACCCTGCCCATTGTGTCCGTTGCCAGCTCCATAGCATATTTCACTTTTGCTTTATGCTCAAGATGCAGCGCAGCTCAGCTTACAGTATGTAGGTGGTGATGTTGTGTCTACTTGGAAATCTCATGCTTAGCCTTGTGGAGATAAACAGAAAACTGTTTATCTGTTCCATGTCACGTTCCAATTATATCTTATTGAATTTCAATACATTTATGATTTCCATGCATATGAATATTATGCATTTTAATACAGGACCAAATTTAATTCCTGATGTCACAACTTTGGCATTTTTATAGACAATCAAACCTGGATTGAATGTAATATCATGATATGAATAAATCTGACAGTGTTCCAAAATTCCTCCAATCTCCGTGGGAGACCAAATTCATATAATAGTATGAAATATGGAAAACATGAAGAGTCCAAAGAGTGCAATGTTCGGTATCTCCATGAGGAGTAAGCATTAAATCAGGCTCTTAGTTTCTGTAATGGTGGTAAAAGTGAGAATATAATGGGGACAAGGAGTTGAGCAAAAGAATCAAAAAGATATATGTTAAAGAAGAAAATCAATGTGGCGAAAGCATTCCTCACGTACACATTTGTGGTAGAACAGAGAATCAAGAAAAAGCTGGAAGGAGAAAAGGAATAATATATGACATTGTGGCTTTGCATTGAACACTGAATGTAATGGATTGCGTTATGAGGCAAAGTATCTTCCTGCAGTCAGAGCACAGCTCCCTACATCGTGGAGTCATGGAGATCCCTCAAGTTAAACAGAATATTAGGGATGTAAGGGTGGTAAAATTTATGATGTGGACTCCATCAGCTTGGATGAAAAAATATAACATTGGTAACTGCCCTGGGAAGTTAAATGTGCCAAATAAACTAAGCAGAAAAAGTGTGAGAAATGTGATTTCCTTCTATTTGGCAAGATAACACTCTTGGTGACATAGTTCTTGAAGAATTTGAACTCTAGTAATAGAAATAAACATATTTACATTCATATCGAATCTTTTCCAATTCCAAAGTAGAAACATCTAAAATATAGATGTAATTGCATCCTATTTGGACATGTGCAAATTTGTGCAAGTAATATTGGGTTAGAGTAAACATTAGTAAGCATTGTATGTGGGTGGGGAGGGCAGCAAGGTGGGAAGGTTAGGGAATGACCCATGGCAGCATCTGCTACGACAATTATTTCATTAATTAACAAAGCATTGAGAGAGCAAAAGCCTAGTCTGTGCTGCACTGCTGGCTGTAGATGAATACCCAACAAGGGAAAGGTGGGGGCAAAAATAAATAAACAAGTGTTTCACCCAAACAAGAGTTAAGAGAAAAAAAAGGCTGAGATTTAATGACATTTCAGGGACCTCCAGAGAAAAAGTGCTTAATCTGATGTGATGGGCCTGGAAGAATTATCGTGTAGGGGAAAAAACAAAGTCATTTCAAATTATCAGTCCCACACTATAATACTGCTGAGTGATGCAGGATCTGTGCACAAGCTCGGTGGCAGCTTTTTTAAAGGCTGTATATAACAGTACTGACAGTGGCTGACCACAGAATGTTTTCCCCTTAACGGCCTCCTACTATTTATCCATTATACCAGTGAAATCTAATTATTCCTCTTTACTCTGTGTCAAACTTCAGAATTCTGCTGGGCTGGCACTGACGACTGATTTCATTAATTTTGATTACCTTTGTTGGGACTGACTCCATTTCACAAACGGAGCTAAAAGCTGTTTCAAAATCCCCAGCCACACATTATATCAACACAGTTTCCTAAATTAATTTGTACACGGAGTAGCAAATAAAAAGTGCTGACCATTATTTTATTGACTAAGTACAGATGCTGAGAGAATGGTGTTCAGCTGATTGAAGCTCTTAACGTTATTTGTACTCAAGAGTCAATAGGTTATATTTTCAGCCGACTGTGTAGCAAAGGAAGTCAGACCTGCCTCCGTGCCAAAATAAGCAGTTTCCAGTCCCAAATAAGGATAGGTGAATGAATTTGTACCAACCTATGACAATATTTTCTCATATAAAAAACATTGCCTAAGTGAAAAAAGAAATTGTCATTGTGATTAATCTTAAGCAATAGCATTTCTATTACAGGGATATTTAATTCCCACTCTTCTTGAAAGCTTCCTACTTATGTCTAATTTCAAAAGTAAGGCTAATCTCTACCATGTCACCAGCCATTATTTTGATTTGAGCCTTTACTCCATGACTGTCAGCATATATTAGACTATGGGAACATTACTTTCAAGTGTGACTTTGTTCTCCACAGTGCCGTTAGATATACAAAAGTTGCTGATTGTAATGTTCAGGAACAAGAATGTTGGCAAGTTTTCTTCTCCCTAATCTTCCAAACATATTTATATTTCTTCAGTTATTGTCCCAATATTAGCAATGACTGCAAATCCAAGCCACTTTGAACTGCATCACACAACCTTTCACTGGATAAACTGGGGACCTATAGGCATGTAAATTTCAGAATAATGGTCATACAAATCATTACACGAGGAACAGCAGATGTATTTTTCGCTCTCAACCCCATTCTCCTGCCTTCTCCCTATAACCTTTGACGCCCTTATTAATCAATCTCTGCTGTAAAAATACCCAATGACGGCCATCTGCAGCACTGAATTCTACAGATTCACCACCCACCCTCTGGCTAAAGAAATTCCTCCTAATCTCCATTCTAGAAGTATGTTCTTTTACTTTGAGGCTGTGCCCTCTGGTTTTAGACTCTCCCATTACATCCTTTGCATGCCCACTCTATCTAGATTTTAATTCTTATATATTACATGCTAGAATAATGTGAACAATATGATGAACATAATGTTTGTATAGCACTGGATTTAAGGAATTCCATACTCTAAATGTTATGGTAGAAAGGGTGACTTTGATTTATAAATCACTGTGCACCTCAAAGGAATCTTGATGTTTCACATGCAGGGCTTCAATTTCATATTTGTAGCTGACCATTCACAATCTTCTATGTTACTCAGCAAATATATAACTATCATCAATATGGCAAATGGTGAGTCATGGTGCACATAGGCTCATTACGCATAAAATCATCACCACTAATGCTGCAAGAACCAGTAAAATGTCATGGCCTGATGTTCTTGAATTAAAATAAAAAATAGTAGAAATATACAAAATGTCATGTTGCACCTGTGGAGGAAAATAGAGCAAACATTTTCCATTGATCTATTCTTGTTAGAGCTGGAAGTTAAAGATTTAATCGTTTGCACACAAACATAGTGACAGGAAAGAAAAGAGGAAACCCTAAAATTGAAGCTTCATGATGTAATGAAGAGATTAAAAGGCAAAAAGAGACTGGTGCAAAAAACAAGTGGCTAAGGATGGGGAAAAAAGGAATGGGAAATGAAAACAGCAGAGTAAATTCCAGCATTGACATGTACAAAATTACATGTTAGGTGTAGTTATTTCCATTTTTCTATTTTCATATTTCCTCACAACATTGAACGATTCCATTTTTGGTCCATAAGAATCTCATTCCAAAGTAATTTTCACTGTATTGTTTATTCCTCATGTTTCCACCAACTCCCCTCCAGATTCTTCCACTCACCTAGATATATTTTGGTGCCCACTTAACAGACCAAACTGCCTATCTTTGGGATGTGGGAAACAACTGGAGCATCCTGTAGAAACTCACATGGTGTGCAAATTCTACACAGGCAGCACAGAGTTTGGAATTGTTCCCATCTAGGCCATTTTGTCATCCTTTATCTAAAAATGTGGAAATGGATCCAGAGATAGGAAGGTTGTAAAATGTCTCTTTTAAAAATATTGTTTTCAACTGAGTTTCACTGGAATATTGTCAGAGGTCAGTGTAAGGGTGGGCCGCAGAATTAGATTAGCAAGGGAAGAGTTTAGGGCAGGGCAGAAATATTCAGAAAAATTATGCCTCATCAGTACTTGGGTTCTCAAGCATTTAGGAGACAGTGCCATGAGTAGCAAATGTAGTATTTTCAATGTGAGTAGGTACAAGTAAATCTGTAAAGAGCATTTGGTCCATGTACAATGGGGAATGGAGATGCTAGGGATGTTGAAAAGCTGGTGCGGAGGGTTTCGTGGGAAGAGAATCGGCCCCTGAGTGTGACACCACAGAAGGAACAGATCCTTTAGAATCCTGAAGGAGTAGGGGAAGATGAATTCAGTTGTAGAATTGTGCTGGAGATGTGAGGAAACTATCCATTAGAAGCAGGTGGGGGTTATAGATGAGGAGAAAGAGGTAAAGGTAAAAGTGCAGGAAATGGCATACACATGGCTGAGGGATCTATCAACTGGGGTTTGAACTGCATTTTTTATACAAAGATGCTAGATTTTGCTTGTGGTTTGATGTCAGTAGCTAAAGAAGAGATTTTTGTTTTGTGCTTGTAGTTAGCTTCATTACCCTTCCTCAGGAGTCAGCGATTGTTGGTATCCAGAATCCTGTGCTGAACATTTTGTTGGTATTTTGACGACTGAATAGTAAAAATATCTTTTAATACCTCACTAACATTCATGCCTCATGCGCAAGAGCTGCTGTCCTGTGGATAAGATGGGTCAATTTACAATTCCCACCTTCCTTCACGGTATCTCATGTGCTGTCATCAAACAAAACAAAACAACTGTCAGTAAAGATTCTCCCAGAATTCAGTGTGGATTTTGGACTTGTTCTTTAGCACCTGGCAAGATTTTCTCAACCGTCTTAATTAAGGGGAAGCTTTAATAAAAGCACCAGAATCTCTATGGTTTTTGTTAATCTTGTCAAAAGCATTTGAGTCTGTTAATTATGATGCACAGCAGGAGATTTGGATGCAGAAGCAGATTTCTGATTGTTGCCCAGCAATTTAATCTTGGTATGATGGCCTGAATTATGGACCAAGGCTTCAGTTCAATACCATTTGTAAGCACCAGTGCCATCAAACAACATTGTGTAGTGGCCCCAGGCGTGATCAACAGACCGCTTGTTGTGGCGCTGGTAAAGTGTACAGAAAGCTGTAGCTTCAACCTTTCTTGGCTCTCCGCCAAACATGAGCAACAGCAAAAGTCATTTGCGACTTGGTTTTTGCCGACAATTGTTGGAGAGTAAACACAGCCTAAAGGATATTGAGCTGTTATCACACTGCTTTGCTCACACACTGCAAGCAATTTAAAAGGCAGCACCTTCTATTAGAGTGGTTATTAAACTTATAGAGTCATGGAATTGTACAGTATTGACGTGGATCTTTCAGCCCACCACAACCATGCTGACCCTTTTGCCCATCCATACCAACACTATTCCCATCTACCTGCATTAGGTCCTTATCCTTCTATGCCTTGCCTATTTAAATGCCTATCTAAATTTTTCTTAAACATATGGATTTAATCCAGTTACACTTCTTCCTCTGGCAAGTGAGTTGCTAATAGCAACCACTTGCTGTGCAACCCCCCCCCCCCTCAAACCCCCTTTAAAGCACCTTTCACCTGAAACATACAATATGTCCTCTTGTTGGGGATATCTCATCCGGGAAAGAGATTCTGACAATGTACTGTTCCCCACCCATTATAACTTTGTATACCTCAATCACTGCTCTGTTCCTCTACCGCAGAGAAAAATGAGGTCACATCCCCTGATCAGGATTGGTGCCATCCTCTTAGGTCCTTTGGTCAGGTGCATTTCACAGATTATTTTGTCAATCAAAATCACAAAATACCTGATGTTATCGTCACACCCAGCTGTGTGAATTTGAGTTGTAGATTTGCTGTCAAAGTTTCAACAACTTGATCATTTTTATTCCCCCTATTTAACATGTGTTGAGGGCATGAAGTAGTAAAGGGCCTGTCCCACGGGCATGCGACTCCATGCGGCAAGCGCGACCTAACCGGAAGCGGGGGCCGTGCGGGGGCCACGCGGAGGTCGCGGAGCCGGTCCCACTTCGATCACCGGAGCCGTATGGAGTTGTGCGGAGCTGGTCCCGACATTGTGCGGGGCTCCGAAAAACTGACACTGTTCAAAAATTCCGCGCGGCAACGGCCTGCCGCACCGCAGCCGCATCGACGACCGTGCGCACCGCCTCAACGCCGTACGCACCATCTTGATGTCACTCGACCTCCGCGCGGCCCCCGCTTCCGGTTTGGTAGCGCTTGCCGCATGCAGCCGCATGCTGGTGGGACCGGCCCTGTACGGGGATCACTCGACCTCCGCGCGGCCCCCGCTTGCGGTTAGGTCGTGATTGCCGCATGGAGTCGCATGCCCGTGGGACAGGCCCTTAAGAGTGTAATACATGGAGGTCTTATTGCACTGCAGTCCAATTTGATTTTGGGATTGGTGGCTTATAGAATTCCCAAAGCTTTGTCCATCAGGGAATTGCCTTCTGTAAGTCGAGGAATAGTGCCAGATGAAGCATTCTCATTCATGATTCACAATAAGCCAGTGAGTTTTTGCTATATCATAGTCACACTTCCAAAAGTGCAGTAATCGCTAGATGTGAAAGCATGGATATCATTGAGGATTAGGCTCATAACAATGAAAACTCATTCATTGGTTTAATGGGAAATATCGTTAAATATATGGATCACAAAAGATCGTAACACCAGCAATCCCAAAGAGAAGGTGCTGATCCTGTAAAAAAGCTTAGAACAAGGAGATGCTAATTAAAATTGTATTCTATTTGGCATCACATGTTTGAGCCACATGCTGCATCAATCTAATTTTAAATATCCACTGTATCCTCACTGTAAGCTTATTACCATTAATATGAAAGGAAACAGCAGTCAATCGAAACAACAATTAGGCCAACTGATACCTCAAGGTACATTTCACAGATAGAACTTATTGAACATTTAACATAAAAATATGCAGCAGAGGAACAGGCTCTTTGACTTATAATGCCTCCGCTGAATATGATGCCAAGATAAACTAATCTCATCTGCCACCACATGATCCATACTTCTCCATCAACCAATCTAATAGCTTCTTAAACACCACCATCGTATCTGCCTCCACCACCACAACTGGCACCGTGTTCTAGTCACCCACCACCCTCCAGAACCACACATATCGCATATGCAGTGAAGATAGTTAGCAAAAGTAACAGCAGGACCATTCATTGTCAGCTGGGCAAGTGGGCCGAGGAATGGCTAATGAAGTTTAATGCAGATAAGTGTAAGGTTTTGCACTTTGGGAAGTCAAACCAGGGCAGAACATCCAGAGTGAATGGTAGGGTCGTAGAGCAGAGGTATCTAGGAATACAGGTATACAGTCCCCATCACAGGTAGATAGGGAAAGCTTTAGGTACATTGGCCATCATCAGTCAGGGTATTCAATATAGAAGTTGGGACAATAGGCCACATTTGGAGTTTTGTGTTTTGTTCAGTCATCCTGCCAGAGCAAGGATGCCATTAAGCTGGAAAGAGTGCAGAGAAAATGTACAAGGATGTTGCCAGTGCTCGAGGGCTTGAGCTATAGGAAAAGGTTAGGCCGGCCAGGAATTTAATCCTTGGAGTGCAGGAGGCTGAGGTGTGATCTTATAGCAGTGTATAAAATGATGAGAAGAATAGTTAGTGGGGGAGGGGGATATACATCAATGATTTGGATGAAGGGATTCAAAGTAACATTAGCAAATTTGCAGATGACACAAAGCTGGGTGGCAGTGTGAACTGTGAGGAGGATGCTATGAGAATGCAGGGTGACTTGGACAGGTTGGGGAGTGGGCAGATGCATGGCAGATGCAGTTTAATGTGAATAAGTGTGAGGTTATCCACTTTGGTATAAAAAACAGGAAGGCAGATTACTATCTAAATGGCGTCAAGTTGGGAAAAGGGGAAGTACAACGGGATCTGGGGGTCCTCGTTCATCAGTATGAAAGTAAGCATGCAGGTACAGCAGGCAGTGAAGAAAGCGGATGGCATGTTGGCCTTTCTAACAAGAGTCGTCGAGTATAGGAGCAAAGAGGTCCTTCTGCAGTTGTACATAGCCCTAGTGAGACCACACCTGGAGTATTGTGTGCAGTTTTGGTTCCTTAATTTGAGGAAGGACATTCTTGCTATTGAGGGAGTGCAGCGTAGGTTTACAAGGTTAATTCCCGGGATGGCGGGACTGTTATATGCTGAGAGAATGGAGTGGCTGGGCTTGTACACTCTGGAGTTTAGAAGAATGAGAGGGGATCTTAGTGAAACATATAAGATTGTTAAGAGTTTGGACACGCTAGAGGCAGGAAACATGTTCCCGATGTTGGGGGAGTCCAGAACCAGGGGCCACAGTTTAAGAATAAAGGATAAGCCATTTAGAATGAAGATGTGGAAACACTTTTTTTCACAATGAGTTGTGAGTCTGTGGAATTCTCTACCTCAGAGGGCAGTGGAGGCAGGTTCTCTGGATGCTTTCAAGAGAGAGCTAGCTAGGGCTCTTAAAGATAGTGGTCAGGGGTTATGGGGAGAAGGCAGGAACGGGGTACTGATTGGGGATGATCAGCCATGATCACATTGAATGGTGGTGCTGGCTCGAAGGGCCGAATGGCCTACTCCTGCACCTATTGTCTATTGTCTATTGATAGGAAAGGTTTAGATGGATATGGGGGCAAATGGAACTAGCTTTAATGGAGTTATGCCCTCTGGCCTTTGGTATTTCCGCCCTGGGAAAAAATTCTGATGTCTACCTTGTCCATGCTACTCGTAATTTTATATACTTCTGATAGAAGGTCCACCCTCGACCTGGCATTTCAGAGCGAACAACCCAAGTCTGTCCAACCTCTCCTTATAGATAATACCCTTTAATCCAGGCAGCATTCTGGTTTCCATAGAAACATAGAATATTGGTGCAGGAGTAGGCCATTTGCCCCTTCGAGCCAGCACCACCATTCAATATTAAGATGGCTGATCATCCAAAATCAGTACCCTATTCCGGCTTTTTCCACATATCCCTTGATTCTGTTAGCGCTAAGAACTAAATCTAACTCTCTCTTGAAAACATCTAGTGAATTGACCTCCACTGCCTCCTGTGGCAGAGAATTCCACAGATTCACAACTCTCTGGGTGAAAAAGTTTTTCCTCATCAGTCCTAAATGGCCTACCCCTTATTCTTAAACTGTGACCCCTGGTTCTGGACTACCCCAACATCGGGAACATTTTTTGTGCATCTACCCTGTACAATCCTCTAAGAATCCTTATTTGTTTCTATAAGATACCCTCTCATCCTTCTAAATTCCAGTGAATACAAGCCCAGTCGACCCATTCTTTCATCATACGTCAGTTCCGCCATCCCGTAACTTGGTGAACCTAAGCTGCACTCCCTCAATAGCAATAATATCCTTCCTCAAATTAGGAGACCAAAATTGCACACAATACTCCAGGTGCGGTCTCACCAGGGCCCTGTACAACTGCAGTAGGACCTCCTTGCTCCTAAACTCAAATCCTCTCGCAATGAAGCTTTCTTCACTGCCTGCCCTACTTGCATGCTTACTTTCAGTGACTGATGTACGAGCAAGCCCAGGTCTCGTTGCATGTCCCCTTCTCCAAATCTGATCCCATTCTCGACTCTAAACGTCACTCATTCCTTCTCTCCAGAGATGCTGCCTGTCCCGTTGAGTTACTCCAGCATTTTGTGTCTCCATTCAGATATTAATCTGCCTTCCTGTTTTTGTCACCAAAGTGGATAATTTCACATTTATCTACATTGTACTGCATCTGCCATGCTTCAGCCCACTCACCCAACCGATCCAAGTCACCCTGCAGCATAGCATCCTCCTCGCAGCTCACACTGCCACCTAGCTTTGTGTCATCTGCATACTTGGGGATGTTACATTTAATTCCCTCGTCTAAATCGAATATTGTAATCAACTGGGGTCCCAGCACCGAGCCTTACGGCACCCCAATAGTCATTGCCTGCCATTCTGGAAAGGACCCGTTAATTGCTACTCTTTGCTTCCTGTCTGCCAACCAGTTCTCTATCCATGCGGATGCCACAAAGCTGGGGGGCAGTGTTAGCTGTGAGGAGGGTGCTAGGAGGCTGCAAGATGACTTGGATAGGCTGGGTGAATGGGCAAATGCATGGCAGATGCAGTATAATGTTGATAAATGTGAGGTTATCCACTTTGGTGGCAAAAACAGGAAAGTAGACTGAATGGTGGCCGATTAGGAAAAGGGGAGATGCAACGAGACCTGGGTGTCATGGTACACCAGTCATTGAAAGTGGGCATGCAGGTGCAGCAGGCAATGAAGAAAGCCTTGGTAGCATTCATAGCGAAAGGATTTGAGTATGGGAGCAGGGAGGTTCTACTGTAGTTGTACAGGGTCTTGGTGAGACGACGCCTGGAGTATTGCGTACAGTTTTGGTCTCCTAATCTGAGGAAGGACATTCTTGCCATAGAGGGAGTACAGAGAAGGTTCACCAGACTGATTCCTGGGATGTCAGGACTTTCATATGAGGAAAGACTGGATAGACTCGGCTTGTACTCGCTGGAATTTAGAAGATTGAGGGGGGATCTTATAGAAACTTACAAAATTCTTAAGGGGTTGGAGAATCTAGATGCAGGAAGATTGTTCCCGATGTTGGGGAAGTCCAGAACAAGGGGTCACAGTTTAAGGATAAAGGGGAAATATTTTAGGACTGAGATGAGAAAAAAAAAATTTACACAGAGAGTGGTGAATCTCTGGAATTCTCTGCCACAGAATGTAGTTGAGGCCAGTTCATTGGCTATATTTAAGAGGGAGTTAGATGTGGCCCTTGTGGCTAAAGGGGTCAGGGGGTATGGAGAGAAGGCAGGTACAGGATACTGAGTTGGATGATCAGCCATGATCATATTGAATGGCGGTGCAGGCTCGAAGGGCCGAATGGCCTACTCCTGCACCTATTTTCTATGTTTCTATGTTTCTATGTCAATACCATATCCTCAATACTATGTGCTCCAATTTTGCACACTAATCTCTTGTGTGCAAAATTGTCAAAGACTTTTTGAACGTCCAGATACACCACATCCACTGGCTCTCCCTTATCCATTCCACTTGTTACATCCTCAAAAAATTCCAAAAGATTAGTCAAGCATGATTTCCCCTTCATAAATCCATGCTGACTTTGACCAATCCCGTCACTGCTTTCCAAATGCGCTGCGATAGCATCTTTAATAATCGACCAGCATCTTCCGATGTAAGGCTAACTGGTCCATAATTCCCCGTTTTCTCTCTCCCTCCTTTCTTAAAAAGTGGAATTACATTGACTACCCTCAAGTCCACAGGAACTGATCCAGAGTCGCGAGAACATTGAAAAATGATCACCGATGCATCCACGATGTCTAGGGCCACCTCCTTGAGTACTCTGGGATGCAGACCATTAGGCCCTGAGGATTTATCTGCCTTCAGTCCCAGCAGTTTACCCAACACCATTTTGAGGATGTAACAAGTAGAATGGATAAGGGAGAGTCAGTGGACGTGGTGTATCTGGACTTTCAAAAAGCCTTTGACAAGGTCCCACACAAGAGATTAGAGTGCAAAATTAGAGCACATGGTATTGGGGATAGGGTATTGACATGGATAGAGAACTGGTTGGCAGACAGGAAGCAACTAGTAGCAATTAACGGGTCCTTTCCAGAATGGCAGGCAGTGACTAGTGGCGTGCCATAAGGCTCAGTGCTGGGACCCCCAGTTGTTTACAATATACGATTTAGACGAAGGAATTAAATGTAACATCTCTACGTTTGCGGATAACACAAAGCTAGGTGGCAGTGTGAGCTGCGAGGAGGATGCTAAGCTGCAGGATGACTTGGATACGTTGGGTGAGTGGGCAGAAGCATGGCAGACTAATGTGGATTCCCTTCAGTTCCTCCCTCCCACTAGATTCTCGGACCCCTAGTATTTCCGGGAGATTGTTTGTGTCTTTCTTAGTGAATACAGAACCAAAGTACTCGTTTAACTGTTCTGCCATTTCCTTGTTTCCCAATATAAATTCACCTGTCTCTGACTGTAAGGGACCTACATTCGTCTTCACTAATCTTTTCCTTTTTACATACTAAATAAACTTTTACAGTCAGTTTTTATATTCCCTGCAAGCTTTCTTTCATACTCTTTTTTCCCCTCTTAATTAACCCCTTTGTCCTACTCTGTTGAGTTGTAAATTTCTCCCACGTCAGCCACGGTTGAGCCGCCTTCCCAGTTTTATTTTTTTGCCAGACAGGGATGAACAATTTCTAGAGTTCTGCGGTCTTTAAATCTTTGCCATTGCATCTCCAACTTTAAGCATAATTTGCCAGTCCATCCTAGCCAATACCCGTCTCATACCTTCAAAGACTCCTTTATTCAAGTTCAGGACCCCAGTCTCTGAATTAACCATGTCACTCCACCCTAATGCAGAATTGCACCATATTATGATCACTGTTACCCAAAGGGGCTTCCAACGGGATCCCACTATTGGCCACATCTTCCCGTCTCCACCCCTTTCTGCTTTCCGCAGAGACCATTCCCTCCACAACTCCCTGGTCAACTCGTCCCTTCCCACCAAAACCACCCCCTCCCCAGGTACTTTCCTCTGCAACCGCAGGAGATGCAACACCTGTCCCTTTACCTCCCCCATCGACCATCCAAGGACCCTCTCTCTCCATCCACTCCCCCTTCCGAGTTCTCCCACCTGTCTTACTGTCTTCAACTACATTCTATCTCTGTCCCCCCCACTATTCTTACATCAGTCTGAAGAAGGGTCTCGACCCAAAATATCACACATTCCTTCTCTCCAGAGATGCAGCCTGTCCCACTGTGTTACTCCAGCATTTTGTGTCTACCCAGCATTCTGGTAGATATCTTCTGCACCCTCTCAAAAGCCTCCACATCCTTCCTGTATTGGACCGACCAGAACCACATGCAATACTCCAAATACAGCCTAACCTGTCCAATAAAGCTGCATCTTGACTTCCTAACTTGTGCACTCAATGCCCCTACCAATGAAGGAAATTATATCATACACCTTCTTTACCACTCTACTTGTCTTTATCGTTCAAGTCAATTTTTAATCTTCATTCATCTCACAGTCCTATGAAGGCAAAACTTTGAGGGTGTGGCTTTACACAGGCATTTTACCATCTGAATCTCAAACTCAATGTAGAAATTAGACCTATAAAGACATATTGCAAGAATTGCAATGTGGAGCTGCAATCAATTCAGGTTTGAAAATTAAGTTGGTATGATGGGTCTACTATGACTGAATCACATTTTCTGCAATTCCTTCTTTGTTCTAAGTAGAAGACAAAGAGTTTGATCTTCAGTTCATCATTCTCTATGGCAGAGATGTTATCCTGTGAGGAATGAGATATATATAATGCAGGCGTTTAATATTTGAATCTGTTTTTAGGGATATAACTGATCTTAGGACAATGTTACAATTAACCTAGAGACAGTGGGGAGCTGACTGACCACTCCTCCTCATTGCCCCCATTCTATCATTTTCTCTCAAACAGTGACCAAGGCACCGACCATCGAGACCCACCAGCAACTGATTTTTTTTTAAACCAAATGTCTTAATTTGCTTGAACTGTATTCCAACAGTTAATATTACAGATAAGAATATTGTTTCAGTGGAAGGGTCCCAAAATTTAGAAAAAGAGAAACATTATATGATAAGTATTAGGTATTTCAATTACAATATTGAATTGACTGACAACTGAATTAATTTAGAAAGATTTTTATGAGGAAGAGTCTTTATTGGTGTTTGCAGTGGAACAAAAGGTTTTTAAAAATCCATTTAACTTGTGTAGTTTAAATGAAGCATGTATACCACATTGTAAGAAAAGCCACTGACAGGTAGATATCCCACCAAGTGTGAAGCGATTTTGTTCCCGCTGGATTGATTTACTTTCTCTATGGTCACAATATTATCTAATAGTAGATCTGTGTGAAAATTGTGATTACGGTTAAATAATGAAACATGTCCAGTGCTTTCATGTCTGATTGCCTTCCATTTGCCTTGAGTCTGCCCTATTGCAAAGTAAATGTTCAAAGGATCAACAAACGGGGTAATTTGAAGCTGTCCTATGAAGTTAAACAGTTTTCATTTTTTTAAATGATGCTTTCAGCCACACAAAACCTTATGGGTAGTGGGGGTAAATATAATCCCAATGTAAATAGTCCTGTAAAACATATTCATGAAGGAAAGAATGTACAGAGCATTGCACGTTGAAGGCAACAAGTTTCCCCTTTTCTATATTCAGGCTCTGCCACATGGGGACCATTTCCATTCATTGAGAGCCATCAAATGGGCTATGCATTTCTCACTGGTTTCTGATACCTTTATGGGGTGGATGATTGTTAGTGCCAACTGCATAAAAATCAGCCCATGGCAGATGGTGCTTTTTCCACAAGAAAGAAAACAAATCCAGACATCAACAAAGAGCAATGACATTTAATCAAATAGATCCAGTAAGTGCAGTCACCATCAGAACAGGAGGCAGCCAGTTACTCTCTGGATAAAAAAATATTGAAACCAAACAGCAAAAATTGCAGAGAAAAGCCCACAATAAATTGTAAACTTTTAGATGGGGACAAAATCCACAGAATCAAGATGTTTACAGAGTTACACTAATGAATGACATATTAAACATACTGTGAATTCTCATTATATTATGGATTCCAGTGCAGTAAAGCATCAATATTACATTTTGCTCGTTATACTCAGCCGCATATGGTACATTCCCTCTTCTAGACAATTGTGGGAAATCTTTGCATCATTTGGACAATGCCTCTTTTGTTAAGAAACTTTTACGGAATCTCCTGTGATTGTCTTGGAGATTAGCTATAACTACTTTCTTAATGTTGCCGGGAAGACTCTAGCTTTGCGGTTTGGTTTATCTCTGGAGAGTTTTGTTTGCTCTGATTGTGGAGTCAGCAGCAATACCGATGAAGTGCTGGTGTGGTGTTAGCTCTTTTTAAAATCAATTAACACATTTAACACACAGAAGAACAACCTTTACCCAGCATTAGCTTTAACACGCTTTTGCAGCAAACATTAAGGGACTTGTGCATTGACAAGATGCATAAAACCTTTCAAATGTACTACACACACGGCAGTCAGATTATGCCAAAAATAACTGAGAACAATGAATGTATTAATTAAAACCATAAAGCAAGAAAAATGCAATTGAATTGTATCATCAAAAATACAAATAGCAGAGGAGAGATCTGTAGTCTTGCACGATACTGTCTGAGAACGGACATGATTTGTCAGCATTTGCACATGAACCTCGAGGGTTAGAACATCACGTTCTGCAAGGAATTTAGCTTCTGCCCCGAGAGGTGTGAGAGGAATGTGTTGCTGGATCTTAGGAGTAGATTTTTGTTGTAGCGGGGTTGAGGAAGGGATGTAGAGGTGGAGGGATTGGCAGTAGTGGTGTGATGCAGAAAAAGGGAAGGGAGAGTGTGAGTATATCTCTGGAAATGTAGACATGGCCCATGTATTTGCAGCATTACCAGAGACTCATGGTATATTTATATTAGGTTTATCTTTGGCATTGATGTGAGGGGATGTATTCTTACATGTTAAGGTTCCAGACTGGATTATTCTGCTGCATGCTCACGGTCATAAACGTTCATTATTTTTTGTAAAGTATCGATGAAGTTTTTTAGACAAAATTCCCAAGCCTTAGTGATACTCTGGAGAATTCCCAAATTGCTTTCTTCCCAATTGCTATTCTTGTTTATATCCTTCCTGTCCCTGCCTGTACATTAGATCATGGTGTAGGCTCTAAAACACTATAAACTCACAAAGCTACTAATTAGCCTTTTCCTGTTCTTAATGAACTAAACAGTGGCTTTAGAATTAAGATTGGATTATCGCAGTTCTGCTAGTTTTTATTTGCTCTAAAAGTTTGTGTTGAAAGACAATACAAAATTATAGCAGTAAGTCACTAAACTGCACAAAAGGGCTGTTGTGCATGAGACATTTTCATTTAGAAACATACTTAGTTTTGGTTTAGTGGAAACAGGCCCTTCGGCCCACCGAGTCCGCAACAACCAACGATTCTCGCGCATTAACACTATCTTACACACACTAATTAAACATTTATACCAAGGCAATTAACCTACAAATCTGTACGTCCTTGGAGTGTTGGGAGGAAACGGAAGATCTCAGAGAAAACCCACGCAGGTCACGGGGAGAATATGCAAACTCCATATAGACGGCACATGTAGTCAGGATCGAACCTGGGTCTCTGGAGCTGTAAGGCAGCAACTCTACCGTTGCGTAACCGTGCTGTCCCAACTTTTCACTAAAGCTGAGAACTGTGCAGGCATTACACAAATCAAATGACTGCTACTTATTCAAAAATAAACTGCTGGAGGAACTCACCAGATCAGTCAGCATCTGTGGAGGGAATAGGCCGAAGACGTTCTGGGTAGGACCTTTCTTCAGGTTCTAAAAATATATCCTGCAAAACGAAGCCCAGAGCAGTGGGAGTCACTGCGTGTGGCCCAGAAGTTGCTGGCATCTGAAGAAGAGTCCCAACCCAAAATGTCAGTCTGAAGAAGGGTCTTGACCATAGAAATATAGAAACATAGAAAATAGGTGCGGGAGTAGGCCATTCGGCCCTTCGAGCCTGCACCGCCATTAAGTATGATCATGGCTTTTTCTCCATATCCCTTCATTCCCTTAGCCCTAAGAGCTAAATCTTAACTCTCTCTTGAAAACATCCAGTGAACCAGCCTCCACTGTCTTTTGTGGCAGAGAATTCCACAGATTCACAGCTCCCTGGGTGAAAAGGTTTTTCCTCATCTCAGTCCTAAATGGCCTAAACTGTGAACCCTGGTTCTGGACTCCCCCAACATCGGGAACATTTTTTCCTGCATCTACACTGTCCAATCCTCCAATCCTTATATGTTTCTATACGATATCCTCTCATCCTTCTAAATTCCCGTGAATACAAGCCCAGTCAACCCATCCTTTCATCATATGTCAGTCCTGCCATCCCGGGAATTAACCTGGTGAAGCTACGCTGCACTCCCTCAATAGCAACAATGTCCTTCCTCAAATTAGGAGACCAAAATTGCACACAATACTCCAGGTGAGGTTTCGCCAGGACCCTGTACAACTGTAGTAGGACCTCCTTGCTCCTAAACTCAAATCCTCATGACCAGAAATGTCATCTATCCATTTCCTTCCACAGATGCTGCCTGACCTGTTTCTGCAGCAGTTTTATATGTGCTCAGAATTTCAGCTACTGCAGTTTCTAGTGTCTCCAGTTGACTGCATTTACAGTGTTTCTGAACCAGTTTATCTTCCCTTTAGACAAAATAAAATTACATTTTAGCGGGAAATCAGGAAAGGAGACAAACAAATAGCGTTAAAACTAGAAGAGAGTAGTTTGTGAGAAAAAGAGGGTGAAGAATTCCCCGAGGACCTAGTAATTGGTAATTACTAGACCTTCAGAATTGCTGGCTGTCTGATCCAATTAAATGTTTCAATTCAACATGGAGTCCAATTACCTAAAGCAGAGGTCGGCAACCTCCGGCCCCCAGGCCGAATGCGGCCCGTAACCTGAAACCATCCGGCCCGCAGGTGGATTATTCCCCCTGTAATCATCCGGCCCACCGAGCATCCCGAGCAGCGGCCTGGCGCCCAGAGCAGTAGCATGGCGCCCCAAGCAGTGGCTGGGTGCCCCGTGCAGCAGACAAACGCCCAGAGCAGTAGCCAGGTGCCCCGAGCAGTGGCTGGGCGCCCCGTGCAGCAGACAAACGCCCAGATCAGCCGCCGAGCGCCCTGAGCAGCGCACGAGCGCCCAGAGCAGCGGCCGAGTGCCCCGAACCGCGGCCAGGTGCCCCGAGCGCGGCAGAGCTCTGGCTGTACCGCGCCTTCTTAAGAAAGAACTCATATGCTGGAAAAATCGAAGGTAGACAACAATGCTGGAGAAACTCAGCAGGTGAGACATGCAAGGATTGCATGAGGCTGCCTCACCCGCTGAGTTTCTCCAGCATTTTTGTCTACCTTGTGTGAACACGTGATTTGATGCCTTCCATCCGGGGCGGAATGGGGGCGGGATCCATGTACACGTGATAGATGTGGACCGCCATCCACTCACAGACATGCGTCCCGGCCCCTATGCAGAACAAGGTTGCCGACCCCTGACCTAAAGCAATGTTGATCAGGGAAAGGAAGGTAACACGATGAATAAGAAGGTGGCCAGCACATCAAGAGTTCAGTGCATTGATAACAAATCTGACGGCAAGAGGCAGGCACTAGTAAGTTATTTATTTGAAGCTCCCATTACTTGGGGAATGGAGCAATGTCAAGTAAAAAATGAAGGGGGACATCAGGGTTTGAATGGTTAAACTGAGAAACCAAAAGCACAATTGAAAAGATTGACCTGAAGGAATTCTATTTTAAACAAATTAGGAAGTTGCAACATTTGCTGAACTAATTGGAGTATGTTTTAAAGTATGCTTTCAATTGGGCAAGAAAATAAAATAATTAGTTAGTTTAATTTATTGTCATGAGAACCAGCCAGCAAAATCATCTTACAGACATTAGAAACCCCCCTAAACTAATGTAGAATCTTTCTGGAGACCAGCGTGGGAGTGCAGACATTGCCCACCACCTACAGTGGGGAATCAACTTGGACAACTGGCACCAGTTGTATCATGTTGCAGGGAGATCTTCTTGGAATTTAGTGGAGGGGAATTATTAGAAGTATCACGGTGTATAGGAAGGAACTGTAGTGGCTGGTTTACACTGAAGATAGACACAAAATGCTGGAGTAACTCAGTTGGTCAGGCAGCATTCTGGAGAAAAGGAATAGGCGACATTTTGCTTTGAGATCCTTCTTAAGTCTCAAGAAGCATTGCAGTGTCTACTGCTAAATATAACCAAACAAGTATTTAAAAGAAAATCTGAGTGTATATTATGTTAGAATTTCATTGATTTTGTTTGCTTAACTATAAATTCTATTGGAAAGTTGAAAACATCCAGAGGTTTTTGAAAGAAATGGAATCCCATATTGCACGAGCAATTAGCCTCCTGTCCATTTTTTCCACAGTTTTGTGGATGGGACTAGTTTTCATCCTTCTCCATAAAGTCATTTGCATTTCCAAAGGCCTTGTCAATGTACAGGGCCTAGCAGCTTCTGTTATTCCTATTAGGGAATCTGCACAATTTGGGTGTGATTTCTGTGAGACATTGGGTGTGAGATGGACACCTTACCATTGTCAATAAATTTAGGGGCAATACGTGAATATAGACCATAGATGTGTAGCTTTTCTTTAATCCTAAAGTTGGAATGCAGCTAAGATATAACTAAGTGGCTTAAATTAATATGGTATAAATAAAAGATATAGGTTCTTATTTCCCCAAACATACCTGAAATACTCAGCTCTATATTGAATTACATGCAACTATAAAACTGCACAGATGATTACAGTTGCATTGTAGCCAGTTTAGTGAGATTAGTTTATCATCTTGTACTGGCTGTACATACATTTCCTATCCAATTTCAAAAGAAATAACATTTCATTTGCATAACAAAGAATAATTGATTATGCTGATTTTAGCATGGTACAATAAGTACAAAAGACAAAAAGAGATGAATCTTGCCTGTGAAGTAAAGCTTGTAATTACATAAGGCAAAAACTTTGCATTTATACAACACTCAAGAAAAATATTAAGGCTGCAGAAGACGGGCAGCAATAGGAAATCCGAAAGGGAGAGACAAACTTCAGAGGACTGAATGAAAAGTCCAAGCAGAAAACTTTTGTGATCAAGTGATATTGTGAGAAAATTAGAAGTGAGGATTGCAAAGACTGATTAAATTCGGTCTGATGCTAAAAGAGAAGCTAGGGACAGCAAAGTGTAATATTGTGCCAAAAGAATGAAGCAGATGTTCAGCTCACAGCACTTGTGGAAATGGCAGAGCAGACATTAGAGGATTGGAAATAATCTTGAAGTTGATTAGTTGGCACTCAGTGTATTAGTTAAGCAAAGCAGGGCAAGTGCAGTGGGTATGTGGTGCTTGTGTAGCACAGCAATCGGCCTACACTTAAAGTACTGTGAAGACTTCCGGTCTCTAAACCATAAACAGGACATAGAAGATCTGGAGAAAATGCAGAGATGGAGACTAGATTGCAGCTTTCAGGAAAGATTGAACAGATTTGGACTCTTGAGAAATTAAAAGCAAAGCTATTTTAATATTGGAAATGAGTTGGACGTGCTTGTGAACATTTGCAAATCATGTTTCCAGATGGAAAAGTCCTGCACAAGGAATCATACAAACAACATTATTGAATAAGGAAATAAGCAGAGTAAATAGTGTATAATAACTGTGTTGAAAGGGTGGGAAGAGGTACATGGAGTAGAAGGAGAGCCATGTGGATGATAAATATGTATAGATTATTTGGATCGAATGCCAGTATCTGTTTGGTTGGTTCTCTTTTATATTGTGCAAAATACTAAATTCTGAATCAGCTGATGTTGGTCATCAGTGGAGTCAGTAAAACTGAGACGTTTTTATCACATGTAGGGTCCAACTTCTTTAAATAGGGATTGGAGATTTAATGGTTTGGTGATGAGCTTTAGATGTAGAATGAAACATTGATCAAAAAAGGAAGTAAAGCAACTTGATTGCTAAGGGTTGTTGAGGATCTTTTGCACAAATAGATATCAAAGCAGGACTTAGTAGGAGGTGACAAGTGCACAGTGGCCCAGCGGTAGAGTTGCTGCCTTACTGCGCCAGTCCTGGGTTCGATCCGGACCACGGATGCTGTCTGTACAGAGTTTGTACGTTCTCCCCATGACCTGCATGGGTTTTCACCAGGTGGTCCTGTTTCCTCCCACACTCCAAAGAAGTAGGTTAATTGGCATTGGTAAAATTGTAAATTGTCCCTAGTGTGTAGGGTAGTGTTATGGGCCTGTCCCACTTAGGCGACTTTTTAGGCGACTGCAGGAGACTATGCAGTTGCCACATGGTTGCCACATGTCCGCGGGTGGTTGCCGGGGCGTCGCCTTCATGGTCGTGAGGAGTTCCCGCATTCTGGGAACTGGTTGCGGCCTCATTATGGTCGCCTTGAATTTTTCAACATGTTGAAAAATTAGCGGCAACCAGAATGAAGGCACCATGGAGAGTAGCGAGAATTCTCGAGCCGTAGGTGGGTCGGCAGGAGGTCCTAGTGGGTTGCCAGGAGGTCGGAGTTTCTCGTAGGTTGGAGTCGGTGCTGACCGGTGAATTTCGTTGGCTCATTGGGAAAAAAACCCAGTCGTTTTCAGAACCAAGGATAACTGACCGGTAATGTTAAATGTCCATGAGCTTCACAGCTGTGTATGTCTGGCTTCTTAGAAGTTTTCTCCCCCCCCCCTCTTTTAAAGGACTTAGCGTACACTGTGCTTTAGCCGTCTTTTTTCGGCGCCAACCTTCCTGTTCATCGCGGTGTGTGTCTGTATCACCTTGGCTTTGCACCGTGTTCATTTTTCAGACAGGGTAAGCGGGGTGAGCCCTGTCTAAAAAATTCACACGGGCTGGTGAAGGAAGCGATGTGTTTGTGTGTGTGTGTGTGTGTGTGTGTGTTCCACTCTGATAGTCGCCGTTCCAGTTCCCGATTTTTCAGGCGACTGCTGAAAAATCGCCTATGTGGGACAGGACCATAAGTGTGCAGGGATTGCTGGTTGGCGCAGACTCGGTGGGCTGAAAGGCCTGTTTCTCGCCGTATCTCTAAACTAAATTAAAGTGGGTGATGGGCAGAGTAAGAATTGGTTTGTAAGGACTTATTTTCTTCTGTGGATCCATATTTGGAGAAACAACTTTAAAATTTAAGGAATTCTCAGTGTGGAAGTTCTACGGTAGATTGTAATCAGAAATAAGTGAAAGACCGACCTCTATAATCTTCCATTAGAGCACATAACTACTGCACCATCAAAGGGAACTACAGGAAGTGCTGCCACAAAGAGGTAGTTAATTTTGTTGAAGGCCCACATCACCCTGGCCACACTCTCATCTTACTATCACTGTCATGAAGAAAGTATGGGAGTCTGAGAACTATGACCTCCAGGTTCAAGAACAGCTTCTTCCCAATAATCATCAGGCTTTTGAACCACAATGTACAACCCTGACCACAACCGTACCACAACAATCTACTAAGGACATAATTTTGGTTTTGCACAATGGTCTGGTGACCTAGTATTACTAATTTATTTATTTAGTAATTTATTTATTATTGATTGTTATATATTTATTGTGTAAATGGGCCTGTAAAGCTGCAGCAGGTAAGAATTTTATTGTTCCATTCCCGGTACATATGACATATAAACATGCTTGACACTTGATTCTTCATGCTGTTGCTTTGATTACACCACTTGCATGGCAAAGCATTTAGTTATTGATTAAACTATTGTCCAGCAATTAAATTAGAACATTTAAGTTGGAGGATGTAATTGAGAGAAGGTTAAACAGAGTAAATGTATTGTTAAATGTTGCATCCTTGTAGATAAAAGCAGTATTTGGTTGATGGATTTGAGTGCATGGGCTGAATCATCATTCCCTATCTTGACATTCCTTGACAATCTTTCTGCTATCAAATGTACCACCACCACTCCTGTGGCAACTTCAGCACACTGGAACCCTACATATACCAAAAGTGAAAGCCTCTTAAATAAGGAAGAGCACCATCTAGTGAGCGGAAGGATACTCAGTAATAATAATAAAAACTATACGTATGCATGTATCTTGTACCTGTTGTAGAATCTCACCACATATAATACATTTATGATATTTGTATTGAATTTTGGGTCAGTTGAAAGGTGATATTATGATAGTTTTAAATTCCAGTTCTTTACTAATTGATTCTATTCTCTTGCAGATAGACCATACATGAAAACATCCATCCTGTATTGAGAGGCGTTTTATACCAAACTGAACCATGTAATGACAACATTTCCACACTCCAATGAAACCAAGTCTGGGTACAGCAAATACTTCAAGCCACATTCAGTCGAAGCAACTTCTGTTCATGCATTTTAAAAAGGAAAACAAATAACCATGCACATTGTGGTGGATTAGTACTGTAGCATCATCTGTGCTGCAGATAAAGTTGCCAATGTGGTGAAGTTTTTATACTAGAGTTGCTGCACCAGAACATTTTACCTGTTAAGAGCCATGCCTTGTTGGTTAAAACATCGTGTGCCATGTTAATTTAAAGCACACCAACAGCCAACACAAACAGAAGAGACATTGCAGATTGGTGAATTTACAGCACATCAGGCCTAATACAAGGCTGTGAAGAACAATTGGCCCAGAAGCAGCTGAAGAGCTTTGTAATTAATGGCTGAAGAAATCCTGCAACAAAACTGTTCATTGTAATTATTAATAAAGCTTTCTCTGTTAAAACTGGTCTATTTAAAAAAAAAAGGGCCCCATTTAGAAATAAAATGTGGAAAAAGCAGCAAAGTTTTGCTGAATAATGGTGCCCTTCAGTTTTGTGATCCATCTGCAAGAAAAGCATTGATTTGTCATTAACATCTTTTACACTCCACTCAAATATTGGGGAAGGAAGTGAGATATATGCAGTAGAATATTAGGAAATGAAATCTTTTTAAATGGTTAGTTGCTCGTATAAGCTACCATAATTTTGTTCAAAATATTTAGTTTAAATTTCAACTCTGACCAGTAAAAAGGAATGTTGACTAGTAAAGATACCATGTTAATAGAACTTTCAGTTTGTCTTTTGTCTTTGCAGAGCTGTTCACAAAACATTGTCCCTGCTGTTCAATTCAAATTGACAGTAAAATTGGTGCTGATGTTAGTTATTGTTTATAGCTTTGTAGTGGAGTATATATACCACAAGCTCACTGCATATCACGTGCAGACATTGTTAAAGGAAGCTTACACACAATGCAGCACTGTAAAAATCTCAGTGGCAAATGGCTTATGTCTGCACTCTGTTCCAAATAGGAACTTGTTCCAATGTAATCATCACTATAAGTGAAGAAATGAATTGTAAATAACTGGAAGTAAATTAAGAGTCTTCTGTTGGGTAGCGCAGATCATTTATATTTTTGCTTCAGTTAACTGCCTTATTAATGATTTATAGATGTGTATGCAGCTGGAAAAACAGCTGAGTTACACTCCCTATCTCACACTTAAGGAAAATGATACACATGAAATCCTCGACATAAAATGTTATAAGAATGAACAAGGATGCGTGGCAACATTTCATAGCAGTTCGTAACACTTTGCTGATGGAACCTGTACAATTAACAATCAGCCAAATAAACAGTCAGTCCCTTTTATAGACAAAGAGTTATATATGGTGACAGCATGGTAGAAAATACATTATATGGAGCATAATATCTGGAGGATTAATAAAACAGGTCATGAGTTATGTTCTTATCTGTTCCATGCAATGGTACAGCTTGCCTTTTGTAGTAATTAGTGTTCTCACATGAAGCCAGTTATTCACTAATTTTACCATCAAATGAAAAGACTAAACTCTGTTGGAGTAAATTAGTTATCTGTCTCTTTTGGACCTGGAGTGTAAAGCATAAGCCATTAATAAATGGTACTTTTTATTAAGTAACCTTTTCAGCAATTCAACTTAAAATATGTTGGTAATAGGTAAAAGTAAAAATAAATTCAATTAGTTCTTTGGTGTGAAAGAGCTTCACTCTAGCTCTCACAAGATATAATGCCACCAAAAGGATTATCTGAGTTAATTTCAGTGCTTATGTAAAACTACCAGCAACCCTTCAGAAATAGTTGATAACCTTCACACTTCAACAACTAGACATGTCATTTAAAATGCTGCAGGGAGCACATAATATTTAACGTTGAGCTTCTGAATGTTGAGCTACATTGTTTTCGTAATTACATCATTTCATTCCAATGTCAGAAAACAATGACAATACACATCAGGAACATCTTTTCAGTTGCTGTTACTTCAACTAAAACACAAATCCCCTTCCTGTACTTATGACATTGTTTTGTTTCTGAATCATTTCCCTTCATATGGCTTTGCTCTTAAATATGGCTAGCTGATTTTGCTTCATTCTCATGATAAGTTTAATCACCATGTGTTTTCATGATCAAATATATGAAATTCAATGTTTGACTGTGGATGCATCGTGGCAGTAGGGTTCATATTGAGAGTAAAAATGCACTCCGTAGGCAAATCTTCTTCTTATCGAGTCCACACTCAAGATTAGAAGTTGTTCAGCCAGAGCGGAACACACTTCTCGGCATCTGCATACAATGGCGTCTGTCTTGCGCTTCTTGTGCGTGGTGGTGGAAAGATTGGTGAAAACAGGGCCGCGAAGTGAACGCTCTTTCCTTTACCCCAATAGGCAAATTATACAATCTTATGTTACGTCAACAATATAAAATGAATATTTCAAAATATTCCCATTATTCCCTCATTGTTTCATAGTATTAGACTTTTAGCCATTATTGTACGACGAGACCTTCATAACTTTTAAAGTCCATTATATATACTGCCACCCCAGATCGAGCTGGCAACGAGAACTCACATCATTATAAATACAGAAGGTTTCTGGATAATGTGTTCAGTGTTTCCACGTATAATGCTAAAGGGAATCCAGGTTGATTTTGGACTCATAGCTGGTCAAAAATCAGTTCATGTTAGGGTCAATTTTAAATAGTTTCAGTTTCAGGAATAAAATTATAAAATGTGAGCAGTAGTCATTTTTCATTAAAATTATTGAATTTATTGTGATTGATTATGGATGTAAGATAAAAAATACACCAAGGCAAATTGAATTTGCTAAATGTAATTGAATATAAAGAGAATGCAATAGCTGCTGTCTATGTAAAGCATGACCTGTGTTTTGTAGGACCAGCCAATGTTACTGTTGGTGATTACAGCAGATAAATCAAACCCAACTATATTGGCATGTGTCAATATCTGGGGTATAATAACACTAGAGATGACTTAAGTTCTGAAAAGTTAAGCCAGCAGTTGCTTTCTCTTGAAATACCCAAATTGCAATGATAATTCCAATTATATGACGGCACCTACCTGACCTGGAATCGTTTTCACCCCATGTCAAGCAGAGATATACTGCTTCTAATATTTTCCTTGGGTGATGAGAACACGCGGATAAACAAACTCAATTTATGATGACCTTCATCTGGTAAAGAGATTTCACACACAGCAAAAGAAATGATTTTATTTAATTACAGTTGCTGGTGTTTTACATCTTCTTATAAACTGTAAAATTCAAACAGCAAACAAGCAGCACCTGCTTTTATTTTGCTCTGATACAAATTACAAGCTTGTCAACAAATGGACCTTTGCATCACACATTAATGGAAAGGTGTAATTCACAAAGAAATGTGTTTAATTATCAGCGTGTTTGGGCATCGTGTTACTTAACTGGTTGGTGTTGGCTCAACTGCAAACTATTTGTTAGACTGTGAGTTCAGCATGCTGCTCTGGTCAATGAATTGCTGAAAACTTATTTTTCTCATTTTACTGAAGTGTTTATTGAACTACATGCGTTCCATTCAGAAACTGCTACTGTTTTATAAAAAAAAACAGGAGTAAAAAATAGTTAGGGTTAATGGCAACTGGAGCTGTCTATTTGAAGCTGGAAAAAGCATATATGTGCATTTAAATTTAACGTAACCAGATTTTCAATGGGCTCTGTTGAGAGGTTACTCTGAAGTGATCATTTAAAAAGCAAAAATGAGCTTTATGTGAATGACAGACAATCTCTTGTTAATCTTGTAAGTAAAATGAAAATAGCCATTATAATTGTCGCTATTTTTTCCCCTGTGCTCCATTAGTAATATTAGCACATTTGTTTACTTTCCTCCAAATATCATCTTCCATCAATTTTAAGATTTAAAATATGATATTTTATTTTGATAAGTTTTGACAGACTATCATCACAGGAGCACAACCTTGATCAAACATTCTGTTTCGTTAAATATTTTACACTTAATAAAGTTGATCAATAATTAGACATGAAAAATTAATCAGAATATTTACTCCCATCAAAAACAGACTTTTCCATATTTCTGCGGTTTTATATCCAACATATCAACTATTAACGGTTTTATATCCAGCATACCATACATACAAATGGTGCAACTTGGACACTGATGTCAGTAATATTAACATAAATAGATTAAACAAACATTTGATTTGCTGATGCTCCTTTCAACAAAATGGAAGGGTTGTTTCTTTTCTAACAGATCCTCAATTTCTATTTTACTTTTACAAAATGACCATTCACAACAGCTGCTTCGAATTTGCATTTGTTTTTAAAGGAGAACAGTATTCCAATGAATTGCCGTAAAATTTACCAATATTATAAAAGGAGGGTAAGTACATTTTCAGGAACCTATTGTTGCCATATGGTGTGTTTTTGAGCAGCTGCTTAGAGACAGCCTGGAAGCAAACATGTTGGGGTTATTTTCACCCGACAAACCAGGCGGGCCCACCCTATTGATTTAATGGAGATGGGATGAGGTCGATCCATTCTGTGGATCAGATGAGTTTGTTGTTGGAAGCTCTTAAAAAATATGAATTACCGTGTTTTAACAGTTTAATCCACATTCTTTGAGTTTTCCAGGCTTTGAGAAGAGGAAAAATAGCCCCTCCAGGTCCCAGAAGCAAACCTGTCATCATCTTCACTGCTTCCATGGTCTATATTGTTAACCCCCCTCCCCCAATCTCTGATTCCTTTCAGTCAATGAAACACCCTGGTAACTATAAAATACCCAAGTATTGAAATTTCCAATCATTTATTGATGTTACTATCACCGACCCTTTATGAAACATGTATCTTAATTCTGCAATTAGCCTTTTGTCTCTCTCATTCTCCCACCTCTGCCCTTCTGAATTCCATTTGGTCTCTTCCTATCTCTGCAGACTTCAACAAAACAATATTCAACCTTGATCTTCCCATTGATGCTGCACCCACTATCGCACCATCAGCTCTCTCCTCCAAACCACCATACAGGGAGGGATTCCTTCCAGCTCACAAAACCAAAATTCTGCTTAAACCTTTCTGCACTCACCTGTTAGCCACTCCATCCAGATGTGCATTTTGTAATAGGGAGACCAAGAGGTTAGAAAGGCCTGAGTCCCTCATTGGTGAGCTACTGTGAGTAACTCTTTCATCCTGACCCTGCAAATACTTCTCACTCTGGGTTCAATTAAGGGCTGGACTTCCTTCCCTGATTGCTAATTGCAGAGGGTATTACTGCACTCTCACCCCATTATTTATGGTCCTTTGTTATTGATCTCAAAATGCTATGAGAATGCAGGGTGACTTGGACAGGTTGAGCGAGTGGGCAGATGCATGGCAGATGCAGTTGTGGATAAATGTGAGGTTATCCACTTTGGTAGCAAAAACAGGAAGCCAGATTACTGTCTAAATGGTGTCAATTTGGGGAAAGGGGAAGTACAACGGGATCTGGGGATCCTTGTACATCCTAAGTAAGCATGCAGGTACAGCAGGCAGTGAAGAAAGCGAAAGGCATGTTGGCCTTCATAACAAGAGGAGTTGAGTATAGGAGCAAAGAGGCCCTTCTGCAGTTGTACAGGGCCCTAGTGAGACCACACCTGGAGTATTGTGTGCAGTTTTGGTCTCCAAATTTGAGGAAGGACATTCTTGTTATTGAGGGAGTGCAGCGTAGGTTCACAAGGTTAATTCCCGGGATGGCGGGACTGTCATATACTGCGAGAATGGAGCGGCTGGGCTTGTATACTCTGGAATTTAGAAGGATGAGAGGGGATCTTATTGAAACATATAAGATTATTAAGGGTTTGGACACGCTAGAGGCAGGAAACATGTTCCCGATGTTGGGGGAATCCAGAAACAGGGGCCACAGTTTAAGAATAAGGGGTAAGCCATTTAGAACAGAGATGAGGAAACAATTTTTCACACAGAGAGTTGTGAGTCTGTGGAATTCTCTGCCTCAGAGGGCGGTGGAGGCCGGTTCTCTCGAAACTTTCAAGAGAGAGCTAGATAGGGCTCTTGAAGATAGCGGAGTCAGGGAATATGGGGAGAAGGCAAGAACGGGGTACCGATTGTGGATGATCAGCCATGATCACATTGAATGGCGGTGCTGGCTTGAAGGGCCATATGGCCTGCTCCTGCACCTATTGTCTATAGTCAGTTTGAATCAATAAAACATAGAACAGTACAGCCCACAATGTTTGCGCTGAACATGGTGCCAAGTTAAACTGATCTATTCTGCCTGTACATGATCTGTATCCCTCTATTCCCAGCATTTTAATGTGCCTATTTAAAAGACTCATAAACATCACCATCATAATTGGCTCCACCACCGTCCCTGGCAATGTTTTCCTGGCCCCCACCACTTTCTGTGTAAAAAACATGCCCCACACATCTCCATTAAACTTTCCCACTCTCACATTATAACCAGGGGCTCAAGTGGTGGACATTTCCACCAAGGGAAAAATATTCTGATTGCCTACCCTATCTTTGCCTCTCATAATTTTATATACTTCTTTCCCATCAAATTCCGATGTTCCAGAGAAAACAATCCACATTTATCCAACATCTCTTTGTTGCTGAAACCCTCTAATTGAGGCAGCATTCTGGTAAACCTCCTGGAGGCTTTGGCCTCCATATCATCCTTTAATGGGACAACCAAAAGTGCATGCAATACACAAAATTCAGCCTGACCAATGTCTTCCAGGGCTGCATTGAGCTGATTGACGAGAGGACGAGAGGTCATAGCCTCAGAATTAAAGGGAATTCTTTTAGGAAGGAAATTTATTTAGTCAGAGGGTGGTGAATCTGTGGAATTCTTTGCCACAGAAGGTTGTGGAGGCCAAGAGTGTATATCTTTAAGGCAGGGATAGATAGATTCTTGATTAGTACAGGTGTCAGAAGGCAGGAGAATGGGGATAGGAGGGAGCGATATATCAGCCATGGTGGAGTAGACTTGATGGGCCAAATGGCCTAATTCTACTCTTATTCCTTTTGATCATCCATTAACGCTATCTGTGTTATCCCACGTTTGCATCCACTCGCACACATGCAAGGGTAATTTACAGTGGCCAATTAACTGACAAACCCACACGTCTTTGGGATATGGGAGGAATCTGGACCATCCAGAGAAATCCCAACTGGCCACAGCGAATATGCCAACTCCACATGGACGGCACCCAAAGTCAGTATTGAACCTGCGTCGCTGGTGCTGTGAGGCAGCAGCTCTGTCTGCTGCACATTTTAAACTGAATATGTACTCTCTGACAGTATTGTCATATATCTGCATTTCAGCTTTATGTTGCTGTTAATTAGAACTGGTTTGTTGGACCAATAAGTTGAGGAACCAATTAGGGAGTAGGGTGTTTTAGATTTGGTATTACATTGAGAGACAGGATTAATTAACAATCTTTTGGTAAAGGATCCCCCAGGAAAGAATGATCAGAGCATAGTAGAATTTCAAATGCAGTTTAAGGGTAAGACATTTGGGTCTGAAGGTAAATTTAATACCTAAATTTCATTAAAGATAATTAATATGGTACGAAAATAGAATTGGCTAAAGTCGACAGAAAACATAGCTTAAATGGTAAGATAGTAGAACAGCAGTGACAGATATTTAAAGAGATAAGGAAGAAACACTTTCCATAAAAGGTGTACCATTCATAACTAACTAAGAAAGTTAAGAGTGGTACACCCTTTATGAAAGAAAATGCAGGCAATGCAATGAGGATTAGTGGTTGCTCAAAGGATTTGAGCATTTTAGAAATTAGTGAAGGATGTTTGAGAATATTATAAAGAGAAAAAAAGAGATAGAGAATGAGAATAAAATACCAGACAAAATAAAAGCAGACTGTTTAAGAAGGAACTGCATATGCTGGAAAATCTAAGGTAGACAAAAATGCTGGAGAAACTCAGCGGGTGAGGCAGCATCTATGGAGCGAAGGAAATAGGTAATGTTTCGGGTCGAACCCTTCTTCAGACTGTAATAACTTTTACAGCTATGTATAAATGGAATAGCTAAAGTAAATGTTAATCACTTATGTAGATAGTAGGAAATTGAAAAATGACAGTTCCAAATAATTATTTTGAATTAATCCTCATGGTAGAAGGCAGTAAAAGATTGCAATGATAGTAGATAATTAAGGGACTACAGATAAGGACGAGCTTGCAAACTAATGAGAATGTTGACAGGTCCCCTTGACCTGATGGCTGCACTCTAGAGCTGTAAAGTGAACAGAAAATAGATGTTTTGCTTATCTTCTATCTATCTATATACTTTTAAAACTCTGTGTGGGTGTATGTCATTTTGATTTTGCCTTTGATTTATTTGATTTTGCCTTTGATTTTTTTGATTTTACCTTTGATTCATTACTCCGCGAAAACCAGACGCAAAAACGCCGAGATTTTTACCATTTCGCTAGCGATTTTACTTTTACATTCGCTATCCACTCCTCATTACATTTACTCATTTTTCTGTACACATTTAATAAAATCCTTCACCCCCCCCACTCAGTCATTTTTTCGCCTCCCTGCTCACCTCATCGCTTGCCCCACGCGACCATAACGGCTGCTGCCGCCCAGCTCTCCTCCACTTCCCCCCCCCCCCCGGCCCGGCTCTGTCACTCTGGTGGAAGCCACAGATTGGCTGGTCCCCCGCTGCTTTTCGCCGTCCTCGCTGGCGGCCCGCAGGCTCACTCGGACTCACGCCCGCCCGCCTGCCCACTCCACACTCCCCTCTCCCCTCCCCGTACTCAGGGTCTGAAGCGCCGAGGATGCGAGGCCATGGAGCTGAGGCTCACTCTGAGGCCTCAGGCCGCCCCCTCCCCTCGCAACCGCGTGTTGCGGGAACAGACCCAACGGGTCTGCACTTGGTCTAGTAATCTATTAAAATTCCCTTGATCTGGAGATATCCCAGAGGCTTGGAAAATCACAATCATAATGCCACTGTTTAAGAGGGAAGAGAGGCAGAGAGAAGTATAGAAGGGGCCGGTTATTCAAACCCAAAGGAAAGATGACAGAATCTGTTATTAAGGAGGCATTAATAAAAGTTATATAAATACATATCAAAGTTATTTTATATGTATAATAACTCAGAAGGAGGCTATTGCAGAGTCTCTTGCCCAGAGTAGGTGAATCGAGGACCAGAGGACATTGGTTTAAGGTGAAGGTTTCGTGCCTTCCCGGGAGTGTCGAAGGGAGCCGCGCATGCAGCAGGAGTGTCCCGGGGTGCCACGCAGGCCTTATCCACCTGCCGAACAACCGCGGCGCCTACGACCGGAGAGACGACCGACGACCGGAACGCGCCCCGGTCGGCCCGACTCGCCTCACAGGGGACTGCGGAGAAGCCGGGGGTGAGGCCTGCCTGGGTGGAAGGAGCCTCAGTGGCGGCGGCGATGGGAGCCTCGGCAGCGGCAGCAAGAGACTCAGTGGCAGCTTGAGCCTCGACGGCAATGGGAGCCTCGGCTGTAATGGGGCCTCGGCGGCAACTGGAAACTCGGTGGCAGCAGGAGCCTCTGCAGCAACGGGAGCCTTGGTGGCAGTGGAACATAAGGGGGGGGGGGCAAACAACGGGGACCCGGTATGGGGGGGCCGCCTTGAAGAACAATGGAGGACCCGGCATGGAGGGACTGCCGTGAGGGACGGTGGGAGAACACAGGGGGACCCGATGTGGGGGGGCCACTTTAGTTTTAGAATCCTCTGCCCAGGGGATAAGCCTGCGTTCATTTGTTTGTTTGTTGTTCGTTCTGATTTAGGCACTCTGCCAGCCAACAGTCGCTTGTCCTGTTTTTTTGCAATTTTAATTTCAAGTTTTTGTGTGCCTTGTGTGTTATGACTGTTGGCAGACCAATTCCCTCCGGGGATGAATAACGTTTTATCGTATCATATCGTATCGTATCATATTTGGGCCATCAGTTCCATGCCAGCTCTCAGAGGAGCAATCTCATCAGTCCCATTCTCCCTCTTCTTATATACTTATACCTCTGTAATTTATTCACTCGCTTATGCCCATCAACTCCCTTTTGATGTTATTGCCACTTACAATAAAAGTGATTAACGGTAGCCAATTAACCTACCACCACGTCTTTGGTATATGAAAGGAAACTGAAGCACCCAGAAGAAATTCTACACAAATAAACCTTGCCAAGGTCGGGATTGATCCGAAGTCCCTGGAGCTGCAGAGCACCCGTTGCACCAGCTATGCCATCCATGTCTACAATAGCTGGACAGCTAGAAAACCCGAGGACAATCAAACAGGGTCAAATGGTTTTATAAAAAGAAAATTACATGTTGATCAATTTAAATTGATAATATCTGGAACTGTGCAGCAGTCTCTTGGTACTACATTCCAGTCTCAGTCTAGGTTAAACTCAAATGGTGGGTATTTAATCTGCAATCTGGACACAAGACAAGATTGGCCAAAGGGGTCAAATTGAAAAGAAGACTTCAATGAGCCTGGAGTTATTATTAATAAGGATGTAAAATCCAAATTATTTTTGCATGCAAAAACAATAAATACTAATATCACAATTACATATTGATTCCATGTTTAAATTGCCATCTTTAATTTACCCTATCAAACTAAAAGATATCTATTGCATGGATGCAATTTAACATCTCTGCAATAATTGCCCCAGATACTGAGGATTGAAAAATACAGCATGGAAACATTGGAGGGCCCAAGGAATCCATGCTGACCACCAATCATCTGTTCACACCAGTTCTATATTATCCCACTTTCGCATCCACTCCCCACACCCTGGGGAGGCAATTTACAGAAGCCAATTAGCCAGCTAACCCACATCTTTGAGAGGTGGGAGGAAATCGGAGCATCTGGAGGAAACCTACCCGATCACAGAGAGAACATGCAAACTTCACACACATAGCACCCAATGTCTGTCAACTGACTACAACTTTCCTATAATGAACTTGAACCGATCTTCACAAATCCTAATCATGCCTCAGCATCAGAACCTTAACATAGAAACATGGAATCATAGAAAATAGGTGCAGGAGTAGGCCATTCGGCCCTTCAAGACAGCACCGCCATTCAATATGATCATGGCTGATCATTGAAAATCAGTACCCATTCCGGCTCTTTCCCCATATCCCTTGATTCCCTTAGCCCTAAGAGCTAAATCTAATGGGCCTGTCCCACTTAGGCAACTTTTTCGGCGACTGCCGGCACCTGTCCTAGGTTGTTACAGGTTGCCGAAAATTTTCAATATATTGAAAATCCAGCGGCGACCAGAACAAGGTACGACTCTTTAGGCGACTACTCACGACCATACAGGATTCACCCTGTGACATGTTGCCAGGGTGCTGCCTGTATGGTCGTGAGTAGTCTCCTCGGTCGCCCAAAGAGTCGTAGCGTCTTTCTGGTCGCCGCTAAATTTTCAACATGTTGAAAATTTTCACCGACCTGCAACGTCCTATGACGGGTGCCGGAAGTCGCCGAAAAAGTAGCGTAAGTGGGACAGGCCCATTACTCTCTCTTGAAAACATCCAGTGAATTGGCCTCCACTGCTTTCTGTGGCAGAGAATTCCACAGATTCACAACTCTTTGTGTGAATACGTTTTTTCTCATCTCAGTCCTAAATTACCTACCCCTGGTTCTGGACAACCCCAACATTGGGACCATTTTTCCTGCATCTACCCTGTCCAATCCTCTAAGAATTTTACATGTTTCTCTAAGATCCCTCTCATCCTTATAAATTCCAGTGAATACAAGCCCAGTCGACCCATTCTTTCATCATATGTCAGTCCCGCCATCTTGGGAATTAATCTCGTGAAGCTACGCTGCACTCCCTCAAGATCACCTCTTGCACTGCCATTGATTTTAGTTTTCAATTTAGAGATACAGCATGGAAACAGGCCCTTCAGCCCACCAAGTTCCCATCGACCAGCAATCCCCGCACAAACACTATTCTACACACACTAGGGACAATTTTCCATTTATAACCAAGCCAATTAACCTACAAATCTGAATGTCTTTGGAGTGTGGGAGGAAACCGAAGAACTCAACCTGTGCCACCCTGATTTGTTTTTTAAATGTTTTTTGCACTAATTTCTTGTTTTAGCACATATGTATATATATAATTTGTATTCTATGTGGTCTGAGTCCATGTGCTGTTGTACTTGAACCTCACTGTATTTGAGTGCATGACACTAAACTCGACTTGACGTGACTTGACATGACTTTCTGTCCCCAATCTATACAATGCACTGTTTCCATGAGAGCTTTTTGCACAATCCTGGCCCAGCATTTCCATCATACAGCATAATCGGAAAATATATGTATTCCTCTGCTGTTTCGTCTGCCAAGAATCGTATGTCAACAAGTCACAAAATACATCATTTTGTAGTTTTAAGACAAAGCAACAATAGACAGTGAGAGGTGCCAGGACCTATTACAGTGATGCAAGTCTCTTTGGTCATTGTAGTGTAGCAATTACAATAATTTCCACTTATTGTTGGTTTGGGAAATGCTTTAATCTACAAAAGAAACAACCTTCTCCATGAAGACCATATGCTGGGAAGAACACCATATCATTTCACCGAGTAGTTACAGAATTTGATGACAGCATCGCTTTGAGACTTTTCAAAGAACGGCTATCATATTATATCTCCCCTTGCCACAGTTTGAAAGAAAAGGGCACATTATGTCAACAGATTAAAAGTTAAAGTGTACATAGTCTACAATAAAAATTGCAGCATTCACAACCTGATGTTCTTTAAAATCTCATTTCACGAAGGTAAACACTTACCTAGAATTTGCTTCACTTATCATGTAACATTAAAACATAGTTTAAAAAGACACAATTTGCAGGAGTAACTCAGCAAGTCAGACTGCATCTCTGGAGAACATGGATAAGTGACATTTCAGATTGGGACCCTTTTTCAGACTGATTGTGAGGGGAAGTGGGGGTGAAAGCTGGAAGAGGGCAGGACAAAGCCTGGGGGGTCTGCAGTTTCTTGTTTTTACTTTAGTATATAGTTGCCCGGTGCACGTCTGATTGTACTATCGTGCATCAAAATTGCAAAGGAACAAATGGGTTTTTCATAAGCCCTTCAGGTTGTTGCTTTCAATATGTGTGAAGCAACATGGGTTTTGTTGCTTACCCTTTGAAATTTGTGCAGAAGCATGCAGAACTGAAGACAGGGTTTCTGTTGCTAAAGCTGACATTTATCATGGCAACCCTGCAGTAAGAATGGATTACATAGCTGTTTTGGAAGAGAGAAGCCAGAGTAGGAAGGAGGTGGGCCCCAATTTTCAGAGAGGTGTTTTTGTGTTGTGAATTAGGCATCATAAAGGCTGCCAAGGGCAGAGTTATGTAAGGATGCCATGTGGTAGTGGATTGCTCATCTTTGGAATTGCATTGCTGCATAAAATATGACCTCCTATGGTATGTAGAGAAGAGCCAAGTACACCGTCAAAAATTAACTTTCCAGTTGCTGCAATCTGACACAAGCAGACATGCACCATGTCATTTACGACACCATTGGCTAATTATAATAAACTTTTCTCTGGGCATTTTAGGCAAAAGTACCAATGATTTGCAAGTATGACTAGATGGGAGGCAGATGGCCCACTTGTGGCCAGAGGCCCACACAGCTAGGAGAATGGGTCTTTGTTGAGGCCAGAAATGAAGAAAGTCCTGAATTTATATGGTAAACATGTCTACTCATCATAACTCCATCCCGATGAAATTCATGTTCTGTCGACAATAATGTGAATGTGCACTGGGCCATTTCTCAGGAGAACCATGCAAGCAGCTTACTTTTCCATCAACTTATGAAAACAGAAGAACGTGAACCAGCAGCAGGCTGTTCAATGCTTTGTAAGCCTTGCCATGCAATATGATTAAGACTAATCTTTTACTTCAGGAAAAGTTTCCTTCAATAAGCCCATATTCCTTGATGCCCTTAATACCTTTAAAAATATCAATCCTTGTCTTGAATATACTCAGCAGCTAAGCCTCCATTGCAATCCTGCACAGGAAATTTCAAACAAACACAAATGTCAGGTGCAGAAATTTCTTCTAATCTTTGTCCTTGGTCTCCAGCCCATAATTCCGAGTACCATGACTCTTGGTTCTTCAACTCCATCCAGGGGAACCATTAACTCCATATTACACATGGTGCCCATAACCAACTTATTGATATAGGCTGTGAACAATTGCGAATCTAACACCATTCCCTGGGGAACTTCACAAATGACAATATCCCAGCATAAAGTAACCCATTAATTCTAACTCTGCTTTCCCTCCATTAGCTAATTCTCAATGCATACACTCAGTACTATGTGCTCTTAATTCATCTCTCATCTACTCTCTTGTGTGCCACCTTACCAGAGGTCTTTTTAAAGCCTATTTTTCACATCAATTGCCTTCCCCTTATCTATATGATTAATTACAACTTCAAAAATACCAACAGATTAGTCAAACATGATCTTCCTTTCATTAATATATCCATGTTGAATTTGGTCAAGTTGACTATTATTTCCCGAGTGTCCTTTTAACAACTCCTTAGTAATAAATATCAGAAGTTTAATACCACTGACATCAGGCTATATAATTCTGTATTCTTCTTGTTTTCTCTTTGTGATCCCATGTGATCAAAGCGAGAACATGCAATCTCCTTACTGACAGCACCCATAGTCAGGATTGAACCCGGAATGATCATCCAGCTACATTGATATTGAACCCGAAAATGTGGCACTGTAAGGCAACAATTCTACTTCTGTGTCACTGTGTCGCCCTGTGATGCATACGATTGATATGGATAGGGCTGAGGATGTTGTCTGCATGGATTTTAGTAAATCACTAGACTAAGTGGGACCCGTTGGGTCCCATGTACACACGGGAGGGCTGGTCCCCCAATGCAATATTCCACCTCTCCACCAATTCCAATATTGGTGGCCAATGGGGGGGCGGGGGCTTTCTGGAGTGCTAATATGGGTGTTGTGGGCCGAAGGGACTGGCTTCCAGAGGGCTAGTAAGGACATTGTGGGCCGAATGGATTCTTGGGCTGGCAGCTCAGTCACTCAGGCCTCATGGGCTGCAGCTCAGTCACTCAGGCCTGGTGGGCTGGCAGCTCAGTCACTCAGGCCTGGTGGGCTGGCAGCTCAGTCACTCAGGCCTGGTGGGCTGGCAGCTCAGTCACTCAGGGCTGGTGGGCTGGCAGCTCAGAAACTGCCAGAAATTCTGCCCAAACCAGGTGAGAGCCTCTGTGAGAGAGAAGGGGGAGACGGGTGGAGAATCAATTTTAGACATTTTTCAACTTTTTCTGCAGCACAGCTATGAAGGAGGAAAGTCTATCCTGGCCTGGATCTCACAGGGAGCCAATGAAGGGAGGGTGAAAAATACTGGGGTGAGGTTTAATACTTAAAGGGGAAATACTTACTGATGGGCCAAAGGGACTGAAATCTGAGTGAAAGGCACTTTTTCTGGACTTTTCCTGGCCTGGCACAAGCCTTTTGGGCCGAAAATGCTCCCCCCCTGGGCCAATACAGGCATTTGGGACAAAAGGGATTGGTTTCTGGGCTAATAAGGGCCATGTGGGCTGAAATCTGTGGTTTTAGGTAGGCCAAACAACTAATTTCCTTTCCATTTCAAGCACTGGGCAGGCCAACACCTCATTCTATTTAAATTTCAATTCCATTTCCATTTCAAGCACAGGGCAGGCCAACACTTTTAATTTTAATTTCAATTTCAATTCCATTTCCATTTCAGGCACAGGGCAGGCCAACACCTCATTTCAATTTCAATTTCAAGTCCATTACGATTTCAAGCACAGGGAAGGCCAACACCTCATTTCAATTTCAATTTCAATTCCATTTCCATTTCAAGCACAAGGCAGGCCAACACCTCATTTCAATTTCAATTTCAATTCCATTTCCATTTCAAGCACAGGGCAGGCCAACACCTCATTTCAATTTCAATTTCAATTCCATTTTCATTTCAAGCACAGGGCCAGCCAACACCTCATTTCAATTTCAATTTCATTTCCATTTCCATTTCAAGCACAGGGCAGGCCCACACCTCATTTAAATATCAACTTCCTTTCCATTTCAAGCACAGGGCAGGCCAACACCTAATTTCAATTTCAATTCCATTTTCATTTCAAGCACAGGGCAGGCCAACACCTCATTTCAATTTCAATTTCAATTCCATTTCCATTTCCAGCACAGGGCTGGCCAACACCTCATTTCAATTTCAATTTCAATTCCATTTCCATTTTAAGCACAGGGCAGGCCAACAGCTCATTTCAATTTCAATTTCATTTCCATTTCCATTTCAAGCACAGGGCAGGCCAACACCTCATTTAAATATCAACTTCCTTTGCATTTCAAGCACAGGGCAGGCCAAACAACTCATTGCCTTGTCATTTCATTTCCAATTTTGCATTGCAGTTTCAAGCACAGGCTGGGCAGGCCAAACAACTCATTGCATTGTCACTTCATTTCCAATTCTGCATTGCAGTTTCAAGCACAGGCAGGGCAGGCCAAACAACTCATTGCATTTTCATTAAGGGCTAACAAATCATTTATTGCAACTACATTGCAGACTCACAGTTCAGTTGATTCACAGCTTAGAATCACAGTTGTGGCCTCTCCCTCACGATCTTCCAGAGTGACTAACTCACATCCAGGCATCTGGGGGTTGAAAGTCCTGCCCCCCGGAAGGGGCGTTACCTTCATCATAGCGATTGACAGGCGAGAGGACCAATCAGCTGATCTCAAGATTTTTTTAACATTCAGAACTTTTTTATTTTTCCTCGATCGGAAAAATCCTCAGGGCTGTCTCAGCGGAGGAGGACTGTGAGTAAGATGGCCAAAAATCATAGCGATATATGGCAGTGATTTTTTCCCTAAAATCAATATACAGACAGCAGACAGGAAGTGGTCAAGATGAGACTTTTAGTTATATAGTTGTATAAGATCACTCATGGTGGACTGATCCAGAAGATTAAGATGAAGGGTAACCAGGTGAATTGGTAGTTTGGGTTCAGAACTGGAATCCTCATTGAAGACACAGGGAAGTGTAGGAGTTATTCTGGCTAGAGGTCTGTGATCAGTTGTGTTCCATAGAGATCTGTGCTAGAACCTCTGTTTATGATAATATATAAATTACTTGATTGCAAATGTAAATGAAATGGTTAGTACATTTGCAGATTACACCAAAATTGGTGGAGTTGCAGACAGTGATGATAGCTGTAACAGTTACAACAGTTATGGGAGAGAAGCGGCAGATTGAGTTTAATCTCAGCAAGTGGTAGATTCTGCACTTTGGGAGGCGAATGTAAGCAGAAAGCATATAGTTAGTGGGAAGATAGTATATAGTTAACAGTATTGATGTACTGAGAGCTCTTGAGGACAAGGTATATAATTTCAGAGAGATTAAGCTAAATAACTAAGATTCAGAAACTAACAGACTATCCATTTCTTCTCATTGCTGAATCTTGTAAACCTACTGTTCCACCACTTCATTATCTCATTATGTAATGAATGAAGGGCAAAACAATAGTGGCTGCTACAGTTCACATTGTTAGTACCAAATTATGAGATTTGTCAGATATTCCTCGGATGTTCAAGTTTTTCAGACGACGCAGGTGGAGAAGTTAACTCAGATCGTATGCTCCAAAGAACCCAAATAAAGAATCTATAGTTGGTCAGGAAGCATCTGTGGAAGGAAATGCCCATCCGTCAGCACTTTGTCTTTTGCACAAGATTTCTCTCGTGTCTCCAATCTACAGTGTGGTTAATCCAGACAGGGATAGGCATTATCAGTTCACCGTCCAAATAAATATCATTCCAATCAGTACCTGACAATAGACATCGTCAAACCAAAATACCTGAGATCTAAACTCCATTGAGCTCCTGGTAATGTTTCCTCTTTACTCACTCTCATCTACTTGTTAAGCTTGAGCAAAATCCTTATCACATTGAGATGTTAGAGATGCAATAAGCAGAGAGGATATATACAGTGATGTTGCTTGAAAATCACTATGTCTACCACCCTTACCTTGCCTAACCTAGGACTGAGCATGTTCCAGGTGCAGCCAGATACACAAATGTCAGAGTCCAGAGGGGAGCAATTTTCCAGACATATTTACATTATCCTGGGATCCATTGATTGCTTTGAAGAATTTATTGTTTGATGAGATTAGTCCTTAACCTGTTACAATTGCTGTCCATTATGCTTTCAGCTGACATTAACTGGATCAATTACTTTAAGTGAATCTCATAACCCATCTCATAATGAAAATCCTACATTGGCTGTTTGCTACAGAACAGATATCATGTTGAACTGATTCAACAGGTAGTTTGAATGAAGAGGCTCGGACCTGATGTTAACAACTATTACAATGAAGTAATGCTCCCTTCTGCATGAAAGGTCCATGTGACCTCAGCTGGTGTGAGCATAACTTTAGAACCTTTTTGCCAATGCATTTCCACACCGTGCACTTCGAAGAGTATGATTTATGATTTGGCATTCAAATACCAAGCATTGATTTAGCTTCAGACTGCTTGGTATATAACAGTAGTACTGTCAGTCATGTGTGGCAGTACTTTTGCCTGGTAACCATATAACAACATTTCATTTAACTCGTCATACAAATGTATCTGTAGGGAAAATTGGCTATGTCATGTACCACATCTTCTGTGCCTCATTCCCAGTGAAACAATTTTTACAACGTATTGGTCAGACAAATATTTTCATAATGTGTCTGTTGCACAAGGTATTGAGTGAAAGTATTATTTGATAATCATGAGATTTTTTTGGTTTTTAAATTATCACTGACTATCGATTTGAGTTTAGGAGCAAGGAGGTCCTACTGTAATTGTACAAGGCCCTGATGAGACCACTCCTGGAGTATTGTGTGTAGTTTTGGTCTCCTAATTTGAGGAAGGACATTCTTGCTATTGAGGGAGTGCAGCATAGGTTTACCAGGTTAATCCTGGGATGGTGGGACTGACATGTGATGAAAGAATGGGTCGACTGGGCTTAGAAGGATGAGAGGGCATCTAAAAGAAACATATACATTTCTTAAGGGATTGCGGGAAAAATGTTCCCGATGTTGAGGGAGTTCAGAACCAGGGGTCATAGTTTAATAATAAGGGGTAGGCCATTTAGGATTGAGATGAGGAAAAACTTTTTCACCCAGAGAGTTATGAATCTGTGGAATTCTCTGCCACAGAAGGCAGTGGAGACCAATTCACTGGATGTTTTCAAGAGAGAGTTAGTTATAGCTCCTAGGGCTAATCGAATCAAGTGATAAGGGGAAAAAGCAGGAACGGGGTACTGAATTTGGATGATCAGCCATGATCATATTGGATGGTGGTGTTGGCTCAAAGGGCCAAATGGCCTACTCCTGCACCTATTTTCCATGTTTCTATGTTTCTATGTCCAGAGAGTCTCTTTCCGTCAGTGCATCAAATGACCCTCATAAACTGGCCGCCGCTGTAGCTGATATACAAGCTGCTCTCGTTGTTATCAGACTCACCCTTTTACGGCTTCTCCTCTTGTGGTCCTTTAGGCAAGTGCTGAGCTCTTCTGTTGACAATATTGTACGGGATGCACTCAACTACATCAAAGTACATTGTCCTGTTTATGATTCTGGAAAACGGCCTCAGATCGGTTGCGAAAGCATACAATCCAAGCCGATATAATCTCCACCAGTGCCCTGCTAGTCCAATGCCTTTCAACATGGTGATGCTCTCCACATGCTCTCAAAATCACATTGTCCTCACTTATAACGAGGTCCTCCTCCTGCAGTGTGGAGCAGCAGATACCTCCCTCGTGCCAATAGCAAATTGTGAGACATAGCAAAGAATCAGCTACAGTAACCTGGAATGATCATCCAGCTACATTGATATTGTTCTATTATTGTCAAGTGTGGAAAAATACAGTGAAAAGGTCCACCAATTTTGGTAAGTACAATCAAGCCATGCACAAGTACAAAAGATAGTGTAAAGAGATATAAGAGTGCAGAATATAGTGTTACAGTGTTATAGCATTACTAGCATTACAGAAAGTGCTGATAAAATAAAGGTGAAAGAGCCACAATGATGATTATTGCGAAATTGGGATTGCACCCTTAGCTTATGTGAGGGTTGTTTAGATGTCTGATAACAGTAGGAAATAAGCTGTTCCTGAATCTGGTGCTAGGTGCATTCAAGCTATTGTATCTCCTTACTGTTGGGAGAGGGGAGAAGAGGGGTGTAAATGATCTACATCCACAACTCCCTGCAATTTCTTGCAATGTTGGGCAGACCTGTTGCCAAATCAAGCTGTGGAGATCTACTATGACCACTGACTGAAATAAAACATGGGCTGAGCAGATAGGAGATGTTGAAATCTGGAGCAAAAAATAAACTGCTGGAGGAAATCAGTGGGTCAGGAAATATTTATGGAGGCAGAGAGATGGTTGACATTTTGGGTTGAAATGTGGCCCTGATGCAGTACCTCAATCTGAAACAACAATCATCTCTCTGCCTCCACAGATGCAGCCTCATCAGTTAATACCCTCCAGCAGTTTGTTTTTTGCCGAAAGAGGTATAATACCTTGCAGAGGTTTAAATAGGGTTGTGTGTGTGCATGTAGTCTCTGTGAGGATCGAGTTTGTGAACATGAGTGCATCAGTGCCTCTTGGTTGACTTTGTCCGTGGACCCTCGAATGCCTGAAGCTTCCATTTGCAAAGTGCATGAAGTGTTTTCGTCAGCAGATGTGTACCTCATGGTGCCAGACATTGCCCACAAGCTAGCCTTAGCTTTCCTGTTTTAGATGATGGTGGTTCAGGGAATGACTGTCTAACAACAGTCACAGATCACGCAGGTCTCCAAAGTGCTGGCAGTGCTTATTAAAGGGCCACTCATGCTGAAAAATTAAATTCTCCAGGCTGCTGTGCAGTTCTCTGAAGACTATTTGCTCAGTCTGAAAGAAACTACATACACTTCTCCAGAGCTCACTAGCCATTTCAGCACCTTGGAGATAATTGCCACGGGTCCTTTCACAATTTGCAGAAGTCCACAGTAATCTGAAGCTGCTGACGTGGCCTGAGTTTGATGGCAACGCCTGTGCTGATGAAGACTTTTTTTCAACCAGAGCAAACAACTTCAGAGAACTGTGCAGCGCACGATATGTTTGCACTTTCACTGAGCGTGGCCTTTTAAGTGGGACTGCTTCACAGCAAGCAGCGCCATGGAGACCCGTTTGGATGGTAGTTGCTGAATGACAGTCATTCCCTGAATCATCATCATCTGATTTATAACAGAGAAAAATAAAAAAGTTCGGGTGTATAAGGATTGACACCATTCAGAATTAATCTGCTGTTGAAGACACATATGTGCAGATATTATGATCTGAAATCCCCAATAAAAATTCCAGAGTGGTATAAAACAACCTGGAGATGGACTCAATTACATTCTACTCCCAATAATACCCATTTTAAGTGGGATAGGGCTGTAGACTTTATTGCAATGCTACCTAATTTCTAGGCATGACTGCGGCATTAGAAATAATCACAGTTTAAGCATTCTGAAAAGTAGTAAATTGCACAAAAATTATAATGATAATGTATAATAATCATATAATTACAGTGTCATGTTAAAGGAGAAATAAGGATGAGCATGCTTGGAGACTATTATCCAGTGGGCTTATTTCTTCTAGCTTAGCTTGTGCAGTACTCATTATATAGGATGGAAAGTGAAATCATAGTGAATGCAATCAATCTACTGACTGAACTCATTTAATAATCCAGTCTTTGTTTTTTTTTTGTGTGGAGAATTTGAAATGTTTTTACAGCTTCATTTAAGGTTGCCAATTTTTCGAGAGTTTAGACCTGTGAGAGATCTGGTCAGCTGCTAAAAGCAGTAAAAGAATGAGTTGAGTTTGGAGCAGTGAGAAGTGTGAACCAAGAATTTATTTCAGTGAGAGTGTGAGTTACAAGATGAAGAATTGAGAACAAGAGAGCAAGCTATGAGCTTAAAGAACTGTGGCTGGTGATTAGTGTAGTTGTTTCTATTTATGATGGCTATATTAACAAACAGGATTATTATATAGATGTAAAAAATGATACATACGATTGCAAAATATGATTTCAAAATGTATTTATTAATGAATTCAATACATAAATAATGTAATATAATTAATGTAGAGATGTCAGGGCAGGAGTAGCTGCAGCAGGCAAGAGCTGGCGGATGCTTATGAGACCCATATTCACCATCTGTTGAAAATATCTGTGTGCTGAGGAACATTGACTCTAAATTGATGGGAGCCAGAGCTGTGAACAATGCAATGTATCAAGAAGGATGAAGGTTTCCTGGACTTAATGCAATCTAAAACATTAGGTGGAGAAGTACTTTAGATTTAGTGCCAGGGTGAGAAGGGTGTGACAATGAATCAGGCAGGTTTGGGGACCCTGCCTGGAATGATAGGTGGTGTTAATGAGCTACTCATGCTGATGAACATTGATATCCCTCTCAGAGTAGTCTTAGCTATTGTTGCAGTCAGTCTTTGTCAGTTGAGAGAAGCAGTAGATAATGACCAAGAGGCTTCTACATCCACATTTGATCTGATGGTATCAGACATCATAGGATCTGAAGTCACGGTTAAGAACTGTCATTGTTCCTCCTAACTGTTTACCTGGAACACATCATATCTTTGGGTCTATCGTGCTGATTGGATAGGACATATTCAAAGGCTCAGATCGAGGAGCTACTATTGTAAATCATTTCAAAATCATCCCTTCCTTGCCCAAAATTCAATGTACTTCATGGCTCCATTTAGAGATCACATGTAGGGAAATCTTCTTAGTGCATTTTTCCTGCAAGCACCTGCTATTTAATGCAGTATACTCATTAAGGTAGCTGCGTTTTAATTTTGCAGAAATCTATCTATCTATCTATCTATCTATCTATCTATCTATCTATCTATCTATCTATCTATCTATCTATCTATCTATCTATCTATCTATCTATCTATCTATCTATCTATCTCTAAAACTCTGATCTTGTTATCTTTTGGTTTGGCGGTCTTTCTATTTGCGCAAAAACGGTTCGCGATAGCGCTACGATTTTTTGCCAGTTCACTCACCGTTCTCCTGTGCTGTGAGTCCACCAAGTTTTGTTCCGATCGTTGAATGTCGTCAAAGTAAAAAAATCTTTGGTTCAAAAACCTTAAAAACCGCGCGTGCGCAGATCGATCTCTTCTGCCAGTCAGCGCCACGCGGATTAGTCTCTTCCCCTGTCACTCCCCGGGATGGTCCGTCCCTTCCTGCACCATCGCGTCTTTACTGGAGCTGAGGAAAGCCGGCGGAGGTTTCCAACTGGACTTTCAGAGGGACCCGAAGCAGCCCAGCCCAGCTCCGCCCCAAACAGCCCCACCCCAAGCAGCCGCCCCGCCCCAAGCAGCAGCCTAGCGTCGGAGACCCGACCCAGCCCATCCCAGCATGGGAGCCCAGCCCAGCCCAGAGTTGGAGACCCAGCCCAGTCAGAGATCCAGCCCAGCCCGGAGTCGGAGATGTCGCTAAACAGAAAGCGGAGAAAACGACCAGCGCCCGCTGTGAGTCCCCATCGCACGGCCAATTCCAGCCACTACCCCTCTGGTCCACCTCGCTGGCTCTTCCCCCCTCCCCCGTGATGTCCCCCTCTCCCCCATGGCTCTTCCCCCATCTTTTCTCCGAGCTCACTCCTCCCTGCCCACACACTCCTCTCCCCCCACACAACCCACCCCCCGCCCACACAACCCTCCCCCCACAAGCCCCCCTGCCCACACACTCCCCTGCCCACACAACCCCCTGCACACACACACCCACCCCCCTCCACACCCCCCCGCCCCACCACACCCCCACACACACACCCTCCACACCCCCCCTGCCCACACCACCCCGCCCACACCCTGCCACCCACACACCCTCTCCCCACACAATCCCCCCTGCCCCTACAACCCCCTCTCCCCCACACACCCCTCCCCCCGCTCACACACAACCCCTCTGCCTGCACCCCCCCCCACCCACACACAACCCCCACACACACACATCCCTCTCCCACACACACACACCCTCCCCCATCCCCATTCCCACATCCCTCCTCCCCCCTCCCATAGCCCTCCCGCCCGCATACACACCTCCGCATACAAATCTTATGAGTTAGTCACAGCTTCAATATATCATTTGCTCAGATAAGTTTTGTGTTAGAGAGTCTAACATTTTAATTTGTTTTTAACTTTGCTATTGCATCATAAGATGCCTATTATTCATGACAATGTTTTGAGAGATTTAGCATTTTATCTATATTCACAGTTTATATTAATAAAGAATAATGTTGAGAAATGATACCTGATAGCATTTTTTTCTAATTTCTTTCAGACGATGTTTGAAATACTGATTTGAAATATCGGGGGGGGGGGGGGGGGGATCAAATCATATGCAATGTTCTACAGTGCATGAAAAGACTCAGTTAATATATATTTCCATTATGCCATTCAAGATTATCTTTTTAATCCATAATCTTTTTTGAACTAGCTAATTCTCTTCACAAACTGAGAATGCAAATTAACTGTGATTCTTTCTAATTTGACACAGATGAACCATATGCTACTGGATAATTTATCTTTATTAACTTTTAATTTGCTTACAGTGATAACATTTGATTATTTGAAGAACAGTGTTTGACGGAAAGTTCTTTCCAACATACCTCTCATTTTTTTTTATGGCAAATTCCATTTAAAGGTTCCCACCTGTTGGGGTGGACATTGCTTTTCCACTCATCAACCACAAGTATTATTCTACAAAGCACAGTTTGATGAAGTTTTGGTGGCTGCATGTAATGGGAATCTGGAATGACTGCCTCCAAACTATTGCCGAACAGACTTTTATGGTGAAGGAAATAGCTAATCAGTTAATCTGTAAATTTTATGTTTAATAATTCTCCATCAGACCTTGCAGCCTTTTCTTTACTGCTTGCCAATCCCTTTAGCGTACAATGGTAGGGTTCTATAAGGTGAATATCTCATTACATCTCATTAGTATTGTTTTAAACTTGATATTACATTCTGCAAAATCGATGGCAGTCAACCAGGCCATTTAACCCACACGATCCTCCTCCCATCTACTTGATCTTTCTATTCCTTTCTCCCTCAATTACTGTCTAGATTTCCTTTTAAATCAACTCCATCACTCCTTCTGATGGGAAATTCAGATGGTGAAGGTTGCAATTTCCAGCAGCATGGTTGGCAATTAACACTATCTATGTGATATTACCAGACAAATGCATGTAGAACCGATACATACTTCAGCACAGCGACACAACAAAATCACAAATAGCTGGAAACCGTCAACAATTGTGGATGCCCCATGCCATTGCTCCCAGTAAATTACATGAAGTCAATTATGATGGGTGAAATCAATTGTATTTTAGTACTAGCTTGTCTTCCATTAGTATAAAGTTACCTAATGAATTTAATATTTTTATATTCAATGACTTTGTGTTGAGCTCTTGTTATAAAACTGCATTATTTCTCAACCTAGTCTTTTGCGGTCATTTATGAGTCTTTTACATATCATCCCTACCAAGCCATCAATTGAGTTTGTAAACTCAGTTACTCAGCTGCTTACTGATTGATGTGCCCCTTGATAGACACCTTGTTTAATGCCTGGCTACCTGACCCAAACGCCTATGGGAACCCACTGAGTGTTGTGTTCAGGCCATGTCTATATTCTGCGAAAACATTTGGGTTGGGTCAACTTTATAGAATGTGGTGTGCTGGCCCAGCTCAGTAAACGTTCGTGATCTGGATGAAGGACTACTATTGCATGTGTAGTCTGTGCTCGATCAATTGTGCAGCAAGTATTTCCAGTCTGAAGAATGGTCCTGACCCCAAATGTCAACTATCCATGTTCTCCAGGAATGCTACCTGACTCACTGAGTTACTCCATCACTTTGTGTCTTTGTTTGGTAAACCAGCATCTACAGTTCCTTGTTTCTGCATTATCTTTTCTCCTGCTTTTCTGCAAACATCTTCAGATCAGGTTAGGCATGGAACAAAATATCACAAGTAATTTTATAATCATCTGAGTAGACCTCTAGTCCAGAGAGAACAATGTTTTCTGTATACTGCAAGATTAAAATAGTATAGATAGTGGATTGCAATGTACCTGATACTTTGTGCTTTTCTGTTTTGAAAATCCACATAATTCTTGTCACATTGCCTGTCCCAGGTTACTCCACAAATAACTGATAAATTTTGAAAGATTAAAGATTGGTATCTTTGGCTTGGCACCTGTAAGTAGCTAAATGTATAATATGCAACACATTTCATATAATGTCTTGACAATATAAATTATTGACCTTTACAATGGCAATGCTAGTTTCTTTCATGTGTAGATAAACAAAACTGCTCACTTTTCCTCAAATCAAATTTTGTATGTCCTTCATTGAAAAGTCTTCATCAGTCCATGATTATAATCAGCGTAATACACCTGTCTTTCACGATTATTTTGACTGAGATTTCGGGTGGTCTTATTGATTGTATATAGAACTTAATTTTGAATATTTCAGTTAGGTACAAATAAGCAATGGAAATAGGCTAAGAGACAAAACCAACATCATTAACCTGAAAAAATGAGCCTTGTCAAAATCAGAATGCTATCGATTCCCAAAATATTCCTCTGTGTGTTGATGAGCTCGATCCAGAGATTAACAGAGACATGTGTGTGATTAAATGTTGTTTCCGATGAAGAGGCATTTTAATAAAATTCTAAAGAATTGACGTGAATATCAGCAGGCAGTGAGGTTTAATCATATTTTAAGTCAATGGCAAAAGAATCAGATAGGGTTCAAGGATACTGGAAACTGAAGGATACTGGAAAATGCATATGGCTGCATCTGCGTCACTTGTGGCTGATCTTCTTAGAAATCTTTTAACTGTAAAGCAGTCTCACCAACGTTTACATTTAGTCACTGTAAAATGTTTTAGTAGAATATTTTCATCTTTAAGAGTGTATATGTTTTTCCAGAAAATAATTCTAAAATAGGTGAATACCTGAGCGGCATGGTGGCGCAGCAGTAGAGTTGATGCCTTACAGTGCCAGAGACCCGGGTTCGATCCTGACTGTGGGTGCTGACGTACGGAGTTTGTACATTCTCCCAATGACTGCAGAGGTTTTCTCCAAGATCTTCGGTTTCCTCTCATATTCCAAAGATGTACAGGTTTGTGGGTTAATTGGCTTGGTATAAATGTAAAAATTGTCTCTCGTGTGAAGAATAGTGTTAATGTGCAGGGATCGCTGGTCTGTGGCGACTTGGTGGGCTGAAGAGACTGTTTCCACGCTGTATTTCTAAACTAAACTAAGCTAAACTAAACCAAACACTGTCAACCTGGACGTCTTTGTTGCAAGTCTTGGTGTAACTGAGGAACAAAAGGAAATAAAAAAAATATGCTGGTCAAATTCAAAAACCTTTATCGGAGCTACTTGAGTGAAAAGGGCATTTAAGTAGTAGCTACAGGTTATTTCTTTCATGGCTGTTGACACAAGTCAATATTGAAGATAGTCACATGAAGACAGAAGAAACTGCAGATGCTGAAAACCTGAACAAAAAAAAGTGTTGGAGAAACTCAGTCAGTTAGGAGGGAATGAACAGACGATGTTTTGGGTCGGGTTACAGCTTCAGACTGATCAGTCTGAAGAAAGGTCCTGACCTGAAACGTCATCTTCATAAGAGTTTGATTGGGCCGCATTTGAAGTTTTGTGTCCAATTCTGAACACCCCATTGCAGGAAGGATGTGGAGGATTTGGAAAGGGTGCAGAGGAGGTTTACTAGAATGATGTCACGATTAGTGGGTATTATCGACAGTGCCCTCCATAATGTTTGTGACAAATACCCCTCATTTATTTATTTGCCTCTGTACTCCACAATTTGAGATTTGTAATCGAAAAAAAATCAAATGTGGTTAAAGTGCACATTGTCAGATTTTAATAAAGGCCATTTTTATACATTTTGGTTTCACCATGTAGAAATTACAGTAGTGTTTATACATAGTTCCCCCCCATTTCAGGGCACTATAATGTTTGGGACAGCATTGTCATGTAAATGAAAGTAGTCTTGTTTAGTATTTTGTTGCATATCCTTTGCATGCAATGAGTGCTTGATGTCTGTGATTCATGGACATCACCAGTTGCTGGGTGTCTTCTCTGGTGATGCTCTGCCAGGCCTGTATTGCAGCCATCTTTAGCTTATGCTTGTTTTGGGGGCTAGTACCCTTCAGTTTTCTCTTCAGCATATAAAAGGCATACTCTATTGGGTTCAGATCAGGTGATTGACATGGCCACTCAAGAATTGACCATTTTGCTGATAACACGAAAATAGGTGGTATTGTAGACAGTAAAGAAGGTTATCCACAATTACAGCAGAATCTGAGTTTAGAGATACACCATGGAAACAGGATCTCGGCCCAGCGAGTCCACGTCGACCATTGATCTTCTGTTCACACTAGTTCTGTTATCACACTTTCACATCCATTACCTCCACATTAGGGGCAATTTATAGATTCTACAAACTCTCACATCTTTGGGATATGCGAGAAAACCAGAGCACCCAGAGGAAACCCATGCAGTGACAGGGAGAACGTACTTATAAACTCCACGCAGATAGCATCTGAGGGCAGGATCGAATCCAAATCTCTGACTGTGAGGCAGCAGCTCTACCAGGGTGAATGGACCTTTTTCCCAGGCAAAGATAATCAAAATCTAGAGGGAATTAAGTTTAATGTAAGAGGCGATGTGTGTATGGAACAAGTTTCCAGAGAAAGTGGTTAAGGCAATAACAATAACATCATTTAAAAAGGCATTCGGACAGTGTAGTTTGTAGAATCTGTAAATTGCCCCTATTGTGAAGGTAATCGATGTAAAAGTGTGATAACAGAACTAGTGTGAACAGAAGATCCAGGGTCGACATGGACTCACTGGGCTGAAGATCCTGTTTCCATGCTGTATCTCTAAACAGATTCTGCTGTAATTGTTGATAACCTTCTTTACTGTCTACAATACCACCTATAGCAATGTATTTTGGTTAGTAGTAAATACTGACAACAGCTCTTTGGTATAAAAGAGCAAAACTCTTTATTTTTGAATATTTACTTTAACCAGCTAAATATTACAAATCTAATTATCTTACAGGTGAGCAAGGCTTTTATGACTAGCGAATGATCATGTGCAATGGAGGTTCCAGCTCCTGACAAATTGGTGATGTGTTTTAATCTTAAATCAAAGTAAAGAGACTCAGAACAGCAACTGTATTAGGTGCCGAAATAAGTTTACTATTCAAACATTTCAAGCATACGTATTACAGAATGCAGAGCACACAAAAATTACAATTTGTTCAATGGATAAGCATCAATAACAAGACAATATTGCACATTTTCACAATTGTAATAGAAATAATGAGTATCATCTTCATACAATCTGGCTTCAGTGTCTATCCCTTTGCTTTTAACATTTATAATGAAGATATCATCACAAAAGGTTGACATTGTTGGTCATAATTGACTGTTTGCGGAATTATATATATATGCATTTTTATTAGTATTTTACCAAAACAACTTTGAATCACAGGTCTACATGATGCTACATAGGAACTAATTAAAAACTATTTATGATTGTGCTAGTTTCTCAAAGGCATTGTTTAACATTCAAGTGTGGCATTCAAAGCATAAAGGCTGTCTGAGATTCCCCAGCATACTTGAACATCTGCATAATCTTACAATCTTTATAATCACATTTGTACCATGAATACATGAGTCTCCAGAGATCTGTGCTTCTGACAACAATAACATGGGACTTAAAAAAAAATCATTCTGCAATTCCTGGTGACTTGTTAACAAAATTGTCAATTTTTCTCCTCTTACCTTCACATTTTAAAAGGAAATCTTAAGCATGATTTATGATTTTGAAGAATGCATAATATAATTTGACATTTTCCAGCTGAGGTATAGCCTAGTTACAACTACATGCTTCATTACATACAACTCCCTATGAGCGGATGAACAGACAGAAATAGCAAAGCTATTTAAATATATAAAAAAAGATGAATTCATGCCAGATGTCTATTTTTCCCCTCAACTGAATAGTACTTTCGCTGACCAGATGCCAGTTTATGAAGTTGATACAGTTTCCAGTGTATAAAATTAATATTTAATTCTAAAAATCTAAGTGTACAATGTTTTTTTTTAGGTTTTCTATATAGCTCTGAACCAGTAACATTTTATGCCATTATATTTCTAATATTACAATTAAAATATATTACTAGAATGTTCTAGATAAAGCAGATAAGGATTTGATGGGCTAAATTGCTTCCTCCTGTGCTGCAACAATTCTACCATTCAATCTACTGATAAGACATTTCATGCATACCTAAATATACACGGAGAATAAAAAAAAGTGCGCATATGTAAGTTTAAATATTTCGAAGATCATGTTGATTAATGAATGATAAAGTTTGAGAAACTTTATGAGAAGTTGAGAAGATTTATGAAGTAGTTAATCATTCATCACTGTTTTCATTAATATTTTAAGTTTATTTAATTATTTCATTAGATTGGGGCTATTTAATGCTCGCTATATACAGGCTGTCAGCATTCACCATCATCATAAGGTGAAGCTGGCATTAAGTTTTGCAGTACAGGTCTGTACAGTTAAATGTGGAAATCTAAATGTGGAAAACCAAAAGGTGCGAGGAGTGGTTTTTTTTTTTGCATCCTCCTCCAACATAATCAAATTAACTGACAAGAAATTCAGCTGCTGCCAGATTATTTTAACTTATATTGCTGATAACCTGCAATATTAAACATTATTTGTGGAGTTAATGGCATACCAAATCATAATTATCGCTTTAAAATCTCTACAATTAAAACAATAATAATTTTGTGCATTAATTTCATTGGATAAATATTTCAGAATATACAGGATGTTAAAATAGAAAAAATGTATGTGTGTGATATTTTGGCTTCTATTCCACCCTTGCATGTTCCACTATGGTAAGAATTTAAAACATTGCATTAAAGTCATGATTCTTACTTCCTGGTTTCCTATCTGAGAGAGACCTTCATTGAGGAAGATTTCCTCAAGCAATACGTAGAGGGCCACACAAACGAGGGGGCAAAACTTGATCTACTCTGACAGAAGTGCCAGTGGGCAAGCCTTGTGGGACCAGCGACCACGGGTCTGTTACCTTTCAGATACTTATGGCTAGGGAGGGGCTGGTTCATGTAGCCAGATGAAGTAGTTGAGATGGGAACAATAACAATTGGCTAGGACCAAAGGTCCTAGCCTCAAAATTAAAGGGTGCTCTTTTAGAAGGGTGAGGAGGACTTCTTTAGTCAGAGGGTAGCTAATCTGTAGAACTCATTGCCACAGAGGGCTGTGGAGGCCAAGTCAGTAGATATTTTTAAGGCAGAGATAGACAAATTCTTGATTAGAATGGGGTTATGGGGAGAAGGAAGGAAAATTGGATTAGGAGGCAGAGATTAGCCATGATTGAATGGCAGAGTAGACTTGATGGGCCGAATGGCCTAATTCTACTCCTATAACTTGTGGATAACATTTAAAAGACATTTGGACAGAAACGTGGATGAAAGATTTAGATCGATATGGAACAAATGTAAGCAAATGGCATTATCTTAGATAGGGCATCGTGGTCGGCATGGATGAACTGTGCCAAAGGGCCTGTCTCCCTGCTATATGGCTCTCAGAGACTTACTCAACCTACTTCATAAAGGGACTTTTGCCGATTACATGGGATCTCCCTAAAATTAATTCTTGAAAAAAACAAGCATTGGAAAAGGGAATCGAAAATCATGGGGACCCTGGATCTCTGTGTTGAATGAAGTAACTTAGGTTCATTGAGCAGTGGAGATTATAAAAAAAAGTTTTGTAGTCAACTAGTGTTAAAATCTTTACAAAAGAAACAGGTCACTATTTAAAATATTCTAAAGATAAAGACAGTTTAAGTATTATATTCAACAGTGCAATTTTTCTAATTTAAATCAATTTGAATGCTTATTTTAACATTGTGGTCATATATGGAAGTTCTTATTAAAAAGTTCAGCTATCAAACCCATTCAGTTGTAGACCTAATTCTGCTGCTCAACACATACAGCAAACACAATATTTAATGTACTTTAATATATTTGGTGTTTCCAACAGTACTGATATAGGAACCTACCATATGGAATGAAGGGATGGCAAGATCGATAGTGGAATGCAGCAAATTTGGAACCTTAACTCTTCTTGAATATATATGCTAAAAATTGAAACTGGAAGGAAAATACCTGGGAAATTCTTTCAAAACAATTTGGAAAAATAGGAGTTGCTGCCAGAAGGAGGGAAACTGAGTGTTTGATGACATTGGGCCTATACCTGCTGGAGTTTAGAAGGATAAGAGGGGGAGGACTGCACTGAAAGACCTGGATAGTGTATGTGGAGAGGATGTTTCCACTAGTGGGAGAGTCTCAGACCAGAGGCCATAGCCTCAGAATAAAAGGACGGACCTTTAGAAAGAAGAAGAGGAATTTCTTTAATGTTTAGGAAGGAACTGCAGATGCTGGAAAATTGAAGGTAAACAAAAATGCTGGAGAAACTCAGCATCTATGGAGCGAAGGAAATAGGCAATGTTTCGGGTCGAGACCCTTCTTCAGACTGATGTGAGGGTGGGGGGGGGGGGCGGGAAGAAGAAAGGAAGAGGTGGGAACAGTGGGCTGAGGGAGAGCTGAGAAGGGGAGGAGAAAGTAGGGACTACCTAAAATTAGGGAAGTCAATGTTCATACCGCTGGGGTGCCAACTGCCCAAGCAAAATATGAGGTGCTGCTCCTCCAATTTATGGTGGTCCTCACTCTGGCCATGGAGGAGGCTCAGGACAGAAAGGTCGGATTCGGAATGGGAGGAGGAGTTGAAGTGCTGAGCCACCGGGAGATCAGATTGGTTATTGCGAACCGAGCGGAGGTGTTGGGCGAAGCGATCGCCAAGGATACACTTGGTCTCACCGATGTAGAGCAGCTGACATCTAGAGCAGCGGATGCAATAGATGAGGTTGGAGGAGGTGCAGGTGAACCTCTGTCGCACCTGGAACGACTGCTTGGGTCCTTGAATGGAGTCAAGGGGGGAGATAAAGCGACAAGTGTAGCATTTCCTGCGGTTGCAAGGGAAAGTGCCCGGAGAGGGGGTGGTTCGGGTGGGAATGGACGAAAAGAGGAATTTCTTTAGTCAGAATGTGGTGAATCTGTGGATTTTTCATTGCCGCAGAAGGTTGTGGAGGGCGTCAATTAATATTTTTAAGGTGGAGATTGACATGAATTTTAGAAATAATTGTCATAATAATAGCATTATGGACACAACTCTAACGAAGTGCCAGTTATCAAAATATTAATCTATTTTACCAAGTAAAAAGATCTCAGACTTGTGATACAGCAAAGTTTCTGAAATTGTTGCTGAATGCAACTTTGAAAGTATGCCCGATTCTGTAAGGTGCACTTTACCACATAAGACTTGGCTGGCACGCATAATGGATGCCCTTAATGCCAAGTTCCACCACAATTCACACACAATGCTGACTTGTAATTTTACGACTGTTGTTTCATTGCTACTGAGTGTACAGTAGATGATGTGATACAGTGTGTCACTCTGAGCTCACTGTCATCAGAATATTGCAGCTCACTATGGGCATCTCAAAGAAAGTTAGAAATGGACAATAAATACTGGCTGTATCTTGTCTACTTGTACCCTTTTATTGGATATAAACGATATTTCACTTATTTTCCACATTTCTTTGTAATGTGTTTGGGTCGATTGCATGTTGAAGGACTTGCTATCAATTCTACATTCTGTTTTTATGACAGGGTCTTGACACTGTCAGTTGGTCCTTGTTTACCCATGGCAAATATTAGCACAGCCCTAACTTTTACCTTTACATTCAATTATTATTTTTCCTTCCGACACAGTGCATAATGCTTTATAAATAGTACACCAAGCCGCTGCTGAACTATCAAATATTTGAGGTGTTACTGGTTCCAAGGTTTTCACATTAAATCCTACTGTGATGGGAAAAATCAAAAACTGCCAAAAGCCTTTTAACATGGAAATGGAGCACAATAAAGGATCCTTCTGCTTTTAATGACCAATAAAATTGCAATATTCGAGTTTCGAATTTTGAGCGTGGATAAAACAAACTGAGTAGACAACAGCTTAGCTTGAATGTTATGATGCATTCAACTAAGCATCATAACCTCATTCACATTGCACAGTCCTTCTCATTCATTAAATTTGGAGGTAAGGGTTAAACTGTTGTTCCATTGAGAATCTTGTAATCAGCAGTTGATGTGGTAGATGCTTAAAACGGATAGTTTTCTGGTGAGCAATTCATTTGAAGTCTCCATTTTAAAACATAATCAAGTTCTTGAATGAAAATAAACAATATTTTCCTTTAGCATTGCCTTCAATTCAGACTGAACCATTTGTAATAAGTGACAACTTTTACAACCATTTAATTAAACGGGCCTCATTTTCAACAATTTTTATGATTGCTCGGTGGATTTGCACAATTTCTAAAATTCAATATATGCCAAGGTGATTCATTGCTCGACATTCTTGGGCTCTTTTATAAGGAAATACACAAGAGTGGTCTATTGTGACTTTTCAGCCTATATATGTTTATATTTTTTGTTGTACTGCTGCAAGTAAGAATTTAATTGCTCTATCTGGGACATATGACAATAAAACACTCATGACTGTCTTGTCCCTTTCCTTTGAGAAAACACCTAGCTTCTGCTTGTATTTTCCTGACATTGAGAATTTCCACATAGAAACCGCAAATGATATGGAGCCCTTCAGTTATTCACCCCCTTTGCTCTGCCTCATCCTTCAGAACAGCTTACCTTGCATTTTGTGTAAGTTGGCAACAATGATCCAGCGTATAGTGTAAATATGATAAAATATATCATGGAATGTAGGATCATGCAGGCAAATCATTCAAACTCCCATAATGGTAAAAATGTCATGTGAAGGTTAGAGTGAGGGTTTGTGCAAAGGGAGGTGGGGTAAAGCAAACAGTTCCAAATCACTGCACATCCAATGAAAGCCAAATGAAAAGTGAGAACAAACTTATCTATTAAAGAAAATGGGTCACAACATCTGCTCCCGCTTTGTGGTCAAGTCAGAACTGACCCACCCTGCCAGGGTTTGGTATATAAAATCTGTAAGAATTTCAGGGGTCACATTTATAATATCCTGCACACGGTCTTTACATGATTTAGATTTTTAAGAAACGTTACATTTAAAATCAAAGTTAAACCGACAGCTGAAATTACATGGTCTTCATTTTAAACCAGTACCAGTGGAGTGGCGAGTCCTGCTGAAAACTCCGAACAAGCCACGAGTAACTTAGGTGAAAGAATTAGAGTTTATATCCCATATCAATATCCACAGATAATGCCTGATTGCGTGAAAATGTTCACATTTCCATTACAGGTTTTCGGCATCCCGAGTTATTGTTTGCTTTTACTTTAGTAATTGATTGGTTTAAAGATATCAAGTGTTGTACAGGTGTTCACTCATACACTGTGACCACATCACATGGAAGCAGCTTTATCTGCAGACAGTTATATATTTAAATTGCCAAAAAAAGCTGCTTCCAAGAAATATCTGAAAATTATTCAAAGTGATAAGAAAAACAAGGTCCACTCTAGCAGAAAACATATCACTCTAACACCTCCCATGGTAACCTGACAAAACAGAATTGACCTTCACAGTATATCTGGGAGTTATCTATTCATGGCAATGTTATTGACACAGGCATGAAATATTCAAGAGACTGCTAGTATACAAAGCTGACCTGTAAAACTTATTTGGAAACTTCTTACGATGTGTCAAGAGTTATCACCATAATTTATTAACCTCATTAAGCAAAAAGTTAAAGATATCAATCCCTGAGGATGAGCTGAGAAAATGGAGGTCATTTGTGCCATTCTTATAGGTGAAGCCACAAAAACAACGAGGAGAGCATGAGCAATAAGCTTTATGTGTACTTTACAGAAATCATTTAGAATCTATCTCTACATTTCTTTTAAAAGTATCTACACCTGTTAAATATGCATTTTTTCGTAAAGATTTACATGCATCCAGCATTAAAAATCTAATCCTTTACTAAAAACTACCCTTGGTACGATTTTAAATTCTTCTAATGCAACGACAGCCATTTTTCACATGGATGGTGGATATTTGGTTACACTTGGTCTTGAAACAAATGCATGAAAATGGATAGTCAAGTGATGCATGAGTGACAAAGTAACCCAGTGTCTGTTTTGCACTTTGATTAGACCTCGCTCACAATCCTCAGACGAAACTGAGCACACACATTCATATAAAATCCATTCTCATTGTCTATTAATCAAATACAACATGCTTTATAAAGGCAACACTCACCACCTGGAATTGAGAACATAAAACATCATCACATATGCAAATTTCAGATGCCATTCCTTAAAAGAAAACCAAAAACCATACACAACATAAACTATAGGCATGTTACATGGAATCCTAAAGAATAAAGAATGTCACCAATTGCAAATTCTCTCATGTTAAGGAGAATTTCGAACTCTATGACCCTGGAGCCAGCTTACAGATGAGCTTTATAACTTTGTGACATGCTTTTTGGAGGAAAGTCGGACAGGATGGTCTGGCTGTCAGCTGCTCTGTTGCCACTCGAAGCTCATAAAACAATGTCCTGTTAATAAAGAGGCCAGTTAGTTACTTCAAAGCATAATACACATATCTGCCATGCAAGACAATGTAGGCAGTGCAAGGCAATAAATTAAAAGCCTATTCATTTTATATTGAGTGGATGTCTTGTCTACTTACATGTCTCTTCATCTGGCTAATGTAGAACAGCTACTCACTTCAGTGGAATTGATCAAATTAATGTGGGGAAATTAAAATATTTAATAAATCACCATGCTGCATCTTCTAAATACATTATAGACTTGTTGAAGAATTTATGATTCCAATTAAACTATTGATAATCAGGTGTTTTCCTTGTGTTCAAATGGTGAAACAGATTTCCATTTATGATAATAACCTGTGCTATAAAGTTATTTATCATGAAGCAGTCATAATGTCACACTTTCCACACATTTGGGCAGAGTCAAACAATCATAAAACATTTGACTCATACACAAGATATTCCTACTGCTGTATCCTGAACCTTTAGCTTCAACATTTGTGTTAGTCTAAAATATGTTTTTAAAAAAAGGTAAGATGATTGTACAATTGCTCATGGGGGTATGGATTTTCAGTTGATGAAATCAACTGGGAATTTGTACCTCCATCTGATGTTTCTAAAAAAAATATTATTTATGGATTTAAAGACTTTACCCAATTTACATGCATAGCAGGAGCTGCACATACTTAGTACGCACCCATCAAAACTTGAAAAATTGATTTCTTGTACAGCTCCAGAATTTCCCAGAGCAAGTTATCTCAGGGCATGCCAGGTTTATCAGATTTTACCTGCACTCTTTGGGTCAAAAAACAATTTTTAACCCATATGTTGCTGGATATGTGAGCTGATAACAGGGCTGCAAGAGAACTGGATCATTGGTGAATACTGGGAATGACAGTGAATGATGGGAACTGACCAGATGCAAAGATCAAGGAAAGTCCAAATGACTTAGAGCAAATGAAATTCAATATAAATCCAGTACAGAAAGAGAGGCAGCGAAGGAGTAGGGTTTGAGACAATGTTAGAACCAAAGAGAAAAAGTGAGAAAAAAATTGACATCTTTAAAATATAAATCCAAACACAACCTGAACAAATAACATACAATGCACTTTTTATTGTTCACTTTCTGAGATCACAGCATCAAGATGATTGTTAAGCTATTAATTATTTGCTTTAGCTTTCTGTGGTGAGTGCAATGAGTAGTTATAGTGTAATAACAGCAACCTCATGAAAAGCATTGGGAGGTTATGGACAAGAGGCCGTTATATGAAGTTGATGATGAAACAGTAGAATTGCAGAGCAGGTTGAGGCGATTCACTATTCAAACGATCACTCTTACTTGTTGCAAGTAATTTGCACATTTATAACAGTGCACTCTGAGAGTCCAATTCATACCTCAGGGCTGGGGGAAGCCTGCAAAGCCTAGGAATTCCTTGCAGGGGGGTTTTGTCCTTTTCAGTCAAAGGAAATGATGAAGAACTCTGCTCTCTGAGCAAACCATGACCTTATTGATATCAAAGTCGCAAGAGGTTCGACTAGCCCTGACCCGGGGTCCGATCGCCCGGTGCGGTAGAGCCGAGATACCTCTGATGCGGGAGCTTGATCGCCCCGACGAGGAGGACCCGTCTGCCGGCTGCTGGAGCCAAGATCGTCCTGTCAACGGAAGGCTCGAGGCCTCTTACCCCGACGGAGGACAAAGGGAAGAGATTGAACTTTTTATTTTCGCCTTCCATCACAGTGAGGAATGTGGAGGAGTCTTTAACATAAACATGTGTTAATGTTAAAATGTGTTTTGTGTGTTTTGTTGCTTTTTATTGGTATGACTGTATGGCAAATCAAATTCCTCGTATGTTGCAAAACATACTTGGCTAATAAAGTATGATTGTGATTGGAATCAGTGAGATGCAATTTGTGATGTCAGCATTTACAGCCTCAAATATGTGGCAAAGAAATAAATGCCAATGTCCCCATTACTTCATGATTAGGATAGCCTCAGACCTAGTCTGCAGGTGCATCTGTATGATGGGCCACAATTCACTGACCAGCTCCTAACTGCTTCCTGACACAACTTTGCAGTTACATGGTTATCTGAGAGCTGCTCTTGCAATATGCTCCTCGATTGGAAATTTGTGGTCCTCCTTGCCCTTTCTCTTCAAGCGGGTTGCTCTGCTCAGAGAGCCCTCTCTAAATTCTCTGAAAGGATGAACCAAGGCTTTTTGTGGAGCAGGTGATGTCTTACAAAGTTGATCGAGTTTTTTGAGGAGGTGACAAAGGTGATTGATGAGGGTAGTGCAATGAATGCTGCTCACATGAACTTCAGTAAGGCATTTGACAAGCTCTCCCATCCAGAAGATTAAGATGAATGGGATCCACAGTGACTTGGTAGTTTTGATTCAGAACTGGCTTAGCCATAGAAATCAGAGGGTGTTAGTGGATGGGTGTCATTCTGGCTAGAGGCCTGTGATCAGTGATGTTCCACGGGGATCTGTGCTGTGACCTCTGCATTTGTGATACACACACGCGCGCACACACAAATCAATTACAAATATGTGCTTTAGAAATGGCATATGGTCTGAGGCATATCCGTGCAATTGTGAGGTGCTGTACTTTGGGAGGTCAAATGTAAGGGGTATGTACACATGGCACCTTGATCGACATGGATGAGTTGGGCCAAAGGGCCTATTTCAGTACTAGGATTCTATTAGAAGGCTCAGCTTTAAGGTGAGAATGGGCAAGTCAATTTTGTACACAGAAAGCAGTGTAAATAAGGTGCCTGGCATGCATTGCCAGGGGTGTGGTGGAAGCAGATACGATAGCGGCGTATAAGAAGCTTTTAGATGGGCACACAAACATGCAAGGAAGGTGGAGATATGGATCATGTGCAGGCAAAAGAGACCAGTTTAATTTGACATCATGTTCGACACAGACATCGGGGTCGAAGGACCTGTTCTTGTGCCCTACTATTCTATATTCGATCACGCTTACTGATAGACAAGTGGTTTGCAAATTGTGTTGTCAGTATTGTAGCTCAAATCCTGCGGTAAAGATCTGTGCCCATGACTGTTTTGCCCATGGCAAAATAGTATGTAAAGGCATCAGAAATAAATGAGCTGCTAAGATTTCAATCCTTATCAGGCTCTAGAAGTGGAATTCAACCTCTTTGATATAAATAACGGATGATCCCTTTATACAGTGCATGAGGGTGTGGTCTTTTCCTGCTATTAACAGTGCAACAAGTTCATTGACATAGCCCAATTTGGCAGTGCTTGCGTGAATTCAGTGTTGCCTGTGGCTTAACGCCATCAACTGGCTACTCCAGATACCTCTCATTATACAGTACATCCATTGCAGCATTACCTAAATTGCTGGCAGCTATGATGGGTTGAAATTATGTGCAATTTGGGTTGGTGCATCAAACAGAAGCCAGTACACCACCAGACTACCAAAACCAGTAGTAAGCAGCCCACTATTCCCTACACCCTCCGCTTTCATAAAACAAAAGCAGAACTGCGGAGAGGTCATGTGAGGGTCAAAGTAATAAGGGTACTTCGAAACATTTGAAAATTACTTTTAAATTCTTCCACTTACATTAACATGGAAGCAAAATCATGTAGATGTTGATGCTAAATTAACCTTTGACTCATCAGACAAGTCAGCAATTCATGTTTTGAAAAGGTTTCATGTGTTAAGAAAAGCAGAACAGTTGTAACCAATACAGACACTGGCAGCTGATGTTCAATACATGCATTTCTGTAAATGGATCTATTTTATTACCACCACCCTCACTTGCTGCTTTATTAATACTCAGAATTTTCAGTGACAGCAAACACATTAACCGTGCTTGGATTTGGAATGCAATCAAAGGATTCATTGCTCCATGACAGCTTCAATCAATACAGCAGCAGATACAAGCATAGCAGCTTGATGAAGGTGCATTTATGCTTATAATTTTTAAACTCCCTGGGCTATGCATATAAACAAAGTGATTGAGTTTTCAAGATGAGTATTAGACTAATGTTAGAAAGTAAAGGTAAGGCAAAAGACAATGAATGCATCTCACTGGTAAAATACTTGAGTGATATCAATCACTTTCATTCAACTGAAATTAAATACATTCCATTCTGCAGATTTTCCTAGAATAGTTTCCACTCATTGCATTTTCCACTGTGTATTCTTTCAGGTATTGAAATGGGATAAATTAAATCAAAATTGGACAAGTTGAAAAAAATGGCACTGAAAAGTTGTATCTGCACAATGGTGACGTTATTTTTCCATAAATTAATAAAAGTCATTTTCGCCTTCATTGCAGCGTTAATAAAAACATTTGCATTGTTACTGAAAGCTTTTAGTGAATAACAATGCAAAGCTGAGTTCTGTTAGGCCTCTAGGAACAGCAGGGGCTTTATCCCACTGGTAAAAACAAGCTTAAATCATTTGATTTTTTGGAACCTAAATATATTCTGGCATAGAGTATTACAATAATTACCTTCATTAGTCTGGTTCAGTACAAAGGGTTTGATCTGGAATGTATAGTTATAACTGAACATTTAATAACAGAAAACTTTTGAAGATTGATAAAGCCAGTGTTCCATTTAATACATTCTCCTGTTTTGGCCTTCAGTGCTAACAACAATGTTATCCAGTTGCACTGGCCAAATTGTGAAGAAAGGCTGTTCAGAAGTTCTGCTGGCAGATGACCTCATGGGGCTTCAGGCATTCTTTGCATATCATCAGCTATCAAACGCACTGATGGGCAACGGTCAGATGCTGTGAAGCTTAAACCAAAGACTTGTCTTAATCCCTGTTCTGTGACATGATTAATGAGATGGAATTCCCATTCTGGGCTTTCTACCAATCAATAGGCAGATGGGCAGCGGTAGATGCAGACATTCAAAGTAACGAGAGAGTAGAGGCTGCTGAAGCCCTTGATAATTTCAGCTCGGGCAATTGGGTTAGAAATATTTTTTTTGACATTTAATGAAAATTTGATTGCACCCTAGACTATTGTATAATTCTGACTGGCTGACAAGGTGCATCAGTACACATTACACACAACATTGACTTTGGTTCCATTTGTAGAAGCTCAATCCCATTAGTCGTGACAGTTGAGCTCCTACATCTTTGCAGTTTATACACATTTATTTCTTAACTATGGCTAAAAGGACGTGCTACTTTTTTCAATAACGCCCAGCCTTATCAAAATAATGGCCTGAAATTTGATGGGTTTTTGGGCAATTCTACATTTCTTAGTGGCTGGGCCCAAACGTTTTGATACCTGCACAAATACAGAAATCCTGAACTTACTAGCCTGACTCTGTTGCAGTTTCTTGGCTAAGTTGTGCCACTGGATTCCCCATGGAGCCCAGCAGTGTAGCAGGAACTGGCTGAGATCTCCCAGCATAAGCTCTCAGATCCTGTGCCAAGTCAGATCAGGAGCAGGATTCACAAGCACTTCATTTGAATGGTGATTTTAGGGCTGCAGGGAAGAAAAAGGGAATAATCTGTATTTTTTAAAAGAAAGAGATTTAACATTTTATTTAAAACTGTTTGAAGTTCTAATAGATTTGATTTTTTTTCCAAAAATCTCACTTTATGAAACTTCAAACATTTTATTGTTAGATATTATTGTTAATCTTAATGTTACAATTGCATGGGGCACTGTTACAACTTGCAAGCGGCACTGGTTCAAAAGTGAGGGATTTTGGTTTAATTTAAAAATGCATACTTTCTTTGTGCTGGCAGATGCCATCCAATGTCCCAAAATGATAGGAAAATACATTTCCATCATCTACATAAATGCATGGTCATAATCAATACAAAGCAAACAGAATATTTTTAAAATCAAAATGGTGTAAAGCCAGAAAATGCTCTGCCTGAAATAATGGTGGACGTGGAATCCATAACATTTTGTAAAAGGAAGTAGCTAAGCATGTGAAAAGAAAATTTTTAAAGGATGGGAAAAATAGGAAGAGAATTGGACATAGAAAACTCAAAAGACATTAATGGGTGGTAGAGATGGGTATGACAGTGAAGTACTATTATTGTGTCGGATGCAATTCAGCATGGAATCAGAATGGATAGGGAAAGATAAGAGAAAGTGTGTTGGCATGTGTCCTAATATGTCACAGAGCTGAGAAGCTATCATTGGGAAAGCCTGATGACAGAAGCTTCTGAAACATCCTGGATCACAACTTCTGACACTACTAGCGTATCAGGATGTTGTGATATCTTGAGCTCAGACACAGAATAACAAGTTAACTCACTGCTGACCGGGACATGACTGCACAGCTGCACTGTGGTTTATTCAATCATTTACAATCCTCCGACCAAAGGTGGCGCTATTACAACTCCTCCCACCTTAATGAAAAAGTTATCGCCTTGTTGACATTTTAAAATATAACATTTTTGACATTTTTGAATATAATAAAAAATGGTATGAATTTATTACAATCTTGTCTGATAGTTTACTTTTATATAACCTGAAAAAAATGAGGGCATCAGGCATATATGTTGCATATACAATGATACGTGCATTTCACAAAATAAACCACAAATTAAACCTAACCACTGGATTTCTCCTTCTTTCTGGATTTCTTCCCTGACCAAAAGTTTCTGACTGTTTAGAACCATTTTTGATTGTCAAACCTTCCTTTTGACCTACATTCAAAGATTCCAGTCCATCAGTCAATTTTGTTGGACTGTCAACCACACTTGAACCTCCATTTTCAGGCTGGTTCAAACTCTCACTATCTTGTGTACCTTCTTGAACCATTTCTGGTTCATCCTTTTGTACCTGTACTTGAGTGGTATCCAAATTATCTGACTCATCTAATTGATCTAATTGCAACCCTGTCTGTGCTTGCATAGGCATGACATGGTCAATGTGTACTTTTTTCACCTTTCCACTTCCAAACATCTTGACCAAGTATGTCTGTGGTCCGCACTTTCTTACTACTCTTCCAGGTAACCACTTTACCCACTTGTGATGATGGTTTTTCACCTTTACCTTCTGATTCAACTCAACACTCCTTTCCTTTACTCTACTTCTGTCATGATATGCTTTTTGTTTCTCCTGTTTCTCTTCTACTGTTTGAGCCAAGTTTGGTTTCAACAGTGAAAACCTTGCTCTGGGTTTTCTCTTCAAGAACAGTTCAGCTGGTGTTTGACCAGTAGTGGTGTGAGGTGTGTTTTGATATGTAATCAGAAAGTTAGCCAGTTTGTGAAACAGAGGCAACTGTCCTTTCTTTGGATTTGGATCCAGCAGTTGTTTGACTAATGTACGCTTCACAATTTGCACTGTGCGTTCTGCTGCTCCATTTGAAGCGGGATGGTATGGAACTGTTTGTGTGGATGATGTGTTTTACACCATTCCCTTTCATGAATTGTGCAAACTCTTGTGAACAGAATTGTGGTCCGTTATCAGACACAATTTCCTCTGGAAATCCATAGGACGCAAACAATCCTCGCAAAATGTCTATTGTTTTGCTGGATGTCGTTTTGTTCATCGGAAACACCTCAACCCACTTGGAGTGACTATCAATCACAATGAACAATTGTTGTCCATCTAACTCTGCAAAGTCAATGTGTAATCTTTGCCACAATTTAGCCGGCCATTTCCATGGCTGTAGCGGTAATGTTGGTGGATTGTTTCCAACTGCTTGACATGTGCTACACTCTTTCACAATTTGGTCTATGTCCTTATTTAGACCAGGCCACCACAGATAGCTTCTAGCTAGACTCTTTGTTAGACACATTCCCAAATGCTGATCATGAAGATCTCCTAGCAATTTTACTCCATATTTTTCAGGGATTACAACTCTCGCACCCCACATGACACAACCTTGGTCCACTGAGAGTTAATTCCTACGTACAAAGAATGGTTTCAGTTCTGCCTTTGAATCCGGCAATTTGTTTGGCCATCCATTTGTAACATATTCCTGCACTCTTGACAAAAGTCTGTCAGTGCGAGTAGCCTTCCGAATGTCCCCTGAAGTGATAGGTAACTCATCTACATGAGAGAAATAAAACAAGTCCTCTCTGTTTGGGGTAACCTCCGATTCCAAAGGTAATCTAGACACGGCATCAACATTGCTGTGCTTTGCTGCCTTACGGTACTGAATATCATACTGCTATGCAGACACTATCAATGCCCATCTTTGCATTCTGGCTGCTGCCAGAGTTGGTATGTGTGCTTTTGGATTTAGGATCACTGTCAACGGCTGGTGATCTGTCTTGATTACAAACCTTCTACAATATATGTATTTGTGAAACCTCCTAATACCAAAAATCAATGCAAGAGCCTCTTGCTCTATTTGCGCATAATTTCTCTCACTGGCACTGAGTGTTCTAGACGCAAATGCTATTGGCCTCTCCTCTCCATTTTCTAACACATGAGAGATCACAGCACCAACACCGTATGGTGAAGCATCACATGCTAACTTCTTTGGCTTAGTGACATCGTAATGAACAAGCATTGTACTCTCTGCCAACTGAGCTTTACATGACTTGAAAGCTTGATCACATTCACGTGTCCACTTCCATGGTACATCTTTTCTCAAAAGCTCGTTCAAGGGATGTAAACAGGTGGACATATTTGGCACAAACTTCCCATAATAATGCACTAATCCTAAAAAGGATCAGATCTCAGATGTGTTTCTGGGAGTGGACACATTCTTGATCACATCAACTTTACCCTTGGTGGGGTGTAGACCATCCATGTCTATCTTATGACACAAGTACTCTACCGAGTTCTGAAAGAACTCACACTTCTGTGCCTTCACTCTTACACTGTGTGTTTCAAGTCGTTTGAGTACCACTTCCAACCTTTCATCATGTGTCTGCCTATCAGGGGCTGAGATGAGGATGTCATCCAAGTAACACACCACACCTTCAATTCCCTCTAGAATTTGTGTCATCACCCCTTGAAAAATCACTGGGGCTGATGATATACCAAATGGGAGCCTATTGAACTGAAACAATCCAAAATGCGTGTTGATAGTCAACTTGGATTTAGATTCGTCATCTACCCCTAACTGCAAGTAGGTATTTGACAAGTCCATTTTTGTGAAGACTTGGCCGCCTGTGAGGGTGCTAAACAAATCCTCTGCCGTGGGTAGGATATCTGGTATGCTACCTTCAAGTACCTGGTTTACAGTTACCTTATAATCCCCACAAAGTCTAACACTACCATCAGGTTTAGGTACAACTACAATGTAGCAATGTTACAAAATGTTGAGATTTTAAAAATCAAGTCTGTAATTTATCCCATCAGATATAGCATAAAAAGAAGTTTAATTTGACACCTAATTCACTTTCATATCTTCAGTATTAAAAATGTTATGGCCATTTTCATACTCAGAAATTAGCATCTTGTTCCCTATTGCTTTTTCATTGACTTAACACAAAAGCTGTGATCGAGGACAGTCAAAAGCCCATAACTTTCTTAAAAATTAAGAGAACTGAAAGAAATTTTCAGTTATTATAGATTGAAGCATTCTGAAACAAATATGAAACAATCTTACTTAGACGACATGAAATTAAAGCATATAATTAGTTAGTTACCTAATTGTAGCTAATTACAAAATTCAATTACGAGATCTAAACAGCTATCAATTTCTTAAGAAAAGATTAACATTTTTTAAAAGCCTAAGTGTCCAAATAACATTCACACAAGAATTCACAATATAACATACTTTTTAAATCTCATTGTCATGGATTTATAGGCCAAATGGAAGGAATTTAATGTTTAATACCTGTAAATTAATGGCCATTTAAATCATCTTGCGAGTGGGTTTTTCTGGAACGCGATCGATTGGAACGTTGCATTTGCGGTGAATTTAAACCCGTATCGGCATGAAAAATACTGCCGGTTCGTTTGGGGAAAAAAATCACCATTTTGCAACTTAAAATGTGAATTAAAGGCATCTTAAGGAACACTTTTATTCATAAAATAAACGGCTTTCGTTTACCTGTCCCGTGCGTGAAATCCGTCCCCGTTGTCGGCTTTAGAAGCTGATTTAAAAATAACTCCAACGCTGAAATTGTCGGGGGATTTTTAAAACAAAATACACAGAACGCCCGTCGGAACGATTCTTCAGCAAAAGCTTGCACTCCAACGAAATATAATCCAGGACAAGGTAGGAGAAACCCGTGTTTTAACCCCGCCCCCCCCAAAGGTGCCAAAATCGCGCACACGGCCAGTGGCAGAATTGCAGCGCCGCTGAAGGTAAGTATTGTAACATACCTATACAATGGGTGTTGCCCATTCACTACTTTCTACCTTACTGATAATGTTCTCAGTTTCAAGTCTTTTCAGTTCTTTTTCAACCTTGTCCTTAAGTGCATACGGCACAGCCCGTGGTTTGCAATGCACTGGTGTCGCATCCTGCTTCACGCACACTTTCGCCTTGTACCCCTTGATTGGCTCTCCCTGGTCGCTGAACACCTTCGGATGTTGCTTGATTACCACCTCTGGACACTTGAATTCTTCGCGAACGAGGAATATCTCGTTCCAGTTTAGCTTCAAGATCTGCAACCAATTCCGACCTAGCAACGCAGGCTTATCTCCCTTTACAACTATGAGAGGCAACTCCGCCTGTTGCTCCTTATACCTAACTGGTACATGTATGCATCCCAACACTGGAATCTTCTCCCCAGAGTAACCACGTAGCTTGATTCGCTTCGCTTCCAAAGGAATTTGACGCAGCTTCAGCCGATACACAGATTCTGGAATCACGCTCACAGATGTTCCTGTGTCGACTTCCATGCTAACATGAGCTCCATTCAACATTCTTTGTCTTCCGGTTCACTAGCTCATTGCTGCAGATGGTATACATGTCGAGAAGCTCTTCCTCTGCCTGCAGTTGATCCGCAGAATGCAGCTTACTTGTTGTTGAACCTCTTTTCTGCTTAGCCTTGCGACAAGCCTTTGCTAGATGTCCCATCTTGTGACACGAGTAACACTCTGCCTTGAAGAACAGACAAGACTGTGCTAGATGCGAGCCAAAACAGTGATAACATGACTAGTCTTGCTACCCTTCCATGGATAACGATTCTCTGATGTCTTTGTCGACATCCGTCTTTGGTTTGCTGGACTGCAGCTTGTTCAAATCTTCCGCTGGTTGTCTAGAAGTTGTCCTGACCTCTCTGCCATATCCATTGACAAAGCAGTTTTACAAGTTGTTTCAAAGGTCAAGTCATACACCGTCATCAGCTTACTCGGATCTGCTCACTTCTCAGTCTACACACGAAACCGTCTCTTAATGCCCGGACTTGGAAATTTCCAAAATTACAATGAATTGATAACCTCTTGAGTGCCACAATAAAATTACTAATGTCCTCCTCTGGAAATTGGCATCTCGTTCCAAATCGATAGCTTTCAGCTATTTCTAAGGGCTTCGGGTCATAATGTTCTGTTAACTTCTTAAGAATATCCTTCAAGGGTGTGTCTTTTAGTTTGGCTGGAGCTAACAAATTCTTTACTGTATCATAAACATCGGGGCCCATTTCAGTGAGAAATATTGCTCTTTTCTAGCTTGAATTGCTTCATTCAAATGCTTTGATTCTGCATCAGAAGCTTCTACTTCAGTAATGTTATTTGCAGCAAAAAACATCTCTGAACGTTCGATGTACGCACTGGCTTTACTGGAACTCACCCAATCGTCTGATATATCCACTGGACACCGCCATTTTGGATTTTTTAACACTCACAGAATTCAAACTTTGTGAACAGATTTTCAGCTTTCCCTGACACCAAAAGTTATACAACCTTCTCCGTGCCTCTGTAGGATTCCTTATCTACACGAACAATTAAAGCTGGGGAATCCACGATCCCATCCTCGTCGCCAATTTGTGATATCTTGAGCTTATCACAGAATAACAAGTTAACTCACTGCTGACCGGAACATGACTGCACAGCTGCACTGTGGTTTATTCAATCATTTACAATCCTCCGACCAAAGGTGGCGCTATTACAGATGTGATAGTACTGGATTTATAGGAGATTTATCAGGGATTGACCATTTCAGAAATAGGAGAGACTGGATAAACTAGGTATGTTTTCCTTAGAGTGAAGATAGTTGAGTGGACCTGATTGAGATGCATAAGATCATGAGAGGGTTAAATAAGGTATTTCTCCACAGAAGAGGTATCTACAAACAGAAGCTATAGATTAAAGTGAGGTGGAGGATATTCTGAGGTGGTATGTGAAAGATTTTTCTTTAATTCTAGAACATAGTTGTAATATGGGTTTCACTATCTGAGTCAGAAATTCCCCCACATACTGTATTTTCATGAACCCTTGAAATACCATGGCATTGAAGGCTAAGGAAACTGGGATTAGTATACTTATGCACTTGTAGCTGCCACAAACACTCTGCCTCCGCTACATTAATCACTTCATTGGTGCGACCTCCTTCACCCATGCAGAACTCACTGACTTCAATAACGTTATTACTAATTTCCATCTTGCACTCAAATTCACTTGGACCCTAGGACATCTCCCTACCGTATCTTGATCTCACCGTCTCAATCACAGGAGACAAACTATCAACTGACATCTATTATAAACCCACTGACTCCCACAGCTATCTAGACTGCAATTCTTCCCACCCTGCTTCCTGTAAAGTCTATCCTCTACTCCCAATTCCTCCATCTACGCCGTATCTGTGCCCAAGATGAGGTGTTCCACACCAGGTCATCGGAGATGTCCTCATTCTTTAGGGAACGTGGGTTCCCCTCTTCCATTACAGATGAGGCCCTTACTAGGGTCTCCTCGATATCCCGCAGCTCCGCTCTTGCTCCTCATCCCCCCCAGTCGTAACTGGGTCAGAGTCTCCCTAGTCCTCACCTTCCACCCCATCAGCCGTCGCCTACAGCACATAATCCTCCAACATTTTCGCCACTTCCAATGGGATCCCACCACTAGCCACATTTTCCCATCTCCACCCCTTTCCGCTTTCCGGAGAGACCGTTTCCTCCGCAACTCCCTGGTCACCTCGTCCCTTCCTTCCCAAACCACCCCCTCCTCAGGTACTTTCCCCTGCAACCGCTGGAGATGCAACACCTGTCCCTATACCTCCTCCCTTGACTCCATCCAGGGACCCCAACAGTCTTTTCAGGTGAGGCAGAGGTTTACTTGCACCTCCTCCAACCTCATCTACTGTATCCGCTGTTCTAGGTGTGGACTCCTGTATATCGGTGAGACCAAGCACAGGCTCGGCGATCATTTCGCTGAACACCCCTGCTCAGTCCGCCTAAACTTACCTGATCTCCCGGTAACTCCCCCTCCCATTGCCACACCGACCATTCTGTCCTGGGTCTCCTCCATTGTCATAGTGAGGCCCAATGCAAATTGGAGAAACAGCACCTAATATTTCGTTTGGGCAGCTTACACCCCAGCAGTATGAACATTGACTTCTCTAACTTCAAGTAAACCTTGCTTTCCCTCTCTCTCCATCCCTCCCCTTCCTAGTTCTCCGACCAGTCTGACTGTCTCTGACTACATTTTATCTCTGTTTGCTTTGTTGTTACCTTTTCCCAACTAACAATGAGCTATTTTATTTTCCTTGATCTACATTCCCTTTGTTCTGTTTTTACACCTTACACATCCTTATCTATACACTTCCTTATCTATGTACCACCCTCTCCCCTGACAGTCTGAAAAAGGGTCTCCACCCGAAACATCCCCCATTCCTTCTCTCCAGAGATTCTGCCTATCCCGCTGAGTTACTCCAGCATTTTGTGTCTATCTTCGATTTAAACCAGCATCTGCAGTTCCTTCCTACACAAACACAAAGAGTCCGTTTCTGTGCTGTATGACTATGACTCTCCAAAAGGAGTGTTGCAAGGGAACAGAAACTACTGATCTCACCATATTACTGGCTCTCATTGACAACACAAAAATTGAAGCCTGGACAAATTATCAATCTAAAAATTGTGATAACTGCAAAATTTAGCATTGGGAATTAGGAACATTTCTATCGATAGATTGTATTCTGCGATTGCAGTATGCGGCTTTTTTTCAGTCACAACATCAAATAATTCTTCATTTGAGATTATTATTGAAAATAATAATTCCTTCAGGTGATTAGTTAATTTGAACCACTTTATATATTGGTTGGTTGTTACAGACACTGAGTTTATTCTTGCACCCGTAAAACCACAATTTGGACAGCTAAATCTTGAACGCAGCTGTATGATGCAATCAATATTAAATCATCTTCACTGCAATCTTTTGACAGAATCATCTATCATTTAATTGGCTATTCTGTATTCTGTAGCGTTTTGCAAAATTTGTAATTTAAATTATTCTCAGAATGAGAATTCACATTATCATAATTTGTGGTTATTCCAAAGTGACTAACTTTATCAACAATAAATACTGTATACAGTTTCTTGGGACTAGCTATATTTATTGAACAACAATTGTCATTATTGATAATAAATTGGTCATACATGCAATTTGCCTTTCCTTTACCCTTTGTCACAGACTTTCTTCGCTTGACATTTGCTATTCATTTTTCATAATTGATTTAAAATCTGGTTTTGCATTACAATAACCCAGGTTTAACCATTCCACTCTACTCCTGCATGGTGTGTTCAATGGATTCACACAGTTTCTGCTATCCATTTGCTCCTGTAATAGGCATGGATGGCATATATCTCAAATATACATCTCCTTTTCACTGTCATGCCTATAATCCATCTGCTGCCTTTAGAAATTCAATGATTCACTACTTACTAATTGCTCCTCAGTGCCAATTGTTTTTTTTAAATGATGCTGTGGGTAGTTCAAGAATTCAGACTGCATATGGAACTTGACTACACACTGTGTCTGTACGAAATTTACAGATGGCGCCCTTGGTTTGCTCCTATGAATGGATAGGGTTCACGCTTAGCTCGGATTTAAAAGTTGCAGTTCAATCTGTTCCCACAGTCTCTGCCCAAATTGCCCCATACAATTCAGTGGAATAGTTATGGTAATTGTCTAGTACTGTCTATTACCACATCAGATTTTGATGAATATCGATAAAGGTGCAAGTGCTCTCATGGTGCTTGATCTCTGCAGTCCAACAAAGTACAGTGCCCTCCATAATGTTTGGGACAAAGACCCATCATTTATTTATTTGTCTCTGTACTCCACAGTTTGAGATTTGTAATAGAAAAAAAATCACACGTGGTTAAAGTGCACATTGACAGATTTTATTAAAGGGTATTTTTATACATTTTGGTTTCACCATGTAGAAATTACAGCTATGTTTATACATAGTCCCCCCATTTCAGGGCACCATAATGTTTGGGACACATTGCCTCTTTAATGCAGGTATAAGAGAGCTCTCAGCACCTAGTCTTTCCTCCAGTCTTTTTATCGCCTTTGGAAACTTTTATTGCTGTTTATCAACATGAGGACCAAAGTTGTGCCAATGAACGTTAAAGAAGCCATTATGAGACTGAGAAACAAGAATAAAACTGTTAGAGACATCAGACAATCCTTAGGCTTACCAAAATCAATCGTTGGAACACTATTAAGAAGAAAGAGAGCACTGGTGAGCTTACTAATCGCAAAGGGACTGGCAGGCCAAGGAAGACCTCTGCAGCTGATGACAGAATAATTCTACAATAAAGAAAACCCACCAAACACCTGTCTGACAGATCAGAAACACTCTTCCAGAGTCAGGTGTGGATTTGTCAGTGACCACTATCCGTAGAAGACTTCAAGAACAGAAATACAAGGCTACACTGCAAGATGCAAACCACCGGTTAGCAGCAAAAATAGGATGGCCAGGTTACAGTTTGCCAAGAAGTACTTAAAAGAGCAACCACAGTTCTGGAAAAAGGTCTTGTGGACACTATGAGACGAAGATTAACATATCAGAGTGATGGCAAGAGCAAAGTATGAAGGAGAGAAGGAACTGCCCAAGATCCAAAACATACCACCTCATCTGTGAAACACAGTGGTGGGGTAGTTATGGCCTGGGCATGAATGGCTGCTGAAGGTACTGGCTCACTTATCTTCATTGATTGTACAACTGCTGATGGTAGTAGCATAATGCATTCTGAAGTGTATAGACACATCCTATCTGCTAAAGTTCAAACAAACGCCTCAAAACTCATTGGCCGGCGGTTCCTTCTACAGCAAGACAATGATCCCAAACATACTGCTAAAGCAACAAAGGAGTTTTTCAAAGCTAAAAAATTGTCAATTATTGAGTGGCCAAGTCAATCATCTCATCTGAACCCAATTGAGCATGCCTTTTATATGTTGAAGAGAAAACTGAAGGGGACTAGCCCCCAAAACAAGCATAAGCTAAAGATAGCTGCAATACAAGCCTGGCAGAGCATCACCAGAGAAGACACCCAGCAACTGGTGATGTCCATTAATCACAGACTTCAAGCAGTCATTGCATGCAAAGGATATGCAAAAAATACTAAACATGATTACTTTCATTTACATGACATTGCTGTGTCCCAAACATTATGGTGCCCTGAAATGGGGGGACTATATATAAACACTGCTGTAATTTCTACACGGTGAAACCAAAATGTATAAAATTGGCCTTTATTAAGATCTGACAATGTGTAGTTTAACCACATGTGATTTTTTTCTATTACAAATCTCAAATTGTGGATTACAGAGGCAAATAAATAAATGATGGGTCTTTGTCCCAAACATTATGGAGGGCACTGTATGTACCACAATTTATTTCTAAAGGAGTCAACTAGGAGTCCCTTTAAAACTCCATCATTTAGTCATCTCCAGGTCTGCTTTTTATTATTGCTTCTCCAACCCTCGTCTCTTTGGTCATCAAATTGCAGTTGTCACCTGATTGGTTATCAAATTACATTTCTCCTTCATAACGTATCATACTTTTGTAGAAGATTTACTGCACTCTTCTATAATTCTTTTGTGTTGCATCATGCTTTAAATAACCTAGAAGAGCATCTTGAATTTCAGCAGTAAGATACAATATTCCTAAGATTCAAATAAACATAACCCAATAGTACATAGATACAAGTTTTACTTTGAGATGGAGTCACATTATGATAGCAGCTTTAGTGCTAACTTAATCCATCATCCTACCAGCTGGACATATTGCCAACTTTTTCTATCGAGAAAGTACAGGGGCACAGTGAGACTTAGCTCTGTGTCAATGCCATCAAGCCAAACGTGTGCTGTCTAGATAATGATAAATGACTAGATGTAGCAAATATTTTTAATAGCAAAACACCGTAGATGCTAGAAACTTGAAGTTAAAACTGAACATATTTAGGAGGTCTGGTAGCATCTGTGGAAAGAAAGTGTTAATATCTTCATTCCATTATTTTTTTCATGACCACATGTAAAAGAAAGAAATGGAGCTTTTCAACTGCCGTTTAGATTTCTAGTGGACATTCTTCGACCACTCTCAAAGTGAGCACAACCACAATTCACTTTGCTTCATCCCCTCACAGACATCCCTTTTGTTCTTGCTGCCCCTCCCCCTTTCCATATAACTTTAAATTCATTTCACTTCCAACTTTTACCAGTTCTGATGACGTCATCAAATGTCTCGTCTCTCCGCAGATGCAGCCGAAGGAGCTGAGTATTACCATCACTTTCCTTCAACACTACTACAGTCTTACTGCTGGAACTAAATTTACAGTCATATAGACAAATAAAATAGGAGGTCACTCTGCCTCTCAAGCAAGAGTGGAACTCGCTATCAAAACATGGAGGGGACAGGGGCACAATTTTTTGGCGGCCGCGTGCGCATGCGCACACTCACACACACGCGCAAGGCTTCGGAGGCTCAATCCAGCGCTAAATGCAGCTGAACTCTGCCTGTCTCACTGGGTTAACTACAGCCCTGTCTGGACTGACGGGACACCTGCGCTGCTTCTCCACGCTGGCCATATTTCCCGCAAGTCCAGGCAGGTTCACCTGGCGGGACAGGCAGAGTTGAGCTGGGTTTAGTGCTGTTTCTCTGCGCTGGCTGTGGGCCTGGGGGTACAGCTCGCGTCTGACTCCTGACCTCTCTGGCCACCCGTGGGGGGGGGGAAACTCGGGACAGCGCCGGAGACCCGGCCGGGATCGATCCTGCCTGCGGATGAGGTGCAGGTCTGTGCCATGTCTCCCTCCTCCAATCGCCGCACTCTCCTCAGTTCCACCCCCCCATCCCTCCTTCCTCCAATCATCGTGCCCTCGATCATCAGTCCCACCCCCACTGTCTCGCGGAAAGCGGAGATTTTAAAATACGGATCACAAAAACTTTGGGGGGGGGGGATGTCCCCCACCACTCAAAACATGGGGGGGACGTGTCCCCTCTGGCCCCCCCGGGTTTTCCGCCCCTGCAGTCTCAAGCTACTCAACTGCACATTCTCTCTACTCCTACTACCTTTTCACTCACCCATTGTGCTTTCAATGTCCTTGGAGAAAGATAATTTCAAAGAACCTCAGAGAAAAAAAAATTCAGTCCATCTATCTTAAAGAGGTGATCTTTAGCTATAGACTCTCCCACAAGAAAAGATATTGGCTCCAGAGGCATTTTATTGCCATATTCTATTATGTTTGAAATAATTCTATTGGCATTTTTTGAAGAAAAGTATTCACATTTTAAATTTTGCTATTTATGATGATTACAAAGATTCAAAAATTTAAAAGTCTAAGCTAAAGCTTAAGAATATCCCTGATCTTAAAAATATTCTATTTAAAAATATGCCATAACCAAGCAAAATAATATTATTTTTTGATGACCTACAATGCTCAACGCCTGCAACATGGGATCAAAATTTTGACCTAAAATACTTGATGATCTATAGTTGGCATGTAATGTAGTTTTGTTAACCTTCCTCTCAAAATATGATCTAGAAATTATTTAAAATAGGTCATTTTGATATATAATTGAAATATGAAAAAAAATATATATAATTTAAATGACCAAATGGTTAAAAAATGTTGTTTGAATATTGACAGGAAAGTGAAAAATGTTCATGTAATTTCAAAGACTTTTGAAACCAGATACTAAAATATAAAATGCTCTATTTTGGGCTCTGCAAAACGTTAAATTGTGTTAATTTATGTCCAGCATTCTAATCTACAAGAATATAAAGAATAGTTCAGCTAATCCTGCATAGTGTTTAGGGGTGAATATAGCATTTCTGAACAGTATATCCACCTCGGGATTTCTTCATGGACTTTGTAACAATGATCACCCCATTCAAACATAATAACAGTGTGGGATGAAAAAAAATTAACCTACCTGCAGTAAGGATTTCTTCGAGATGCATACCTTAAGGTCATGAAACGATAATAGAAAAAGGGGAGGAATAAATGAGCCCGGCCACTGTGAAACAAACACATACATCTGGTTGACATTTTTTTAAAATATTGAGCATACAAATTAAGATAAAATTGATACATCAGCACTATTCACCTTTCATTAATATCTTAAACTAAGTACTAATGTGAAGATTAAAATCAGCAAATATACATTAACAAGATTTATTTGGTTCTGTTTTTTTTACATATTAAATAATATTCTTAAAATATAGGAAAATGAACCACAATATCTGAACTATCAATGACAGTGTGAATCAGATCTTATCAAGGTGACCCAGCAGAAACTATAGTTACCAATGTCTTTCCTTGGTGTTACAATTTTTTGCTGAATGCAAGTGATCTGGGAATTGACTCATATTGCTGTATATTAATTTGTATGATAGCGTGTAACAATTGCATTCTCTTAGGATAAATTCTGGCTATCTATGCCTTTTGAACACATTCTTCATTTACTCTCAGCACACACCATGAGGGGAGGCAAAAAATTAATCCTCAGGCTGCTTTATTTCATATCAAATCTCAAAGCAACAAGTATAATTAATCACGTGTGTGAATTAATACAGCTTATCATTATCTAATAAAGGACGGACATGCCACACCTTCACAGTAAATGAGTGGACGCACATTGTATACAGTGCCCTCCATAATGTTTGGGACAAAGACCCATCATTTATTTAATTGCCTCTGTACTCCACAATTTGAGAATTGTAATAGAAAAAAATCACATGTGGTTAAAGTGCACATTGTCAGATTTTATTAATTTTTACACATTTTGGTTTCACCGTAGAAATTACAGCTGTGTTTATACATAGTTTCCCCCCCCCCCCCCCCCCCATTTCAGGGCACCACAATGTTTGGGACACATGGCTTCACAGGTGTTTATAATTGCTCAGGTGTGTTTAATTGCCTCCTTAATGCAGGTATAAGAGAGCTCTCAGAACCTAGTATATCCTCCAGTCTTTCCATCACCTTTGGAAACTTTTATTGCCGTTTATCAACATGAGGACCAAAGTTGTGCCAATGAAAGTCAAAGAAGCCATTGTGAGACTGAGAAACAAGACTAAAATTGTTGGAAACATCAGCCAAACTTACCAAAATCAACTGTTTGGAACATCATTTAGAGGAAAGGGAGCACTGGTGAGCTTACTAATCGCAAAGGGACTGGCAGGCTAAGGAAGACCTCCACAGCTGATGACAGAAGAATTCTCTCTATAATAAAGAAAAATCCCCAAACACCTGTCCGACAGATCAGAAACACTCTTCAGGAGTGGATTTGTCAATGACCACCGTCCGCAGAAGACTTAATGAACAGAAATACAGAGGCTACACTACAAGATGCAAACCACTGGTTAGCCGCAAAAATAGGATGGCCAGGTTATAGTTTGCCAAGAAGTGCTTAAAAGAGCAACCACAGTTCTGGAAAAAGGTCTTGTGGACAGATGAGATGAAGATTAACTTATATCAGAGTGATGGCAAGAGCAAATTATAGAGGAAAGAAGGAACTGCCCAAGATCCAAAGCATACCACCTCATCTGTGAAACACGGTGGTGGGAGTGTTATGGCCTGGCCATGTATGGCTGCTGAAGGTACTGGCTCACTTATCTTCATTGATGATACAACTGCTGATGGTAGTAGCATAATGAATTCTGAAGTGTATAGACACATCCTATCTGCTCAAGTACAAACAAATGCCTCAAAACTCATTGGCCGGCAGTTCATTCTATAGCAAGACAATGATCCCAAACATACTGCTAAAGCTACAAAGAAGTATTTAAAAGCTACAAAATGGTCAATTTTACTTCGGAGTCACGTGAGTGACGACGTGAAGAACCCCACCAGTGCGCCTGCGCGTCATTACATCAGACGCCTTGATGCAAACGGACGTGAGGAGCAGAGCTCCTCCAGTGGTTTGTAGTTTTTCAACTACAAGGTAAGTAGAAACTTTTTTCATGTTTTCCAGGTCCGTTTACTGTGGGTCTATGGGGAATTTTTCCACAGACGCCATGGGAAAAAACGGGCAAGGGGAAGAGGCGAGTGACACAGCTGACAGAAGTCGGGAAAGTCGGGAGTCTGCGGTTAGAGACCAACCGCCTCTAAACCCCGGTACAGTCGCCAGCAGTGAGCATAGCGACTGTGGACCTGGGGCTGGTGAAAACACAGTCAGCGCCTGTCGGGCAAAAGACAAAGTTTAAATCCCAACGGCCCACGGAGGGAGTCCCAGGCAATGGAAGTAGCTCCAGAGCTAGATACTGCTTTCGAGCGTATTGCCCAAATAGAAAGCCTTTTACATAGGCTGTTGGAGCAAAGTTCACTCAGGGAGGAGTGTACTGAAAGCCAAGCTGCTGGAAGCAGCTCTAACAGCTCCTGGTACAGGGCAAGATACTGCTTTCAAGCGTATTGCCCAAATAGAAAGCCTTTTCCATAGGCTGTTGGAGCAAAGTTCACTCAGGAAGGAGTGTACTGTAATCCAAGCTGCAGGAAGCAGCTTAACAGCACCTGGCTCAGGGCTGATGGAATGCACCCTCAGGGATGAGGAGCGTGCTACGGGTCATGAGATTTCAGACCCTGACTCTGACGGTGAGGCTGTACAAGGCGATGAACGGCAGCTGCCAGATGTTCCACCCCTGTCAGTATGATTCGCTGCCCCGTCAGGGTCAGGAGAGCCATTAGGAGAAGAACTGGCCTCCTTAATAAATTACTTGGTTTACCATCAGCTGGAACAGCAGGAGATGGATGAGACTGCAAGAAAGCAGGAGACCCCAAGTAACTGTGGGTTGGTGAAAGCAGCAGCAGTGAACCAAATTATCTGGAATCAGTTGCAGAGAATATTAAAGCTGCTGGGTTCTGGAATAACTGCTTTTACCAGAATAGCAGGTAACAGCCAAGAGATGACGAAGTTGCATCAGGAAGCACTGGGGTTGCTATGCAGCACCCACTCCGAGATCAATTATCTGAGGAAAGTGCTATACGGCCTACTATGAATCCGAAATTCGCAGCACTCTGCAAACCAAGTAATATACAATTACCCAACTTACTCTTTGGAGAGGATCTCGGGAGACGTATTAAAGAGTTGGAAGATGAAGCGAAAACAGGATTGATAAAAACATCAATGGTTGCAAAGTCTGTAAAGAGGAAGTACCCTTTCAGACGTCCTACGAATCCTAGACCAGGACCAAGTCGCTCATCAACGCAGGGACGTAGATGGCGGCCTGCAGCGGGAGTAAGGACCAGTGGTGGTGCTTCCGGGAGAATCCAGGGATCTCAGAATACTCAAATGACTCAAGAGGTAGGTGGACCTGGTTCTCAGGGGAACATACTAACTGGATTAAGTCCAAAAGTTGGAGGCAGATTACGTCTCTTCTATAAACATTGGAAGAAGATTACTTCAGATGTGGTAATTCTGAATAATATACAAGGATTTCGAATTAAATTCAATCCAAATTATGATTTGCCTGTCCAGCATGTTCCTAGCAGAACTCTCCACTTTGCGAAGTAATGGAGGTTCAAGTTGCGCTTCAAAACCCTATATATATAAAAGGTGTTATTGAAGAATCAGTCTGCCAAATTCACTAATTTGGGTCAAATATATTCCCTCGATCAAAAAAGGATGGAGGATGGAGGATTATTATAGACTTTACAAGGCTGAATCCTTTTGTTCAGTGTCTGTTCACTTGCAAGATATGAAGTATCTTAAATTTACATGGATGAACCAATTAGGGCAGTTCAAAGCTCTGCCTAAGGGGTTAACGTTCCCTCCCAGAATATTCATAAAATTGTTAAAATCAATTCTGGGGTTGTTGAGAGCCAGGGGCATGTACTAATGGCATACCTGGATGATGTCCTGATTATAGGAAGGACAAAACAGTCAACAGAAGCATCGGTTGCAGTAATAAAATCAAACTTTTGAAAGTTTGGGGGGTTCTAAATTCATCCAAAGATATCAAGGTTAAAAACATGTACCTCGATTGATTATTTGGGGTTCACAATTGATTTAGCCCAAATGCAAATTACTTTGCCCAGTGAAAAAAGGGTGGAGTTGATTAAAGATTGCAGTAATCTGTTAAACGAGCAAAAACCTCTAATCAGACAGGTGGCTCGAGTACTGGGGAAATTAGTAGATTCCCAGCAGTCCAGTATGGACCATTACATTATCAACAGCTGCAGAGAATCAAAGAACAGGCACTGAGAGTAAATGCTGGTCATTTTGATAGAACCATGCAAGTAACAACAAATGCTGTTTCTAATCTGCAGTGGTGGATTCTACATGTCTCAAGCAGTTCAGGCAAAGTGCTGATTGAACAACCTTCCATGATATTACAAACTGATGCCAGTGCACTAGGATGGGGTGCAACTGACTTAACATCGAGCTGCGGAGGCAGATGGAATCAGGAAAAGTTAGTGTTACTGCAGACATGGGGAATTACCTATTTGGAGCTTTTAGGAGGTTTCTATGGACTCCAAGCTTATGGTTCTAACACAATTAAAAGGAAGGTTCAAGTTCAAATTAATAAACACAACAGTAGTTGCCTATATTAATGATATGGGTGGAATTAAGTCGGTGTCATGTGACAAAATGGTTAAATCAACTTTGGTCTTGGTGTATTGAAAAGAACATTTGTATTTCAGCTATCTATCAGGTAGAATGAACACGATAGCAGACACCAGGTCACGAAAGTTCCATGATAATAAAGAATGGATGTTGAATCAAGAGGTATTCAATGATATAGTAATCAGATTTGGAATGACCGACATCGACTTGAATCATCAGCTATCGAGATATGTCTCATGGAAACCAGATCCAGGAGCAGTGGCGATTGATGCTTTCTCGCTACATTGGGGTGGTATGTTTTCATATATATTTCCACTTTTCTGCCTCATAAGCCAATGTTTGCTTAAAATCAGGCAAGATGCTGCTTCAAGGGTATTGGTAGTACCAGATTGGCCTACACAGCCATGGTATCTGTTGATATTAGAATTAACAACACAAATGTTGATGAAAGTCCCAAAAAAGAGTAATTTATTGCTGCACCCTGTACAGGGGAACAACATCCATTATATGATCGTTTGGATTTGTTGATTTGTAGGTTTTAAGAATGCCTTTTCTGGGACGAGGACTGTCTGAGCATACTGTGGACATGCTTACGGCAGCTGGGAGGAAGAGCACTCAAAAACAGTACCTTTCTTATATTAAGAAATGGGAAGAGTTCTGTGTACAAAAGAATGTGCAATAAAGTACTGCAGATATTTCAAATGTTTAGAATTTCTGTCAAAACTTTATTATGATGAAGGTCTGAGTTGTAGTGCAATTAATTCAGCCAGAAGTGCATTGTCCTCATATTTGGTTCTGGATTCAGAAAGAAACCCAATTGGGTCACACCCAATTGTTTCCAGACTAATGAAAGGAATCTTTAATTCCAAACCACCGAAACCTAGGTACGTGACAATCTGGGATGTAAGTGTGGTAATGAAACTACTTCGTGAATGGTCATCAAGTGTGTCTTTACCTTTGGTCAAGCTCAGTATGAAAGTATTCATGCTTATGGCATGAGTGACAGCACAACGAGTGCAAACACTTGGAAAATTACAAATAGACAGTATGGAAGTAACTGAAGACAAGGTTCCATTCTATATCTATGACCTATTAAAGTAAATTAGGCCAGGTGTGACAGGATTTAAAATTATGCTAGCAGCATATCCAAATAATCCATGTCTCTGTATTAAGACATATTTATTACAATACATTGAGGTCACAAAGAATTTGACAATACGGAAACTGGGTTGTTGATCACACACAAGAAACCACACAAGAGAGTTTCAATACAGACTATTTCCAGATGGATAAAAGAAGTCTTAACAGCTGCTGGTATTAACACTTATGTTTTTACGTCTCACTCGACTAGGGCAGCAGAAACGTCGGCGGCCAGGGCAAAAGACGTCTCCGTCGACCATATCCTCGCAGCCGCCGGGTGGTCCAATGAGTTGATGTTTCAACATTTTTACCATCGGCCTATTGTTAATGCGGGGTTGTTTGCAGAAACTATTTTAAGTTCTGTGTAAATTCCTCTGGTTTAAAGGGGATCTGATTAATTTCATTTGTTAATTTGTTCATTACTGCATTTGTGGTACAAATGTTATTATGAATGTATGATTGACTATTCTCGTTCCGAGTCAATCTATGCAGTGAGAAGCCGGGATTGATCCACGGCATGAAATCACAAAGCTTTAAAATCTTCACGTAGTCACTCACGTGACTCCGAAGTAAAATAGTAAGATTAAACGAGAACTTACCTAAGTTTGAAGTTTGATCTTTATTTTATGAGGAGTTACGTAGGTGATTACGTGCCCACCATGACCCTACCCTCTATCATAAAGGTCAGATGGAAGTTCTTGTATTACTCGTTTTATTATGAGACTATATTACTTCGGTTGTTGTTTTTTGTGATTTCACACCGCTGCTTTGAAGATTGACGCGCAGGCGCACTGGCGGGGTTCTTCACGTAATCACCTACGTAACTCCTCATAAAATAAAGATCAAACTTCAAACTTTGGTAAGTTCTCGTTTAATCTTACTATTCTTGAGTGGCCAAGTCAATCACCCGATCTGAACCCAATTGAGACTGCCTTTTATATGCTGAAGAGAAAACTGAAGGGGACTAGCCCCCAAAACAAGCATAAACTAAAGATGGCTGTAATACAGGCCTGGCAGAGCATCACCAGAGAATACACCCAGCAACTGGTGATGTCCATGAATCGCAGACTTCAAGCAGTCATTGCATGCAAAGGATATGCATCAAAATATTAAACATGGCTCCTTTCATTTACATGACATTGCTGTGCCCAAACATTATGGTGCCCTGAAATGGGGACTATGTATAAACACTGCTGTAATTTCTACATGGTGAAACCAAAATGTATAAAAATGACTTTTATTAAAATCTGACAATGTGCACTTTAACCACATGTGATTTTTTCTATTACAAATCTCTAATTGTGGAGTACAGAGGCAAATAAATAAATGATGGGTCTTTGTCCCAAACATTATGGAGGGCACAGTATAAGGTAGTTAGAGAATAGACTTCATAATTTCTACCTCTCTTTCAGAGACAGCCTTCATGACATTCCAGTTACTAAATCCAAATGTCCCTTCAGTTGCCCGGATTCCAAAAGTCTATCTTCTGGCATATAATATCTCTTTATATTTTATTACCCTTTTCACAGACCAACAGCAAGATAAAATAGTTTCTCAACACTTGTGTGAAGGTGTTTTTCAATTACCCAGACAGGGTAACAAATTATTGTTGGGTACCTGATGAAAACAAATTATTGTTGGGTACCTGATGAAAACAGCTGGTGGTTAGTATTTCAAATTTAAAATTTGCTGGCCAGCCACAGAGACGCCAACTGAGGAGAATATATCTGGAACATCCTACATTTAATATGCTTATTTAATATTAATTCTAAAATTTAAAGATCAACATCTTGTAATTCTACAAAAAAAAATGAAATCGCATTAAACGTAGGTTTTCATTAAATGTAGGCGTTTCTGTAAAACGAACAAGATGAGAACTACCAATGTTTCCCGATTTAGACACACATAATAAGGAACAATTTTTGTGCACATAAACATTTCAATAATAAACCATAAAGAATACAGTTATAACTACAAAGAGAATCTCTATTAAATAAATTTCCACAGAGGGATTCTCCAGTACACTAGAAATACCGGAAGCAATTTTGAACTTAGGTGCAGACAATAAACTGAGAATTGTCTGTCATATGCCATATTATTTTTCTGTAAAATACATCCATCATTGTTTCCAATTCATTTCTGTGCAAAAATTGTAATATGACATATAATCTTTAACTGGAAAGCATGTTCTTCATGCTGCTTTAACAAATGTGAAATTAGATTTACTATCTTATTTTTTGCACCTGAAAATATATAGATTCAAGTTATTTTGACAAAGTATTTTTACCATGCAAAATGCTTTCAAATCAATGATACAATTCCAATAGACAAATAAATTCATTAGTTCATATAGGCAGTTGACATAATTTCCATGTTATTTCTTAGAAATGTTCATGCACATCACGCTGATAGTTCTGGAGGGAGGAATTATTTTCACTTCTGCCATTCAATGCTGACATCAAGCTCTCCCAGCCAGTGGAGGACTGATGTTTCCTCTATTCTGTCACAGCCTCATGCCCAAAACTTATGCTCAGAGTAACAATCAATAGCATCCTCATGCAATACTTCCCACATCAGCAGCTCTGTAAGCTTTTCTGCATGAGATTGATAATTAGCACTTGTGCTATATTAAACATGTCAACATTTATTTCCAGATGGATCATTACAGCCAGCGGAGTGAAGGGAATCTTTAGCTTACCAGTCTTGGCAAGGTGGATTTAAGATTTAGGTTAAAACAATAATTCATACATTTAAGACTGGTAAATACAAATTTTAATTAATAGCATATATTGCATTATTTTCTTTGCCTGCAAGATTGCTTCAATAATAAAATGGAAATAACATTGTAATATTACAATGCTTTTGGTGCTCCTTAAAACATAATCAATTAAACCACTCTGATTTTAAATGATTTTTGATCAATTCCAGACTGGGGAACAAGAAACAGCTTTTGGCACTTACATTTCCAATTGTGGCAACTTTTATTGGTATCTGAAAACTAAGGTATATACAATCTGTGCTATAAATTTAAGGAAACATTTTTTGTTATCAATTACAACTCTTTGCCATTGGCAAGGATATTTTAAATTTCTGTCACTGGTCAGTTCTCAACTCGCATACTAAAACAAATGGTCCTGTACAATTATCTAAACATCAAAAGGTTTTCATTTAAAGTGTCAATTCTATTCATTAAAACAAACGTAAAAACTTACTTATAATCTCTTGACTTTGGTTACACCTTTCACTTCACTCATTCCTAATTTTATCATGGCAACCTGATTTCCAGCCATTGCAGCTTCTTTTTAAGCACATGAGCACTTTCCTTTTAAGGTTCTATCATTCAGAGATAGGCTCCGTATTGGAAGAAACGGTCTGTGCTTGGACCAAAGGATCAATTTTTCACTTCATCAAGGCTCGGAATTTGAAAGCCAAAGTGATTATGTCTTATACTTTGATGTTCCAGTCCAACATTCTGGTGCTACAGATGAGGTAATCTGCCATATTAAATGCCAGACAAATTCAGCCAAAAACAGAGTGCAATGATGGTCAACATGTTTTACTAGTACATTTTCCTGATGCACATTTACCCTGCATTATTTAATATGACCCAGTGATTTAAGCCTACGTTTACTCTACTTTGTAATTGACTTCATACTCAGCTAACATCTTAATTACATTCACTAATTTCATGAACTGATACCTCACTCTGCAAGTCCACCAAGTTAAAAGTAGAAATTATAGATAGATTACATTCTGACGTATTTCATTTCTGATGAAATAATTAAATATCTTAAATACATTTATTAACTTTAGCAATACTTAAATATATATTGTGACATTTTGCATAGGAATTAACAGTTGTGCAACCTGCTGTTTCTCACTTATTCACTTTCAGCATTGCTTAAGCCATCATTGATTTATTGGGTGAGGTAGACATAGCACGCTTGTCTACCCAGTGTGCTGAGGTAATCAAAAACAATTACAATTTATGGAGGGTTGGGAATAGATATAAAACTGAACAGTACAATGAGGTGAAACATTTTTTAACACGTCCATTGGCAGGATTGAACAGCAAGGACTTTGGGCACCATTTATCTGAGACCAATGAGCTGTGCATTCCCAGAGAAAGTGCATTAGCCACAGGTAGGGTATTTTGAGGGAAAGAGAAAAAAAACAATTTTGGGGTGGGGGGGGAAATCAATCAAGAACAAGGAGGAATGGAGGGAAGATCAACTAGAGGTTTTAGTAGATTTTTGGGATCCACGCTGTTATTTTGACAACATTACATTTTTATGTAGGTTTCCTTTAGGGACCACAAGTTGAACTGAGTGCAACAGCTACAATCTAGTATTTGCATTGGATGTTTCAAATGGGCTTAATCTCCTTATCTGCACATGCACCTGAAAATATATCCGAGCTACGTCCGGATGCACTTTGTGGATTACAGCTCAGCTTTCAATACTATCATTCCGGACATTCTCATCGACAAACTGGTCACTCTCGGCCTCCCCACTCTCACATGTGCCTGGATAAAGGACTTCTTCACCAACCGGCCCCAGACTGTGAGACTCGGCCCCCACCTCTCCTCCACTCGCATTTTGAGTACCGGCTCCCCACAGGGCTGTGTGCTAAGCCCCCTCCTATACTGTCTCTACACCCACGACTGTAGTCCGGCCCACAACAACAACAAGGGGAGACGAGGCAGCCTATAGAGAGGAAGTCCTGAAGTTGACAGCCTGGTGCTCAGAAAACAACTTGGCTCTGAACACCAAGAAAACAAAAGAGCTCATTGTCGACTTCAGGAGGCACAGCACCGACTTAGCCCCCCTATACATCAACGGCGAGTGTGTGGAGAGGGTCTACACCTTCCGGTTTCTCAGCGTCCTCATCTCCGCTGACATCTCCTGGACAGACAACATCACAGCGATCATCAAGAAGGCTCAGCAGCGGCTGCACTTCCTGAGCGTCCTCAGGAAGCACAACCTGGACTCCAACCTGCTGCTGACCTTCTACCGCTCGTCCATTGAGAGCCTGCTTACATACTGCATTACAGCATGGTACGGCAGCTGCACCATGGCAGACAGGGAGAGGCTCCAGAGGGTAGTTAGGGCACCACAGAAGATCATTGGCTGCCCTCTCCCCTCCCTGATGGACATTTACACCTCCCGCTGCCTCAGCAGGGCGAAGAACATCATCAAGGACAGCTCCCATCCTGCATTTGGCCTGTTCGACCTGCTGCCCTCAGGGAGGCGCTATAGGTGCACCAGAACAAGGACAAATAGACTCAAGAACGGTTGCTTTCCAAAAGCCATAACCTCTCTGAACTCACACATGCACTGACTTCACAGCTTAACCCCCGGACTTCCATCTATCCACCTACTGTAATTTGTACTGTAACTGTAATTTTTAATATGTGCAATAACCCATACTGTACATAGGAATCCTATTTATTCACTCTATTCACCCATTGTCTTTTTATAGATATGTATATAGCGCCGCAGAACTGTGCACCTTATCCCAACCCCCCCCCCTTTTGTTTTGTTTTTTTGTTTTTTGAACTAATTACATGTCTGCACTGAGTACGAGCTGCTTTTAATCTCATTGTACATGTGTATAGTGACAATAAAATGGCATTCTCATTCTCATGCATGAGCCCAGTGCCTAAACTTTTGCCCACACCATTTGTGTGGGCAAAAGAATAAGCAAAATAATTATGCCCAATTGGCAATGAAAGCCAAATTCTTGGCCACCACACTATAGAATGAGATGGTCATTTATCATCCAAAAAGTGGCATCTAACATCCAGAACAATAGGTTTACAGATAAAAAAGCAAACATAAACAGAGTTGTTGTCTTCGAGAACTCCATAACATTTTTGTGCCTCGGATGTGAAACATTCTATTTTGTCCTCACACGTATATGTCATACTGGCCAAGTTAATCTTAAAATACCTTACCTTGAACGTAACAGGAAAGAGTAAGATGGAAGTATTAAAACTTTACAGTGGAAAACTGCTTAACATTTTGTCTTTAAATGAATCACACTATAATCCTTGAAAAATAACAAATGGCACTAACAGAATGCAGTGGTCTTAACTCTTAACTATTTCACACATATTTTGAAAGATCTGATCTTAATGCACTTGGAAATTACCTCTGCATTCTTACATGTCAATAAATATGTTCACAATCTATATTCTGGCACAAATATGAACACTGACCATTTACATCATGTCAATATTGTTAGAAAAATATAGCACGGTCCAATACAAATTAGTACAAAAAATGAACCAAATGCAACAGTAATCTGTTTTCTCCACCTGAATATTACACAAATTAAATTGAAAAAGGAACATTTACTTTTTCTAATCCATCGTTTGGATGAATGAAATTGCATTTTAGTTTAACTTTCACTATTTGATTTGATCCACTGCTGACAAGATGTTGGGGGTCACATTAGGATGGTACTTTCAAAATTCTGCACTTTGAATGCGAGTAAGTTTCCTGTGCACGTTTTAAGTAATGCCCTCATGTTAAGTGGCTCTGCTGCAAGTTATTGACATCTTATATGATGTACAAATACACTAGCAAAGCACAAGGATTGTCAAAAGCATGAATTAAATCTTAAAGTCTCAATAGTTTATAAGCAGACAAAATGACTGAAGGTTTTGTAACAGCAGGGGAAGCATCCAATGTAACAATTAAGTGGTAACATATGCCACTACTGCCAAGAGGATTTTTAATCCCTTTAAACATTAATGTAGTATTTCTGCTTCTGCTGCAACAACAGAGCCATCTGTGTTGGCATTGAATGGAAACATGCCAAATGCCCAATTCAGTACTCCATTTGCTCATTTCATTTCTCCAATACAATAAACGTGGGAAATATTTGCTGCTCTTTCTTTCCAGAATTAAGAAAATAGTCACTTCATTGCAAGTTACATCTGGATTAAATACTTATCATTCAAGGAACTGACAGGAAATTTGAACACTTAAATGCAAATTACAAAGGAAATATGCAAATAACACTAACAACCAAATCCAATAGTCAATTGCTATGATAAAATAGAGCTTAATGCTTCTGACAAACTTCTACCACAGCACAAACACAACCATGAAAACGTTTTTAAAAGTATATATCTACTTAAAGCACCAGTTGACAATCTTTTGAGGTCCAGCAGTTTCTTGAAAATTAAAGTTTACAAGAGTTCCTACAAGATTTGCAGATTATTGGTGTCTGTCAGAAAAAAAATGAAGAGTGAAAAACAAATGGCAATTTGATTACCAGAGAGAAAACTGGGGGTCTTTTCTCTGGAAAAAAGATCTCATGTAGGTCTTTAAAACTGTGAAGGCTTTGAATGTGGAGAATGTTTGTCAAATGTTCTGCAAGGCACTGATTTCCACCACTTTTGCCAATTCCGTTAAATTCCTTATTTGAGTTATTGATGATCATCTTGTACGAACCATCTGCGACTGTTCTACAATATTCCACTGAATCATAAATTAATAAAGATTAGATGCAAACATAAGGAAGAAAATAATAGAGCAGATATGGAAGTAACTAGAATGAGTAGGTGCACATATAAATACACATTGAATTTATCCATATTAAACGTTGGATAACCAGCAGAAACATCAAGGCAAAATATTTTTGTTGCAGGAGAACGTACTGAAATATGAGGAAAATTAAGCTTTCAATCATTGTTTTCAATTTTGCCTCATTTTTTCAAATTAGTACAATTTAAGACACAAAGTGCTGAAGTAACTCAACGAGTCAGGCAGCATCTCTGAAGTCTGAAGAAAGATCCAGCCACCCCCATTAAATCTATATCTTACACTGCCTTGAGAAAGCAGCTAACATAATCAAGGACCAATCACACCCTAGTCATTACCTCTTCTCCCCTCTCCCATCATACAGTACAAACCTTGAAAGCACATCTCAGCATTCTTGAATGACCTCTCATTAACTAAGGAAGAATTTGTGTACATTGTTGCGGCCCTTGTGCTATTTTTATCTGCACTTTCTCTGTAGCTGTAACACTATGTTCTGTACTCGGTTTCCTTTCTTTTTTTGCACAACATCTTGTCCTTGTGTATGACTTGATTAAAATCAGGTGTGAATGATTTATCTGGATAGTACACAAACATATTTTTTTCCATTGTATCCCGGTACATATGACAATAATAATTCAATATTAATACCAATATTCTCAGTCCTGATGCAGTGTTCCATCCTAAACATCAAATAGCCTTTTACCTCCAGATGATGCTTGAAACACCGAGTTACTTGAGGAGTTTGTTTTTGAACAGTATTTTTCAGTCTAGTTATAATGAAAAATGTATTTATATTATTGCATCAAAAAAGTAAGGTATTTCAGAATTAAAAAAAGTTTTAAATAGCATCCCTGACAGCAGGGATAGTCACCTAACAGCGTAAAATGCCATTCAACTGATTTGAAAGCATAAATTAATATTAAAGTAGATGCAGCAATGCCGATAAAAGTTAACCCTCTTGTTTATTAAAAATCGTGTACAATTTCTAATTTGAATTTGCAGAACAAATCTCACTACAAGATGCAATCTTACTTCAAAGACAAAAGAGGTAGATAGTAAAATTAACTCCGCTGCAGTTTGATTTTGAGACTGGCACAAAACAGAAATGTCTGCTTGTCGAACTTGCTTTGATGTGGATACCAGATGACTAAAGTGAAAAAAATATGCCATTCTAGAGCACTTTAGCATGTGATGTTCCTAAACTAATTACTTTGTTTTCTCAATGGATTAAGAACTTCATTTTAGTTGGAAAGCGTCAACAAGAGGCTAATATCCATCTCCAAAGCACAATGACAAAAATATATTTCCCTGTACATATATTAAAATGTCCCACTTTTACAATGCTTGTTTAATAGTAATTTACCATTCTTAACTGTAATTCCTACAGTCCTTGAAGGTCGAATTGCAGGTAGACAAGGTGGTCAAAAAGGCTTTTGGCACATTGGCCTTTGTCAGTCATAGTATTGAGTATAGAAGTTGGGAGGTCATGTTGCAGTAGTATAAGACATTGGTGAGACCGCATTTTGAATATTGTGTTCAGTTCTGGGCACCATGTTATAAGAAAGATATTGTCAAGCTTGAAAGGGTTCAGAGAAGATTTGCGAGAATGTTGCCAGGACGAGGGGGTGTGAGCTATAGGGAGAGGTTGAGTAGGCTGGGTCTCTATTCCTTGGAGCGCAGGAGGATGAGGGGTGATCTTATAGAGGTGTACAAAATCATGAGAGGAATATATCGAGTAGATGCACAGAGTCTCTTGCCCTGTGTAGGGGAATTGAGGACCAGAGAACATAGGTACAAGGTGAAGGGGAAAAGATTTAATAGGAATCTGAGGGATAACTTTTTCACACAAAGGGTGGTGAGTGTATGGAACATGCTGCCAGAGGAGGTAGTTGAAGCTGGGACTATCCCGTCATTTAAGAAACAGTTAGTCAGGTACATGGATAGGACAGGCTTGGAGGGATATGGACCAAGCACAGGCAGGTGGGACTAGTGTAGTTTGTGCTACTGGTTGGACATCATTGGCCACCAACATGAAAAAACAGTCAAAGGGAAACAAAATCTCTTTCAGCAGAAGTACATGCATAAGCTCTTTGTTGTAGTACTGTGAGATACAAGGAGTTAGTATGATCAGGGTGTAGTGCAACTATGATCTTGCTAAATTTGGTTTGTAACCTGATGTCAAACCAGTAGATTAGTACGTCCAACCCTGCCCATCACCACAAGGAAACAAGACATTAATTCCAGACTCAATAAATTCACAAATAAGGGATAAATCAATGGAATAAAAAAAAGGACATATTTAGCAGGTCAGGTAGCATCTATAAAGAGAGAAACAAGTGATGTTTTAGGTTAATATTTTTCATCGTAACAGGAATTGGTATTTCTATCATATGGTGGACTCACTTATATATACAGTAAAAAATCTCTGGGCATGCAGCAGAGATATCAATCAGCATGCAAAGCACAAGTAATGTCACCACTGCAATACTAAAACATTTTTACATGCTTCATAAATGGAATGAACCTCAAATGCAGCGAAGCGTCACCATTGTTTCAAGCTTGTTTGTACTTAAAGCTCTGTTGGGAAACTGGTAGAGAAGCCGTGAATCCTCAAGCTTGGTCAGCATGTCATCTACCTTCAAGTTATGTTCTTCTTCGATTTTGGTGGTTGTGAGGTTGGAGGTTGGTAGTGGCGATCCAATGACCATGAACTCTGATTCAGATGACCACCTGCAGAAGCATGAAGTCCCAGAAACAGATGGGGCCTGGTCCCATCCTCCTACTATGACTTTAGTGTGAATTTGCCTTCAAACAGCCACATTGTGTACTAAGGTCCCATCAAAGAGGAATGTAATTCTCTCCAGTATTTTACAACAAATGTTTTGTTTTATTGTGCAACTGCATAGAAGGCCTAGAATTCACAGTTCTGCAGCATGCCACACGCTGTATGGTGTGCATTATAAAATTACTACCACTAAGGCTCCTTTTCAACTGTATGACTATGTGTTTTAAAATGAAGCATTTATAGATTAGTGAACTTTGCATTCCTTTCTTCTGAATCCATTAATTTATTTACGATATTCATGTTACTAATTTGAAAAATCCTGTAAAGTTCTCATGCATCAATGCTGAGATATGCACAGCTAATGAAAACAGCAATAACGGTTCAAACTTGGCACTATAAACTACAGTTTTATATGCACATTCTATGTCATATAGTTTTAGCTAATTCTTAAAGCAATAAGGGAGGATTATGATGCCAAAATAAAACTAGTATGCACAACTTTTGTAAAGGAAATTTGGGTCTTCTCAGGAGGAAATTAATATTTGTTGACCATCTACACAAACACTATAAAGTTACTGTGGTGGCAACTCAGTACTTCCATAGGTAGAGACAGAATTTAAAAGTTGCATGAAAAAAATAAGAAATATATAAAGCAGGATTGGGCCTTTTGATCCCTAATAAAACACAGAAACATTTTCCCCACAATAACTCCACGTCCTTTGATTCCATTAATATCGAAAAATCCTTTGATCTGTCTTGAATAGACTCTAGAAATAAACCTCCAAAGCCCTCGTCAGCAGAGACTTCCAAAGATTCACTACTCCATTGAATGAACACATTTCTTCTCTGTTGCAAATGGTTGACCCCTTAGTTTGAGACAAATACAATGTTTTTTTGTGACTGTACATGCCGCTACATCGTATCGGCACCTCTAAAATATGGAAAGCTAGTTTGATGTACAGCAGCTAATAGTGTCACGTGAACTATTAAATGCTTACAGGCACCTTTTTGCCTTCTTAAAAAAAATGGACATATGACTTGTTTCTAAACACTGGCAAGAGAAAACACCTTTTCTAAATCTATCTCGTCAAGTCTCAAAGGAATTTTGTAAATTTCAATTACATCACCAGCTATTCTTTAAAGCTGAGAAAAGTATAAGTCAGGTACAGGTACATGGATACGTTTACAGGGATATGGGCCAAATGTGGTCAGGTCGAACTCGTGCAAATGGGGTATCTTGGTCAGCATAGGCAAGTTGACCTGTGCCCTATTGTGCCCTGGTCAGAAGGGCCTGCTTCCGTGCTGTATGACGATGACTCAATTAGCCTACTCTGGTAATTATCTCCTCATACAACAAACCAGATTCATTCTGGTGAACCTTTTGAGTACTTCATTTTAAATATATCCTTCCTTTGGTAGAGAGACCTGACCAGGGCACAATATTCCACATGCTGTCTCACCAGGGCCCTGTATTATGGGAATCATTTTTTGTTCTACTATTGCCCTCAAATATTCTTGCAGCAAAGGCCAACATGTCATTTGCCTTGCTAATTTCATGCTAGACACATTTCACACATCTTAATTTTCAGTGATTCATATGTAAGGACACATAGATCACACTAACACTTCCTCAGCATTATTAAAAAAATTGGATTCTATTTTTGCTACCAAATCAATGACTCAATCCCCCCTCCCCCCTCCTCCCCACATAAAATAGTCCATCTTCCACATTCTTGTCCAATCACTTGTCCAATCAGTCCTTGCTGAATTCTGACACTTTCCCAATTAGAAACATAGAAAATAGGTGCAGGAGGAGCCCTTCGAGCCAGCACCACCATTCATTGTGATCATGGCTGATCATCCACAATCAGTAACCCGTGCCTGCCTTCTCCCCAGACCCCTTGATTCCGCTAGCCCCAAGAGCTCTATCTAACTCTCTTTTCAATTCATCCAGTGAATTGGTCTCCATGCCTTTTTGTGGCAGAGAATTCCACAAATTCACAACTCTCTGGGTGAAAAAGTTTTTTCTCATCTCAGTTTTAAATGGCCTCCCCTTTATTCTTAGACTGTGGCCCCTGGTTCTGGACAGCCCCAACAAAATGTTTCCTGCATCTAGCTTGTCGAGTCCTTTTATAATTTTATATGTTTCTATAAGATCCCCTCTCATTCTAAATTCCAGTGAATACAAACCCAGTCTTTCCAATCTTTCCTCATATGACAGTCCCGCCATCCCGGGGATCAACCTCATGAACCTACGCTGCACTCCCTTAATAGCAAGGATGTCCTTCCTGAATTTAAGAGACCAAAACTGCACACAGTACTCCAGATGTGGTCTCACCAGGGCCTTGTACAACTGCAGAAGGACCTCTTTACTCCTGTAACTCAAATCCTCTTGTTATGAAGCCAACATGCCATTAGCTTTCTGCCTGCTGTACCTGCATGTTTACTTTCAGTGACGGATGTACAAGGAGACCCAGGTCTCGTTGCACTTCCCTTTTTGTTAATCTGATACCATTGAGATAATAATCTGCATCCTTGTTCTTGCCACCAAAGTGGATAACCTCACATTTATCTACATTATACTGCATCTGCCCACTCACTCAACCTATCCAAGTCACCCTGCAACCTCCTAGCATCCTCTGCACAGTTCACACTGCCACCCAGCTTTGTGTCATCTGCAAATTTGCTTGTGTTATTAATTCCATCATCTATATCATTAATATATGTTGTAAATAGTTGCGGCCCCAGCACTCCACTCGCCACTGCCTGTCATTCTGACAGGGACCCGTTTATTCCTACTCTTTGTTTCCTGTCTGCCAACCAATTCTCTATCCATGTCAATACCCTACCCCCAATACCATGTGCTCTAATTTTGCTCACTAATCTCCTGTGTGGGACCTTACCAAAGGCTTTCTGAAAGTCCAGATACACAACATCCACTGGCTCTCCTTCATCCATTTTACTTGTCACATCCTCAAAAAATTCCAGAAGATTAGTCAAGCAGGATTTCCCCTTCATAAATCCATGTTGATGGACCAATCCTTTTACTGCTATCCAAATGTGCCATTATTACTTCTTTAATAAATGACTCCAGCATCTTCCCCACCACCGATGTCAGGCTAACTGGTCTATATTTCCCCGTTTTCTCTCTCGCTCCTTTCTTGAAAAGTGGGATAACATTAGCTACCCTCCAATCCACCGGAACTGATCCTGAATTTATAGAACATTGGAAAATGATCATCCACGATTTCTAGAGCCACCTCTTTGAGTACCCTGGGATGCAGAAGTCTGAAGAAGGGTCTCGACACGAAACGTCACCCATTCCTCTCCAGAGATGCTGCCTGCCCTGCTGAGTTACTCCAGCTTTTGTGTCTATATTCGGTTTAAACCAGCATCTGCAGTTCCTTCTTACACAGAATTGTCACTGCATTGTACTCAATCTCAAAAATTCAGCTCCATTTAATTTAATGGATTAATTTACCATCATAGTCCTAAAGATTGGTTTAAACTAAACCCTGGATACTTATATTTGTCAGGTTGAAAGAACTGTAAGAACTGGATTCTGGACTGAAAGCACTGCATTCTTGAACTGATATTAGATCATCGCATAAGCTACAAAATGTATCAACGTCTAGAGTCTAGAGTTTGCCCCAAGCCAGTTTAACCACATCTTGGGCATTCTCAGTGTTAAGCTGAAATTTAAATGTCATTATGGTCTTGATGGTTTCTTATAGATTTTTTTTTTTAAACACTAACTTATTAATAATTTTATTGTAAGAAGCGAAGGTAATTATTGTTGAACAGTAAAAAAAATTGCTGAGGAATTCACAAATCTGAACATATAAAAGAAAACCGAGTGCCCCTTGCCACTGAAATCAATGTGATTGCAAAGAAATTTCTTCAGCTCAACCATGGTCTGTTGAGTTTCATTCTACTTTTCTAAATTTTCTACTTTTACTTTTTTGCATAACAACCAACACGGTAGTTCATTTAGTGCATGCCTCTTGCTTTGCTACAAAATCATGCCGTATAATATGAGAAAATGCATTCCACCTGAACCCAATTTTTAAAATCCAGAAAAGCTCCAGAAACATTTCCTATGTTTACCTATTTTATGTTCTTTGAAGCAAAACTCAAAAAGTTCAGCATTCATGAATATAATTAATGAAGTTGGACCATGCAAAGTGACATGATCACATTCAGAAATAAAATCGGCGCTTACATTTTTTTTCAAAATGAGTTCCCCTAGTAATCATTAATCCCCAGCTTCCTACAGAAGCACCGTCCTATCCTAGCACAATGTTGCCTGCAAGTCATAAGATGTTGGCAACTCATTATCTAATCAGGAAAATAAATTTGGCACTGAACCTAGAAGCAATTGATTGCAATTTACATTATTATTCTAATCTTAATCACGTTTACTTTAGTTTAATGCTGAGAACATTTTTAACAGACCACTGGCAAAACCATGTATTTTGGAAATGTGAAACCATTACATCATTCACTGATACCTTAAGTCTTAAGGGAGTCAATGAAAGTATTGAAATTTAACATAAATATTGAGAGAGAAAATAAAGCACTGGGGCATCTTTTCATTCTGAAATAAACCCTGTACAGATTTAAATGCTCTATTTTACTGATATTTCTAGATTGAATCCAACAAATCAACCTGTTTAAATATAGAACAGTTCATTTATGTTTACTTAAGCTGACTCTTTCCTTCCCACAGAAATCTTGTATTAAATTTCCGTTCTTTAGATGTTTACAATTTTATTGCATTACAATCTGGTAATGGGAACTTCCAAGTAAAATTGTTGCTCTTACTGAGTCCAGGAATTACTTTCAAATATTTCACAAATTAAATTTTTTTCCACTGTGCACTAATTGTGACCATTTCTTTTTCTACACAATTTTCTCACGAGATCCGAAACATTTTTATTCATAGTTCTCATATTATTAGGGATCAACATTGTTAGCATTTCCTCTCCTGAGGGATATTAAATGATTTTATGTCAAACTACTCAAATATTTTCAGAACTTTAGTAAACATCTGCCTGCCAAATTTTAACTTGCTATAGTAAAATGTCCACAGAAGAGGAAATTGGAAACAAAAACTTTAAGGAAATATTAAGTATTCATACAGATGCAACTTCAGATATGTTACATCCTTTTAACAACCATATCCGAAAAAGGACAATCTATTTTCTGATATCAGAGTGACCATGCTACTGACTATAGGTGGAATGAATAATAGATGTTGGAATATTAGTAATTCCAAATGATTTTAAGGGTTATCTGTTTGTCTTTCCCCACTTTCAAATACATCTGCATCATGATGGAGGAAGGACTTATGTAAAGTGGTGAACCCCGAAGGACTATTCCTAATATTTTTGAGTGGTTACATTAATTTCACTAATCACTTAGGCAAACTCTTAATAGGTAAACAACAGTGCTATCACTATTTTCAGCAGGAAAAAATGAATACAGCCTTCACCCACTTTTGCCTCAATTCCAACTCCAGCTTTAATAGACCTCTGTCAATTATTTCTATAAATTGCTGTGGTATACATGTAGATCCATCATGTACTGTAGACACCAAAATGTAAGCCGATGAAAAATGTGTAAATTTAAAAATTGTGAACAATGGGAACAGTTAATAGAATGTATATTTATAAACTAAAGACTACAAACTCCAAAATCAAAATTACGAGGCAAATCCTATATGTTGTAAAAATGAGTTGTTCCTTTAAAAAAAATATAATATCAAAGAGGTGCCGAGAAGTGTATCCTCAGTCAGAAAAACTTGCCTAGAGAGAGCATAGTTCACTGATACTTTTATATGATGAATATAGTGTGACTGTCCTAGGATAAATTTTTTGGCGGTTGGATTTTTCATAGTAATATTTCATGGCAGTGATGTGCACTGGTCTTTCATAAACTTGAAATTTCTATAACATTGTACCACAAGGTGGCAGGTTTTCTCATCAAAGGTCACTTTTGAGGCTTGAGATGAAAACGTGCCATTTCACTGGTCAATGTCAAGGTGTTTAAAACCTTGCCATTTGTTCTCAGCAAAACAAATGAAGATGCTGAAAACTTAACCACCTCCTGTCATTGATAGAAAATGCTTCAGGAAGTATTTTCAAAATAGTTACCAGAGCTAGAGGATAAACGATTTTGCACTAAATCTTGTAAAAAGAGCAATTATATTTAGAATTATATATCAAAGTAAAAAATGCTTAACATAAAATGAATAGGTATAACATAGTATATTAATTTATAATGTTAAAGGAAATTTTAATTTTAGCCTTTTGCAGATTCATCCTAGAATTATTATTAATCAGTAGCAAATCTGCACACTTTGGTTAAAGCAGTGAAATACCCTTGGTCAATTATAACTTGTTCAATTATCCCAATGATCAAATTAAATGAATATAATTTTTAAACTTACTTTGGAAGAACTCTCTGCATGAGGTTGCTGACTATCACTAAGATTAAAACCAGATTTAGGGCTGGGCAATAAATCTGGCATTTTAAGAAGTTATATTCATTCAGCCAATGACCTCAAACAATTCACTACATGCATTTGCAATCATCTGAATGCCCGGCAGCAAGAACTACTGATAATCTTTTTGTTCTCTACAAAAGTGCAATCATGCAGGTACAATGAATTGTTATCAATTTTAAAATGGACGAAGATGTACCTACATCCTGCTTTGCTTTTTAGGTGCTCAGTTCTGGAGTACTCCAAGTGTTGTATTCCTGATTGTTATGATTGCATGTAAAAATGTACCCACTTTCTTCATAAATCTAGATGTTAACTTTTATGACCAATACATTAGCCCTAAAATGACAATGAATACAAAAAATGCCTTTTGTTCAGAATTTTATGTAAAGTATATGCAATTCTAAATAAAAATGTTTTCCATACACTCAGTGCAACATAATTTATACAGCAAGCAATGGCAAATGAAAAGTAAAATCTCCTCCATCACAAAGACCATCACTTTCATTTGCATAACATTATCCACATTTGCCCTGCCTTAACCCACAGTCAGAGACCATTTAGCATTATACCCATGGAACATCACTGGACAGTTTTCTATTAAAACAGATGCAAGTTGTCGAGTAGCATACAATATAGAACACATACTAATGCTTTATTCTGTGTTTGGGAGGTCTAATATGTGAATATTGAAAAATAATCAAGTGGAAACTGCTACATGAAACAATGAATTTTTGAATCAAAACAGGGCACTCAAAATCAGGATATTTTGCAAATAAATAATAATGTCAATCAATTCTCATAAAGTACAATGTTAAAAGGAAATTCTGTGCATCATTAGTGGCATCCTTGGCTGCTTTCACCTCAACCAAACAGCTTCATTCAGTTTCCTGGATGGGATGGAAGTAACTGACAATGCAATCACCTTGGTGCTATCTATCAGACTGGAAAGAAAATAAAATGTCCAACAGAGATAATGGCTTCATGCATCACACAAAAACTGCAGCTAAATGGTGTGGACATTCTTGGGTTCAGTTGAATTTTGAAGTCCATTTTCAGGTTATTATTGGTTCTATTTAGGTTTCATTCTTACGTCATGATATCACAATATTTTCCCATACCAAGGATTGGTAGCACAGGGCCTTTTGTGGGTGTAAAATCAGCATTGTTTCGTAATTCTGTTATTGATCAGCACCTTTGCCATCAATGGCAAAACAGTGACCAGCAGATTCTCTCTTCTCCAGGGTTTTCTGGTTGTTTAGTTTTGTCCCACATTCCAAAGGAACATTGTTTGGCAGGTTAGATGGTAACTGTTAATATCCCCTGAAACGTAGGCGAGACAAAGGAGAGTCAGGGAGTGGTAGATAAGCATGTTTGCAGGAATGGATTACAAGAAAATAATAAGAGAATGCTCCGAGAGGTGCCTTAGACTTGATTGGTTCTGTGATCATAAGAATATATGAGAATTATTGGAAATCACTGTTCTACATCGAGTGGATGTAGGTTCAAAATACAGGTGTATCAGTGTTCTAGCAAAACCACTGCCTTCCTTGTAAAACTCTGCATTGTATATTTTTTTCCTGCAGTTTTCAAGTTATTGTAGACTAATAGCCACATTTCGGTGGGCAGGTTTGCATAGATTAATGGCCAATATTTTTAAATCTTTCTTCAAATTGAGCATAAAATACAAATAAGAAAACATGAACAGCTGCCAGACAGTAATGAGTAGTAAGGAAAAAGAAACCCCTATGGAGGCAAAGTACTGGAGAAGCAAAAGTATACGCTAATAGACCTACCACAAATTCTGTTCACTCCATGCTGCCAACAAACCCAGGAATGTTTGTTAAGAAATGACAAATCTGAGCTTTTCTCAGCTACTTTCTATGTCGATAAACACTCAAAGCATAGAAAAGGTGTACTAACATCTATCATATATCAACATATATATATTATCATATCTATCTATCTATCTATCTATCTATCTTCTATCTATATTTAAAACTGTGTGTGTGTCTGCTTGACTTGTGCCAGCCAGCCTTTGATCCTCGCTACGCCAACACCACACGCAGAACGCCGAGATTTTTTCAATTTCGGTAGAGATTTCACTTTTCTTTACGAGTAGCCACTCCAGATTAAATTTCGTCGTGTTGATGTACACATTTTTAATAAAAATCCTTCCTCCTCCCCCCCACCCCCAAAAATTTCAAAATGTAAAAAAAAACAGATCTCAGCCATAGAATGTTAGTGAAGGTTCCGTCGTGTGATGTCACAATGCCCAATGCTCACAGATTGTGCAATCGGAATGGATCCATTTACATATGTCTTAGCAGCAGCCCCAGCCGCTCCCCCCCACCCCCGCAGCCTGTGTCGAAGCGCGTCATCACGTGTGTGGGAATAGAGAGAGGATTGGGGGTAGTAGGGAATGGGGAACAGACGGACTGTCCCTACACCTCCCCCTTCCACTCACCCTCCCCACTATTTCCCCTCTCTCCCCACTCTTCCCCCTCCCTCCCCTACCCCATCTCCCTCCTCCCCCCCTCCCCACCTCACTACTCTCCCTCCCCCACACCTCACTCCCTCCCCCACACCTCTCTCCCTCCCCCATCCCTCTCCCCCTCCCAAACACTCTCTCCTCCCCCTCTCCATCTCCTCTCCTCACCATCTCCCTCTCCTCCTCCCACCCCATCACTCTCTCCCCCACCCCCTTCCCTCCCACACCCCCTTCCCTCTCTCCCCAACCCCCGTCCCTCACCCACCCCCTTCCCCACCCCACCCCTTTCCCTCTCTACCTCACCCCCTTCCCCCTCCCCACTCTTCCCCCTCCATCCACACTCTTCCCCCTCTACCCCGTACCCCATCTCCCTCATCGCCTCCCTCACCCCTCCCCCACACCTCTCTCTCCCTCCCCTCCCCCTCTCCATCTCCCTCTCCTCCTCCCACCCCCCATCCCTCTCTGCCCCCCCCTCTAGACGCACATGAGAGGTGAGGGCTATTCGTCAGTGGATAGGGTGGAGATGGGATAAAAGAAGCCAATTAATAAAATTAAGATAATATCAAGGGGTGTGATGAGTGTGTGTGTTTGTGGGTGCAAGATTCCAACCCCGCAACCGTGCTTTGGAGGAACAGACCCAACGGGTCTGCACTAGGTCTAGTCTATATGTAAAACTCTGTGTGTGTGTGTGTGTGTGTGTGTCTGCGTGTCTTGTGGCTGCCAGCCTTTGATTCATCGCTACGACAACACCGCACGCAGAAACGCCAAGATTTTTTCCATTTCGGTTGATTTCATTTTTCTTTCCGAGTAGCCACTCCTGATTAAATTTCGTCGTGTTTATGTACACATTTTTAATAAAATCCTTCTCCCCCCACCCACCTCCAAAATTTCAAAATGTTAAAAAAAACAGCTCACCCATAGAATGTTGGTGAACGTTCCATCGAGTGATGTCACAATGCCCAATGCTCACAGATGTCCAATCGAATGGATCCATTTACATATGCCTTTGCAGCAGCTCCAGCCCCAGCCCCTCCCCCCCACCCCCCGCAGCCTGTGCCGAAGCGCGTCATCACGTGTGTGGAAATAGAGAAAGATTGGAGGTGATAGGGAATGGGGAACAGATGGACTGTCCCTACCGCTCCCCCTTCCACTCTCCCTCCCCACTATTTCCCCTCTCTCCCCCCCACCCCTCTCCCCTTCCCTCCACTCTTCCCCCTCCAACCCCTACCCCATCTCCCTCCTCCCCATCCTTCCCCCCCCTCCCCCACACCTCTCTCCCCTCCCCATCCCGCTCTCCTCCCCCTCTCCATCTCCTCTCCTCCCCCCACCCCTCTCTCCTCCACACCCCTTCCTCTCCCTCTTCCCTCCCCCACCGTCTCTCCCCCACCCCCCTCCCCCCACATCCTTCACTCCACCACCCCCTCCCTCTCCCCCACCCCCTTTCCCCTCCCCACTCTTCCCCCTCCATCCACTCTTCCCCCTTCCCCATCTCCTCACCTCCATCCCCCCCCCTCCCCCCACACCCCCACCCCCCTCCCCTCACCCCCCCCCACCCCCACACCCACTCCCCTCCCTCCTCACACCCTCTCACTGCTCCAACCCCATCCTCTCCCCCACCCCCTTCCCTCTCTCCCCACCCCCTTCCCTCTCCCCCCGCCCCTTCCCCGTACCCCCTTTGTCCCTCTTCCACCACTCCTCCTACCCCTCCCTCCCCACTCTTCCACTTCTCTCCCCCTACCCCACTCCTCTCACCTCTCCCACCCCACTCTCTCCCACCTCCTTCCCTCCCCAACCCCTTCTCCTACCCCTCTGTCCCTCTTCCACCACTCCCCCTGTCCCTCTTCCACCATTCCCCTACCCCTCCCTCCCACTTCTCTCCGCCTCCCACTCTTTCCCCTCTCTCCCCCTCCCCTACCCCATCTCCCTCTCCTACCCCATCTCCCTCCTCCCCTCCCTCCCCCAAACCTCACTCCCCCTCCCCATCCCTCTCTCACCTCCCGTCCCCCACCCCTCTCCTCCCCCTCCTCCCACCCCCACCCCTTCTCCTCCACTCTTCCCCCTCCTCCACTCTTCCCCCTCCCTCCCTACCCCATCTCCCTAATTCGCTCCCTCCCCATCCCTTCCCCCACACCTCTCTCATGCCGTCCCCTTCCATCTCTCCCCCCCGCCCCTCCCCCCTACCCCTCTGTCCCTCATCCACCACTCCCCCTACCCCTCCCTCCCCACTCTTCCACTTCTCTCCCCTTTATCCCACCCCTCTCTCTCTCCCCCCACCCCTTTGTCCCTCTACACCACCACTCCCCCTACCCCTCTCCCCCTCCCTCTCTCCCACTTCCACCACCCCCCCTACACCTCTCCCCCTCCCTCCCCATTCTTCCACTTATCTCCCCCCACCCCCCCCCCATTTCCCTCCCCGCCCCTCTCTCCCTCACCCTCCCTTCCCTCTCCCCCCTCTCCCCCACTCTTCCCCATCACCCCCCACCCCTCTCTCTCCCCCCCCTCCCTAACCCCACCCTTCCCTCTCCCCCCACCCCCTACCCCATCTCCCTCCCTCCCTCATCCCTCTCTCCTCCCCCCACCCCTCTCTCCTCCCCCACCCCTCCTCTCCTCCCCCACCCCTCTCTCCTCCCCCACCCCTCTCTCCTCCCCCACCCCTCTCCTCCCCTTCTCCCATCTCCCTCTCCCTCTCCTCCCCTCCTCCTCCACCCCCACCCCTCTCCCCCCCACCCCTCTCTCCCCCCACCCCTTCTCCCTCCCTACTCTTCCCCCTCCTTCCACACTCTTCCCCCTCTCCCTCCTCTTCCCCCTCCCCCACCCCTCTTCACCCCCCACCCCTTCCCCTCTCGTGCACCACTCCCCGCTACCCCTCTCCCCCTCACTCTCCACTCTTCCGCTCTCCTCCCCCCACCTCTCTCCCTGCCCCTCCCTCCTCTCTCCCCCTACTCTTCTCTCCCCTTCCCCTCATCCCTTCTCTCCAGCTCTAACATCCCTCCCCCTCTCTCCCACCCCCCTACCCTCTCCCCCCTTCCTGCACTCCCCGCTCTCCTCCACCCTGCTCCCTTCCCAATCTCTCCCCTTTCCCTCCCCTCTTCTCTCCCCCCCAAAAAGCTGGAGAAACTCAACGGGTGCAGCAGCATCTATGGTGCGAAGGAAATAGGCAAAGTTTCAGGCCTAAACCCGTCTGAAGATGGGTTTCGGCCCAAAGCGTTGCCTATTTCCTTCACTCCATAGATGCTGCTGCACTCGCTGAGTTTCTCCAGCTTTTTTTTTTTGTACCAGTCTCTCTGTCTCTCCCCTCTCTCTCTGCCCCTTCTCTCTTCACAGCCCGCGGCTCGACTCATGCACGTCCATCTGTGGCACACTCTCTCTGCCCCCCCCCTCTAGACGCACTTTGAGAGGTGAGGGCTATTCGTCAGTGGATAGGGTGGAGATGGGGATAAAAGAAGCCAATTAATAAAATGAAGATAATATCAAGGGGTGTGATGAGTGTGTGTGTTTGTGGGTGCCAGATTCCCACCCCGCAACAGTGCTTTGGAGGAACAGACCCAAAGGGTGTGTGCGTGTGTGTGTCTGCTTGACTTGTGGCTGCCAGCCTTTGATTCCTTGCTACGCCAACACCACACGCAGAAACGCCGAGATTTTTTCCATTATCGGCAGCGATTTCACTTTTCATTCCGAGTAGCCACTCCTGATTAAATTTCGTCGTGTTTATGTACACATTTTAATAAAATCCTTCTCCACCCCCCCCCCCCCAAATTTCAACAATGTTAAAAAAAAACAAGCTCTCACCCATAGAATGTTGGTGAAGTTCCGTCGTGTGATGTCACAATGCCCAATGCTCACAGATGTCCAATCGGAATGGATCCATTTACATATGCCTTTGCAGCAGCCCCAGCCCCAGCCCCTCCCCCCACCACAGCCTGTGTCGAAGCGCGTCATCACGTGTGTGGGAATAGAGAAAGAGGATTGGGGGTGATAGGGAATGGGGAACAGAAGGACTGTCCCTACCCCTTCCCCTTCCACTCTCCCTCCCCACTATTTCCCCTCTCTCCCCCCCACCCCTCTCCTCCCTTCCTCCACTCTCGCCTCCTCCCCTACCACATCTCCCTCCTCCCCTCCCTCCTCCCCCTCTCCCTCCCTCCCTCTCCCCCTCCCCATCCCTCTCTCCTCCCCCTCTCCATCTCCTCACCCTCTCCTCCCCTCCTCCTCCCACCCCCATCCATCTCTCCCCACGCCCCTTCCTCTCCCCCCCTTCCCTCCCCCATCCCACCCCCCACCCCTTCCCTCTCTCCCCCACCCCTTCCCCCTCCCCACTCTCCCCCCTCCATCCACACTCTTCACCCGCCCCCTCCCCCCTACCCCTCTGTCCCTCTTCCACCACACCCCCTCCCCCCCTCCCTCATCCCTTGCCCCTCCCACTCCCTCCCCCCCTCCCTACTCTCCCACTTCTCTCCCCCCTCTCTCCGTCCCCACCTCTCTCCCTCCGCCACCCTCCTCTCCCCCCTCCCTCCCCCCCACCCCGTTTCCTCTACACCTCTCTCCCTCTTCCACCACCCCCTACCCCTCCCCCTCTCTCTCACTTCCACCACTACCCCCTTCCCCCGCCTGGGGGTGGTTAGTGTGAGGCCGCAGCCCTCCCCCCCCGCAAACGCGCGTTGGGGAGACAGACCCAACGGGTCTGCACTTGGTCTAGTAATCTAATAAAACTCTGTGTGTGTGTGTGTGTGTGTGGATGTGTGTGTGTTATTTTGCATGTGAAAAGTATCTCCTCAAAAACCAGACGCATAAATGCGGAGATTTTTACAACTTCGGTAGGGATTTAACTTATGAGTTCAGAAATCCACTCCTCTCTAGATTTCGGCAATTATTTCCCCAGATTTTGAATTAAATTGTTCACAAAACATAATTAAAAAAAAAATCAAACTGCTGCATGTGTCAGTGCCACCTCACAGATGTCCAATCACAATGGATCTAATTTACATATATGACATCACAATGGGACAGGTGTGGGAGATTGGAACCTTCACGTGGTCCCACTAAAATCAAAGCTGAATAATCCTTCATTTAAACCATCTCTTATTGATAAAAACATATATGGTTATGGGGTAAAAGGAGCAAATTAACTATTAATATAATATCAAGGGGGGTAATTAGCGTTTGATGCGGGGAGGGTAGTTAGTGTGTGTGACGCCGCATGCACCCAGCCCCCCCCCCACAAACACACGTTGGGGGAACAGACCCAACGGGTCTGCACTTGGTCTAGTATCTATTAAAAGTGTGTGTGTGTGTGCGTATCTCCTCGAAAACCAGATGCCGAAAGGGGGATATTTTTACATATCTCAGTAGGGATTTTCCTTGCGAGTTTAGAAATCCACTCCTCTGTACCTTTGATACATTATTTTCCTGACTTTTTAATTAAAATTGTTGACCAATCTGACCTTTTTTTTAAATCTGACCGCTGCCCAGCTGCTGACGTTACAATAACAGTGACATTTTTACTTCTTGTAGAAAATTTCCTTATAATTTCAAAAATCAAATCCTCTATGAATTTGATCAATTATTTCCTGAGATATTTACTAAAATTTATAACCAAACTGATATATATATAAATTTATAACCCCACCCCACCCCCCCCAGCCGGCCTGCTGGTGTTGCCGGGCCCTGCCCGCTAACCTCACAATGCCTTTGCACCTGGCCGAACTGCCTCCAGGCCCCGCCCGGCCCCACCCCCCCAGCCGGCCTGCTGGCCCCGCCCGCTGCCCTCACAATGCCTTTGCACCTGGCCCAACTGCTTCCTGGCCCCGCCAGGGGATAGGGCGGTTATGGGGTAAGAGGAGCAAATTAATAATATTAATATAATACCAAGGGGGGTAGTTAGCGTGCATGCGGGGGAGTAGTTAGTGTGTGTGTGTGGGGGTGGTTAGTGTGTGTGACGCCGCATGTTGCCGCCCCACCCTCACCCCCACAGCCGCGCATTGGGGGAACAGACCCAACGGGTCTGCACTTGGTCTAGTATACTTATAAAACTCTGATCTGATCTTTTGTTAGTTCGCTTGTGAATCACATCTTCTCCAAAAACTGACGCGCTAATGGTGAAATTTTTACGTATTCCGGTAGAGATTTACCTCATGATGTCAAAAATCGCCTCATCTGAAAATTTGATTCATTATTTCCCGAGTTTTTTACTAAAATTGTTCACCAATATGAAATCTTTTAAAAATCGAACGTGCTGAAGCGAGCTGGATGACGTCACAATGCCTCTGCTCCTCGCGGCAAACTGCGCTAAATTTTCTATGCGCTGCCTGTTGGGCACTGTTTTCCAGGAGTGACGTCACCACCCTCCCAGTCCCTCCTCCCCGGTTCTTCAAAAGACGCAGAAAGAACGAGCAAGTGGGCTCTGTTCTGCAGATCCCGAGGGCTTCCGGAGGCGCTTCCGAGGTCATCCGCGGTCACGGGCGCTCACGAGCACTCACGAGCTTCCCGGCTTGTTTTTGAAGAACTTTCTCCTCGCGGCCTGCTGCGCTATGTTCCACACGCAGTGAGTGAAGTCATCCCCCTCCCTGCTGCTAACCGCTCCTATCCTGCTCCTCCCCCCCGCTGCTACCCGCTCCCCCCTGCTGCTATCCGCCTCGACTCTGGTTTCCCGAGAGATGCCAAGAGTCGGGCCCTGTACTAGAGCTGTCTCTCTCTCTCTCTCCCCGGGCTCTCTCCGCTTTTTGCAGCCTGCTTGCTCGCCCAGCTCCCCTCCCCCTCCTCTTCTCCCCTCTCCCCCCGCTACTCTCTCTCCCTCCCTCCACCTCTTCTCTCCCCCTCTCTCCCTCCCCACTATCCTCCCTCCACCCCCCTTCCCCTCATCCTCCTCTCCCCCTCCTCCTCTCCCCCCATCCTCTTCTCCTCCCCTGCTTCTCCTCCCCCATCCTCGCTACCCCTCTCTCCCTTCTACTCTCTCTCCCCCCTCCATCCATCCCCCCTCTCCCCCTCCCCTCTGCCCCTCCTCTCTGCCCCCCTCCACCTCCTCAGTCCCCCCTCTCCCCTCCACCCCCCTCTACCCCTCCTCTCTCCCTCCCCTCTGCCACCCCTCCCCCACTACCCCCTCTCCCCTCTACTCTCCCCCCATCCAGCCCCCCTCTCCCCTCCTCCACCCCCTCCGCCCCCCTCCACCCCACCCCACTCCCCTCAACCTCCCCCTCCCTTTCCTCCCCCCTCCCCACGCTCCCCCAGCTCTCACCCCCTCCCCCTCTGTGTGTGTGTGGGGTGGTTAGTGTGTGTGTGTGTGATGCCGCAGACCCCCTTCCCCCCACCCCCGCAACCGCGCGTTGAGGGGACAGGACCCAATGCGTCCCCCTTGGTCTAGTATTAATTAAAAGTAGTTAATAGTGACTTGTTTCATGTGTATTTTATACTCTAGTCTGAAAAGGGGTCTTGGTCTGAAACATCACCGATCCATGTTCTCCTGAGATAGTCGGACCTGCTGAGTTACTCCAGCACTTTGTGCCCTAAATTGGCTAGTCTTACAATCTAAATTAAAGTCCCTACATTACATGAGGAGAATAAAACATGATGAAGGCAATAAATTGATTACTGTAATTCCAAATAGGCAATTATTGAGAAAAAATAGTTGACACAACAAACCTTTTAGTAACAGTTGGCATTAAAACGTTCAAAGGTAGACAAAAATGCTGGAGAAACTCAGCAGGTCAGGCAGCATCTATGGAGCGAAGGAATAGGTGACGTTTCGGGTCGAGACCCTTCTTTAGACCTATTCCTTCACTCCATAGATGCTGCCTCACCCGCTGACTTTCTCCAGCATTTTTGTCTACCTTCGATTTTTCCAGCATCTGCAGTTATTTCTTAAACATTAAAACATTCAAATTTAAAAAATATATATATTGTTGCAAATACTTACCATTTTCCAGAAAGTTGTATCTTTGAGCGTTGAATTAGATTATGAATTGCTTATGCTTCGGATGGTTGTTATGGTGAAAATGTCAGCCTCAGAAAGCTGCCTAAATCTCAGAATTATTGCCAAGTATTTCAAATGAAACATCTGTGATGGAGAAACACCAGCTTGAAGCCCCCGTAGGATTTAATTGTTGTTATGCTAAAGTGCAATAAACAAACAAAGAGACATTCTGGGTTGGCGTGATAAAAATAAACATATTTTTATCATGCAATTGCTGTTCTTAAATAAGATGATTTATTGTTATCTGATGCTTTTGAGAAGACAGAAATATTCTCCAGATATCTTCAGCAGCGTCTCAATAACAATTTATGACTTTTCCAATTGAAATTTCTCAGCTTGTGAAAGCAGATCAGATAGCAAATGTGACCCGTTTAAGGATATTTTAATCCTAAAATAATATTTTCCCCCAATTTCTCCCCAATGAAATAAACAACCTCTAATTATTATATGACAATATTTTGATACTGTTGGCAATTGCTTAGAGAAAAGGATATTTATATCTTTTTAAGAGAACATGACAGTCATGAACCAATCTGTTCGACTGTGCAGAAACAACTCAAGCTCCACACCAACCAACAATCCATGTAGCTGAGCTAAAAACCTAATTAGTTGCTGGCTCAAATGTTTGCTCTTTGCCTTTTGAGCACATACCTTCAATAAAACTAAACTTTAAAAATATTATCCAAAAGAGTTTCTATTTCAAATCTGAGACTGAAATTTACACAATTTACTTTGAATATTTGAAGTACAAATGAATCCAGAGATGCTCATTGGTGAGTAGATAAAAGAACTGACAAATCCAACACTCAACATGAATTGAACTTGCTGGCAACAGCTAGGAAGTGTTGCCAGAGATATTGGGCTCTAAATCTCATTGCAACCTTGGCCCAAATAGACAAATTTTAAAGGCGAGATTGTTGTAATGGTTCTTATAAATGATTGAGAAGATAGATGACCTCCCCTTTATTCTTAAAATAAAGGGGAGGCCATTTAAGACTGAGGTGAGAAAAAACCTTTTCACCCAGAGAGTTGTGAATTTATGGAATTCCCTGCCACAGAGGGCAGTGGAGGCCAAGTCACTGGATGGATTTAAGAGAGAGTTAGATAGAGCTCTAGGGGCTAGTGGAGTCAAGGGATATGGGGAGAAGGCAGGCACGGGTTATTGATAGGGGACGATCAGCCATGATCACAATGAATGGCGGTGCTGGCTCGAAGGGCTGAATGGCCTCCTCCTGCACCTATTTTCTATATTTCTATGTTTAATATTAAGATTATGCCTGACTAATCATTGAAACAAGAACGTCGAAGGGTGATTCTTCAGTAAGTGTCTACTTTTACGTTTCTGGAAACCCGATTAAAAAACTTAAATTTTTGCGACTTTCAATGTTGTTTCACATAGATGAACATCTCTACAATGGGGGAAAACATGTTTGGCGCAATCTTTTATGGAATTTAATTAATTCTTTTCTCTACTTTTTCCAGGTTGCCCATTGCATTCAGTCATATCCGTCGTATTTTTATGATGAACAACATTGTAAAATATAACTGATTTAAGAATATAAAATCTAATTTTTGTCGCTTTCAAATTATACCGTATCTTCATCGAATAAACCACCAAAAAAATACTTTCAGTCTAACGCATTGATTTTAAACCTTCGTAACAGTTTACTGCTGAAAAAAGTGGTGAATTTCAGCATTAATGGTAACCGTCACATAACCTTTCACCAACTTCTTCTAAAACAATATTAAATTCAGATGAAAGGGACTTTGTAGAGTGCCTTCGTGATGGATTCTTAGAGCAGCTTGCATTGGAGCCTACCAGGGAGAAGGCAATTCTGGATTTAGTGCTATGTAATGATCTGGATTTGATAAAGGACCTCGAGGTTAATGAGCCATTAGGAAGTAGTGACCATAACATGGTCAGGTTTCATCTACAATTGGAGAGGGAGAAGGGTAGATCGGAGGTGTCAGTGTTACAGTTGAATAAAGGGGACTGTGGGGCCATGAGGGAGGAGCTGGCCAAAGTTGACTGGAAAGATACCCTAGCAGGGATGACAGTGGAACAAAAATGGCAGGTATTTCTAGGAATAATACAGAAGGTGCAGGATCAGTTTATTCCTAGGAGGAAGAAAGATTCCAAGGGGAGTAAGGGGTGACCGTCGCTGACAAGGGACGTCAGGGACAGTATAAAAATAAAAGAGAAGTACAACAACGTAGCAAAGATGAGCGGGAAGCAAGAGGATTGGGTAATGTTTAAAGAGCAACAGAAGATAACTAAAAAGACAATACGGGGAGAAAAGATGACGTACAAAGGTAAGCTAGCCAAGAATATAAATCAGGATAGTAAAAGCTTCTTTAGGTATGTAAAGAGAAAAAAATTAGTTAAGACCAAAGTTGGACCCTTGAAGACTGAAAAAGGTGAAATTATTATGGGGAACAAGGAAATGGCAGATGAGTTGAACAGGTACTTTGGATCCGTCTTCACAAAGGAGGACACAAACAATCTTCCTGATGTAGTAGTGGCCAGAGGATCTGGGGTGTCGGAGGAACTGAAGGAAATCCACATTAGGCAGGAAATGGTTTTGGGTAGACTGATGGGACTGAAGGCTGATAAATCCCCAGGGCCTGATGGTCTGCATCCCAGGGTACTTAAGGAAGTGGCTCTAGAAATCGTGGATGCATTGGTGATCATTTTCCAATGTTCTATAGACTCAGGATCAGTTCCTGTGGATTGGAGGGTAGCTAATCATTATCCCACTTTTTAAGAAAGGCGGGAGAGAGAAAACAGGGAATTATAGACCAGTTAGCCTGACATCGGTGGTGGGGAAGATGCTGGAGTCAATTATAAAAGATGAAATAGTCGCACTTTGGATAGCAGTAACAGGATCGGTCCGAGTCAGCATGGATTTACGAAGGGGAAATCATGCTTGACTAATCTTCTGGAATTTTTTGAAGATGTAACTAGAAAAATGGACAAGGGAGAGCCAGTGGATGTAGTGTACCAGGACTTTCACAAAGCATTTGATAAGGTCCCACGTAGGAGATTAGTGGGCAAAATTATGGCACATGGTATTGGGGTTGGAGTACTGACATGGATAGAAAATTGGTTGGCAGACAGGAAACAGAGAGTGGGGATTAACGGGTCCCTTTCAGAATGGCAGGCAGTGACTAGTGGGGTACCGCAAGGCTCGGTGCTGGGACCGCAGCTATTTACCATATACATCAATGATTTGGATGAAGGGATTCAAAATAACATTAGCAAATTTGCCGATGACACAAAGCTGGGTGGCAGTGTGAACTGTGAGGAGGATGCTATGAGAATGCAGGGTGACTTGGACAGGTTGGGGGAGTGGGCAGATGCATGGCAGATGAAGTTTAATGTGGATAAATGTGAGGTTATCAACTTTGGTAGCAAAAACAGGAAGGCAGATTACTATCTAAATGACGTCAAGTTGGGAAAAGGGGAAGTACAGCGGGATCTGGGGGTCCTTGTTCATCAGTCTATGAAAGTAAGCATGCAGGTACAGCAGGCAGTGAAGAAAGCGAATGGCATGTTGGCCTTTATAACAAGAGGAGTCGAGTATAGGAGCAAAGAGGTCCTTCTGCAGTTGTACAGAGCCCTAGTGAGACCACACCTGGAGTATGTGTGTGCAGTTTTGGTCCCCTAATTTGAGGAAGGACATTCTTGCTATTGAGGGAGTGCAGCGTAGGTTTACAAGGTTAATTCCCGGGATGGCGGGAATGTCATATGCTGAGAGAATGAAGCAGCTGGGCTTGTACACTCTGGAGTTTAGAAGGATGAGAGGGCATCTTATTGAAGCATATAAGATTGTTAAGGCTTTGGACACGCTGGAGGCAGGAAACATGTTTCCGATGTTGGCGGAGTCCAGAACCAGGGGCCACAGTAAGCCATTTAGAACGGAGACGAGGAAACACTTTTTCTCACAGAGAGTTGTGAGTGTGTGGAATTCTCTGCCTCAGAGGGCGGTGGAGGCAGGTTCTCTGGATGCTTTCAAGAGAGAGCTGGATAGGGCTCTTAAAGATAGCGGAGTCAAGGGATATGGGGAAAAGGCAGGAACGGGGTACTGATTGGGGATGATCAGCCATGATCACATTGAATGGCGGTGCTGGCTCGAAGGGCCGAATGGCCTACTGCACCTATTGTCTATTGAATAGGCAGAAGCATACTGTTAATTTATCAATTACAATTCATAATTATGGTAATTGTTGTATTATTTTACACAATATGAGCACAAAATACACGTGATGGATATGACTCCGCGTGATGAAGATGACCATGTTTGGAAGTGCCGCGTGACGGAGCTGACTAAAACTATTTTTAGGGTTAGGACTAGGGTTAGGGCTATTCACATCATCTGCAAACTATGTACATGGACAGGAGTCCCAGCAATTACCCCTGGATCAACTAACGGAACTAACAGGACGGGACACTCCCGGTGAGCAGGGACACTCCTGGTAAATAGGAACACGCCCGTAGACTGGGAATGGGAGAGGTGGTGGGGGGGGGGGGGGAAGAAGGTGACAGAGGCAGACACTGCACAAGGGCCTGATGAGAAGACCCGGGGACCTTATTCCACCCCCCCCCCACCACAAGGGCTGAAGAGGGCCAGGCGTGGAGAGGGACATCGGGCCACGGGAAGAGGCGACGGCTGCAACAGGCTTTTGTGTCCGGCTGGGGCTGGAGATGGAGATGGAGATGCAGCTAGATGGAGTGACGGAGATGGCCATGATGGGTATGGTGGCCCAAGCTTTTAGCCCAGCGTGGCCTCGCCGGAAGGCCATATCGTTTGGACGAATGGCACATGGCACGAACACATCTCCAGTACAAATTAAAAAAGAACAATTTTTTAAATGTTCTTGGAGTTCAACCCCGTTCGGAGATGGCGCTGATTAAAGGTATGCAGAGTCTTCACACGCTTCTCGTCCCGCGAATCAGGAGAAATTCACGTGGTAGGTGACTTTCGAATTCCGCTGTCTTTTGAGGGCGGAAGTACGCGTCCATTCCATTTCAATCCTTGAGGGATTGCTCAACACAGGTGAGTGACGGTAAATGACTAATCGTTGGGACAAGAAATTTGTGAAAAAATTGTAAAATTTATAATTTTATCAAGAATATTTTTAAGAGTGATAAATATTTTAATTATTAATACCTACAGTTTAAAAGTATTTTAATTTCAGATAGATCCCCCATTAAATAAATATGTTGTAGCGGCACCTAGTGGTTTGGCCACTCCTCCTATGCGAATCCTCGGCAACCCTGGGAAGGAGGCACGAGATATATTGGGGGTGTGCCCGAGTATATAGGTCCTGACCTTCCCTCTCCCGCTCTCTTGCTCTTCCGCTTCCTCTCACTTCATGAGAGTGTCCTGCCACCGCAGCAGGAGCACAACCGAACCCACGAGGCAACAGCCTCTCAACAACTACGACTATTATGTTAGTGTTAAACGTCCATGTATTACCAACCTACAACGCCTGAATAAAGAATCCATTTATTCACGACGTTTGCGCCTCTACATTGGTGACCCGATGTTCCAAAACGTATTTTGGATTTCAAATCGGTGGTGACCTGATGTCTGCAGCCGACAGCCCAGCCCAGCTCTATGGTAATTAAAGCTATGTATGTATCGAACATCGGGGGGAAAAAATTAAAAAATAACACTATTCATTTAGGGTTTAATCTTTATTTATGAGGATTATGTTTATTAACAATATAGAAAAAGAAGAAAAGGGATAGAATTACAAATTTTCCTTATATACAGCATCAAAGTAGCGGAACGGCAAAGTAGACAGTTACTGAAGAATCACCCAGAAATCAAGAACTTCAGATGCTGGTTTACAAAAACTAAGTGCTGGAGTAACACAGCAGGTCAGGCATCATCTCTGGAGAACGTGGATAGGTGTCATTTTAGGCCTGGACACATCTTCTGACCCGATTAAGAGTCTGAAGGGTTCTAATCGGAAACATCACCTATCCATGTTATCGGAAACATCACCTATCCATGTTCTCCAGAGATGCTACGCTGATTTACTCCAGCACATTTGTTTTTCCTAGATATAAGAGGCTCTATTACAACTAATATTGATGGAAATTAAAGGAAAAAATATCTGCTGGTTGGAGACATTCCTTCCAGAAAGGAAGATGGTCATTGTTGCAGGGGTTCTCAATGACAAAGAGTTTTACTACCAGGCATCATCAATAATCTTCCTTCCATAATCAAGTTGGAAGTGTGGATGTTTACTGATTATTAGATAATGTTCAATTCCATTTGCACCATCTCAAATATTGAAGAGGTCCTCAGTTGATTACAGTATAATAAGTGGTAGGAATGGTTGATCTCACTTTATTGGTTGGTTTATTGTTATTGTCACACATGCCGAGATAGTGAAAAGGTTTTGTTTGCCCGCTATTTGATTACATCAGATTATATTTATAAATGAAGACAATCAACTCATGCACAAGTACAACATGTAAAAAGAGAAAAACCAGAGTGCACAATATCGTTTTTCAGCATTGGAGCATTACAGTTCAAGAGAAAAAGTCCTATGTCCGCAATGTGGTAAGATAGAATATCGGGAATGACCAGGGTGATAATGGTCCTTGAAGGCATGAAGTGTAGATGGAATTGATGGTGGGGAGTCTGGTCTGTGTGATGGACTGGGCTATATCCACAATTGATAGGAGTTGTTGGAAACCATAGTTTCCTGAGGAAGTAGAGGCGTTGGTGTGCTTTTTCAGCCGAAGCTTTGATGTGGTAGATCCAAGACAAATTGTCGGTAATATTTATGCTGAGGAACTTGATGTTCTCAACTATTTCCACCAGCTTATTAAGGCATATATTCCACCATTCTTACTGAAGTTAATATTAAGCTTTTCAACTTGCTAACCTTGTGTGCGAGGTTGTTGTGTTGTGTTGACACCATATTACTGAGCTCTTTATCTCCTTCCTGTACTCTGTCTCGTCATTGTGAGCTCCAGCCCACTACAGTGGCGTCACGTGCAAACTTGGAGATGAATTTAGAGTAGAATTTGGCTTCACATTCATGAGTGCACAGGGAATATAGAGAGGGGCTGATAATTCATCCTTGCAGGGCACCAGTGTTGAGAATTATTCTGGAGGATGTATTGTTGCCTATCCTCACTGATTGTCGTCTATGGGTCAGAAAGTCGAGGATCCAGTGGCAAAGTGGTCCTGAACCAGGAATCCGGATAGGATTATGATGTTGAAGGTAGAGCTATAGAGAATAAATAGGAGTCTGATGTAGATGTCCTTGTTATGCAGATGTTCGAAAGATGAGTGCAGCGCAAAGGTGCTGCCGTTTCCTATAGACCTGTTACGACAGTAGGCAAACTGCAGTGGATGAAGGCTGTCTGGGAGGTTGGAGATTATGTGCGCCATGACCAATCCTTCAAATTACTTCATGATGCCAGAGCCACTGGACAGGTTATTTGAAGCATGTTACCCTGCTTTTCTTTGGCACCAGAATGATCGTGCTCTTCTCAAAGCAGGTTGAGACCTCAGAATGGAGTAGCGAGAGGTTAAAGATGTCTGCCAATACCCCTGCCTGCTCGTCCTTGCAGGTCTCGAGGACCCAAATAGGCACTCCACCCAGGCCTGTTCCTTTCACAGATTCACTCTCAGGAAAATCTGTTTAAGAACAATTTCTAGTGGACAACTGCTCCGTGTTGTTGTTAGAATGTTCATTGTGCAATATGCCAGAAGTCAGCCTATGAATGCACAGTAGAAATACTGTTCCGGCTCGCTGCAAGTTCTTTTTGTGAATAAAATGCTTCAAGTTGAAGTAACCCACTATCATCCAGCATCTTAAAGATGGACGGAGGAAAGATACTGAGATAATAAGAAGATCCAGACAAGGACTGATTAGTGGCAAGTACATTGACCACTGCCAACAATCTCCTAAGCATGTGATCAACGGATCAACATTCCCGAGTCATCTACCATCAATATTCTCAGAATCAAAAAATCGAACTGGATCAGCCACAGTACATAATAGAGCCAGAAGATATACGAATGGGCATTCTGTGACAAATTGCGTGGTTTTGAACTCCTTTGAATTTTCTGATATCTCCAGTATATTCTGAATGTGTAGGAAGGAACTGCAGATGCTGGTTTAAACTGAAGATAGACACAAAATGCTGGTGTGAGACAGGCAGCATCTCTGGAGAGAAGGAATGGGTGCCTTTTCAGGTCAAGACCCTTCTTCAGACTGAGTATGGGGAAAGGGAAACGAGAGATATAGACGTTGATGTAGAGAAATGCAGAACAAATGAATGAAAGATATGCAAAAAATCTGAATATTCTGAATGTTCACACACCATATAGATGGCACCATCTACAAAATGCAAATGTGCGCCTTGCTAAAACTTCCTCCATAACAACTACCAAACTGCGATCTCTACCAACAATGACACGAATAGTCGCTGCATGAAAATATCACCAAATCCCAAACCAATATAATTTGATAATACATTGAACTCCATTGCTATTCCGAACCAACATTCGTGGGAGTACCTTCATTAGACTGCAGTTGATTAAAAAGGAGCATGCCACCCTCTCCTCAGGAGTAATAATGGATAGGCATTAAATGCTAGTCTTGGCAACAACACCACATACTGCAAAATGAATTAAAAATACCTTATTTAAATGCATTGCATCAATTAAACATAACATTAATGCATTGTTCCTCATACCAGAAAATATAATTTCCATACTCTAACACATGAAGTTTAGAGCCTCCAACAGCATATCAGCAGTTTAAAGCCTACATCCATGGCAGAATGATTGAAGAGCCAACGTTGTTAGCCTCAGTGCTCGAATCTCCGTGTATTTCACCAGTCCTAGCATTAGCCAAAACTGGCGGTTAGTGGGGCAGACATGGTGCGGCACACTGCAGCAATGGGTGCAAGCTTATCAAATTCTCTAATACATGACAGATAGGTCCACTTATAGACTGGTTGGATGTGGCAAGTGTATATCAGCAATAAGTCTACAATTAGTTAAAATCACAAAGAAAAAGCAAAAAAAACAGAACTGCGAGCAATAACCAGTTCTATTTATAAGTTAGCATTCACCTATACACGTGTCTTCCTGTAAAATGAATCGGCTAGCATTGTTAGCAGCTGTGCAACATACTTTTGTACACTGACGCAAATACATGAGCAGCTCTTGCTACTGAATTTAATATCATCCCTGCAATCACCAACTGTGTGAGGTCATTACAGTCCGTGTATTAACTGGGATATTAAATGAAGCCCATTGTCATCATCCTTTCACAGTAGAAAACAAATGCAGCAATATTGCTGAAACATAATTTCAACCTTACCTCCTGTTCATGACAACTGAATGTACCCAATTGTTCACAATCCAAAAATATAGTCATGCGGCGTGGAACAGGTCTATCTGCCCAACTTAACCACGCTGACCAACAGGCCCTATCTACACTAGTCCCACCTGCCGACATTTGGCCCATATCCTTTGAAACCTATCCTATGCATGTACTTGTCCAAATGTTTTTTTTTAAATTTTAGCATGATTCCAGAGCCAGTTGATTAAAAATTATTAGAAATTAAGAAAACTTTAACCACAGAGCTTGTTCCCAGCTGTCTGAATTTCAGCAGCATTTGCTGCATCCTCTGCATCGGTGAAGGTCCAGCTCCAAGAAAGGGGAATTTGCTGGATTTCAGGAAATGGAAAACAATGAGGTGGATTCATTGCATACAGAAGAGATAAACCATGGGGCAGGCTGGCCAAATCAGCCCGAGTGAGCATTCGATTCTGCTTTCAATATAATTATTTCTTGAATAAAAGTTTGGTGAACTTTTATTCTACAAAGTCTTGAGCAGATTTTATAAAGGCTAATGCGAAGTTTGAAGATAGTCTTAAGAAAATGTCAAATTGGTGTGTGTTACTTTCTTAATTGTCAGTTACTTCAATTAGATTAGCTATATTCAGAAGCACTATGGCTAATCATTGTAACAAAGGATTTTCATTACCTTATCGCACCCCGCAAGGATGTGATCTCAGCCCCCTTTACTCATTATACACCCACGACTGTGCAACCAAATACATATCCACCGCAATTTACAAGTTCGCAGACGACACCACCGTATTGGGCTGGATATCAAATAATGACAGGACGGAGTACAGGAAGGAGATTGAGAACCTCATAACCTGGTGCGAAGGCAACAACCTTTCCCTCAATACATTGGCGGCGCCGAAGAAGACGGTTGAACGCTTCAAGTACCGAGGAGTAAATATCACCATCAACTTGTCCTGGACCAGCCATATCGAAGCAATGGCCAAGATATGGCACACCAACGTCTCTACTTCCTTAGAAGGCTTAGGAAGTTCGGCATGTCCCCAACAACTCTCACCAACCTCTACAAATGTGCCGCACAAAGCATTTCATCAGGATGCATCACAGCATGGTTTGGGAACAGCACCATCTAAGACCGCAAGAAATTGCAAAGAATTGTGGACACAGCCCAGACGCAAACCAACCTCCCTTTCATTGACTCCATCCACTCTTTACGCTGCCACTGCAAGGCCACCAGCATAATCAAGGACGAGTCTCACCTTGGACACACCATCTCCTCCCCTCTCCCATTAGGGAAGAGGTACAGAAGTTTGAAAACGCATACCTCCAGATTCTGGGACAGTTTCTTCCCAGCTGTTATTAGGAAATTGAATCATCCTAGCACCAGCTAGAGAGCAGTCCTGACTTACCATCTACCTCATTTGAGATCTTGGGATGATCTTTAATTGGACCTTATCTTGCACTAAATGTTGTTCCCTTTATCCTGTATCTGTACACTGTGGACGGCTTGCTTGTAACCATGTATAGTCTTTCCGTAACTGGACAGCAAGTAACAAAAGAGCTTTTTACTGTACCTCGGTACATGTGACAACAAACTAAACTAAATAAACAGAAAAATCCTATTGAGCATTGAAAAACATTGATAGTAATTTCAAAGAATAATTTCATTTCCCAATCCATTTGACCTCAATGCTTGTGATAACTCTTGTGGTGTTAGCTGAATAAACTATTTCCTACTCATCTTATGGACCTCCAGTATTTTCCTATCAGGCATCTGTACTAACCTTCTTTGAATGTCACTAACAAATCTGTTTTAAGCTGCATATTCAGAATCACAACCCACTGGTGCAAACTAAGTTGTCAATCTCTGTTAGGGTGCTTAGGGTGGGGTCTCAATGTATGAATCCCAAAGCCTGCCTACTGCTCAGAGCATGTTGGATGCTTACACAATTTAATAGTAAGATTAAACGAGAACTTACCTAAGTTTGAAGTTTGATCTTTATTTTATGAGGAGTTACGTTGGTGATTACGTGAAGAACCCCGCCAGTGCGCATGCGCGTCAATCTTCGAAGCAGCGGTGTGAAATCACAAAAAACAACAAGCGAAGTAATATAGTATCATAATAAAATGAGTAATACAAGAACTTCCATCTGACCTTTATGATAGAGGGTTGGGTCGTGGTGGGCACATAATCACCAACGTAACTCATAAAATGAAGATCAAACTTCAAACTTAGGTAAGTTCTCGTTTAATCTTACTATTTTACTTCGGAGTCACGTGAGTGACTACGTGAAGATTTTAAAGCTTTGTGATTTCATGCCGTAGATCAATCCCGGCTTCTCACTGCATTGATTGACTCGGAACGAGAATAATCAATAATGCATTAATAATAACATTTGTACCACAAATGCAGTAATTCATTTATTTGAATAAAAGAATTAACAGTATCCCCTTTAACCCAGGGAAATTTAAACAGAACTTAATATAGTATCTGCAAACAGCCCCGTATTGGCAATAAGCCGATGGTAAAAGTGTTGAAACACCAACTTATTAGATCACCCGGCGGCTGTGAAATATGGTCGACGGGACGTCCTTCGCCCTGGTCGTCAATGTTGCTGCTAAACTGAATGGAATGTAAAACCATCAATGTTCACACCTGCAGCAACCAAAACTTGTTTTTAACCATCTTAAAATAGTCTGAACTGACACTATCTTGTATGGTTTTTCGTGAATGATAAACAATCTTGTTTTCATATTTCATAAGCCCTTTGTAGCCTCAATGTATTGCAACAAATATGTCTTACCATATAGACATGGATCCATAGAATATGCTAATAAAACACTCTTGAATCCTATCACACCTGATCCTACTTCATTTGAGTAGTTCATAAAATGTAAAACATAACATAATCCTGAGGTACTTCTGTGAATCTGTAACTTTGTAATGTTACAAGTGCCATAAACATGAGTACCTTCATGCTGAACTTGGCCAAATCAGAATCGTACCAAGACTCCTTTGCTGAAGTAGCTTAAAACAATTCTATATTCCAGATTCCCTCCTAGGTTTAGAAGGTCGGGAATTAAAATTCCTTTCATTAATCTGGAAATAAAAGAACGAGACTCAACAGGATGTCTTTCCAACCTCATCAAATAAAAACGAGGAATAATATACTTCTGTGTGAATAAATCGCACTATACCTCAACCCATTAAATAGAGGTCAATCCAAGATATTTGAGACATGTGCCGTACAACATTCCATATTCTTTTATACACATATTTTTTTTCCCCTCATTCTTTACCTAATGGGAAAGCAGTATTTACAGAGTCATAACTGAGATTCACAAATGTACTGCTTTTGAGTACTCTTCCGCCAGACTGCTGTAAACATGTCCACAGCATGCCCAGACAATCCTCTTTTTTAAAACCCTGCATCCATACAGGCATATGACGGATGTTACTCTCCAATTATCGAATACACCAGTAACTTCCTTCTTTTGGGAACATTTATCAGAAACTGTGTCATAAATTTCAATATCAAAGGGAACCATGGCTGCGTAGACCGTCTGGTACCACGAATACCCCAGAGGCAGCATACTGCTTCGTTTTAAGCAGACACCGATTTATGAGACAGGATGAAGTAAAATGCACAACATACCATCCTAATATAGCGAGAAACATCCATCGCTACTGTCTCCCGATGTAGTCCCATAAAACATATCTCTGTAACTGGTGATTGAGTCTGGAAGGAAACAAGTCATATCTGGTTTCCCAAATCTGACTATTATATCATTAAAAATCTTAAGGTTAAACATCCATTCTTTGTTATCATGGAAATTCCACCCATACAATTAATACATGCCATTGCTGTAGTGTTGTTAATTTGAAACTGAACATGCAGATTAGTTGTATTTAACAACAAGCTTGTAACTCATAAGCCTTCCAATAGACTTTTAAAACGTCGATTCTCCATGTCTGTAAAATAATACTTCTTCCATATTCCATCTGTCCACAGATGGATACCTTTTCAGTGGCACCAATCCTAGTACACTGATATCAGTCTGTTAAGACCATGGAAGGCTGTTCAATCCGTATCTTGCTTGAACTACTGAAGACATGTTAAATCCACTACTGCAATCAGAAGCAGCATTTATTGTTTAATTGCATGGCCTATCAAAAATGGCCATCATGCATCTTAGTGCTTTTTCTTTTTGCAGTCTGCAGCTGCTGGTAGTCCAATGGCCCATATTGTATTGCTGGAAATAACACTAATTCTCCTAACAAACTGGCCACCTGTCTTAATTGAAGATTGTTGCTTTTACAACTGCTTAATACAATCATCAATTAGCTTTACCCTTTACCCTGGGTAAATTACAACCTTTTCAATTGACTCAAATAATCAATTGTTGTAAGTATCGTTAACTTAATTTCTCTCTGGATGAATTAAACCCAACTTTCAAAAGTGGTTTGAATAATTTGAGAGAGATAACTCACGAATTCTCTTGTTCGGCCTAATTAGGACATCATCCAGTTAAGCCATCCACATCTGTCCTTGGACTCTAATTAGCCGCAAAATTGGTTTTACCAATTTAGTGAATTTCTAGGGACTGAAGTCAACCCGTTAGACAGAACTTTGAATTGCCATAATTGTTCCTTTAGATAATTGTATCTTATAAATGAACAAACATTAAGTAATATACATCTTTCAGATCTATAAGTGCCATAAAACATATTTTTTGAAATAAATTGTTTGGTAGTCTCAAATTCTCTACTTTGAAGTGTCTATACTTCACAAAATTTTAAAGACTTGTCAGATCTAAAATACTCCTCACCTTTTTAGGTTGAGAAATTTTAAACACAATTTGGTGGTTTTGATAAACTGACCTTTCAATTACTTGTTTATAAACAAGTTTTCAATTCAGCTTGAACCTCCATCAATTATGTTTATGTGAAATTGGAGTGTTCTGCTTGGAACATGCTGGATGGCAAATCAGTATTTGAATCGAATCAATTAGAAACCTTTCTATAATACTCAGAATAATAACTGAAGTAATTTGCTTCCAATATTTGGCTGTTTTTGCCTTAATATGTTCCCATAAGAACCAGGTCCACCTACCTCCTTTGTCATCTGAGTGACCTGTGGTCCCTGGCTCCTGGCAGGCAAAACCCACGCTTTTCTGTTTTCCTGCTGCAGGACATCAACTGAGTACCTGCTTCAATGGTCGATTTGCTCCTGATGTCGATCCAGGATTTTGTATGATGTCTGAAAGGATATGTCCTCTTTGCAGACTTGACGACCATTGATGTTGTGATCAACTTTGCTGTTTTTGCCTCATTATCCGACTCTTTCCCACGATTCATGAAGAATAAGTTGAATGACTGCACATTGCTGGGCTTTACAGAGTTGCTGCAACTTTGGGTTGATGTTGAACCGAATGGTATACTTCCTGAAACAATTCATCTTGAAGTGGGCGCTACATAGCAACCTTAGTGCCACTTGATGCATCTCCATCCATGGCCTCCATCCATTGTTTTGCAAATTGCCGTTGTTCATCAACCGAGCAGCTTCAATATTCTCTGCAGTTTACTTTCCTTAGGCTTACATGCCTTCGCCCATCTGACCCCTTAACTTGGTTCACTGCTAGTACTTTCAGCAATACGCAGTTCCTTGGGATCTCGTGCTTTTTTGGCATTTTCATCCATCGTAAACTACTAGAGCTGATGGTAGACACAATAGTTGATCACAGAGACCACGTCCTTTCCAGTGGCTCTCTTGACTCTGACGGGGCAGCGAATCGTACTACCAGGAATAAAACATCTGGCAGCTGTCGTCTTCGCTTGTATCGGCCTCACCGTCAGACTCAGGGTCAGAACTCTCACAGAGCAGCAAATCGTACTGCCAGGAATAGCCCATCTGGCAGCTGCCGTCTTTGCTTATTTTGGAACTCTGCTGACCCTGTGCACGCGCCTCATCAATGAGGGTGCTATCAAGCAGCCCTATACTAGGTGCTGCTGACCTGGCTTCTGGAGCCTGGTTCTGACATCACTCCTCCTGGAGTATGTTTCGTTGGAGCAACCTGTGTACAGGTTCTCCATTTGGAATATCCACTTCAGAAAGTGGTATCCAGCGTTGGAGGTGAATCCTAAACTGACTCTTGCTCCATGACCCTGACTTGTATGGTGCCTAGCACCCAACTAACGCTGGCTCCGTTCTTTAATGCAGAAGTCCACAGTTCTCCCTGCTCCCAGCCGGCGACTGTTTGTAGGGTATGAGGCAGTCCTTTACCGAGCGCATTCCCGCAGCTTTTTATCGGCTTTGCCCCATTGGTGCTGACTAAATTCCCTTCAGCCCCAATATCCACAGTCGCTATGCTGTCGACTGTACCGTGGTTAGAGGCGGTTGGTCGCCGACCGCAATATTGCGACTTTATACCGGCTGTGCCGCTCGCCTCCTCCACTTGCCCGTTTTTTCCATGATGCCTGTGGAAAAAACCAACAGACCCACAGCAAATGGACACAGAAATACTTCCAAAAAGTTTTATACTTACCTTGTAGTTAAAAACTACAATTCCACTAGAGGAGCTCTGCTCCTCGAGTCCATTTGCGCCAATGCGTTTGACGTAATGACGCGCAGGCACACTGGCGGGGTTCTTCACGTAGTCACTAACGTGACTCCGAAGTAAAATCAGTCTTTTAATCTGGGTGGAGAGGCTCAACCAGCAGCAAATCGAGGCAGTGAGTTTGACCCAGCACAGCCTGCCCACTATGTTAAACTATTTTACGTTGTGCATAATCTGCCTCCACTCCCCCCCCCCCCCCCCCAATAATTTTAATGTGTGTCCTCCGGTTACCAATCCTTCTGCCACGGGAATAAGTATCTCCTCATTCACCACCTAAATCACTCATCTCCTCTTAACTTTTTGTATCTTCTCCACATGATTAAACTCCCTCATCCTTGGTTCCATTCCAGTGCATCTCTCCTGCACACTCATCAAGTTCTGGACATATTTCCTCATGTGTGCTGTCCTAAATTAAACACATTATCAGCTTGGTCCTTAGTGTTTTCAAAACAGTTTAATGTTACTTCCTTGTGTTTTTACTCAATTGGAATGATGCCAAGGATCTTGTTGTATTTTACAATATAAAATGCCCCTCTTATTCCGCCAGATTCAAAGGTTTGAGTGTAGCCATCCCAGGGTGTCAATGTTATTCCGTACTGCCTTTAAAACAGGACAATATAACAGAATGGCTGTCATTGATCTTGCAATAAAATGTACGTCATTGATCTTGCAATAAAATGCACGTCTTCAAAATATCGCCGCATTAAACTTCATCTGACATTTGCCCATCTCTTCCTGAAATCTGTTAATAGCTAGCTCATTATAATTACAGATTTAAATTAGTTGAAAACTTTGAAATTCTACGTAGTTTATCCAAGTCTATATCACCAATTATATAAAAACTATGTTCTACATGCCAACATCTAGCTTAAAAATGATTACTACAATCTGCATTCTATCTGCCTTATCAAATACCTTGTGAAGGCCCATTCGCAAAGTATTATTAATGGCCTGTTCGTAATAGCTGTACACTTCTTGGTCTTTTGGGCCTCCTCGTCCATTCAATAAAATTGCGGTCGATCCGCCACCTCATACTCATTTGTCCGAATTTTCCTAGATTTTTGGATGATATCGATTTCAGCCTCAAATATTCAATATCTAAATATATACAGTTAAAACCAAGGTCTTAAATTCTTCAGCAAAAGGATATACCCTCTCTGTATCTGCATCTGGAACTAACAATCCTTTCAAGAATCTTGTATGCTTCAACGAATCATTTCTCATTCTTCTAAGTTGAATATTAACCAATGTTACTTGATTTCTCTTCATTGAATAACCCCTTCATTCCAAGAATATCTGTAATGAACCCAGATTGCATTGTCTCTTACCAAGCCAAATATAATTCCTTGGGTACAAAAACAGCATGCTCTATGGATGATGTCAAAACTCTGTACATTTTCAGCAGGTTGCTCACGTTCAGCCTGCATGTTCTTCAAAGAACCTGGCCAACTGTGATATGACATCAACACATCTCTGATGATTTTCACCTTATGGCCTATTTACTTTCTAATTACTAATTATTTTTGTACTGGATTCTTGTTCATAGAGGTTTCCCCATTACCAGGTTGAGGTTGATCCTCTTGTAGTTGTGAGAATTATCCTTCTCCTCCAACCACTCATCAAGCTTAGAAAGCCTGAGCTCAAGATCAAACAATTGGAAGCATTTCCAGCACATGTGATTATTCACAGCGCAATTATTCTAGAGTGGAACATATGGGGATGGATTTTGGGTTTCCTATCATTGGACTTAGAAGCCTAACGGTTTAAATATTTAATCAATATTCAAAATGTATACCTCTATCATGAACACGCTTTACTCCCTTGAAACCACAAGCATTCTTTGATCAGCTTGCAACATTGAAAACTTTGTAACAATGGTTTGAATGTAAGCAATAATCTAATTTTTAAATCCAATTTGGTAACTCTTTTTAGTCTGAGTCATCATGTCACCTGATAGAAATCTATCAGTGTTTGCATTTTATTTAGGTTTGTCACCTACTTCAGGCTCAGTATTTCAAAAAAAGATGGGCTGGTGTCCTTCAGCAGTGACAATAATAGATTGGATCTTGCTCTGAGCAGGTATCTCCTCCATTAATTCTATTCCACAAATTATCTGCTGGTATGTTGGTTAGATCAAGCATGCAAGGCAAAATGGTGTTCCTATGCTCAATTGTGAATTGCATGTATCCTTAAATATCCGTAAATGACTTGCAATGCCAAATGATCTTTAATCTATCTTCCCTTATCTTATCTTATATCTTATCTTGTATCTTATCTTATCTTATACATAACTAAAACTCTCATCTTGTTATCTTCCGGTTTGCATTGTTTTTACATTTGCGCAAAAACGGTACGCAATAGTGCTACGATTTTTCGCCACCTTACTCACCGTTGTCCTGTGTTGCAAATGCACCGTTTTGTTCCGATCGGTGGTATATTTTAAAAGTTATTAAAAATCTTAATATTCGCGCATGCGCAGATTGGTCACCTCTCCTGTCAGTCACGGCTGAGACGGTGAAGCCCCTTCCTGCACCATCGCCACACTGATTGGCCACCTCCGCAGTCGGTCACCGGCTACGGCCTGCCTTCCTGCCAGTGCCCACCTTCCTGCCGGTGCCCACCTTCCTGCAGGCACAGCCCGCCCGCCTCCCTGCTGGCGCCCACCTTCCTGTCAATGCCTGTCTGCCTGCCGGCGCGGCCTTCCTGCCGGGGACCCCGAGGCCTGGGCGCTGAGACTGAGGGCGCCGACGGCTGATGCTTCTCCTGGGCCCGCAAGAAGGGAGAGGAGCAGCAACCTTGAGATCCTGGGGAGGTGTGGAGGGAGAGTAGGGTGACTGAGGGAGACGAGGGGCTATGAAGGGAGAGGTTGTGGAAAGTGGGGGGAAAGTGGGGGAGGTGGGGAGGGGAAAGTGTGGAAGGTGAGGAGGGAGAGTGGGGGAGGAGTGGGTGATAGAGAGAGAGGAGGGAGGTAGGGAGGGGAGTTATGGAGGGAGGGAGGGAGTGACTGAGGGTAGGGGAAAGGAGAGGTGAGGGAGGGATTGGGAGAGGGTAGGAGGAGAGGGGAAAGAAGAGGGAGGAGGTGAGGAGGGAGAGTGTGGGAGGAGGGGGAAATAGAGGGAGAGGAGGGTGGCGGGGGGGAGGTAGGGAGTGGGGTATAGAAGGGGAAGGGGCAGTGGGGGAGAGGAGGCATAGTGGGGGGGATAGGGGGAGATGAATGGGGGGGATAGAGGGATAGTAAGGGGGTAGGGAGGGGAGAGGAGTTATGGAGGGAGCAAGGGAGTGACTGAGGGTAGGGGAAAGGAGAGGGAGGGAGAGGTGAGGGAGGAATTTGGGGAGGGGAGGACGAGAGGGGAAAGAAGAGGGAGAGTGAAGAGGAGGGGGATGGAGTGCTGGGGGAATGAGGGGAAATTAGTCGCATCTGCGCAGTTGGGGCTATGGGTGAGTAGTGGAATATTGCGTTGGGGGAATGGATTGCATTGGGGGACCAGGCCTCCCGAGTGACAGGGACCCGTGGTCCCACTTAGTCTAGTCACTTACTAAAATTAGAGTCTGAAAAGTTCAGGAATGGATTCAGTGCTTCTTTCCACAGAGAAATTGAGGTTTCCCTAGTCAGGCTAAAGTCCTGGCAGAAGGATCACGAATGCTTTTATTCCAAGCTGTTTTTAGCTGAAAGGTTTCATCCAGAAACATTTGCTCCCGCAGCACTAAATTTTGACACCTGTCTGATTTGGTTGCACTTTACAGTAGAATTTCAACTTGCTGCCTAGGCAGTAATCCAGCATTGCGAACTAACCAATCATGGAGATTGGCTAATTTTCGTTCCCATTGGTTTTAATGCATGCAAACAAATTGTTTGGCTTTTAAATTGCAATATCGGCTACTTAACAGAGAAGTGTGTGCAGGTACTTATCTGTTGAGATTTTAAGCACATTTGTTAGTAAAATATTTTCAATAGTCTGATCAAAATAGAATGTTAAAATATTAACACTTCAATGTGTAATGTGATATAGCCAGACATCACACAATATAATGAAGAGTGAATGAAAAACTGTAAACTGGAGAAAGCATTTATCCTTTCACACCATCTGCACTATTATGTGACATCATATAAATCTTGTCCAAAATGCATACCCACCCATAAATAAATAGTAAACATAAAACCATCAGAGCAACATGTAACACAAGCCGAGCTGTTTGGCAATCCAGTGAGCCTTATATAATTTGAACAGCAAAAATGTTGTAAAGATGTGATGAATGTGGCTATTTATACCAAGTATGGTGTGATGAGATTGTGACAAAGTCACAACATATACTGTGTGACAACGCCAACAATATAGCAAACAATCTTAGGTAAATATGTATTTGGCAAAAATAATATACAAAGAATAGATGATCATGCTAAATTAAAGAAATGTTATCCCTATTTGTCTATTGTAATTATAGTAGTCTGAAAAACCATAAAAGATTCAGACTCTTATAATGTTTTTCAAATACGTTGTGAAAAGGTCAATGCAAGGAGATTGTAGTTGGATTACATTGGAAAACTACTATTCATACATGTCACACCTCACGATATCGTAACATTCTATTAAGGCAAATTCACTTATTTCTCCTGACCTAATTACTTATTGAGTTTAAAATGTCTCAAATTTAAAATTCTTAATTTCTTTGAATTTATCATTTGCTTCATGTCCCACCCTTCCCTAATTGTCATGTCTGTCCCACACTGAAACCAGTATAAGCTCTCTTATCACCACCATCTTTGGCACGGCTTCCATTTCATGATTACACTTTACCTTGTTTTTGTTCCCCATGTTAAATGTGAACTATTGCTACACTCAAGGAGGTCTATTTGTAAAGACTTTTCACTTCCTTTTATTTCTAGGAACATTGTCCTCAAAAGAACAATTTGGCCTTAGACCTCAGGAATGACACTGAATGTTACAGCGAGTGTAAATAGAAGACTTTTGATCAACAGAAATGCATATTTCATTACCTGAATAAGAATATTATGTGGTTATAATGGTAAGACATAGATTATGCTTTTTTGTTTAATGTGCGATTCTTCGAGTAATTATAAACATCAACATAATCTGCCTATCACAAGCAATGATAACTATAAAAAAGAAATATTTTAAATGCATGAAGTCCAACATTGCAGTTGATGTCTACGGTAATGGAAAATATTCAGTGTCATGGGTCCAATACAGATGACTGTTCGGAAGAGACATGTAGATTGTGTACACTTGGTGCTACACAACATATGCAAAAAAAAAGAATTTGGAGATAATTCAGTTATGTTACTACATGTGTACACCCTTTTCTACCTCACCCCACTTTTCCAATTACTTCATATATACATTCAATAATGAATCTCAGCATTTTACGTAAGTTTTGACTGCAGTCTTCTTTTGAACTTAGCACGATCGGCTAAACTCAACTATTACATTATTCAGTGAAATGTTTTTCTCCAATCACAGTAGAAATCAGTCTCATAACATTATAAAATTTGGAGTCATACATTGATTCTCCAGGTCAGGCACAAAAGTCTTTGAAGTGTTTTACAGTACTATTTTCAGTTTAACAAGGATTTCAATAAAACAGTTTTAGCTTTGAACCAAAGTCCAGCTGAAATTGTAATTATAGGGAAATGTTTAATGGCATTCTGAATCGTTTACCCATGAAATCAAAAAGAGGTAAAAGTATGTTACACTTGGATTGCTAATCATTCAATAGACTAAATGTAAAAAAACATGAATGCTCATCTAACTTTTATTGGATCAAATAAATAAATCAGATTTATTGTAGAATGCCTTTATTCTGTTATAGTGGAAAAGGCCTCCTGCAGATAGCCAAGAGTAAATTGGACACTGTTCTGGAAGTTAGATTGCACGGGATCAAGGGAGGGCTAGCTAACTGGATACAGAGGAAAGGCACAGAATGCTGGAGTAACTCTGCGGGTCAAGCAGCGGGGGAGATGGAGGTGCCTGTGGAGCATGGGAGAGGCTGAGTGTACAAAGCGACAGGAGGTGGTGGTGGCAGTGGAGGGGGTGGGGAGCAGGGAGTGGGCAAAGCGACAGGCCGACTGGAAGAAGCAGCAGCTGTTGAGAGGAGAGGGAGCCCCACGGTAATGGAGCGTGTCGTGTCAGTGTCGGCGACAGCCTGAAGAAATTGCTGACGGCAAGGGCTGCAACGTGAGCTGCAAAAGCAGCCTTTGCAACCAGACCGTATTGTGGATGAAGGGCTTGCTGGTGCAGACCAGTGGCATCAACGCTTAGTTTTAAGGTGAAACGACACAAAGTTGTAACTCAGCAGAATGATTCAATCTGAAGGGTGCTGGCATCACCTATTCATGTTCTCCAGAGATGCTGCCTAACCCGCTGATTTATTCCAGCATTTTGTGTCCTTTTGTGCAGTTCTTTGTTTCATCTACATACAATGATCATACCTTATTCAGTTATAGCATCCAATCAGCAATAATGGACACCATTCTCCCCCTCATGGTTCCCTATAACAAAGGTTTACTGCATTGAAGAATGATATAGAATTGGCTTAATGGTAAGTCACAGAGAGTGGTGATGGAAAGTTGTTTCTTTGGACTGGAGGCTTATGACTAGTTCTGTCCCTCAGGATTCATTGTGTACATTGCTGTTTATTATCTATATCAATGATTTGGATGAAAATGCACAAGGAATAATTGGTAAGATTGCAGATGATTCCAAAATAGGTGGTATTATAGACAATGAAGACGGTTATCAAGAATTACCGTGGGATCTTGATCAACTGGGCAAGTGGGCCGAGGAATGGCAAATTGAGTTTAATAATTCAGTAAGTGTGAGGTGTTGCATTTTGGAAAGTCAAGGGCACGAACATCACAGTTAACCATTCGGGGCTGTAGAGCAGAGGCATCTTGGAGCGCAAAGACATAGGGGGCATACGACTCAAGAACTAGAGGGCATAGGTTTATGGTGAGAGGGTAAATATTTAATAGGAACCCGAGGGGAAACCTTTTCACATATATGTGAGTGTATGGAATGAGCTGCCCAATTAAGGTAGTTGAGGCAAGTACATTGGACAAAAGGTCATTTGGACAAGTATATAGATACAAAAGGTTTCGAGAGATAAGGGCCAGGTGCAGGCAAATGAGTTAGGCCGAAGGGCCCATTTCTGTGCTGTGTGATTATGACTCTAAAAAGAGGAACAGGACTGATGGAATTGTTCAGTTGAGAGCTAGCATGGACCAACCATTTTGAAATGCTTTGTCTTGTGTTGTAATAATTAAGCAAACAAACAGCCAAGTACAATGGGCAGCACTCCTTGTGGAACCACTTGCTCCATTTGAGCTCGCCATGGTCAAGGCTTCAATGTAAATTACTAACATCAATATTTCCAAATCCCAACATTTCTCCATTTAGTAGTACCCCCCACTCCAAAGTAACTGCTTGATCAGTTATTTGCTCTTCTATAATTTCAGCATTTTATAATCATTCTCATTGAAGCCCTGACACTTTTGCATGAATCATCACAGTCTTTTGCCCCGAACACTCACATTTTTTTTGGAAGTCAATATTAAGGCAACGGGGTCTCCTGTAACCAACTCAGGAAATGCTTAGTGGTTAGAAAGTCATGTATTTGCCACTCTGATACCATGTTGACAACTGTTTACTTTCTGAACTTCATGCTGACATTTCTGAAGTGCACTCCTGACAATCAATTTTCTTAACTTACCCTGGAATAAGAAGACTTACACATCTGATTTGTTTTTATCTTCCTCAGTACTTGTGGGAATATATGTCATATATTATTGGAGCTCTTATATTGAGTCTTTTTAGTCTATCCAGGGCTTCAATCTCATTTATATTAAAGTTGTTAAAACTACTTGGGTTACTGTTATTTCAAGAGAACTGGTTGCTCAGCTCTTCTCTGGTGAATACACAAAGGAAATAACTATTGTATATAAATGATCACTTAGCTTTTCTCAGTTTCAGCTCTGTTAACATCTTAAATTCTCACTTCTTCCCTGAGTGTCCTTTTACCTTTATAGGACTGATATAAACTATGTTAATGTATGATGATTACTCTATTCACATTTAACTCTGGTTGGCAGTTTAGCAGCTAGTTCAAAACCGAGTTAGATAACACCTAATTATTGATATGTTTCAAAAGTTTCTATCTTAGCACAATCATTGCCTTGTTAGTGCAACATTGCTAAAGGTCATTTTTAAAAGTGTAAGAAAAAGCAGCAAGAAATTTGCAACCTCTACACCCCATTTGTGATTGGCCCACCATACAATAAGATCATAGCTGACTGATCTTTTACCTCAGTACCACTTTCCTGTTTGATTCTCTTAATTCTAAAAATCGAATAATTTGTTGAATGAATGCAGCGATCAAGCTTCTGTAGCCCTTTTGGGTAGAAAATTCAAAAGATTCACTTTGCGCTATGTGAAGATAATTCTTGATCCTTCAGAATGGCCAATTGTGAGCTTGGACAAAGTAGTTTGAGAACCTCCAGCATGTGGAAACATTATCACAGTGTCCTGGCAAGTCTTGTTTATTTTAATGAGATCACTTTTCATTCTTCTAAACTTGAGGGAATATGGGTGCAATTTGCTTAATTTCTCCTCCTATAGAAAACCCACTATCCCAGGACACAAACTGGTGAAGCATCGCTGCAGTTTATTGTTTGCAAGTACATCTCTCATTTGGTAAGGAGGCCAGATGTGCACAAAACATTCCAGATGTGGGCACACCAGCTCCCCATATAATTGGAGCAAGATGTTTCTGCTCCTTTACTGAAACCCGGTGACACGAAGGGCCAACATACCAATTACTTTCCTAATTGTTACCTGTACCTGCAATCTATCACATATAAACAAAAGCTCCACACTCTATTTTTCTACCAAATCTGTGATTAATTTGGTTTAACCTGAGGAAGACAATAACTACCCACCTTGTAAAAGGGCCAACACACCTTTGAAAACACCAGCCAAACAGATAGGGTACATTACTTTATTGAGTTTTCCTGGATCCAATGTCTTTCACATCTCAAATGGGCTGACAGGGCATTCAGAGGAAAACAGAGAGACAAGGGACAAAACAAATCTAAATAAAACAGTAGCCAAATTGCAGTGAAGGGATTAATATACAGAATTAGATTTAGTCTCTGATGATCACTGCAGTGAATATCAAACTGGCATAGTTAGAGCACGTCTGAGGATACGGTGAATTCTAGTGTGATCCCAGTACAATCGGAACATAGTCTGCAGTGAATTTTGTTTAAATTTAGTTGAACTGGTTAAATTAGCTGTGACATTTTAGATTGTTTTTAGTATGATAAAAGTGATAATTTTATAATAAAATATCCACATATTTTAATTCCAAAAGAGCGTTATCTTAAAATGGTTAATTTTCTCAATTTGCATATTTTCCAAAACAATTTTCACAAAATATTAAAAGTATATTGCAAGGAACTTTTACAATAAAAGATCCATTTTCAAAGTTAATAAAACAATTAAAATGTGTGCCTTTTTAATGCACTCCTTCCGATTCTCTCAAAAGGCACTGTTGCATATACTCTGACGCACAGTGCTGTAATGGTACAAGCCCGCTTCCAGCATTTAAATCAATGCCAACCTTTTTTTTTTTAAAGCAATGAGTAAATTAAAAAATCATATTTTTCTAGAGCAAATTGTGATAATTTCCAGATCTTTGAGGGCAATGTTGGAATTTGCCTTCATGGTTTTGAGGCCTGACTATGGTTGAACATCCCCAAAATAACTCTTGCACCTCCTCCAACCTCATCTACTTTATCCGTTGTTGAAGATTTGGACTCTTATACATCGGCGAGACCAAACGCAGATGGGGCGATCGTTTTGCGAAACACCTTCGCTCAGCCCGCGTGAACCAACCTGATCTCGTGGTTGCTGGACACTTTAATTCTCCTTCCCATTCCTACACAGACCTTTCTGTCCTCGGTCTCTTCCATTGTCAGAGGCTAAACGTAAATTGGAGGAACAGCATCTCATATTTCGCCTGGGCAGCTTACAACCCAGTGGTATAAATATTGATTTCTCTCACTTCAAGTCGCCCCGGCATTCCTTCTCCCTCTATCCCTCCCCCACCCAAGTCGCACTAGCTTCTTATTTTCACCCTACAAACAGCTTACAATGGCCTGTTTCCTTTATCATTGATACTTTTTTGCATATCTTTCATTCATTGTTCTTTATCTCTCCACATCACCGTCTATATCTCTCGTTTCCCTTATCCCTAACCAGTCTGTAGAAGGGTCTCGACCCGAAATGTCACCCATTCCTTCGCTCCAGAGATACTGCCTGTCGCACTGAGTTACTCCAGCTTTTTGTGTCTATCTACAATTTAATAATGTTGTTTGATCAGTAGCAGATGATTTAAAAGGTCCTAAAAGAAAGCAAGTAAGTAATTAAATTGAAGGGGACCTAACTGTGTTGGTTCTAGTTCTGGGAACCTGGCTTATGAAGATCACGTTTAATTTAATCACTTACTTGCTCTCCTTTCAGCCACTACCTTGGTTGACTTCCACTTAACCTCTCCAATCTCCCATCACCACTCATCTCCTGACAAACACAGCACAGGTCCTGCACACACAAATATTTTGCTATTCTCAGCACATGCCAAACACACACACCCCAATCTCTCAGCAAGTGCAGCATGTTGGTCTTTTCATGGTGTCTCTTACTCGCAACGTAAATCCCTACCTGCTAATATCCCAACATCAGTCACATGCCAATCATCAAACGATGACCTCAGCGGCCCCTTCCGATCTCTTTACACACATTCCCACTCACCAATCTCCAAATCCCAATCCTTCTTGATCCCCAGCCTCAATCAGTCAGCTCTTATCATTCCCACCACTGGTCCCAGAATCAAAATTCAACCCAATAGGCCTTGCTTTCCCCAAGATTCTGGTGTCTGGATTCCCCTGTGCATGTTCTGCAATGGCTCAGCATGGGAAGGCATGTGTGCAAGGGCCATTCAGTAATAGCCATGCCTATGATTATTGGAATGCAGCATATCGATGAATTAACTTGATTCTGGACTGACAGTGAATTCTTAGGCCACTTGATTTTTGACCGGTCAATATGGATTGTATTTCCAGTGTCCTGGGAGTAACAATAGGAAGTGAATTACTTTGCAGGTTCCCCCTCTCTTCTCATGCTATTCTCATTGGTGAGTGATGCTGTCTACACAGCATTGTTGTTCAACACCAGTTCCCCAGATATGGCCTTGACGGAGCTTTGTTAAATTGCACAGTTCTTATGCCAAGGATATTGCTATGCGGTGTAGACAAGGTAATCAAAGATGAGTGCCAAAGACAAAAAAAGGAAGGTGATATATGTCCAATAGGGAACAATATGCTATTTGATGAGGGGTGGTGGATGTAATGAAGATCCTATTTTTCCCTATTCCCATTTTAATCCAATGATATAGCTCATTTGCATTCACCATGTAAAGCAGAACCCTTTTATTTTGTTGCCTGACCACCCTGTAGCAGCACTGTACAGTCATTCTGGTACAAGCAGTGCATGATAAAGCAACTGACCAAATTGGAAAAAAGCAGAATAGTCTCCATGAACGACTCATCTGGAGAATTTACCAGCCACGATATATCATATAGCTGACATCCTCTTTAGGTGCTATAAAACTGCATCATTCTTGATAGCCTATTGTATCTGCCTCAATACAATGCTGAACAGTATATCACTGTACAAGATGTGGTTCCAAATTGGAAGGCTGGTGTTAGATGTACAAAGTTAAAAACATGTAAGGGATAGTCAAAAGTAGAAAGTTGCAATTGTGAGTAATTTCGACTCAGCGATGCATTGTTTCCTAAAAAAGTATCAAGAAGCTTCAGCCCAGCAATTTGATCTTGGTACAAAGGGTCCCTGTAGATTCCAAATATATATGTACGCATAACTCAGTTAGAATATCTGCATTAAATATTTACCCACAAATGACTTTGGAAACATCAATACTTTTCATGACGTTTCCATAAGATTAGCATTGTATTGTAGTAATTATTTTACTTTTAAAAACAAGAAACATAAAATTAATTAACATACATTTAATAATTAGATGTAATTGTGACTGTATGAATTATAGACATGATTAAAAGCAAATTTGAGCGTACAAATTATTAAAGTGAAGCACGCTAACTACCCCCACCCCCATACAATCTATAAGATGTTGAGGAAATGGGATCAAATGGAAGCCCTGTGGTGCAAAAACTGTATATGCAGCATGACAAATTATTCTATTCATTTTAAACTTATTAACAAATTTGTCATGTTGCATTGCAGCTCTTAAATACTTAATATTGCTCAGGCAATTTTTAATTGCATCAAACTGACGAGGCATTCAATGGTGATAAATTAGCTTGCTCCTGCTAATTCTTTCCCCGGTTTAACTCTTCCTCCCTGAGGTTCAATGACCGCTTTACTGCAGCTCTGGAAAATTACAAACTATAAAGCACATTAAATAGTTTTGGCAGATATGCTGATTTGCCAAATGAACCCTTTCAAAAACAGGTTCTAGAAAGCCTACTTAGCAACCACATGCTGACTCTCTTATAGACAACAACTTAAATAATAGATGAAGATTGTTTAACAGACTTGTATGACAATACATTGCCTACCATTTTAGCAGAGTTTTTTTTTAACCATTTTAAACAGATTATTGGTTCAAATAAAATATATGACAGAAGAACAATGTAAGAGCATATTCTGTATTATCATCAATTTCACTGAAAGTGATTCCATCATCAGATCTGATATATTAAATAGTTGATGGCACTCTGTAGAGAAACTGATTTATATAAAGATCAATTGATCATAATAGAACAGCAAAGTTCTATGTTTGTACTATTTCTGTGCCAACCTAGCTTAGGCGCACAATGGAATCCTAAATAGTCAAAGCAATCATGTAAAAAAACTCACACACACACACAAAATCCCCCAAATACAAAGTGACACTCAACTGAAGAAGCATATTATATCAGAAGAGGAAAGTATAGAACAAATTAAGGAGATAGGCAAAATTCATATTTCAGAAAAATATTGGAAATACGAATCTTAAAAGTGGCAATGCTCAAGATAAGGAAAATATTTTCTTTTCATCCAGAATTATTTGCAATAGGTTGCCAATTGCTATCTATTGTATGCAGTCAGACTCAGAGTAAGAATTAGTCATTTAATGTTGTAGTCAGAATCAAAATGTTTGAAACATTTTTTTAAAGTACTCACTAAAACTCTCCATTAAAAACACCCAAAGACTTGGCCTCCACAGCTATCTGTGGCAATGAATTCCACAGATTCATCACCCTCTGGCCACATAAATTCTTTGTCATCCCCATTCTAAAGGTACGTCCTTTTATTCTGAGGCTGTGCCCTCTGGCCAGAGACTCTCCAATTAGTGGAAACATTCTCCGCACATCCACTATCCAGGCTTTTCATTATGCAGTAAGTTTCAATGAGATCCCACCCCTCAACCTTCCAAACTCTAGCGAGCACAGGCCCAGATCTGTCAAATGCTCAATGCACGTTAACCCAATCATCCCCAGGATCTTTCCCATTAACCTCCTCAGGACCCTCTCCAATGCCAGCACATATCTCTTCAGATATGGAGTCCAAAACTGCTCACATTACTCCAAATGTGGTCTGACCAGTGCTCTATAATGCCTCAGCATTCCATCTGTGCATTTATATTCCAGTCCTCTCGAAATAAATGCTAATAATTGCATTTGCCATCCTTACCACCAATTCAACCTGCAAATGAACCTTTGGCGAATCCTGCACCATCACTTTCAAATCCCTTTGCACCTCTGATTTCTGAAATCTCTCCCCATTCAGTAAGTAGTCTACTGTTTTATTCCTACTACCAAGGTGCATTATCGCACATTTTGCTATGCTGTATTCCATCTGCCACTTCTTTGTCCACTCTTCTAACCTGTCCATGTCCTTTCGCAGACTCCCTGCTTCCCCTCTTTCAACTCCCCCTTCCACTCATATCCATCTATTCACCTTTATATTTCACCCCTCCTCTTATCACCTGTATCTATCTATCACTTGACAGGCTTCGTCCTGCTTCCGCCTCTTTTTTCAGCTTTCTCACCTTTATTCCAGTTTGAAGAATGGTCCCGACCTGAAATGTCGTCAACAGTTGACTTGCAACCTTGTAGGTTGCGCAACCGAGCGACTTAACTGATTCTATCCATCTTTTTCTAAGCCCATGGACAGAATTCTTTCCCCTTAGAAAACTTTTAGTTAAGGTAGACCTCACAATTGCCCATTTCCTTTTTTAAAAATGTGTTTTTTGAATTATTTTTTAATAAAAGAGCCTGTCACTCAATGATTTAATTTGTTTATATTTAATGGTTTCATTTTGTAATTAATAGGCTACAAAGTAAAACATTCAAAACAATGTTTTGAAAATGTGAATTATTTTGACACAATGATCAATTCATTTATCATGCCATCTTAAATATAGGTCATAGTCCAAATATCTGATCAATTTTAGGCCATGGATGAAAAAAGGTTGGAAGCCACTGATATATAGTATCGGCATTACCAATCCTTAAGGAATTGTAATGGCATTCAAGTATTTTTTTCATATACTTTTTAGATATATTAATAGATATAATTCAATACTTTATATCATATCTCCTTATGACATCATTGGAGGTTATTCTATCCATGGCTCTTGAAGCAATTCCATTAACCACATTCTCAACTAATTTCCAAGAAATCTTCTCTCTCACCAATGTCCATTAATATCTCACATACTCTCCTGCCACCCACATACACTGTAGGCAAGTTACAGTATCCAATTAATCTTACAACCAGCACCTCTTTGGGATATGGGACATGGGCGGAAACTGGAGCACCCTCACAAAAAAAAAGTGCAAACCTCTTACAGACAGCACAGGATGGAACTCGGGTAACTGGAGCTATGAAGCAGCTGCCATAAATGCAGTACCTTTACCCCCATTTAATTCCTATGATTAACTATGTTTTATTCTACTGATCCAGCCGCTCTATAGTCGAGTGATTCACATTAACGGAGTAGATTTTTCTTACAAATATGAATAAATATTCAAAGGCAAGCATAGCTCCTTTGCAAATTATGAGTCCCTGAATGACAAGTTCAAAGTGAGGGAATAATAGGGCAAGCGAAATCATTAAAAATCAAGTTCACACCTACCAATAATCCTCAAAAGATCACAGTACAGTGTTTAAATGTTCTACCGAAGTGAGTGAGCAAAATGGCTTAGCAAGTGGAAGAGTGAAATGAGTTCATGCAGAAATTAAACAAAGTAAAGAATCTGTGCATGGTTCCAACTTGGATGTTACAACTAAACCTTTGTCATTATGTTACCCCGATAATCCACCAAATTATTCAAGAAAACTTCAAATGTTTGTAAGGCTAGAGAGCCTACGATAACAACATTAGTATAAAACATTCTTGGATTTTTCAAATTATGTATCAAGTTCTTGGACTTTTAAAATTATAAGTATCAAATGATTTCAGCAATATTCATAAACATCAGGCAAAGTGTGCAATGTCATTCATACTTTTAAAAGTACCTATATTTTATTCAAACAATATTACTATATGCAGTTGAAACACATCCTAGAGGAGCAGCTTTAATGTTCAGAATGCATTAAAACCGATACCTGTAAATAGTTATCAAATAGAAATTAAATTCTGATTTTAGAGAATACAAGCTGCTACAAATAGGTATGTTACAATACTTACCTTCAGCGGCGCTGCAATTCTGCCACTGGCCGTGTGCGCGATTTTGGCGCCTTTAAGGGGGGGGGGTTAAAACGCGGGTTTCTCCTACCTTGTCCTGTATTATATTTTGTTGGAGTGCCAGCGTTTGCTGAAAAATCGTTCCGACGGGCGTTTTGTGTATTTTTTCTTTTTATTCGATCGACAATGTCAGCGCTGGAGTCATTTTAAAATCAGCTTCTGAAGCCTTCAACGCCGACAATGGGGACGGATTTCACACACGGGACGGGTAAACGAAAGTAGTTTATTTTAATGTATAAAAGTGCTTCTTAAGAAGCCTTTAATTCACATTTTTTAATGCGAAACGGTAATTCTTTTCCCCGAAGTAATGGCAGAATTTTGCATGCCAATACGGGGTTAAATTCACCGCAAATCAACGTTCCAAATGATCGCGTTCCAGAAAACCCCATTCGCAAGATTATTTAAATGGCCATTAATTTACAGGTATTAAACATTAAATTCCTTCCATTTGGCCTGTAAATCCATGACAATGAGATTTAAAAATTATGTTATATTGTGAATTCTTGTGTGAATGTTATTTGGACACTTAGGCTATTTAAAAATGTTAATCTATTCTTAAGGAATTGATAGATGTTTAGATCTAGTAATTGAATTTTGTAATTAGCTACAATTAGGTAACTAACTAATTATATGCTTTAATTTCATGTCATCTAAGTAAGATTGTTTCATATTTGTTTCAGAATGCTTCAATCTATAATAACTGAAAATTTCTTTCAGTTCTCTTATTATTTAAGAAAGCTATGGGCTTTTGACTGTCCTCGATCACAGCTTTTGTGTTAAGTCAATGGAAAAGCAATTTCCGAGTATGCTAATTTCCGAGTATGGAAATGGCCATAACCTTTTTAATACTGAAGATACGAAAGTGAATTAGGTGTCAAATTAAACTTCTTTTTATGCTTTATCTGATGGGATAAATTACAGACTTTACTTTTAAAATCTCAAAATTTTGTAACATTGCTACTACAAAATTATTAAAACAAGCTTTTACCATCACTGGTCATAAAATGAAACATTATCTGGCAGATACTAAACCTAATTATCTTTCAACTATGATATTTACTTCTTCCTGTAAAGATGTACATCAAGTAAAATTTCTAGTCATTTTTCCAAGCCAGACAATTAAGATGTACGCACACAAACAGGACACAGTTCTAAACAGACTAACTTTAAATTTGGAGTGTACTGGACGACCCCGCTTTTAAACACTGTTCAATTATGCCAAAGATAACTGTCATACAGACCATTATATAATTGCTAGTATTTAAGAGATGAGAACCATGAATATATCTAACTTCCCACACTATATCCTATAGAGGATATGTTTTGTGTGATACCATAAATGAGCTTTGAAAGATTATACTGTACAGAAATCAAGCAGTGTAGACTAGGGAAAATTCTGATTAATGCTAATGGTACAACAATACTGTTAAGTTTGTTTAATATTTACCCAAGCAACATAAAGACACTTGCAGCCATCAAGAGAATCTCATTGCATGCGATGAACTTGAACAGGATCTGCTGGTGCATTGTCATCTTGTCTAAGAAGGATCGCATCCATGGTATTGAATTAGGACCAATAATCTACAAGAAACAAGAAAAATTACTGAGTGTAGGCTTAATTATCTTCCATAAAAATTAATCTACTTAGCAGTAATATCATACTTGAGTGCACTTTAGAGACATGTACAAAATTACAATGCATCTTCCATACATTGCAAGATAATACACTTCAAATTAGAAATTAGGTAAATGCCTTTGATGTCTTAACATAGTGTTGTTACAGCCGGTGTTCTTTGAAATCTCTAAAGTACACTTTGGGGTCAAAATATATTAACCATTTTTCCTTTCTATATATAGTGTTAATTTTAATATTAAAAATGCTTCATTATACATGAATAAATGGGCACAATGGCACTGTCAGGGAACAACAACCACAGTATTTAATGATAAAAAGATACAGAGGCTGAAAAATCTTCACTATTTACTATTGAATTACTATTTACAATTATCACGTGGAGACGTGTTAATTTTCAACCAATTTTTCAAGTGCTTCATTTGTTTTAGAACCTCAGTATTTCTGGATCCTCATCAATCTGTTTTAATTGAAATGTTGAATCAGCTAAACACATTGCAGCTGCAGCAGGACTTGCATGCCATTACTTCCTCTGAGGCCAAACCTTGCAGTCACTCAGTGACAGTGATTCAGTGACCCAGACGAGCTCAATACTTTTTATGTTTGCTTCAAAAAGGAGAACATAGATTCTTGAGGTCCCACAGCCATCAACAACACTGTAAACCCAGTCACTGAGGCCAATGTCAGAAGATTCTTTACAAGGGTGAACCCTCAGAAAGCATTTATCCCCGATGGTATACTTGGCTATGTTCTTAAAACCTGCTCAGACCAACTGGTGGTAGTTTTTGTGGAATTCAACATCTCATTACTATGGTCAGAGGTTCCCACCTGCTTTAAATGGTCATCAGTAATATCTGTGCTCAAGTAGGGCAAGGTGACAAGCCACAATGTGGTACTAATGTCCACGGTGATGAAATCCGCCTACCGCCACAACAGATCAACACGGGATGTGATCTTGCTGGCTCTTCACTCTGCACTGGACCACTTGGTAATAAGAACACAATGAGAACACAAATGTTGTTCATTGACATCTTGCTGTTCAACACAATCATCCATAAAACTGCCATCAAACTCAGAGAACTAAGTCTCTGATCGTTCATTCACATTAGATTCTCGACTGTTTCGTTGGCAGACCACAAGGTATACGAGTTAACAATATTTCATCCTCGATATCGATCTATACAAGGGCACCTCAAGGCTCTGTGCTCAGTCCGCTCTCTAATCTGTCTGTGCCCATGACCGTTTAACCAGACACAGTACCAACGCCATTATTAAATTCACAGACAATGCCACCATTGTTGGACGAATGCCAGGTAATGATGAATCAGGATTCAGGAGGGAGATAATCAGATTGATAGTGCCACAACAACACTCTTGCTCTGAACATTAGCAAGACCAAGAAGTTGATTGTTGACTTCAGGAGAGGAAAGCTAGGGACCTGTGAATCTATCTTCATCATCGGGATGACAATGGAGACAGTGGAGCTTCAAGTACTTGAGCATGCATTTACCTGATGATCTGTCAGGGACCCAGAACATTGACGCAATCACAAAGTAAGTTCATCAATGCCTCTGCTATATTTGAAGATCAAACTTCTGCAGGTATACGATAGAGAGTGAATCCACTGGTTGCACCACGACCCGATTCGGTAACTCGAACGCCCAGGAATTAAGGGGGCTGCAGAGAGCGGTGGCATTGTCCAATCCATCACAGGTACAGACCTTCCCACCACATAAAAAGGCTATAACATTCTTGACTCTTGAATATGCCTTCTTACTTAGACCTATTTTGTTTATTTCCCCTTAATTGCAAGGGGGTGATTTCATTTTTACTTCAATGGCAAATATGTTGTCTGTCCTTCTTTAAGTTGAGCTTCAGCTGGGAAACCTAAACAAAGTCAATGATTGGTTTAATTGAATTTTGAAACTTACAGAATATGTTGCCAAAAGAGCTTCTGTGTAATCACCCCAAATACTCATTCAACACACTCCTTACAAAGGGTTTAACTCACATAGTGGTTTCTCCAACAAGGTTATAACCAATTCAAGGCTATAAAGCAGAACTTGTTTATTCAGCGGAAAATAGTTATAAGATTGACTCATAAGATGTAATCACAATGTTTATATTTACTAATAAAATCAATTCCTGTTGGACTTCAATCTAAAATAAGTATTGAAAGAATAAACTTTAGACTTCATAGATACAGTGCGGAAACAGAACCTTCGGCTCACCGATTCCACGGCGACTAGCGATCAACCTGTACACTAGCACTATCCTACAACTTTTTTACCAAAGTCAATTAACCTACAAACCTGTATGTCTTTGGAGTGTGGGAGGAAACCGGAGCAAATCCACGCAGTCACATGGAGAAAGTACAAACTCCATACAGACAGCACCCGTAATCAGGCTTGAACCCGGGTCTTTGGTGCTGTAAGGCAACAACTCCACTGCTGTGCCATCGTGCCGCTTTTATCGCTACTGTGCCTCCCTGTAAAACTCTTCCATTTTGCTTTTACATTGGTGGCATTAACTGTCCACCTTCACCTGTCCCTTTGTCACATTGGCCCTGATTTGTGATCATGAAAGGAATACCAGTTGCTGGTGACAAAAAACTTTTAGAATCTGAGGTGTGGATTTCATTTTCTCCTATCTTAGTTGCTGTCAGGTATCAGATCCAGAGGACCTCTAAGCAGCGGCAGTGCCATGAATAGGCAAATTCATTTCAGTGTTCATCAAGACTTCAAACTGAGAAGTGGAAAAAATCATCACCAACTTTTTTAACATTTTACTTTGCAGGAAAAATGCATGTGAAAGTGCACGTAAAAGATTTACTTTTACACAAGCATAAATTAGAAATTAAAATATGGGCCATCAAAATATGAATTTTTAAAATGGTATGGAAATTTATCCAGGGCAATGATAAGCTCACATATAAAATTAGTATTTTAGGGCCAGGGAGGTTAAGAAGTAATTATGTATTAGTAAGCTATTAAAATTATGTACATCAAATAGCCAAAGCAAAACATTAAAAAAAAAACAGCAAAAGGATTGCTGTTCATTGAGATTTGAAGATTATGCTGGAGAAAGCTATAACAGTGCACCTTGTGGAGGATACGGAAATCACTGACTGGACTTTAAAAGAACACGTGCACACTACAGAATTTGCTGTCGTATTTCCCAATTATAACAGTGAATACCGGGAGCCTCACAGCTATTCATGGTGCAAATGCAGGCCAAAATATTAATTTTAACTTAATTCATTTAAAACTGGTATGGGTTTTATAAATTTGATTCCTGTGCTCTCAATCAAATGAATTACTTTAATAATCAAAAATATCTTGAATAATAGCAATTTTTTTCATCTCCATTCTTGAAATGATCAGAAACCTTCCATTCATTTAACATGGGGTATGGTAGCCCAGTGGGAAGTTACTAACTACAGTAGCATCCAGATTCCGGGATGATTGTGCTGAAAGCACAAATTCCATTTGCAGTATGGTAGTTGGGGAAGCTCAAGTAATTATATAATACAAAGATTTGAAAACTACCCGGCTATCATCTAAAAACACTCATCTGGTTTAATAATATGGTTCAGGAAGTCTTCTGCCTTTTCTTGTTTAACACCAGGCTCACTACTGTGGTTGTCTCCGAACTGTTCTCCAAAAAGCTGAACAAATCTTTATTAGCGTCCAGTTTGGGAGATAATTAGTGAGGTACAACAAAATGCAGACCTTGCTAGAAACATCCGCATCTCATGATCAAATAAAAACAAATCAATGATATAAAGGTTTACAGATGCAATTTAAAGATTTCCTTCCTCAAATCTTATCATATTAAAACCATACAGATTTATAAAAAGGAAACCAAATTACTTCTGCATAAAGGAAATGGAAAGCTGGCTACAGGCCACTGGACACAGCTGATCTTGAGGACAGCAAAAAGACAAAATGATCAATGCTAACCAAAGCATCTTTACAAAAAGATATTTGTGAAAAAGTTCCAAACAACTGACCATTTGGTCCCTTTAGAGCTTAAATTCAGTCAGATGTAATTACATTTTGAATTCTTGTAATACCTCACAGTTTATCCACAAATCATTGCTAATGGTTTATTACCCAAGGTGTCTTGGAGATACATTAAAACCATGGCATTAAATGAAAAGAAATTCCTTTCTGTAGTTTGGCTGACTCTCTTTGAAGCCATAGTCTAATTTTTTCTAATCTTTAATTATGATTATTGACTTCATGTTGTGGGGCATTCATGTTACTGCCCAATGGAATTTCCTGCATTACCAGTGAGTTGTGATTAATGCATTGCATATATAATTCACTGTTCGAGATAATTATTCAACTATTCCATTTTATTGCCACATTCTCTTACCACTGAAATTAAACAATTTACTGTCTCTCTTTTCCTTATTGTAAACTCAATTACCAGCCCAAGTCCAGCAAGCCCATCAGTCCCTAACCAGGCCAGTATACTAAAGTTAGACACAAATAGCTGGAGTAACTCAGCGAGACAGGCAGCATCTCTGGAGAGAAGGAAGGGTCCCGACCCAAAATGTCACCCATTCCTTCTCTCCAGAGATGCTGCCTGTCCCGCTGAGTTACTCGAGCTTTTTGTGTCTATCTTCGGTTTAACCAGCATCTGCAATTCCTTCTTACACAGTATGTTATGGTGGTGGGAGAAGTAATCACAATAATATATGGGCAAAAGTGTCCATTTGCAACAATTACATCAGCAACTGTTTTTTTCCTCCCTCTTGTCAACTCTCCCACTGCAACCCAACTTTGTTTTTTCCCTTACATGAAGCATCGAGTAAAACTTTCAACGTTAAAATGTCAACACAATCTTAACTGACTCCAGATAAAATTAACAGATGGAAACAGTTTCACCATTAGTTTTGGCCAAATTAATTATTGATAACCTTGCTGGTTATCTCCAAGATATTGAATGGAATCAATGGAGTCTTTCACCTAATCAGAATTATTCGGCTCTCACACCAAATCCAATTTTAGTCTTGTACCACAACCGCATTTCTGCCAAATTTTATTTTCTTGCCATAGGTTAAAATTAAATTAAAATTTGGCATTCTTTGAACATATTTTGCAGAAGACATAATTCATATATCGAAGTATTTCTGAGCAATAAAGATATTAATGCACGTATAAATGTGATCAATAGGCATGGTATAATTAAGAAAATTCAAACGGCATAATGTAGGAACATTCTACATCAAGCTAGTTTGAACAAACATAAATGCAGCATAATAGCACTGCATCTGAAAGGCAACTTGATTACCAACCTTAATTTTCAAAGCTATATCTTGATACTGTTTGCATGGATGCTCGTTTAATTTGTCATGTGTGGTCTGAAAATACTCTTGAATGCTAAATCTTTTTTTTTAAATAGACAAATGCAACAACAAGGAAAATATGTGTTTTTTCAGCAGAACCAGAATTAGCAGTTGTAATCAAACTAAGCAGATATGAACTGAAGACCACTGAAAACAAATGATCAGTTGGAAGATGCAAATACCCTATTTTGGTATGAGAGAAAGGGCCCTCTAGAAATAGTGAGTGAGCAGAGAGGGTAGTGTAACAGGAGGAAGGACAAAGGGAAAGAGGTTGGGGCGGGGAGGCACAGACTAGATGCCGGGGACCATTAAACTCATTAACATGTAATTCTTTCATGTCCTCCAAGTGTAGAAATCTGCCATCCTTACCAAAAGAGTTGACTCTAAACTATCTCCTCAGTTCAGGACAATTAGGGATGGGCAATAAATCCTGGCTAACTTACGACTGAGTAAATTGAGTTAAAAATAAGCACATAAAGGCAGCAATAAAAACAATCTTCAAATTAACTTTCTGGAATACTACCTACTGTTAATATTAATTCTGTTCAAAATTAGTTCCAAAAGCTTTTGGAAATAAGGAGTTGGTACATTAAATTGCATTGGAGGAACTCTCAATATTTTTTGCAGAATACCCAAAATTTCAATATATACATAACATTGGAATTATGATAAATTTCACTTGGTCAAGCAAATATCATTATATTTAATAATGTTGTGCTAAATTGATATGCTTTACACTTTATTAAAAAATTGCAATCCTTGTACACAGGAATCATCTACATCGTCAACAGTCAAATAATGTAAAAAACATTAACTCCACTTATAATTAATTTCATTTTCCTGATCACAAAGGCACAAACCTTAAGTCCTCATTTGCACAAACTCAAGTTTTGTGTATTTTTCAAATGTAATTTTGTGCATTTATTTTAAATTGCTGATGCATGGAAAAGTTCCTATGCCACCATCAAAAAAGTAAAAATCCGACATTTCTGTTGATCTCAGCTGTAAACTCATAGTAATCATGCTCGAGTCATAAGATTGCAAATTCAAGTCTCACTGCAGAAAATAAAGTTATAAACAACCTAGACTGGTATTTGAAGAGCTGTCAGAAGTGTCTTTCAGATAAAAGATTTAAGCCTTGGCCTTGTCTGGTATTTAGGGAAGTGAAAAAAAAACCTTTTTTAAATATCAGTGAAGTTGCCCCCAGTAAAAAAATGTTTTTAACTGCAGATGTTGTAAATCTCAAATAAAAACAGAAAATGCAGCAAACACTGAGCATTAACAAAAGTCTCAGGCCTGACAAGTTACCCTATCTGCTGTCTGACCTACTGAGGGCTTCTGGCATTTTTGTTTTATTTGAATTGCTCCAAATAAATAATTTGGATCAAATAAGTAAAGAAATAAATAATGTCAATAAATATCTCTCTTCACAACAACAAAAAGATTATGTAGTCATCTGTTAAATTACTATGGAAGCTTGCTGTGCATACATTGTACACCGATTTTTGAAACTGTGATCTCATTTTAAAAGTATACAATTGCTTTAAAGCACTGAACATCCCAAAGATCCACAAAAGGGTCTTAATAACAACATAATTTCCTTTTGGAGAATGGTTGACAAGTGATAATAGGATTTTAATGAATCCGTCCGTCTATTTTAACGGAGGGTACTAAACAATTCCGCACATCTAAATCTCTTTCAAACCAGCAGAAATGATCAGATGACATTTCCATAAAAATTAACAATACTAATTCAAGATTTACAGATTAAAAGATTATACAACAGGGGTTGAACAGTATTTAAAATAAAGAGACTCATTCTTAATTTTACCTTTTGCTCATCTCAGTCCCGTCAGAAGCCACTTCACAATAAATTGGTCTGAGATTCTGCTCATAAATGGTAGCTTTATCCTCATGGGACTGCAGGCATTTTACAACATTTAAAATGTTCAAAAACAATGTTTCCCCCCAAAACTCCATTTTATTCATAACATTTGTAATACACAATTCAGGCTATTTCTTTGTCACCATTCATTGTACCCGCAGTATCAGTATCATTGCTTAATACCTGTATGTGTTACATTTAGTCAACATGGTACCAATCTGCTTTCCCCTCAAATAGTTCATCAGTGATCAATTTGAGGAGATCTTACGCAGAGTTTAATCCCTCAGGGTGCAGGGGTGGGATGGCCTTATATTATGGCCTTTCCCCACAGAACCTTTGCAGTGGCCGCACCACTGTTCGTTGCATCCCTCAGCACACAGTGCTACATCTTGCTATGTGTCAGTTTGCGATTTCTGATTGTGGCCAGCTCCTGCACTGGAAGTTCATCAGGTTTTGGGTTGACCAAAACATGCCTTTCATCGAATTGATGATCTTCCAGTAGCAGTGGATGTTTGTCTCAGGATGCGTTCCTGGGAACTGTTCATAGAGCAGAGTGCTGTGTTACACAGCTGCTCGGGATGACCTCAACAAAGACAACTGCATCCCTTTCCAGAACATCTTTGGTTAACACCTACCACAGCTGTCTGGGAGGGCAAAGAAAAAACAAGGTGGCATAATTAGGGACATGATCATACTGGCAACCAAAGATATTGTTACGTGTTTTGCAATAAAATTAATTCCAGCCCATCTATGTCAGGTCACAATTGACAACTTTATCACCAACTTTGGTATCATTGAATATCTGAACTTTGCTATGTTTGGGAGGGGAGTGGCGACAGTGGGTAGCAAGCACAGGTGGTGTAAAATCCAAAACATTATTTTCTTTCTGAAAGCTAAGTTAGTTTCAATTCAAGCAAATCAAGTAGCATGCATCTAATCAGGAACTCAGACAAAGGATAGACCTGATACTGATCTAATATTGGAGAACAATAGATCAGCCATGATTGAATGGCGGCACATACTTGATGGGCCGAATGGCCCAATTCTGCTCCGATTTCTTATGGTAACAATACTATTAAAGATTATTGTTGAAGGTGTCAACATTTCAGGTTACATATTAACAAGCACATGGGGCTAGATTTTCTGTCGTGTGAAGTGAAACTGACAATTACTTTATATTTTATTTAAATCTCTTATCCCACCAGGTCAGAAATTGCATTTTGCTTAAAAACATATAATGGCCATCCTTATCTGATCAAACTACTTCCTCAGAAAAACGCAATACAATACAACAGATTTGGGAAACAAGAGTGGTTGAAAAATAAAACAGGAGCAGATCCAGATGTCACACATACTTTTCCATGTCATGCAAACTATTATAGTTATAAAGCATGTTCAGCATAAGATGATGTGATTAATAAGAACATTCACTTAGCTTGAAAATGTGAAAGAATTTACAATATCATTTTAATTGTGAAATCAAATTTATATCAGCACCGAAAGAGCGCAAAACTGCCTCTCATGGTCATGATTGCCTGCACATCAATTATTTTCATGAAGAACACACAGAATAATTGATAGTCTCATCAGAGTAAAAAGTTGATGAAACAAAGGAAACAGGTAAAATTCTAATTTGGCCCAAAATAAATCTCTCAACACAATTAAACTGTAAAAGTACAATCCATGCCAACAGAAAGCCTGTACTTCTTTACATAAGAAATTATCACTTGTGGAAAATTTTACAACTTTTAAATTTGTCCTTGACAAATAAAAAGGTAATACAAATTACTTTTATTGAAGTAAACAAGTTTCAAATTATTTAATATAAAAGGTAAATTTCTTATAAGAAGACACAACATTGCGTACACCTAAAGTGCTATGCCATCCCTAGGTCATTCTATTACTTTCAAAGATTAAAGCTATAAAATCTCCATTTTCTCACACCAAGGACAAGTAAATTTCAGGCTTGAAAAAGTAATAAAACTTGTCAGTATTTTCTGGAAATGAAATTAACTGTGTGTCAAGATGTTACAAGAAGTGATGGATGGGTGTTTAAAAAAACAGAAATATGTAAATTTTTGTTAAACCATGAGAAAAAATTGCCTTTGCAACAGTATGTTGGAAATGTGAATTAAGAAAGAAGTAAATGTCTTAGTTTACCGGTAGAGAAAAAAAGAGAGCGGATTTATATCTGAAAAACCAGGAGATACACGATAAAAGTTTTGTGTATTATGAGTGGCAGATTTCACATTGAGTATGGGGCATAGCCTCACTAGTGACCAAAGGCATTGTGAAATTGTAGCCGACCACATGCTTGGAGCAAACCTGGGCTTCACCAACAGACTACGTTTTGGGTTCCTGTTGGAAGACCAAGAATGGAGCCAGAATGGAGGAAACAGTGAAGTTCAGGGGAAAGCAACTGACAAACTCAAATTGTTTGCTGGACTGTGAACGAACTCAACTAATATTTTTTACACATCCAGACTGCCCAAGTTATCCCTGCAGTATTAAATGCACTTGAAAACATCACCGGAGTACAAGAGAAAAATATAGGAATTTCTTTACATAAATGTCGGCGGATGAATTGAATCGAGTCATTGAACGGGAATAAAGGATTATACTGAGAAAGTTAGATGAGAAAGGACAGGAGGAGGGTGGAGCAAAACATGGACTTGAGTGGTTGAATCACTCACATTTCACACTGTATATAGTTTGGCACAAGTATGTCATCAATGCAGAAAAAAAAAACCTACATCTATTAAAACAAAAAGGAGCAAAGATGAACATTAAAGAAAACGCTGAAGTATTCAATACAATATCTGGCAGCATAAAGTACTCTTTGCAGTAGCTGACTGCTCATTATTATTCCCATGAATTAATATTTGAAGGAAGATGCTTTAATAGAAGCAGCTAAAAGCCTTTTATGCACAAATTTTGACAAACTGTATTAAATAAAAGGAATGAATGCCAAGTAAGGGGCTTCCTGCCAAATGCAATTTAAATGGCTTGTTGTGCTGAAACAATCTGAAGATTAAAAAATGTCTTGTGAATGACAACCACACACCAGAAAATAAAATTAATGCAGTACTTTCATTAATAGAATTGCATCTCCATGTGTTTTCTTCTATTATATCTGGAAAAACAGTGGTACAATGGCCTCTTGTGTCACAACAGGCTTTTAGGCAAATCTCCAGCATCCCAGCACACCTCTGTACTATTCAACCCAATGCCGCTACTCTCTTTAATGAAAACCAACTAGGCAATAAACCACTTGTTCCCCAAAGCTAGGTCCCTCTTGCAACAAACAGAATCTGATAACAGAAAATATGCTTTCATCTAAATGCGTTTTTTTAATCAATTATGTCCAACAGATAAAAAGATAGATATCTTTTTGGAAGTAGGTTTCTGATTTACTCAACAACTGAACAAATATGAACAAAAAGGCAAAGAATTTTCCATAACACTTTATTGCTGTTTATTGAAAGCCTTTACCTCAATGCATATTATGATTAAATCATTCATCAACAGATCAAAGGATATTTCATTACTGTAAATTAGGCTTTCCAGCTAGTTGACATTTTTTCCACTAACTGTCCTATTTAAAAACGACAATAATTTATGAGTTTGCATTTTCTGACTAACATGAAGACATCTACAATTTGAACTTGCTGCATTGATCACTATGCATCAAAGCAACTACAGGGGCAAGATTTTTTTTACTGCATTCCATCAGCACATTGAAGCACACTGTTACCAGATGTTCACTGCATGTTCAAAATACAAACAGTTGAGTAATTGTTATTAATTTATGCACTCTGTAGCATGGTCACATATCAAAAGGAAATCATGGCACACCTAACAAACAAAACTGAGAAGTAAAAATGGGACGCTCTCCATGAAAAATGGAAAAATCCTAAACCCAAGGTGGTGGTTTGAAGAAAAAATACAAAATTCCCTATGATTACAATTCAAATTTCACATAGTCAGAGCAAAATTGAAAAGAAACTGGATTTTTTTTCTCACATTTCCATTACTTCACAATAACATCATCATCCACTTTTAACTAAAACTGCCCAAGTAAATATTCACAAGTCAAAGAATTGGAATATCAAGTGATGGTTTAGTTCAATATTGTTAATAAATGGCTTCAATAAGCTACACGTTCATAGAAAAGGAAAATGTAACATACACATGTAGTGAAATTATAACCTATTTTTAGGAATACATTCACACCAGATGTTAGCTAAGACAGGAGTTTTTTGCTGCATTCACTGCCAGAATAATCAAGCTGGATTGAAACTATTGAGCACAAGAGCAGTAATATTTCTATATTTAATTTAATATTCAAATGCAATGACTTTATGTCCAATATTTTTGGAAAGCTTAAAGAAAATGAAATATGATGATCACTAAGATGGCTTTCGACAATTTCTCTATCAACATAAAAGATAACATTTAAATGATTTGTTCATAATCAAAACAGAAAACGAGCACCTGCTACAGAATTCAACTGATTAGCAATTTAAAATAAGTTTTCATTTAAGCAATTTAGGTGAAATATGGTCACCTACTGAAAAACATTTAAAAATATATCTCATTACTCAGTCAAGAACTTTAATTCATAATATGGGTTTCATTTGAGGTTTTGATTGTTAATTGAAATATTGCTACCCATTTGCCACATATAATGCCCCAAAAAACTGTTTCCCAGTCGTTTCCTGGCGAGGACGCGACTATTTCTCCGTGTCGCGTCCTCGCCCCCCTCCTCGCGGCCTACCACCTGGATTGGAGCGGCCTTTCCTGCCGGGGACTGGACCAGAGCTTCAACAGCAGCGGCGCAGCGCTGGAGTCACCGCGCAGCGGGCGATGCCTCACCTGGATCGCCGTTTGGAGCTCCGGAGCGTTGGGCCGCTGCTCCAACACCACGGAGCTGTGGTTTGGAGAGCTTCCAACGCGGCCGGCGCTGTCTTCAACATTGCGGAGACCTGGGGCCATTTGCCGAGGGCCGCCAGCATTGAATCTCCGCCCGGCGCGGCCTGTGGACTTCGGGAGCCACGGACTCTGGTAGGAGGTGGCCGTTTCGGATGTCCAAGCTGCGGAGGATGCCCTCCAGTCCCGACGTCGGACTTCCATCACCCCGGCGAGCGGGCGTGAACATCGGACTGCCCGTAGTGGCGACAGCGGGGGCTCGGGAGCCCCCCGACCACGGGAGGACAACAGAGGAGGATGACTGAATTTTGGAGCCTTCCCTCACAGTGGGAAACTTTGATCCCGCTGTGTGGGGATGTCTGTGTTAAAAAACTATCGTGTTCTGTGCTCTTTATTATTCGTGTGGCTGTATGGCGACCACACATTTCACTGTCCCAATTGGTACATGTGACAAATAAATGTATCTTGTATCTTGTAATATGCCTTTGCAGTAGAAAATCTCATCAAATTTAAAATCTTTCAGGTAAAGCAAACCACAAATTCAGTAAGCATTAGCCAGTAGATATTATCATTGAACACTGCTGCTATCTAGTGGATTTCCAAGGGATTGCAACTGCACAAGAGAAAGGATATTAGAAAATTCTCTGGTGGGCAAAAATGCTGGAGAAACTCAGCTGGTGAGGTAGCATCTATGGAGCGAAGGAATAGGTGACGTTTCGGGTCAAGACCCTTCTTCAGACTGATGTGGGCGTGGGGATGGGAAGAAGAAAGGTAGAGGCGGAGACAATAGGCTGTGGGAGAGCCGGAAGGGGAGGGGAAGGATGGAGAAAGCAAGGACTACCTGAAATTGGAGAAGTCAATGTTCATACTGCTGGGGTGTAAACTACCCAAGCGAAATATGAGGTACTGCTCCTCCAATTTGCGGTGGGACTCACTCTTACCATGGAGGAGGCCCAGGACAGAAAGGTCGGATTCGGAATGGGAGGGGGAGTTGAAGTGCTGAGCCACCGGGAGATCAGGTTGGTTAATGCGAACTGAGCGGAGGTGTTGGGCGAAGCGATCGCCAAGCCTGCGCTTGGTCTCACCGATGTAAAGCAGTTGACACCTAGAACAGTAGATGCAATAGATGAGGTTGGAGGAGGTGCAAGTGAACCTCTACCTCACCTGGAAAGACTGCTTGGGTCCTTGGATGGAGTCGAGGGGGGAGGTAAAGCGACAAGTGTAGCATATCCTGTGGTTGCAAGGGAAAGTACCAGGGGAGAGGGTGGTTTGGGTGCGAAGGGACAAATTGACCAGGGAGTTACGGAGGGAGCGGTCTCTGTGGAAAGCCGAAAGGGGAGGAGATGGGAAGATGTGGCCAGTGGTGGGATCCCGTTGGAGGTGGCGAAAATGTCAGAGGATTATCTGTTGTATGTGACGGCTGGTAGGGTGGAAGGTGAGGACAAGGGGGACTCTGTCCTTGTTACGAGTGGGGGGGATGGGGAGTGAGAGCGGAGCTACGGGTTATAGAGGAGACCCTGGTGAGAGCCTCATGTATAGCCAAAGATGGGAACTCTCGTTCCCTAAAGAATGAGGACATCTCCAATGCGCTGGTTTGGAACACCTGATCCTGGGTGAAGATGCGGCATAGACGGAGGAATTGGGAGTAGGCGATAGAGTCCTTACAGGAAGCAGTGTGGGAAGAAGTGTAGTCCAGATAGCCATGGGAGTCAGTGGGTTTGTAGTAGATGTCGGTCAGTAGACTGTTACCTGCGACGGAAATCTGCGATGGAAACGGTAGGGAGATGTCGGAAATTTGAGTGCCGGATGAAATGGTGAAATGGATGAAGTCAGTGAGCTCTGCATGGGTGCAGGAGGTGGCACCAATGCAGTTGTCAATGTAGCAGAGGTAGAGTTTGGGGATAGGGCCAAGGTGCGCTTTGAACAAGGGTTGTTTGACGTACCCTACAAAGAGGCAGGCACAGCTGGGGCCCATGCACGTGCCCATAGCTACGTCATGGATTTGGAGGAAATGGGGGGAGTCAAAGGAAAAGTTGTTGAAATTCTCTGATGTCCCACAAGAGGGAACTACCAATCATGACTAAAATTACAGTTTTTTATTATCAAGTAGGAAAATCTAATTAGGATTATAAATTCTTTAATATTGGAAAAAACACTGCAAATATCCTGATATAACCTATAGGACAAATAACCTAGAATGAAGAAACCTACCATTGAGAAATTAAATATAGGAAGATAAACATATGAACAAGAAAATGAATGCTGGGTCCATGGAATTTACCATAGTGCCAAAGTAACCTCCAATGCTCCCCATTCACCAACTATGAAGCAATCTCTTGGAATGGTACTTTAAAAAAACTATACCCATGCAAGAGGAAATGAATTGTGAAATTTTTCTAGCTTCAAGGCGATCTGTGTGTGTGTGTGTGTGTGTGTGTGTGTGTGTGTGTGTGTGTGTGTGTGTGTGTGTGTGTGTGTGTGTGTGTGTGTGTGTGTGTGTGTGTGTGTGTGTGTGTGTGTGTGTGTGTGTGTGTGTGTGTGTGTGTGTGTGTGTGTGTGTGTGTGTGTGTGTGTGTGTGTGTGTGCGCGCGCGTGCGTGCGTGTGCGCGCATACACATACAGAAAGTACAGGTAATTTCACAAAAAACTGGGGGAAAAGATGATACAAAGTGCTTCAGCGATAGTGGGTAAGGCAGCTTCTCTGGAGAATGTGGTTAAGTGAAGATTCAGGTCAGGACGCTTCTACAGATTGTGGTGGGCAGGGGAAAGTAAGCTGGGAGAGAGGAGAGTCAGGACACAGCCTAGCAAACGATACGTGGATACAGGTGAAGAGCGTTTCTTGTGGGGGAAAACATTGTGAATTCAGTTTGCAACAAGGAACTACCTGTACATTAGCTCACATTAAAACATAAAGCTTCAGACATTGATTCAGTTTTTGAAACGGGCAAATATGATTTTTCATTGAATGTATTCTTACACAATTTTCATTAGTAGACAGCAGTAGCTATGATTCTAATTTCCTGTACAATCTATCTGGAATTGGATGAAAATGCAAAAAAATTATATTCAAATATTTCAAGCAAATTTCGATTTTCAGTCTCAAATTACTGATCATCCTTAAAGAATTAAAGGAATGATTAATTGTTGTTCAGAGGAGTAATGTATTATCATCATATTCTGTTCTAGCCTGGAGAGTTGGACAGTTAGCTTCCCGTTGAATGTTAGTGAAATTCTGTGATCACTTTGGAGGATGCAGAATTCAAGAATGGAACATAGAACAGTACAGTGAAAGAATAGGCCATAATGTATGTGTCGAAAATGATGCCAAGGCCATCACTTATTTACTGGCACATGACGCATATCCTTCCATTCTCTGCACGCCTTTATAAAAATATTTTAAATGCCACCGACATATCTGCTTCGATCCCTATGCCTAGTGGCGTATTCAAGGCACTCATCATCCATTGAGCAACAAACCTGTCCTGCGCATTTCCTTTAAACTTTGCCAATCTCATCTTAAAGCTATGCCCGCTAGCATTTGATTTTTCCATCCTGAAAAAAGATTCTGAATGTCTGTCCTATCTATACCTCTCATATTTTTTATAAAGCAATCAATCTCCCTGCAACCTCCACGGTTCAGATATAATAATCCAATTCTGTCCAACCTCTCCCTCCAGATAATACCCCTTAATCCAATCATTCTGGTAAATTTCTTCTGCACCCTTTCCAAAGCCTCCACATGTTTCCTGTAATGGGGCGACCAAAACTTCACACAATGCTCCAAATGCAGCCTAGATAAAGTCCCTTAAAGCTGTATTATGACTTCCTGGGTCTTACACTCAATGATAAACCTATGAAAGCAAGCATACCATGTGCCCTTTTTTAACACTATCTACTTACGTTGCAATTTTTAGGGAAGTATGGACTTGGATCCCAAGATCTCTCTGTCCACCAATGCTGTTAAGGGTTATACCATTAATTGCATATTTTCCCCTTACATTTGACCTCCCAAAGTACAACACCTCACACTTGCTTGGATTAAATTTCATCTGACATTTCCCCATCCATTTCTATAGCTGATCTATATCCTGCTATATGCTTTGACAGACTTCCTCACAATCCATCATATCGACAATCTTGGTGTCATCTGCAAAATTACTAACCAATCCGTCTATGTTTACGTCCAACTCATTTATATATAATGGAACAACATTGTTTTTTTCTTGCGCAGAAACATATGCATCAAGGCAATTCTTCATGAAACAATTTAGCACAGATGGCAGGGTCCATCAAAATCATAAATCAAAGTTGCCATGGGAGATTCCAACTTGCAAAATAGTGAGTGGATATTGAATACACGTTGGGAAAAAAAACATTAGGTGAAGCAATCATTACAAACTTTTCTTGCAGTATTTTCAATAACAAGCAAGAATTCAAAGGGAAATGTAGTGTTAGTGATTTGGACAAAATTTGCATATGTACCCCCCCCCCCCCCCCGCAAAAAGGCGCATTTCCAAACCTTTGAAAGATAAGGGCTCTACTTTGATGAAATAGGCTCAAAGTAGTGCATCTTGGTTCTTCAAGATATATTGGAATGCTCATCACAACAACAAATTTTAACCTTTTTTGGAATGTAAAGGTTTGGTAGACAATTCAGTTAATTATGATTAACAGCTTCATGAGCATTCCTCGTGGCTGCCATGTCATTGGGCCCCAAGAACGCACAATTATTAACTGCCATTTACACTTGCCTCTAAATACTCTTTTTTATTGATTCCAATAGAACCAAATATGCAGAATAATACCAGGCATTAATAACCTTGATTGAGTTTAACACTACCTGGCTAAAATAAATTCCTCACTGAGAATTCTTCAATTGATTCAAAAATACAAACATAAGAATTAGGATCTGCCCTTTAGCCTCCTTCACTTTTCCATAAGATCACAATGATTAGATTGACACCTCAACTACAGATTCTCGTCCAGCTCTGGTAACCTTTCACTCTCACTAATCAAATAAAATTCAAGGGTCAAAACTAAGTAAAATGTGAATGTTTTCAGTAATTTTTGCTACATCATAATCATTATTAACATATTGAGAATGGAGTAGTTATGTCTGACTAAATAACGAACCTTGAAAACTTATGTTGAAAAATGAAAATTTCCGTTAACACCATTCCTTCATAAGAATGTTGGATTCTTAATAAAAGTTTTTCAGTAGAATCAAGGGCCTGTCCCACTTACGTGTACTGGCACGCAAATTACGCAACCTCGTCGTCGCGTTGAGGCGCACGAGCATCGTATGGCCGCGCGGGGCCGGTCCCACTGAGAAACGCGGAGGGGTATGTAGTTGTGCGCGACATCGCGCGGGGCTCCGAAATTTTTGTAGTGAACAAATTCTTCACGTGCCAACAGCCTGTCGTGGAACTGACGGCCAAAGTGGGACAGCCCAAGACCCTGGCGCGACGCAACGTCTCACCTTCAACAGCAACAGAAGCAGGCAAACGATCGCCGAGCTCGGCCTGGGGCTCAGGCCGTTGCGGTCCGGATCCGCCCCCACTTCTACTCCCAGAGCTGGGCCTAGAAAATTGAACATAGACACAAAATGCAGGAGTAACTCAGCGGGACCGCCAGCATGTCTGGAGAGAAGCAATGGGTGAAGTTTCGGGTCAAGACCCTTCTTTCAGACTGAAGAACAGTCTCGACACGAAACGTCACCCATTGTTTCTCTCCAGAGATGCTGCCGGTCCCGCTGAGTTACTCCGGCATTTTGCGTCCATCTTCAAATGACGTCACGCGCTCCAGACGGCTGTGCGTACGCATGTAATCGCACCCGACCTTCGCAGGACCATCGCGGCTCAACGCGACCACGAGGTCGCGTAATTTGCATGGCAAGGACATGTAAGTGGGACAGGCCCTTTAGAGTCTGAAACTTGACAAGATGTAGTTGATGATGCAGAGAAGAAGTTCTATTTTTGCAGAAGGCCTCCTACATCCGCAATCATTCTTTCCATGTCATTAAGCAGTATTTAGGGGAAATAAGACCATTAGACTATGAAAACAAAAAGGTTCCGTTATAAAAACACATGAAATATGGACCATGGGTCAAAGAGTAGAAATGGAAAATGAGTGGTTGAACAAGAGCATGGATAGTGCTCTACAAGGGCTAAGCAACACAGAACTATGAAGACACAAAAATATGATCACCAGGAAGACAATGAAACTTTACTGCAATGAAGCCTTAGCCATGTTGAAATAAAATTTTAAAAAACTGAAAGATTAAAATAATCCAATTAGTGAAAGATTTTATTTAAATTGCCAGATTCACAAGCTGATTAAGATGGAATATGCACATCATTAAAGAAAGCCTCGAAGTGATCACAGAGGATGGTGTTTATATGGCACGAACTGCCAGTTGAGGCAGATAATATAATAACATTTAATAACATTTGAAAAGGTTGATGGTTAGGAAAGGTTTAGAGGGATATGGACCAAACGCAGGCATGTGGGACAAGTTAGGCCAAAGGGCATGTTTCCATGTTGTATGACTATGACTCTAATCCAATTTTTCCCTCTGTACAAACTGTCCTCTGTATTAGTAAAATGAATTAAATTTCAAAACATAAATACACTTGTTAATCCGTGAATATGGAAGCCATTTACTATATAACAAAGTCTTCCAGTCAGCAATGAACTCAATGATTAAAATTAGGGAGAAGACTGTCAACTAGCTCAAGGAGAAATCCTATTTTTCTTCAACAATTACCACTAGAACAGATTCATAGAATATCTCAACCAAAGTACGGCATCTCTGACCTTGCATTATTCCATCAGTTGTGCTCAATCGTAGTGTCAGCTACGATTAATTTAAATCTTGATGCAAAACTCTTGCCACCCTCAAAGTCAAAAATATTAAACACTTCATAAATCCAACTCAGGAAACAAATAATCAACGTAATGCATTTAGAATACATTTTTCAGTATTCTGAGAGTGAGATCATTTGAAAATAATCTTTTCTAAAAATTGAGATTCTAAAAACCATTTATAATTATTAGAGATACTGTGAATATAACTGCATTGCAAATTAAATCCCAACCAGTGGAATTTCATTGTATAAGAAATCACGGTGCGATATTGAAAAGTTGAAGGCTTTGAATTTTATTTTGCAAACCTTCACATTAGAATTTGCTAATGAATAAATCAATTTCTACTGAAGGACAAACCTGACTGAATTATTAAATCATACATCAAGTCTAAAGTTGTCACTTCCCAACTACTGCATTGACAAGTCATATACATTTGTTAAGCATCTGAACAAGAGATATACTGCTGTTTTATTTATTTGGTAGAGTACAGATGGAGGGCTGCAATTTATCAAAAATGACAACTAAATCTATCTTGTCATACCTATAGCTATAATAAGAGTGTGCCGAGATCAACAAGTCTTTTCTTCAAAATTACTGATCTGTAAATTGCCCTTGACTGTTGTGGCAAATACAAATCACTTTCCTCTGTCAATCTAGATCTTGCAAACATGACAAACATTTAGTAACTACCAAAAAATAAGCATTACTAAGAGTAGCCTTTTAAAAAACATTTGCACTAGTCGATAAAGGTATAACTAATGGACAAAACTTTCAAAATAAGTGCAAATTTTTACAAAATATTTCAAATGCATGCTACCTCTTCATTAATCTTCATTAATACCAAAGACACATGTCGCTCAGCATAAATAATTATATTCAAGTTCAACAAGTTAATTTGACAACTGATCAAAATATATATTTAATAACATCATAATTGAAGTAATATGATCTCAACTGATCAAGCAAAACCTTTGTTACCCGATATGTACTAATATCTACTACCCCACCCCACTCCATCTCTTCAGATTCACAACCTTGTTCTTAATGATCAACATGTTAGAATTCCTAATTAAAATGGAAATACTGGAAGCATCCAGGAGGTCAGAAGGTATCAAAGGAAGGTAAATTTGAATTAACCTTTCAGGTTGACGGCTTCAGTTAGTTGCTTGGTGTACGTCAGTGCGGTCCAGATTTCTGTATCTGAAAACTGCAGCAAAGTAGGCAATGAGCTGGAGAACAAATAATGGTGTGAATGGCCACCCATGCTACCGCTGGACTCAATAGTTCATATTTGGCTCCTCAGCTTTATACAAGAGAAATGAATGGAACTGATATTGGGTAATTTGTCTTTTTTTCTCCACCATTAACTACCTCTTTAAATTAATTTTTCCATGCTGCATGTTGTCCAAATGAATCTATTATGGAACATTTAAGTACCGTGTAAAGGTCTCTGCACCTGTGTTTCAAAAGAAATTAATGGACTATGGGTTAATAACTGGAAAAAAGCTAATTCTAAAATTTTGGAAGAAGGCTCCAATACCAACTATAAATATGTGGATTTCAAATATGTTTGAAACATTACACCTAGAAGAGATAAGACTCCTCCTAGCAGGTAAACCAGATCACTTCCACCTGACGTGGTCTGCATTTATAGAATTATTACAAACATAGGGTGCAAAAGTACTTTAAAAAAAATAAAAAATTGAGGTCAGGTAAGGGGGGATGATAGTTGAAGAGTTGGTATGTCCTATTTACGTGATGCTCAAAAAAAAAACATTTGTTTCTCTTTTTTTCTCTTTCTCTTTTCTTTTCTTAGGGCCTATTTCTTAACTCTTTTTCTTTTTGTTTTTAATTTCGCTCTTATAGGGTCTTCGTCCTTTTTTGTTGTTACATTTTCTACACTTTTCTACACTTGCACTTTTTCCTTCACTTTCTTCTCTCTTTCAATCTTTTCTTTTTCTAGTGTAAAAAAATAAATAAAGGGAGTACATTAATTGTAAGAAGATATAAATGACGAGTATTAATGTATGTGGTTGTAATGTAATGTACTTCTAATAAATAAAAATAAAAAAATTAAAAAAAAAAAAAAAAAAAAGGTCTCTGCACCATGAGCTGTCAGAAAGCCTTCATAAGCACCTCTTCGTCGTGGCATCAGCCTCCACTAGTGGTTGCACGTCGCAGCTCGTGGACTGCTCTACCTGGTGAAACAGCCTCAGTGGTGAGGCTGGCAGGACGTGTGAGCAGAGCAACTGCAAAAGTTGGTGCAACCACAGGTATCTATTGAAAGTCAAATGCATGATGCATGCTGAAAAAGCACAATACAGCCCAATATTTCTCTGGGCCTCTCCACTGATGCCACATCTGCTGAATACTCCAGCATTTTCATTTCAGATTTCCAACATCCACAGTCCTTTGCTTTTGTGAATGTACAACCATGGCTTTTTACGTGGTGTCTTATTTCCTGTGGTATTACATTGAATTTATGGTGAAGGATGTAACAACATACAGTTAACTCTCATTCATGCAGTATTTATGAGGAATTCTCATGCAATTGGTAATGTTTGTGAAGAATTTGATTTATTTTTAATTTTAACCTTAAAATATAGAATTGCAGTGTAAAACAATGATAATTAAAAGTAAGGAGATGAGTTATAGTTTGGCATTTCATTTAAATGATTATGCATTAAATGTAGAATGTGAAGCACAACAATTTCTCTGGAACAATTCCCATGCAACTGGCACCGCATCCCCTCCCTCCCACCTAACCCCCACCCTTCATTCCCTATGGATGGCAGATGGCTGAAAGCATATGTAGATTGAAAATAGGTGAACTGACAAGAGTCAGTGTCAATTAAATGAAACAAAAAGCTGGTGTCACTCAGTGGGTCAGGAAGCATCTCTGGAGAAAAGGAATAGGTGATGTTTCGAGTCGAGACCCTTCTTCAGTCTGGGTGATAGAGGAAAGGGAAACAAGAGATATAGATGGTAATATAGAGAAATATAGAACAAATGAATGAAAGATATGCAAAAAGCAACAATGACCAAGGAAAGGTGGAGCCCACAATGTTCCACTGTTGGCTAACCGATAAGGAGTTATGCAGACAGTGAAACTCAACAGGACAACAGTGAAACTAGTACGATGACTGGGGTGTGGGAGTGACAGAGAGCGGGGATGCAAGGGTTACTTGGTTAGAAATCAATATTCATACCGCTGGATTGTAAGTTGCCCAAGCAAAATATGAAGTGCTGTTCCTCCAATTTGCATCTGGCCTCACTCTGACAATGGAGGAGGCCCAGGACAGTAAGGTCACTATTGGAATAAGAAAGGGTGTTAAAACTTTGGGCAACTGGGAAATCATGTAGGCTGAGGCGGATTGAGTGAAGGTGTACAGAGAAACGATCGCCCAGTCTATGCTTGGTCTCGCCAATAAATAAGAGTCCACACCTGGAACAGTAGATCCAGCGGATACAATAGATGAGGTTGAAGGAGGTGCAAGTGAACCTCTGCCTAACCTGAAAGGACTGTCGGGGTCCCTGGACAGAGTCGAGGGAGAAGGTATAGGGACAGGTGTTGCTTCTCCTGTGGTTGAAGGGGAAGGTACCTGGGGAGGGGGTGGGAAGGGATGAGTTAACCAGGGAGTTGTGGAGGGAATGGTCTCTGCGGAAACATAAATCAGATGACACAAAGGAGCGGGACAGGCAACATCTCTGGAGAACATGAATAGGCATGTTTTGTGCTGAGACCCTTCTTCAGAGTCTTTGTAGTGAACAAACCTACCTTCTTTCCCCATCTCTCTTTCAGCTTTCTCCCCCCTCCACCACAATCTGTCTATAGAAGGGTCCTGACGCAAATGTCACCTATCCACGTTCTCCCGAAATGCTTCCTGTCCCGCTGAGTTACTCCAGCACTGTGTATCCTTTTCATACTATTGGTAACCTGACCACCTTACATGTTCTTGCTTATTTGTAATTATTGACTAAACTGACCTCTAGTACGTCTTTTTTTCAAACCAACCATAATGTCTCTAGATCCAGTTGGCAGTCCACTAACGACTTCAAGAGAAATAAAGCATAGGTCAAAAATGTAAACCTTGCTACCAACAGCTAGATCCTAAAAATGTAATAAAAAGCACACCACCGCCCTTCTGACAAACATGATCATTCAATCCCAAATCGGTTGTCATTAAACTTCCTTCAGCATATGCAAAATACCACTTTATTAACTTCATACGTTACAGAATAAAATCCAGGCATTTACAATAAACTTAGGCTTCAACTTTATGCTTAACCGAAGCACTGCAGTATTGGACAAAATTACAAGAAAGTGCATGAGAAATTAAAACTTACATCTAAGATTTTCCGATTGTAAGCAGTTGCGTGAAGCAGAGAAAACACTGCCACTGGTACCAAACATACTGTACAAATCTGGATAAGGAAAAGTTTTAGAAACAAGTCAAAGAAATAAGATAAAGTGTCATATTATTGAAAAAGTGAACTGTCTAAAGAGAAAGAATATTTGTAATGTTAATTTGTTGGTGTACACATGAATCAACTATAGAACTGTGCCATTAAGCTTGATCAGAGGGCGATTATTAGTTACTAATTGGCATTTGAAAGCAGAGAATACAAATTATACCGCTTCAAATTCTCAAAAATGTCTTGCTTAACCTTCACCTGTATCCACCAAATCTTTAAAAATTGTATTTACTGGAATGCTGATCAGGTTAGTATAATCCAAACAACAATTCTTTTAACAACATTAACTCTTTTTTTTATAAACCTACAGGATTGTGGATAAATATATTTTGCAAATTTATAAAAATGATTACATACTTTATAAATAATATCCATACTTGACCAACTGTTTGGATTTTGTTATCAATCATTACAATACAGCAATTATGACATTAAGGAAACAATTTCCTTTTCTTATTCTTAACACTTCTTTTTGCAGCTGCTGCCATTTATTACCAAAGTATGGTCCACAGGATCTAACAGCTTAGCTGCACTTGAGTACATCTGTAGTGCCATTCAATAAGCTTATCACTTATTTACTAGCATTTGCCACATGACTCTTGACACCACTGGGGAACAAAATAATTATCAAGCCCAGATTTAAAATTGACATTTGACAAAGTAGTTTGTGGAAGAGAACGTTTACACCTATTTCCCCTGAATGACAGCCTTTAGTCCTGATCTCACGAATCTGCAAAAATACTTTCCATCTATCCAATGATCTTTTCTCAGTAATATGGAAACTTTAATTAAACTGTCTCTTCACTCTCTAAATTGCAAGGAACACAGCCCAAACTTAATCAACTGGTTACCAAAGTCATCTCTAAAGCTTAGTCTAGCCATTGAATAAGCATAATATTTCATAGAAGGATTCACAATGTCCTTTTCTGGAAACTGCATACACAATTTGTTGTTGGAGCTAGTTAAAGCTGGACATTAAGAGACACCATTTTATTTGAACAGCTAGAAATAAAGAACTGCAGATGTTGATTAATATACAAAAAGACATAAAGTGCTGGAGTAACTCAGCAGGACAGGCAGCATCTCTGGAGAACATGGACAGGTGACATTTCAGGTTGAAACCATACTTCAGACTGGCAGAAAAAAAATGTCTGCAGAAGGGTCTCGACCTGAAACTTCACCTATCCATGTGCTCCAGAGATGCTGCCTGACCTGCTGAGTTATTCCAACATGGTGCTCTTTCATTTAAACATCTCATTCAAAATAATCAACCAATTTAGTTTCTTAAATAAAAAAAATGCTCAGTTGGTCTGCCAAATGTAAAATATTTAAGTTGTAAACAGGTAGGAAAATTAGTTATTTGCAATTAAGACCATTATAGAGGTGCTATGGTCTGCTGGCCTACTATCTATTGAAACGGCAGTCAGAGACAGCTCCACAATTTTATGTTTACCTTTCTACAAAGATAAACACTATAACAGCTCAACTGAGTATAGAATTTGCTTTAATCAAAGGATAAATTCTCATTGCCTCAGACGTCTCCAAAATGCCAGTGTTATTGCATCATTAGATTGCCAACTGCTTTTTTGTTTACAAGTAAAAATCGCTTCTTCTTACCTTCCACTTTCCTTCTTATTCCTCATCAGCTTTGCCTGCCTGCTGATCACAGCCTATCATAATTTCCCTTGCTTTCCTGCTTTCTATAGCCCAGTTCTTATGACATTCTTCATTGACATCTGGTCCTGATTTCTGTTTCCCGTTGAGAACCCACTCACTCTTCACCATTTCCTCAGTGCTTTCAGACTGATGGTCACTTCAAATTCAATGATTTTTTATATAGTAGTGTATAATAGCTATAGAATCCAACAGTTGAGTTTTTTTGGAGTAGTGCAGCCAATTAATGTTTATCACTATTCAATTTACTTGCAGAAATGAATACATTTGAACAATCTAATTTTAAAGACAATATTTAGAGCATCTGAATGCTATTAAAGTAAACAAATGTGTTTGGTATGTATTTTTTTTGGCTTATCCTATTATGAAGATTGAAAGAGGTACTATTAGTAACTTCAGACAGCCTTAACAATTCCCTGCAAAATGGATCATCTGTGACCTTGCGTTCACTGAGAAAATTTTGTTCAGGGACATAAGTACTTAACTAACTGGTCCTCTTAAAATGACTACTTAAGTATTCCCTGTGGGAAGTGAAAAAAAAGTCACGTTTCATGTAAACTTGAGGGGGGGAGGGGAGAGAAGGTGGGGGAGGGGGTGGAGGGGAGGAAGGGTGGGGAAGGGGGGTAGAGGAGGGGGGAGAGAGATAGAGGGGGGAGAGAGAGAGAGAGAAGAGGGGAGAGAGAGAGGAGAGGGGGGAGAGAGAGGAGAGGGGAGAGAGAGAGGAGGGGGGAGAGAGGGAGGAGGGGGAGAGGATGGGGGAGAGAGAGCGAAGAGGGGGGAGAGAGAGCGAGGAGGGGGGAGAGGGCGAGGAGGGGGGAGAGAGAGCGAGGAGGGGGGAGAGAGAGCAAGGAGGGGGTAGGTAGAGCGAGGAGGGGGGAGAGAGAGAGAGAGAGAGAGGGGGAAGAGAGAGAGGGGGGGAGAGAGAGAGGGGGAGAGAGAGAGAAGGGGGGAGGGGGAGAGAGAGAGAGAGAGAGAGAGGAGGGGAGAGAGAGAGGAGGGGAGAGAGAGAGGAGGGGAGAGAGCGAGGAGGGGAGAGAGAGAGAGAGAGAGAGAGAGAGAGAGGAAGGGAGCCGGGCGGCAGCTCGCGGGGGCGGCAGCCTCCCCACCAGGCGCCGGACCCAAGCGAGGCCTGGAGTGATCTGAGGACTGTCAAAAGCAGCGGAGGGACGGCCGATCGTGGCTTCCGCAAGGGGAAGCCCACACACCCGCGTGACAGATGATCGGGCGGGGGAGACGGAGAGGTCGTCCCCCATGACGGCCGCCACGGTCACTTTTCCACCGCGCTTCCCCACGCTCGCGCTGCGATAACGACCGCCGCTGCCTTGTTTTAGAACTTCAAGGAGCCCAGCGGAGCGCGCAGCACAACCCGAGCAGCAGTTTAATCCCCGCGCCTGCTCGCCGATAATGACCGCCGCCGCCATGTTGTAGTTATTTCAGATTTGTGAGCATTTTCATAAACAACTCGAGAAATAATGCATGAAATTTTCAGATAAGGCAATTTTTGATTTCACGGGATAAATCTCTACCGGAATATGTACAATTTTTCCCGTTAGCGAGTAGTTTCTTCGAGTAGATGTGATCGCACACAAATAAATTCGCATACAAACACACATCCAAGATCAGAGTTTTAATAGTTACTAGACTAAGTGGCACCCGTTGGGTCCCAGCATCACACAGGAGGGCTGGTCCTCCAAAGCAATATTCCACCTCTCCACCAATTCTAATGTTGGTGGCCAGAGGGGGGGGGGTGTTTGGAGTGCTAGTATGGGTGGTGTGCGCTGAATGGACTTGTTTCTCAGAGGGCTAGTATGGACATTGTGGTCTGAATGGATTCTTAGGCTGGCGGCTCAGTCACTCAAGCCTGTTGTGCTGGCAGCACACTCACTCACGGCCGGTGGGCTCGCAGTTGACTCACAGCTATTCCTTGAAATTCCATTTCAAGCAGGGTGCAAGGGCACCAAATTCAAGTGCAGTTTCATACCATTACAAGCAGGGTGCAAGGCCACTAAAGACAGCGAGTCGTGACCTCCCCCTCCCCCATCTTTCAGAGACTGAACCACGCCCACACTTTTGGGTTTTATAGTCCCTCCCCCCTCCCATCAGAAAGGGCGAGGCCTTCATGGTGCGATTGATAGGAGAGTGAATCTCAACATTTAGAAAACACTAATAACTCTTATTTTTCAACGATGGGAAATATCCTCGGCACATGATGAGCGGAGGGGGACTGAGTAAGATGGCCAAAAATCACCGCCGTACGTGGTAGCGTTTTTTATAAAATCAATATAAAGCGCAAACAGGAAGTGGTCAAGATTATATTTTTAATTATATAGAAGGCAAGGCAGCTCTAATTAGGCAAGGCAGCTCGCTTTAGCACTTTCAAAAACAAAGGCAGCTCGCTTTAGCACTTTCAAAAACAAAGGCAAGGCAGCTTGCTTTAGCACTTTCAAAACCAAAGGTAAGGCAGCTTGCTTTAGCACTTTCTAAACCAAAGGCAATGCAGCTTGCTGTAGCATTTTCAAAAGCAAAGGCAACACAGCTTGCTTTAGCACTTTCAAATCCAAAGGCAACACAGCTTGCTTTAGCACTTTCAAAACCAAAGGCAACACAGCTTGCTTTAGCACTTTCAAAATCAAAGGCAACACAGCTTGCTTTAGCACTTTCAAACCAAAACACACTTTTGCATTTTCAAACCACATTACGGGCACTGACAGGTCAGTAAAACCACTCACAGTTTAGTAGACATGTGTTCAGTATTATTCACAGCTCAGACTGAGAATTGCGACCTCTCGCTCCCCCACCTTGCAGAGAACTGAGGCACCTCCACACTTTTGGGTTTTATAGTCCCAACGGAAGGGGCGTGGCCTTCAGGAGAGAGAAGCTCAACATTTTTTAAACACTAATAACTAAAAATCCTCTTGTCCTGCGCAGCGGAGGGGGACTCTGAGCAAGATGGCCAAAAATCACAGCCGTAAGTGGCAGCGTTTTTTCTAAAATCAATATACAGAACAGGAAGTGGTCAAGATCACTTTTAGTAATATACAGTGGCTTGCAAAAGTTTTCATACCCCTTGAACTTTTCCACATTTTGTCACGTTACAACCACAAACGTAAATGTATTTTATTGGGATTTTATGTGATAGACCAACACAAAGTGGTGCATAATTGTGAAGTGGAAGGAATATGATACATGGTTTTCAAATTTTTTTACAAATAAAAAACTGAAAAGTGTCGCGTGCATAAGTATTCAGCCCCCCTGAGTTAATACTTTGTAGAACCACCTTTCATTGCAATTACAGCTGCAAGTCTTTTGGGGTATGTCTCTACCAGCTTTGCACATCTAGAGACTGAAATTTTTGCCCATTCTTCTTTGCAAAATAGCTCAAGCTCAGTCAGATTGGATGGAGAGCATCTGTGAACAGCAATTTTCAAGACTTGCCAGAGATTCTCAATTGGATTTAGGTCTGGACTTTGACTGGGCCATTCTAACACATGAATATGCTTTGATCTAAACCATTCCATTGTAGCTCTGGCTGTATGTTTAGGGTCGTTGTCCTGCTGGAAGGTGAACCTCCGCCCCAGTCTCAAATCTTTTGCAGACTCTAACAGGTTTTCTTCCAAGATTGCCCTGTATTTGGCTCCATCCATCTTCCCATCAACTCTGACCAGCTTCCCTGTCCCTGCTGAAGAAAAGCATCCCCACAGCATGATGCCACCACCATGTTTCACAGTGGGGATGGTGTGTTCAGGGTGATGTGCAGTGTTAGGTTTCCGCCACACATAGCGTTTTGCATTTAGGCCCAAAACGTCAATTTTGGTCTCATCTGACCAGAGCACCTTCCTCCACATGTTTGCTGTGTCCCCCACATGGCTTGTGGCAAACTGCAAACGGGACTTCTTATGGCTTTTTTTCAACAATGGCTTTCTTCTTGCCACTCTTCCATAAAGGCCCGATTTGTGGAGTGCACGACTAATAGTTGTCCTGTGGACAGATTCTCCCACCTGAGCTGTGGATCTCTGCAGCTCCTCCAGAGTTACCATGGGCCTCTTGGCTGCTTCTCTGATCAATGCTCTCCTTGCCCGGCCTGTCAGTTTAGGTGGACGGCCATGTCTTGGTAGGTTTGCAGTTGTGCCATACTCTTTCCATTTTCGGATGATGGATTGAACAGTGCTCCGTGAGATGTTCAAAGCTTGGGATATTTGTTTATAACCTACCCCTGCTTTAAACTTCTCCACAACTTTATCCCTGACCTGTCTGGTGTGTTCCTTGGGCTTCATGATGCTGTTTTTTCACTAATGTTCTCTAACAAACCTCTGAGGCCTTCACAGAACAGCTGTATATACACTGAGATTAGATTACACACAAGTGGACTCTAATTACTAATTAGGTGACTTCTGAAGGCAATTGGTTGCACTGGATTTTATTTAGGGGTATCAGAGTAAAGGGGGCTGAATAATTTTGCACGTGACACTTTTCAGTTTTTTATTTGTAAAAAAATTTGAAAACCATGTATCATTTTCCTTCCACTTCACAATTATGCTCCACTTTGTGTTGGTCTATCACATAAAATCCCAATAAAATACATTTACGTTTGTGGTTGTAACGTGACAAAATGTGGAAAAGTTCAAGGGGTATGAATACTTTTGCAAGCCACTTGCATAAGATATGAAGTTGTTTTTCCATATTTCTATTGATTATTAGAATATTCTTTTATACGTGATGATAGTAAAGGAAGTAACTTAGCACAGTACCAGAAAACAACAGGGTGAGAATTAAAGCATAATCAACTTGCACAAGGATCAACCAAGTCTGTGCTAAGTTGGCCATATATTAACTTAAATTTGACACATAAACAAGTTAAGCAAATTTTAAAAAAACACAGCAAGCTGGATTCTCAATGTTAATGAAGGAAGATTAATTTCTTCATTGCTACATATATCATTAAACGTGTGTTAATTCAAATATTTAAGAATCTAGTAAAAATTCTCCAGTTTTACATAGTATTTACACACGCACAGAAAGGTGAAAAAAACAGCGGGAGGAACCAAAGATTATTCTTCTCAGCCAGATCTTGTGGAACCCCAGATTTTGTTTTACCTTTTAAATCTTCTCATACCATTTGATTGCCATCGGAAAAATAATTCAGTTTACACAATGACCACAGTGAAGGATACAGGTGATGGGATAGGAGGTAATAAAGATAAGTGAATACAGGAAGTAGTGACAGCTATCCTCCAGGAGTGCCTGTGTGATATAGGCTCTGCTGAACTGGAATCTGGGAAGCCTTTGGTGCAACCGGCAAACACTGGTCAGGGCATTAGCGAGTAATGCTCTCTGGTAGAAATATCCAGCTTCAGCAACTCTATGGACAAGAAACACAGACATAAAACATTCAGTTTCTCTGTTTAAAAACAATTGATAAAATTGTGCCATCGAATTGTAGCCGATTTACCTTTAATGTTAGTGATTTTTATATTTATTTACTTTGTTCATTTTTTTAAAATAACGTATTTGTCTCCTTTGAAGAGCATGGTTTTTCAGAAAGTCATCTGGGTGTCTGTCATGTGTAACCGTGTAGCATCTACAAGAAACTGCAATGTAACTTAACAAGAACGCAATATGTACCATGTTTTATTTTGCCTAAAATATGGAGATATACTGCAAATCTAGGTCCAGAGAACTTTTGCATCTTTAAGAGTGATGAGTGAGAGCCACCCATATATAGAAAGATTGCGGCCAGAGTTAATCCAACTAATATTTACTTGTCAGACTGGATTACCAATGATTTTTTCATTGACTTGTAGGGGTCCACACATAGAGCCTGGGACAAAGGGCTATCTGCAGCATGACACAAATCCTCAGTGACAAGTCTAAATCTGTAGGTTTCACTCACAAGCTAGAACATCCACCGAATTGCTACTGATAGTGTTTTAGAATATTGTGCAGTTGTCGGGCTGAAGTACTATATTATTAAATTTGCCGTAGATGACTTAATCCTAAACTACCAATGCTGAGTATGTCATCTTGCAAACATCTCTTCCCTTTATGGAAATGAGATTAACCCTGCATTGGGTATACAGTCTGCACTCTGTACTCTTCATAAATAAAAAAGGTGAGAAGTACATATGATCATGGAACACAAGCATACAATACCACTATTCCACTGTCATTAGCATCCATGTCCTGCCTACTATGGCTCCACCACTGGCGATATGAACTTAATTAATAGCCACAGTACCTAATAATAGCAAACACTCATCTCTCAATCTATAAATATATTTATACCTGTTGTGTGGTTAATATTCAACAACATATGGAAAATATATTTTTCATTAGCTTTATGAGAGTGATCAGTTTTCAGCAGAAGAAACTGTTATGACCAAATTGAGTTATTCTTGTTGCTAAAATATTTTGAATACCACGTTTCCAATGCCACAATAGGATTTACTCATTATTAACTGAAGAGTCTAACATCTTCTCTGAAAAGCTTAGGGAGAAGATTAGGTGTACTTTCACAAATACAAAGTACTAGAAATACTCAGCAGGTCAAGCAGTGCCTGTGGATATTTCTGGTCAATGACTTGATCAGAACTGGGCAAAAGATGAAAAAACATGTGCAATCAGATGACAGTGAAAGGAAGCATTGAACGGAACAAAGGCTACGCATGTGATGGGGTGAAAACCAAGTTTGTCCAAGTGACAAATGTTTTCAATGTTATTTGGTTACTAGATAATCAAAGGCAGCTCGAAAGAGAGAAAGCAAACAAAATAAAATAACATGCTGAACTGTGAGTTGCAGGAAGTTTTAAACAAGAGAATGTAAGGAATGTAATGCAGATCAGGCAGCACCTTGTAGATAGATAAACTGGTAATGTTACTGTGGAAAACCTTACATCGGAACTGGCTGGGAAAGTCTTTTTTATCCAAAATTGTCAAATTCAACATTGTCCCCAGGTGTGTATTGAGGTACTGTTTCTTCAGCTTATGAAGGATTTCATTGGAACAATATAAAGAGCCAAAGACAGAAAAAAGAATGTGGGTGGAATGGAAAACTAAAGTGATAGGCAACTAATAGCTCAGGTTAGAATCAGTGTGAAGGATATTCACCGAATCATTTGTAGTATTGTGTTATCGCACAAAACAATAGCGATTGCAATTTTGGAATATGGCCTACATTTAAAATGAGGCAAGTTCAGAAGTAGACCAAATATACATCACATTTAGCAATTACTAACCATCAATATTTCTAAACATTTGTAGCATTCAGCATGACACCATAACTAATTTTAAAGCCCCATTTCAAGTATTTTAGCCAATAAACTAGAGACAACCTTTTCTACTCATAAAGCAGTGCACCAGCTGCTAGAATCAACATTTTATGCTTTTTCTTAATACTTTACCTTTGCCCATATCTAATAATAAATTAATTGTACAATTCTACTCACCCAAAAATGGGAAACAGAAAAAAGAATGTTGACACCAGTGCGAATATTCGAAGCAGCCACATGATTGATTCTGCCTTGTTGCTCATCATGAATTGCTTTTTAAGAGGGAAGAAAGAAAGTGCATGATTAAAAATGTAAATTTTAAAATGTACTGGACCAAGTGGGACCCGTTGGGTCCCGTCCCCTCAACGCGCGGTTGCGGGGGGGGGGGGGCGGGCGGCCTGTTCCGTCACACACACACTAACCACCCCCCACACACACACACTAACCACCCGCCTTGATATATTATATTAATATTATTCATTCACTCCTTTTACCCCATCCCCCGCCCTATCCACTCACGCATAGCCCCCAACTCGCAGGCGCGGCTAGAGAGGGAGAGGGAGGGGGATAGAGAGAGCGAGGGCAGAGGCAGGCAGAGGCAGAGGGCAGGGGGAAGGGAGCAGAGGGCAGAGGGCGGGGGGGAGACGGAGGGCAGAGACGGGGGACAGACGGGGGGCAGGGGGCAGGGGCAGAGGACAGGGGCAGAGGGCAGGGACAGAGGGCAGGGACCGAGGGCAGGGGCCGAGGGCAAAAGACAGGGGGCAAAGGACAGAGGGCAAAGGACAGGGGGCAAAGGACAGGGGGCAAAGGACAGAGGGCAAAGGACAGAGGCAGCGGGTAGAGGCAGAGGGCAGCGGGCAGAGGCAGGGGCAGAGGGCAGAGGGCAGAGGTAGCAGGGGAGGGCAGCAGGCAGAGGCAGAGCGCAGGGGCAGAGGGCAGGGGTACAGGGCAGAGACAGAGGGCAGAGGCAGCGAGAGGGCAGCGACAGAGGCAGAGAGCAGCAGCAACCTCCCCACCATGCGCCGACATGAGGACCCCGAGCAAGGCGGCGAGGGGGTGGGCGGGCAAGCGAGCATCGACCAAAGGACCGCGGGTTGGGCCACCGCACTCTTCAGCTATGATCTTTGGTCTTCAGTCGACGGCCCGATTTCATAGTCTTTTGAATAACGGGGGGGGAGGAGGGAGGGCTGGGAGGGGTGACATCACTTGCAGCGCGAGGAAGAAGGCACGCAGACCCATTGTGACGTCATCAGCGAAAGACAGTCATTTTAAAAAGTTTTGTCTAATTTTTGAACATTTTCATTAATAACTTGAGAAATAAAACATGACATATTCAGATAAGGTGATTTTGGACTCCAGGTTTAAAATGTCTACCGTAATATGTAAAAATGTTACCGTTAACGCGTCGTTTTTTCGCGAAGATGTGATTACACACAAACACACACAAATAAATACACATCCAAGATCAGAGTTTTATAAGTATAGAGATGAATATGAAGTACAGAATTAGGTACGCTAAGGATCAACACTGAGTCTTACATTTTCTCAATTTACCCCATATCTGGATTCAGAGCTTTCATATATATCGGTCAGGCAAGCAAAATAACTTTAGATGAAATTTAACATACATAAATATAAATATGAGAGAAAATAAACAATACTGCATGAAAGGTATTAAATGATCCTCAATGGGCACAGAAGAACAATAATTCAAAAGCTTGAACAACAATTCACATACAATTCCAACGAAGTGGCTGTGGAATTTAACTTCAGTTAATTAAATCATCTGGAATTAAAGTTAAGGGCTTGTCCCACCAGCATGCGATCGCATGCGTCTAGCGCGACCAAACGTGGTCGCTTGAGGCGTACGGCCGCGCGGGGCCGGTCCTACTTCGAACCGCGGAGGCGTGTGGAGTTGTGCGGGGCTGGTCCCGACATCATACTCACCAATCAGCTGGGCAGGAGGCGGGCCGACTGAATTTGGACATCGCACGGCGTCGGGCAGTGACGTCATCATGCAACGGGACCCCGGGCGGTGACGACATCGCGCAACGCCACGCGCTAGGCATACGCCGTCAAGACGCTGCGTACGACGTCAAGACGCTGCGTATGCCGTCAAGACGCTGCGTATGCCCTCAATGCGCCTGCGGGCCGACAGGCCGTTGGCGCGCGGAATTTTCGGACAGTGCAGGATTTTCGGAGCCCCGCGCGATGTCGGGACCAGCCCCGCACAACTCCATACGCCTCCGCGGTTCGAAGTGGGATAGGATAGGATAGGCAGAATACTGAATAGATAAGCTTATTTATATGAACATAAAAATGAGACCCCAATTTGGCAAAGTTACAACACAAAACGACATGGTATGATAAACACAACTAACCAATTTCATGACCAATTGATCCGTTCGAAGCTCTGGTGTTGTGGAAGTTAAAAAAAAGATTTTACTTTACAAAATGGAGCCAGCTGAAAATAAGACAAGCTTTAACCTTCTCCTATTAAATTACAAAGCCAGCGAAACACATTAACCTTTGCTTTCAGTACATTAACAAAGCTAACAAACTGTTGCTGTTCCCTTTCCAATAACATATAGAGATAACAAGCACAGCTTCATGAATGTCTCCTCTATAATATAAACATTTAGAGAAGAATTCAGACTCTTGGCACTAACCCTTGTTCTATAGGATTATAATGTGCGTCATAAGTAGAAAAAAACAAAATGCTTGTTCTGCAGAAATATAGCCTTCTCATATAGCTATATATGGCTAACCCTTCCTCTGTCAGAAGAACCTGTCAATCTTAAGAAGCTGTCAATCTTAAGAAGCAGGCTGTGCTATGATCTGTAGATAAAGTATTGCTGAATCGTTGGTTATTGGAGTATATATATGTAATCAGATCACTGCCCCTTTGTGTGGGGATGAGAACTCTGTATACTGTAATCTGCATACTGTAAAGAGTTTTACCACACCCGCCTGGCGAAATAAAGATTGTACTGCTTGATCACTGATTTTATTTGCATTTTTGTCTGTTTAAGAATACTGAACCACAACATCGGCATAGTCGGCAGGATCTTGCTGGGAAAAATCGCTGAAGACTGATTATGAAGCTACAGTTTAGGCCGGGGTCTTGAAGGGGGGAAGAAAGTGCACTATCAGACCCCTTGAGTCTGAACTCCTAAGAGTCCCCAGGAACACTGTTGTCCTTTGTCCGGTGATCTGGTTCCCTGCCAAGATTTTTCAGAACAGACAACGCAAGGTAAGACAATTTTTGGGATTGTTGACTTAGACTAAGTAGGCTGTCTGTAGTATTAAGCCGATATTGGGCCAGTAAATGGGATAGGCTCGGGATAAGAATAACGTGGGAGCTTCGGTACATGTGGGAGTTTCGGTACGTGGGAGCTTCGGTACAGCATATGTGTTATTTGGATCCAGGAAAACTTAAAGATTACATTATGAATATAAAAAAAAGAGAGAATATGGTTGGCCAACATAATATTAAACAACTGGTATGTAAAAATGGAAACACAAGGAAAATATCCCTGGAGGCCGCTTTTCTGAGATAGCGACTTTGTTTACAGAGAGAGGGGGGGATAAGGAACAAATTCGGGGAGAGAAATAATTGGAAATAGTGTAGAATACCTCCCCCCTGCCCTGGCCACCAGTCACTAACAGCAGGAGCTACGACACTCATATCCCGTGAAGAGGAAGGGGTTCCAGTACGCCTACAGGGAAGGGCACCCCCAGAAGAAGGAAGAACTGATAAGGAAGACGAGGAAGAAGGGAGAGGGCTTAAGGCAGAAGAGGAAGAGCAGTGAGAGAGTTAAACAACACAGAGCACCAGGAAATAGAAACAGCAGATAAATAAGAAGAATGCAAAGATAAAGCAGGGTGTCGAGCTGGTGGCTTTCAAGGCACTGTACCTTAACTACCCCGCAAGAATCGAGGCTGCTCACTTTTGCCCCAAAAACTTTCACATTTTGCAGCCAACAGTCGGTACAGTTTAAAACAAACTTGAAAGAAAAGACTCTGACCTGTTTGAAAAAAACAGAGCTCGTCTCCCTGGTGGAGAGAGGGGGGAAAGTCTGAATAATCGGGCAAGTGTGGGGTGTGGCAAGACCCTGTATGACAGGGAATCGGACCAATCCCATTTCTGGGCTTGGTTCATTTCTACCGGCAGTGGATACATTGGTGTCTCCGCCAGGGCACAACAGCAACTCTCTCTAACTCTCTCACTCCAATAAGAAGACTTTCGCAACTTAAAAACAGCGCTTGCTACTGCACCAGCCACTGCATGCCTTAATCTTCCCAGTCCAACTGGCCATTATTAAGTGCAATGCCCATACAAGTGGCCACAACAAAGTCTCCCGCTGACATTATTGCCACACAGCAGATTACGAATTCTGCACATTGGTCCCCACAGAACCAAAGATTCCAGTAGACATAACGGCTTTCAGACAAGGGAATGTAAAGTTAATTAATTATGTTGTGAGGATTTTTGAGAATTGTAAAGAAACAGCAACAATGTGCTTCAATTTGGTTTCTGTGTAAAATGTAAATCAAAACAAATTCATTTGCGACAATTGAAATTTATTTTAGCAGGGATAATAAAGGGGGATGCAGGAGAAGCTGAGAAATTGTATTACATAATTATGCCTTCCTGCAACTTTCATATTAAATTTGTATTGATAAGGAGGGAAGAGAATGTGGAAAGTAGCTTACACATTGAAGCTTTTAATGAAATGACCTGTGTTCAAGAGAGAGTCCAGAGTGTGTTTTGAGTTGAGACCGTTGTTCAGTATGTGTTGTATTTATGAACAAGTATGAACATTTTTGGTGAATGGCTGGCTGACAAATATGTATGATCCTGTCCACAGGACAGCTATCTTATTGTTTTTCTTAAATTATATTTTAGGATATAGCTTGTTATATAAATTCTCCAAAGCTATTTGGTCAAGGTTAGCAACGCAACAGCACAAGACATAGTGCCTTTGCCTGATAATATCATATATTAAAATGTAAATTTTTCATTTTTGTGTGTTTCAAAGATTAAGAGTTTTGCATGATTTCCTTGAGGAGTACAAAACTGTGTTTTATTCTTGAGTGAGAATGTTATTGCTTTAGTGTGTGTGAATATCTGAGATTTAGCATATTGCATGAGGTGTGGAAATTTATGAGTGAATGGCACAGAAAAGAGGGTGTAGAGTGAGTGAGTTTAAAGATTGTTATTTGTTTGTGGAACCAGTTCTGGGTGAATGTTGAATTAATTATATAATTAAGATGAAATAGGATGTCATTGAATGAGCTTGCTCATTTACATGATAAATCTTTGTAGAATCTCATGTGTTTTAAAAAATAGTGTCTCTTTAAGAAGTTGCAGCTGTACGGGCGTTGAGCTTGGTACAAAGGCCCTGTCCCACTTACGTGTCCTTGGCACACAAATTACGCGACCTCGTCGTCGCTTTGAGGCGCGCGGGCATGGTCCCACTGAGAAGTGCGGAGGGGTATGTAGTTGTGTGCGGTATCGCGTGGCGCTCCGAAATTTTGTAGTGAACTAAATCTTCGCGCGCCACCAGCCTGTCGCGTAACTGACGGCCAAAGTGGGACAGGCCCAAGACCCTGGCGCGACGCAACGTCTCATCTCCAACAGCAGCAGAAGCAGGCAAACGATCGCCGAGCTCGGCCTGGGGCTCACGGCCGTTGCGGTCCGGATCCGTCCCCACTTCTACTCCCAGAGCGGGGCCAAGAAAATTGAAGATAGACACAAAATGCAGGAGTAACTCAGCGGGACCGGCAGCATCTCTGGTGAGAAGGAATGGATGACGTTTCGGGTCAAGACCCTTCTTTCAGACTGAAGAAGAGTCTCGACCCGAAACATCACCTATTGCTTCTCTCCAGAGATGCTGCCGGTCCTGCTGAGTTACTCCTGCATTTTGTGTCCTTCTTCAAATGACGTCACGCGCTCAAGACGGCTGGGCGGACGCATGAAGTCGCGCGCAACCTTCGCGGGATCGTCGCGTCTCAACACGACCATGAGGTTGCGTAATTAGCGTGCCAAGGACATGTAAGTGGGACAGGGGCATTACTTTCTTTTTCTTTGCTCTTTGGGAATGTGTTGGTTATCTATGTAGAAATTAACTGTGTATTCTCTGTCTTCTCGACTTTTATTAAACAGGGGATGTGGCTCAGCAAAGAGACTGTTCATTTTCTTCGCTGCATAACCTGGCATTAGGATTGGTGACCTTGTTGGCATTTTAAGTTTGATTTCTTCCTATTTCTTACCTTTTGAATTGAATTCAAGAGAGATCTGAATTACACACTGGCCCTGTGAAATTCAGATTAAGGTGTTGGATGAGAATTGGGAATCATTTTTAAATTGTTCTTTTCTTTATAATGACCTATTTTTAAAGGGTCTGCCTTGTAAGTAGTTTAAGAGTTTAAGTAAAGCCTTGACTGAGACTGGAGATAGGATCTTAGTGTGAATTAATTACATAGGCACAGCAATTGACCAGAACCTTGTTAGTCATACAGAAACCACTGAACCAGAGAAACGCAGGAACCACTATCAGCTGACCATAACGGCGAATCCTTACAACCAGGAGATCACGAACTGATAAGAAATTGTGATCGGAGGAAATTGGGAGAACGGTGGAAGGAGCCCTTCCCAGTACTACTGACTACACCTACCAACAGTGAAGGTCAAAAATAATCCTCGTTGGATACACCTAACTTATTGCGAAATAATTGGAAACTGGAAAAAGGAAGTATGAACTTGGATGTCCTCCTGCAAGACTGGAGGTAATAGGAAGCCATACACACAAATAAAAAAGGCCAGTATTTACAGTATCTTGTTAAAACCAGCCATGAACATAAGCGAATGCACTGCACTGAATTATATACATGCCTCCCTAATCCCGGATACTTGGAACGAGTCTCCCCCTGGTTGAATAAACTTGAACGTTAACAGTGACCCCTTATTTGTTCTTTGGGGTCCCGGGATTAGGAATAAAACCAAAGGGATCGATTTGAAATGAGAGACACCTCTGAGTCACACTTAATCATAACTACTCGACCTCCAGCAACAGTGAAAGAAGTAGGAAAACATAAATGGCTGAAGGACAAACAGACAATTCATGTTTTAAAGTTGCCAATTACACAGAAGAAAAGATCAAATCGGTCAGAAAGGAAAAGGACACTATGAAAAGCAACAGCTGCCTACTGAGGATCTGCCTGCTATGGCTCTGGTCCAAGTACCCTACGAACTATGGGCAAAGCATAAGAATCATGTGGGATGAGTATATTCAGCCCCTGAACATAAACTGACTATAAAAAAAGGGGAACTGCTTTGCCATGAATTAAAACAATATTGACTGGCCCCGGAGGCTGAAGAAGGGATAGCTATAGTCTTTAAGATTGACATGATTGTCTTTATTGCAACGAGCACTATTAGTGAAAATAGATGTGTAAATACATGTCTGTGTAATAGATCCCAAAAGTGGGAAAACGTAATGACATATTATTCTGTCATCTATAACGACAGAAGCCGACACCCTTACAGTAATTGACCTATGTTCAGCCTTTTACCCCATATCCCTACATAAAGACCAATAGCCTATTGTTCCGTGGCTTTGCCAGCAGTGGTGGAATAACATGCCAGCCTGCTTACGCGCTGGAACAGCGAAGGACTACAATTTTACTTCGGAGTCACGTGAGTGACTACGTGAAGACCTCGTCCAGCCGCACACGTGTCATTATCGATCAGACGCATAGCGTTCATGACCGTGTGTGGAGGAGCAGCAGCACCTCCAGGCGGTGAGTAAAGCAAATTTAAAGTAAAAATCGGACAAGGTAAGTGGTTTCGTTTTTACTTACAGGGCGCTTTTCTTCCCGCTCAGACGTGTTGGCAGAGGTCCACACAAACTCAGAATGGAGAAAGGGCGTAGGGGAAGGAGAGGCCATGGACGCACCGCAGGTAAAACCCCCGATGCTAAGGGTAGCGGGCGTCAGGAAGAGGAGGAAGTGGCATCGAAGCCATCAACTCCCGTTACGGTCGAATGTGTCGTTAAACCGCTGGCGGCGGGGCGCAAGGCAGGACAAAAGTCGGCCCGACCTGTAGTCTCGGATGAGTCAGACCCGGAGGTATACCCTCCTGCAGCAGAAAACGTTATGGCTGCAAGGGTCGCCAGTTTAGACCTCCTGATGGGGAATGATTTACAAAGAACCCCACAGGAGGAATCAGGTCGGTGTTGGCCAATGGAGGATACAGCACAGGGTGTGCCTTGGTTGGGACAGGCACAAGGGTGGCCTACAGGAGAGCCATCAGAAATGACTGTGCAAAGTTATTACAGTGGTTGGCCTACAGGAGAGCCAGTGCCAGAAATGCCTGAAAAAAGGCAGTATATGTGCTGGCCTACTGAAGAGCCAGTACCAGAAATGTCTCAAAAAAGACAGTACAAACGTACTTATGTGCCAGCACCGAAAGTTCCTAAAAGGGAAAAATATGAAGCGTTGGCCTAGAGTTGAGCCAGCAGCACCTGAAACAGGGCTGCCTATCCGTGGGCCTATAAGAGAGCCCGCGCAGGGGGAATCTGGCATAGACTTACCTGAAACAGGGGAGCCAGAATTTACCCAACCTGAAGAGGAACATCTAGATTCAGAAGATGAATTCTATGAGGATGAGAGCCCATTATCAGAGCTGAAAGTTCCTGGACTAGCACAAAAGTTTGCTGTTCCTAGAATAAAAGGGGAACCTTTGAGGGATGAAATAGCAATGACTATAAATTATCTACTCTCCCATCAGCTCCAGGAAGTAACTATGGATGAGACTATGAAACAGTATGAGCCTCGGAGAATTGTGAATTGCTGACAGTTCCAGCAGTGAATAACTTGATATGGGGTTATTTGAGCATTGGATTACGCTCACAAGAATTGAAATTGCAACATGTATTGAAATTGCTGGGGTCAGGCATCACGGCATTTGCCAGAGGATTGGATGATGATTTTGTATCAGATTCACAACAAGATGCTTTAGCACTGATGTGTGGTGCGCACTTTGAAATAAATTGTATTCGTAAAAATGCAATAAGACCAAATATTCATCCTAAGTATGCAGGGCTCTGCAAACCAACCAACATACAAATGCCTAAATCTGCTGTTTGGAGAGTTTAAAAAAACAATTTAAAAAAAACAACCTGAGTGGTATGATGATGCGACCACCAATGCTGAGCAGAGCGGTGCGAAGGCAGTATCCCTACAGGCGGAATGCTGGTGCTGGAGAAGGAACAAGTCGATCATTCTCGTATACACGTTGGCGTGCTGCACACCGGGGATACGTGGAGGTTACAATATGCCTACCAGAAGGGGACAACAATGGCCAGTGGCAAACCCCGAGGTAGGGGGTCCTGGTCTGGTAAGGAAGACAAATGATTTATTTATTCTAAACAGCATTGTAGGATTCAAAATTGAGTTCTATCCACATTTGGATCCTCCAAGGCATGAAAATTCAAACTGGTCACGAATTTTCTCAAAAGAAGAGAATGTTGATCAAAGGAGAATTAGAAACTTTAACCAAAAAGGGGGTAATAGAGAAGTCAGTAGAACAACACCATCAGTTTGTATCAAATATTTTTCCAAGAACAAAAATGGATGGTGGATGTAGAATCATATTGGATCTGACAAATCTTAACCTTTATGTACAATACAAACATTTCAAAATGGAAACATTTACTAATGCAATTCAGCTAATCACAGAAAATTGCTACATGGCAAGCATAGATCTGCAAGATGCATATTATTCCGTGGCAATGCATGGTAATGATCAAAGATATTTGAAATTTAGATGGATGAGTCAGTTATGGCAATTTAAAGCATTGCCCAATGGTCTGACTTCAGCACCAAGATTATTCACTAAATTGCTCAAACCAATTTTAGCTCTGTTAAGAGCCGAGGGCCATGTATTAATGGCTTATTTAGATGATATCCTCATTGTAGGGGACACTTTGGCTGCTGCAAAATTGTCAGTATCCAGAGTCAAATACATTTTGAGAAATTAGGTTTCATTACTCACCTACAAAAATCTAAATTGTTACCAAGCAAAAAGATTGATTACCTAGGGGTCACAATTAACTCCGAACACATGGTAATCACTTTGCCAAAAGATAAAAAGCTGCAGTTAATTGAAGGTTGAATAAAACATTAACGAGGACACACCTTCAATTAGAGAAGTGCCAAGCTTGCTAGGCAAATTAATTGCAGGGTTTCCAGCGGACACGTTAGGACCATTGCATTATCAATGTTTACAGTGAGCTAAGGTACAAGTGTTAAAAATGAATAGAGGGCATTTTGACAGGCCCATGAATTTAACAATTCAATCCATTACAGAAATAGAATGGTGGATTAACAATGTTTCTAATGCTTCCAGAAAAGTTCTGGTAGAAACACCTTCCGTCACTCTACAGACTGATGTAAGTGCGCTGAGTTGGGGTGCTACTAACATGATTTCCAGCTGTGGAGGTAGGTGGAATGTGAATGAAGTACCTTTGCTGGAAAATCTGGGAATCAATTACCTAGAGCTATTAGGCGCATTTTACGGCCTTAGAGCTTATTGCACTGATATGGGAAATGTGCATGTTCAGGTACAGGTTGACAATACTACAGCTGTAGCATACATAAATCACATGGGTGGTATAAAATCAGAATCATGTGATAAATTGGCAAATGAAATTTGGACCTGGGGCATTGCCAGAAAAATTTGGCTGTCAGCAATATATTTACCAGGTAAAAATTAATACAATTGCAGACAAAAGATCACGTAAATTTAATGATAATACAGAATGGATGTTAAATCGGAAAATATTCACACAAATTATCACACAATTTGGAATGCCAGAAATTGATCTGTTTGCATCAAGATTGAACCACCAGTTGCCTAAGTATGTGTCATGGGAACCTGATCCTGGAGCAGTAGCAGTGGATGCTTTCTCGCTACATTGGGGTGGTATGTTTCTGTATGCGTTTCCGCCATTTTGTTTAATCCACAGATGCATACAGAAAATTAAACAAGATTCAGCCTCAGGGATTTTGGAAGTATCAGATTGGCCTAAACAACTATGGTACCCACTGGTGTTAAAAATAATCAAAAAACAAAAAACAAAAAAACCCTTATGGTTATTCCAAAGCAGATTAAACTGCTTGTACACCCTGTGACTGATGAACCACATCCTTTACATGATTGTATTGGTTTGTTGATTTGCAGATTCTAAGAAGGCCATATCTTGGAAAGGATTATCAGACCGTACGGTGGATGTTATGACAGCAGCCTGGAGGAACAGTACCCAGAAGCAGTACATCTCCTATATAAAGAAATGGGAGGAGTTTTGTTCAGGGAAACATATTGCATATAACCCAGCAGAAATTTCAGATGTAATAGAGTTCCTTTCTACTCTATACTATGAATTAAAATTAAGTTATAGTGCAATTAATACTGCACGAAGTGCACTCTCTGCATATTTAAGCAGTGAATCAGAACAAACTCCAATAGGAGCACATCCTTGGGTCTGTAGGTTTATGAAAGGAATTTTCAACTCTAATCGTCCCAGACCTAGGTATACAGAAATTTGGAATGTAAAAGATGTACTGATGTTGCTAAGGAATTGGAATCCAGTTGAAACTCTGTCATTATCCAAAATCACCATGAAATTGGTTATGCTCATGGCATTAGTTTCAGCTTAGAGTTCAAACATTACAGAAACTCAGAATTGATAGAATGAAAGTAGGGCCAAATGCCATGACATTCTATGTCTATAATTTACTGAAGCAAAGTAGACCTGGGTTCACAGGATGCAAGTTGGAATTTTTAGCATATCCTACAGATCCACGACTGTGTGTAGTAACATATGTGAAATGTTACATAGAAAAAACAAAAGTTTTAAGAGGCACCAAATTGGCATTTTTTATTAGTCATAAAAAGCCTCATAAGAAAGTGTCAACACAAACAATTTCACGATGGTTGAATCCACGGTGTGAAATCACAGAGCTTTGAAATCTTCACGTAGTCACTCACGTGACTCCGAAGTAAAATAGTAAGATTAAACGAGAACTTACCAGTTTGAAGTTTGATCTTTATTTTATGAGGAGTAACGTTGAGGGATTACGTGCCCTCCGCTCCCACCCTCATAAAAGGATCAAGCTGGTAGTTCTAAGTCTTTATGCATCTTACTATCATACTTCAGTAATTATCGTCTGTGATTGTCACTCCGCTGCTTTGAAAGATTGACGCGTGTGCGGCTGGACGGGGTCTTCTTCACGTAATCCCTCAACGTTACTCCTCATAAAATAAAGATCAAACTTCAAATTGGTAAGTTCTCGTTTAATCTTACTATTATAGAATGTTAAGCAGTGAACTAGCTGCTGTAAGGTAAACAAGCTTCTTTATCTGATTAGGATTTTGAGTTTATGCCATAACCTCTTACGAGCTCAAGGACAGATTCAAAACCTAATTACAATCAGACACATAATGCTTCTGGTATGAAGCACAGCTTCATGAATGTCTCCACTATGATATAAACATTTAGAGAAGAATTCAGACTCTTGGCACTAACTCTTGTTCTATAAGATTATAATGTGTGTCATAAGTAGAAAAAAACAAAATGCTTGTTCAGCAGAAATATAGCCTTCTCTTATAACCATATATGGCTAACCCTTCCTGTCAGAAAAAGCTGTCAATCTTAAGAAGCTGTCAATCTTAAGAAGCAACAGGCTGTACTATGATCTGTAGATAAGGTATTGTTGAATCGTTGGTTATTGGAGTATATATATAGGTATGTTACAATACTTACCTTCAGCGGCGCTGCAATTCTGCCACTTGCCGTGTGCGCGATTTTGGCGCCTTTAAGGGGGGGGCGGGGTTAAAACGCGGGTTTCTCCTACCTTGTCCTGTATTATATTTCGTTGGAGTACAAGCGTTTGCTGAAAAATCGTTCCTACGGGGGTTTTGTGTATTTTTTATTTTTATTCGATCGACAAGTTCAGCGCTGGAGTTATTTTTAAATCAGCTTCGAAAGCCGTCAACGCCGACAACGGGGACGGATTTCACACACGGGACAGGTAAACGAAAGTAGTTTATTTTAATGTATAAAAGTGCTTCTTAAGAAGCCTTTAATTCATATTTTTTAATGCGAAACGGTAATTATTTTCCCCGAACTAACGGCAGAATTTTTCATGCCGATACGGGGTTAAATTCACCGCAAATCAACGTTCCAAATGATCGCGTTCCAGAAATCCCCACTCGCAAAATTATTTAAATGGCCATTAATTTACAGGTATTAAACATTCAATTCCTTCCATTTGGCCTGTAAATCCATGACAATGAGATTTAAAAATTATGTTATATTGTGAATTCTTGTGTGAATGTTATTTGGACACTTAGGCTATTTAAAAATGTTAATCTATTCTTAAGAAATTCATAGATGTTTAGATCTAGTAATTGAATTTTGTAATTAGCTACAATTAGGTAACTAACTAATTATATGCTTTAATTTCATGTCATCTAAGTAAGATTGGTTCATATTTGTTTCAGAATGCTTCAATCTATAATAACTGAAAATTTCTTTCAGTTCTCTTAATTTTTAAGAAAGTTATGGGCTTTTGACTGTCCTCGATCACAGCTTTTGTGTTAAGTCAATGGAAAAGCAATAGGGAACAAGATGCTAATTTCCGAGTATGAAAATGGCCATATCTTTTTTAATACTGAAGGTATGAAAGTGGTGTCAAATTAAACTTCTTTTTATGCTTTATTTGATGGGATAAATTGCAGACTTTATTTTTTAAATCTCAAAATTTTGTAACATTGCTAATATATATGTAATTAGATCACTGCCCCTTTGTGTGGGGATGAGAACTCTGTATAGTCTGTAATCTGCATACCGTAAAGAGTTTTACCACACCCGCCTGCCGAAATAAAGATTGTACTGCTTGATCATTGATTTTACTTCGGAGTCACGTGAGTGACTACGTGAAGAACCCCGCCAGTGCGCCTGCGCGTCATTACGTCAGACGCCTTGACGCAAACGGACGTGAGGAGCAGAGCTCCTACAGTGGTTTGTAGTTTTTCAACTACAAGGTAAGTAAAAACTTTTTTCATGTTTTCCAGGTCCGTTTACTGTGGGTCTATGGGGATTTTTTCACAGACGCCATGGAAAAAACGGACAGGGGGAAGAGGCGAGCGACACAGCCGACAGAAAGTTGGGAAAGTCGGGAGTCCGCGGTTAGAGACCAACCGCCTCTAAACCCCAGTACAGTCGCCAGCGGTGAGCATAGCGACTGTGGACCTGGGGCTGGTGAAAACACTGTCAGCGCCTGTCGGGCAAAAGACAAAGTTTAAATCCCAACGGCCCACGGAGGGAGTCCCAGGCAATGGAAGTAGCCCCAGGGCTAGATACTGCTTTCGAGCGTATTGCCCAAATAGAAAGCCTTTTACACAGGCTGTTGGAGCAAAGTTCACTCAGGGAGGAGTGTACTGAAAGCCAAGCTGCTGGAAACAGCTCAAACAGCTCCTGGTACAGGGTAGATACTGCTTTCGAGCGTATTGCCCAAATAGAAAGCCTTTTTCATAGGCTGTTGGAGCAAAGTTCACTCAGGAAGGAGTGTACTGTAATCCAAGCTGCAGGAGCAGCTTAACAGCACCTGGCTCAGGGCTGATGGAATGCACCCTCAGGAATGAGGAGCGTGCTACGGGTCATGAGATTTCAGACCCCGACTCTGACGGTGAGGCTGTACAAGGCGATGAACGGCAGCTGCAAGATGTTCCACCCCTGGCAGTAGGATTCGCTGCCCCATCAGGGTCAGGAGAGCCATTAGGAGAAGAACTGGCCTCCTTAATAAATTACTTGGTTTACCATTAGCTGGAACAGCAGGAGATGGATGAGACTGCAAGAAGGCAGGAGACCCCAAGTAACTGTGGGTTGCTGAAAGCAGCAGCAGTGAACCAAATTATCTGGAATCAGTTGCAGAGAATATTAAAGCTGCTGGGTTCTGGAATAACTGCTTTTACCAGAATAGCAGGTAACAACCAAAAGATGACGAAGTTGCATCAGCAAGCACTGGGGTTGCTATGCAGCACCCACTTCGAGATCAATTATCTGAGGAAAGTGCTATATGGCCTACTATGAATCCGAAATTCGCAGCACTCTGCAAACCAAGTAATATACAATTACCCAACTTACTCTTTGGAGAGGATCTCGGGAGACGTATTAAAGAGTTGAAAGATGAAGCGAAAACAGGATTGATAAATACATCAATGGTTGCAAAGTCTGTAAAGAGGAAGTATCCTTTCAGACGTCATACGGATCCTAGACCAGGACCAAGTCGCTCATCAACACAGGGACGTAGCTGGCGGCCTGCAGCGGGAGTAAGGACCAGTGGTTGTGCTTCCGGGAGAATCCAGGGATCTCAGAATACTCAAATGACTCAAGAGGTAGGTGGACCTGGTTCTCAGGGGAACATACTAACTGGATTAAGTCCAAAAGTTGGAGGCAGATTACGTCTCTTCTATAAACATTGGAAGATTACTTCAGATGTGGTAATTATGAATAATATACAAGGATTTCGAATTGAATTCAATCCAAATTATGATTTGCCTGTCCAGCATGTTCCTAGCAGAACTCTCCACTTTGCGAAGTAATGGAGGTTCAAGTTGCGCTTCAAAACCCTATATATAAAAGGTGTTATTAAAGAATCAGTCTACCAAATTCACCAATTTGGGTCAAATATATTCCCTCGATCAAAAAAGGATGGAGGATGTAGGATTATTATAGACTTGACAAGTCTGAATCCTTTTGTTCAGTGTCTGTTCACTTGCAAGATATGAAGTATTTTAAATTTACATGGATGAACCAATTAGGGCAGTTCAAAGCTCTGGCTAAAGGGTTAACGTTCCCTCCCAGAATATTCATAAAAATCAATTCTGGGGTTGCTGAGAGCCAGGGGCATGTACTAATGGCATACCTGGATGATGTCCTGATTATAGGAAGGACAAAACAGTCAACAGAAGCATCGGTTGCAGTAATAAAATCAAACTTTTGAAAGTTTGGGGGTTTCTAAATTCATCCAAAGAAATCAAGGTTAAAAACATGTACCTCGATTAATTATTTGGGGTTCACAATTGATTTAGCCCAAATGCAAATTACTTTGCCCAGTGAAAAAAGGGTGGAGTTGATTAAAGATTGCAGTAATCTGTTAAACGAGCAAAAACCTCTAATCAGACAGGTGGCTCGAGTACTGGGAAAATTAGTAGATTCCCAGCAGTCCAGTATGGACCATTACATTATCAACAGCTGCAGAGAATTAAAGAACAGGCACTGAGAGTAAATGCTGGTCATTTTGATAGAACCATGCAAGTAACAACAAATGCTGTTTCTAAGCTGCAGTGGTGGATTCTACATCTCAAGCAGTTCAGGCAAAGTGCTGATTGAACAACCTTCCATGATATTACAAACTGATGCCAGTGCACTAGGATGGGGTGCAACTGACTTAACATGGAGCTGCGGAGGCAGATGGAATCAGGAAAAGTTAGTGTTACATGGGGAATTACCTATTTGGAGCTTTTAGGAGGTTTCTATGGACTCAAAGCTTATGGTTCTAACACAACTAAAAGGAAGGTTCAAGTTCAAATTAATAAACACAACAGTAGTTGCCTATATTAATGATATGGGTGGAATTAAGTCGGTGTCATGTGACAAAATGGTTAAATCAACTTGGGTCTTGGTGTATTGAAAAGAACATTTGGATTTCAGCTATCTATCTACCAGGTAGAATGAACACGATAGCAGACACCATGTCACGAAAAGTTCCATGATAATAAAGAATGTATGTTGAATCAAGAGGTATTCAATGATATAGTAATCAGATTTGGAATGACCGACATCGACTTGAATCATCAGCTATCGAGATATGTCTCATGGAAACCAGATCCAGGAGCAGTGGCGATTGATGCTTTCTCGCTACATTGGGGTGGTATGTTTTCATATATATTTCCACCTTTCTGCCTCATAAGCCAATGTTTGCTTAAAATCAGGCAAGATGCTGCTTCAAGGGTATTGGTAGTACCAGATTGGCCTATACAGCCATGGTATCTGTTGATATTAGAATTAACAACACAGATGTTGATTTGCAGGTTTTAAGAATGCCTTTTCTGCGACGAGGACTGTCTGAGCATACTGTGGACATGCTTACGGCAGCCGGGAGGAAGAGCACTCAAAAACAGTACCTTTCTTATATTAAGAAATGGGAAGAGTTCTGTGTACAAAAGAATGTGCAATAAAGTACTGCAGATATTTCAAAGGTTTAGAATTTCTGTCAAAACTTTATTATGATGAAGGTCTGAGTTGTAGTACAATTAATTCAGCCAGAAGTGCATTGTCCTCATATTTGGTTCTGGATTCAGAAAGAAACTCAATTGGGTCACACCCAATTGTTTCCAGACTAATGAAAGGAATCTTTAATTCCAAACCACCGAAACCTAGGTACGTGACAATCTGGAATGTAAGTGTGGTACTGAAACTACTTCGTGAATGGTCATCAAGTGTGTCTTTACCTTTGGTCAAGCTCAGTATGAAAGTATTCATGCTTATGGCATGAGTGACAGCACAACGAGTGCAAACACTTGGAAAATTACAAATAGACAGTATGGAAGTAACTGAAGACAAGGTTCCATTCTATATCTATGACCTACTAAAGTAAATTAGGCCAGGTGTGACAGGATTTAAAATTATGCTAGCAGCATATCCAAATGATCCATGTCTCTGTATTAAGACATATTTATTACAATACATTGAGGTCACAAAGAATTTGAGAATATGGAAACTGGGTTGTTGATCACACACAAGAAACCACACAAGAGAGTTTCAATACAGACTATTTCCAGATGGATAAAAGAAGTCTTAACAGCTGCTGGTATTAACACTTATGTTTTTACGTCTCACTCGACTAGGGCAGCAGAAACGTCGGCGGCCAGGGCAAAAGACGGCCCCGTCGACCATATCCTCGCAGCCGCCGGGTGGTCCAATGAGTTGATGTTTCAACATTTTTACCATCGGCCTATTGTTAATGCGGGGTTATTTGCAGAAACTATTTTAAGTTCTGTGTAAATTCCTCTGGTTTAAAGGGGATCTGATTCATTTCATTATTGAAATGAATTACTGCATTTGTGGTACAAATGTTATTATGAATGCATGATTGATTATTCTCGTTCCGAGTCGGTCTATGCAGTGAGAAGCCGGGATTGATCCACGGCATGAAATCACAAAGCTTTAAAATCTTCACATAGTCACTCACGTGACTCCGAAGTAAAATAGTAAGATTAAACGAGAACTTACCTAAGTTTGAAGTTTGATCTTTATTTTATGAGGAGTTACGTAGGTGATTACATGCCCACCACGACCCTACCCTCTATCATAAAGGTCAGATGGAAGTTCTTGTATTACTCGTTTTATTATGAGACTATATTACTTTGGTTGTTGTTTTTTGTGATTTCACACCGCTGCTTTGAAGATTGACGCGCAGGCGCACTGGCGGGGTTCTTCACGTAATCACCTACATAACTCCTCATAAAATAAAGATCAAACTTCAAACTTGGGTAAGTTCTCGTTTAATCTTACTATTTTATTTGCGTTTTTGTCTGTTTAAGAATACTGAACCACAACAGTGTCCTTCACCATCATTTGATCTAAATTCTAGAAAACCTATCAAGGGGCACTGTAACAATTCAGTATGGTGTTATCAAAGGCAACCACAGAGAGAGAGTAAACGCTACCTTTGTCAGATGTCTACATCTAAAGAAGAAAACAATTACAAAGGGTATCAATTATAAAAACCTTTCCTATGTTTAAATACCCAGCCAGTTTTGTCTTTGTAAATCTAGCACTGGGAGCAAAGATCACAGTCACACACTCCTTACTGATCAGGTCAACCCTTTCTAATCCATTGTTGTATTATATCAAAATAAGTGATGTTTACCGAGACTGAAATTGGTGAACTGGCTTTCGCACCATCGTTAACAACCCCAGGGGCTTTGGTTGCGTTGGCAGCAATCCCATCCTGGGTGGTTTCATGTGATTCTTGATCTGCCATCTCAAAGTTCTCTGATGTAAACAAAAGCACAACAATAAGCATTGTCCCAAAATAAAATGCATGTTATCTATAACTTGAATTTACCTAGCACATATAACAGATAAACGTCTCAATACGTTCACATATGTATAATCAGGAAAATGGAGTATTAGTAGACGGTTTGATCAAAAGCTTGATCATTGACCAGGACTTAAAGGAAGGTCATAAATTAAGACAAAGTGTAGAAACAGTGCCAGACCTTGAAAAACACAGCTTTCAAACAAATACTACGGAAGTCTGTATTTTCATTATCATCTGCATTTGAAATGCTACCTTGGGTTGGATATTTTTCCCATGCGATGGCCTGACCACGCACTTGGGCGGTTCATCTGAACAATGTTGCTATTGTTGACCCCGTTCCCTAAAGAATGAGGACATATCCGATGCCCTGGTCTGGAACACCTCATCCTGGGTGCAGATGCAGCGTGGATGGAGGAATTGGGAGTAGGGGATAGAATCCTTACAGGAAGCAGGGTGGGAAGAAGTGTAGTCCAGATAGCTGTGGGAGCCAGTGGGTTTGTAGTAGATGTCGGTCAGTAGTCTGTAGCCTGTAATGGAGATGGTGAGATCTAGAAACGGTAGGGAGATGTCGGAAATGGTCCAGGTGAATTTGAGTGCCAGATGGAAATTAGTGGTGAAATGGATGAACTCGCTGTTCTGCATGGGTGCAGGAGGTAGCACCAATGCAGTTGTCAATGTAGCGGAGGTAGAGTTTGGGGATGGTGCCACAGTACGCCTCGATTAGGGATTGTTCGATGTACCTTACAAAGAGGCAGGCATAGCTGGGGCCCATGCGCGTGCCCATAGCTCCGCCTTGGATTTGGAGGAAATGGCAGGAGTCAAAGAAAAAGTTGTTGAGGGTAAGGACCAGCTCCGCTAGGTGGAGGAAAGCATTAATAGACGGAGATTGGTTGGTTCTGCGGTCGAGGAAGAAACAGAGGGCTTTTAAGACGCTCCTGGTGGGGGATGGAGGTGTAGAGTGACTGGATATCCATAGTGAAGATGAGAGTGGGGGCCTGGAAAACTGAAGTCATGAAGGAACCGAAGAGCGTGTGAGGTGTCTTGGACATCGGTGGGGAGGGATTTGACCAAGGGGGATAGGATGGAGTCGAGGTATGTGGAAATATGTTTGGTGAGACATGAACAAGCAGAAACGATGGGTCTGCCAGGAGAATCAGGTTTGTGGATTTTGGGGAGAAGATAAAATCGGGCCGTGCGGGGCTGGGGAACGATGAGGTTGGAGGCTTGGGAGGGCAGGGAGCCGGAAGCGATGAAGCCAATGATGGTGCTTGAGATAATGGCCTGGTGCTCATCTGTGGGGTCATGGTCCCAGGATAAATAGGAGGAGGTGTCTGAGAGTTGGTGTCTGGCCTCAGGCCGGTAGATGTCAGCGCGCCAGACTACCACGGCACCTCCCTTGTCGGTAGGTTTGATCACCCAGTCGGGGTTGTTGCAGAGTGAGCGGAGGGCTGTACGTTCAGGGGTGGAGAGGTTAAAGTGAGTAAGGGGAGTGGAAATGTTGAGGCGGTTGATGTCCCGCCGGCAGTTCATACATTGCAAATCTGCAGATTTTTTTCAAAATAAATTCAATTTTATTATTTTAGGGTTAATATACTAGATTTATACCTCAATAAGTACATAATGTATCTTTATTTGGTACCGTAACTTGGTTAAAATATTCATTGATATAATAGGTTTTCTTTGCTGTCTTTTGAAAATTCATTAATCTCACTAGCCACTCAGTTTGATGATAATTCTGCCGGATGCCTCTGCTACCTTTAAGAAGTAATTTCAATATTAACAAATGTCAAAGAAAGGGGAAATAACTGGCGCATAAATTGCTGAACCTTCACTGCAGCTTTTTCTCTGCTCACAACTGCAAAATCTAGCCCATGACATTAGAGGAAATCTTCCTTTATTTAACCGAAAGCACAAAATTAGCTCTTCTGTTCACTTTGGTGTGTTTATCTTGCTATCATTTTATTGTATTTACTATCTGCACATTTCATATTCAAATCACTATCATTAAAGAAAGGTTTACCTGAATTATTTATGAAATTTTTTGGTGATTGTCCTATACTTTTGGCTTTCCTAAGTTAAACATGTACTCAATATGATCTTTATTGAATCATCTATATCACCAAAACTCTCATCTTTTTTGTTTGTCCAGTTTGTTTTTGCGCAAATAACACACACACATACACACACACATAAAGTACACGATAGCACTATAATATTTGGCCCACCTTACTCACCATTGTCCTGTGATGTAAATTAAAGTTTCGTCAGATTGATGGGAAATTTTACATTATTAACGTTTAAAACGTTAAAAAAAAAAAAAACAGCGCCCTCACTTGCCCTGCCCCCACTTGTCGTCTTTACTTGACAGGCGTCACAAAGGACACCTCACGGGTCCTTAGCGCGGCCTTAGCACAATTTCAGACCACCATCTTTTTTTCCCGTCACAACGGCGACCCGACGGTTCCACGAGTAAGTTTCCTATTTTAATATTAATTTCTGCCCCCCCCCCCGGGCCCTGGGCTGGGGTCGGAGCAGGTACTGGGACCAAGGCAGGGAGAGGTTGTGGTGGAATCCTACGTTGGGGAACGGGTTGCGTTGGGGGACCAGGCCTCCGGTGGGGGCTTAGGGTGAGTGGTGTAATATATTTCGTTGGGAGAATGGGTTGTGTTGAGGGGCCGGCCTCCCGTCTGAGAGTGACACAATGGGCCCCACTTGGTCTAGTATATATATATCTATATTACTAAAAGTCTAATCTTGACCGCTTTTGGCTCGCTGTGCTGTGATTTCCGAGAGAAAGCCTCCACCTACGGCCGTCATTTTTGGCCACCTCGCTCCGAGCCCCCCTCTGCTGCCCCTGCTGGAGGGAGGGGTAGGGACTATAAAACCAGGGTGTGCCTCATTCAGTCTTTGCAAGATGGAGGAAGCCAGAGGGTCACGTCTCTCTGAGCTCTGAATAACACTGAACACATGTCTACTCAACTGTGAGTGCCCTCAATGTGGTTTGAAAATGAAAATATGGTTGGTTTGAAGTAAAAAGGCACTGCCTGCAAATGGTTGTTTGGGGGGTTTGGGTTGAAGTAAAAAGGCACTGACTGCAAATGGTTGTTTGGGGTGTTTGGGTTGAAGTGAAAAGGCACTGCCTGCAAATGGTTGTTTGGGGGGTTTGGGTTGAAGTGAAAAGGCACTGCCTGCAAATGGTTGTTTGGGGGGTTTGGGTTGAAGTGAAAAGGCACTGCCTGCAAATGGTTGTTTGGGGGGGTTGGGTTGAAGTGAAAAGGCACTGCCTACAAATGGTTGTTTGGGGGGTTTGGGTTGAAGTGAAAAGGCACTGCCTGCAAATGGTTGTTTGGGTTGAAGTGAAAAGGCACTGCCTGCAAATGGTTGTTTGTCTAAACTTGACAACTTCCTGTTTGCACTATATTGATTTTAGATAAAACACTACCACTTACGGCTGTGATTTTTGGCCATCTTACTCAGTTCCCCTCTGCTCATCAGGTGCAGAGGATTCTTCCCATCAATGAAAAACAAGTGTTATTAGTGTTTAAAGAATGTTGAGAATCTCTCTCCTGTCAATCACGCCATGAAGGCCACACCTTTTCCGGTGGGAGGGGGAGGGATTATAAAACCCGGAAGAGCGAGTGTGGCTCAGTCTCTGCATGATGGCGGAGGGAGAGGTCACGACTCTGTCTGAGCTGTGAATCAACTGAACACACTGAATGTCTCCTGAACTGTGAGTGTGGTGTTTTGTGTGTTTTTTATGGTGGTTTCATCCTGCTTGAAATAGTATGAAACTGCATTTGAATGTGGTGGCCTTGCACCCTGCATGAAATGGTATGAAACTGCATTTGAATGTGGTGGCCTTGCACCCTCCTTGAAATGGTGTGGAACTGCACTTGAATTTGGTGGCCTTGCATCCTGCTTGAAGTGGTTGGAAACTGCACGAATTCGGTGGCCTTACACCCTGCTTGAAGTGGTAGGAAACTGAACCTGAATTTGGTGGCCTTGTACCCTGCTTGAAGTGGTATGAAACGACACTTGAATTTGGTGGCCTTGCACCCTGCTTGAAATGGTAGGAAAATGGATTTGAATTTGGTGGCCTTGCACTCTGCTTGAAATAGAATTTCAAGGAATGGCCGTGAGTCAACTGCCAGCCCACCAGGCGTGAGGGACTGAGCTGCCACCCCAAGAATCCATTTGGCCCACAATGTCCATACTAGCCCTCTGGAGACCAGTAGTCACTGTAGCCAACAACACCCATACCAGCGCTCCAGAAAGCCCCCCCCCCCCACTATCCACCAATATTGGAATCGATGGAGTCGTGGAATATTGCGTCGGGGGACCAGCCCTCCCGTGTGGTCCCAATTAGTCTAGTATATTACTAAAACTCTCATCTTGTGTGTGAGTTTGCGTGTTTGTTTGTGAGCGTGCTTTTCATGACCTGAACCACGCTAAAACGGCACACGATAGCACAATTTTTGCTCCACCTTATACTCACCATTGTCCTGTGGTGTAGTGTATCAAGTTTCATTCAGATTGATGTTATATTTTAAAAGTTATTTACATTTTCACATTTACAAAACCCCAATTTGAGAAAAATGTCTTCCCTCTGAACTGGAACTTACAGCTATGACATCACAATGGGATTGTAGCCCTGCTCGTTACAATGTTCCTATCCTAGGACACTGAGTCCTGCCAGCCCAAGCAAGTGCAATTGCATTTTTTTTAAAGTTTAAAATGAGGGAGGGTGAAGGGGAAATGAGCAGCCCCTGCGCAGTTGGGGGCTATGGGTGAGTGGTGGAATATTGCGTTGTGGAACGGTTGCATTGAGGGAATGGGTGAGTAGTGGATTATTGCATTGGGGAACTCTCATCTTGTTAGTTTGTTTGCATGCGTGCGCGTGAGATCGCAAAACTACGCCAAAACGGTACACGATAGCGCTACAATTTTTGGCCCAACTTACTCACCATTGTCCTGTGATGTAAATCAAACAAGTTTCGTTCAGATTGATGGTATATTTTATGTTATTGACATTTTAATCTTTACAAAAATCACTTTTCAAACCACTTTTCCACTTGTCCTGCTCGTCAGCCGCGTTCGACATCACAATGACGTCATAATGGGATTCCGAATCTCATTTACATAAAAAATTGTGATTCTCAAAAAAAGACCATTTCAATCAAATTAACAGCTAACGTTGTGTTTAGGTTATTTTAAAGTAAAAACATGATTTTCATTGAGAATTTCATTAAAAAAAAACGCATTGTGATTTTCATTGTGTGTGTGGGGCGGGGGGATGGGGGAGAGCTTTCATTTTAAAAAAAAACATTGCGATTTTCATTGTGGGGGGAGGTGAGGGGGAGCAGGGGGGTAGAGGGAAGGGATGGGGGAGGGAGAGGGAGGGGAAAGTGGGGGAGATGAGGAGGGGGAATGACAATAGACGATAGGTGCAGGTGTAGAACATTCGGTCCTTCGAGCCAGCGCCAGAGGAGGGGGGGGGGGATAGAGGGAGAGGAGGGGGGAGGTAGGGAGTGGGGGATAGAGGGAGAGGAGGGCAGTGGGGGAAGTGAGGAGGGAGAGTGGGGGGTTGGGATAGGGGGAGGTGAGGAGTTAGTCAGCTACCCTTTTCTTATTACAAAGGGTATACAGCCTTTGTTTATTCTAACACAGTAGTACCACAAAATTTGTCATTTTACCTTGGTACACGTGACAATAAACTAAACTGAACTGAACTTGAATGCTTTGGCCATTCACCCACACATATCTTTTATTGGATGCTCAGATGTCTCCACGTACATTTTTTGCAGCAAAAACAAAGCGGACAGCATTCCAAATCATGACCTAATTGTACTATAGATGTTTAATAGAACTTCTCTGATCTTTAATCTAATTTTGGCATAAATTAACTCAAAAGTATTTCATTTTACTTGCTTTCGCTCCCGCCTTTTGTCACTTTTAAAATAGTTTAACACAATAAATTAGGAGCAAGACCTTCAAATTAGGACCCTCAAATTCGCAGCACCACTCAGCCAATAAGAATTAACCATGTTGGTGGGTTATGAAACATGGTTACGAAGCCTGAATGGTTACAGATAGTGTATGCCTTTCCCGAATAACTCATGGTCAGCATGGATGAGTTGGGCCAAAGGACCTGTTTCTGTGCTGTGTGACTCTATGACTCGGCTTAATACAATTATTATTTCAAGACTTTAAATTTTACATTTTAGTTTCAAATATTTTCACTACTATTGATGTTAGGCTAAGATTGATGGTTTCTATTTTCTTTCTCCTGCATCTTTTAAAATAATGAGGTCATATTTGCTACTCTCCAATCAGTGGGACGAATTTCAAAATCTTTAGAACTTCAGAAGGTGGTAACCCCTATCTCAAAAGTCATCTGTTTCAAAACTCAAGGATAGAGAATATCATGTCTTCAGATTTTTAAATTCCACAACTGTTAAAGCACTATTTTTCACTTAATTCCTTCAGTTCTTTGTTCCTGTTAGATGATTCACTAATATAACTGACAGGTTGTATCTTATTCCATGAACAGATGTAAAGTAATTATTTTTATTCCTTTGTCAATATTTATTCTGCATAATAAATTCTCTAGTCACTGTCTTGGTCCTAATTTTGCCCTCATTTATCATTTTCCTTTTTATATATTTGTAAAAGCTCCAACAGTCTTAATGATTTTCATTAGTCTACTTTTATATTATATCTTGCCTTTCTTTATCGATTTCTTGATCTTCCTTTGTTGAGATCTAAAATGCCCCCAATCCCGAGGCTTACTATATCTGTCCACTTTATATGCCTTTTCGTTGGATTTAAAACTTAATTTCTTAACTTTTTTCTTTGGGATTTTGTAACTTAAAGGGTCTTTAAAACAATTTATATCTTTAAATGCCAACTAATGCCAATCTACCATCACGCCTTTCAATGGAGTCTCCAAATCAATCACAATCCATTCTCCACTCATCTAGTGATGGACATCATCACTTTCATGCACAATGTAAAATTCCACACATTATGGTCAACCCCTCTTGAGAATAAGATTATCAATTAGTCATTTCTTATCACATGAAACAAGATCCAATTTTTTTTCCCCCAATTTGTTTCCTCGGAAAAATATCTTGCATACATTCCATTAACTCATCTTCAATACTATTACAACATACTTGATTTTTCAATAAATATATAGGTAGAAATATCCCATTATTATTGTGGTGTCTCACAAATGAAAACCTCCAGCATTCCTATTAAAGTCTGCATGATTTGACACGTGTAAAATTGCTTCATTCTTTTTATTTAAAAATAACATTCTATCTTCCTTTCAATTTTATACTTCTGTACTTCTTCCTTTTAACTGCGAGATACCAATTACTCATTATCAAAGATTGATTTTGCATCCAGCTCAACATTCAATGAAACAAATTTTCCCATTTGTGCATCAGATGCCAGATCTATATCACACAAAGAGTGAATTATTTCAGTTGATGATTCTGCTATTAACATCTATGGCTCCTTGACACTATTTTTCTTTACTGTTCACTTCACAATGACTTAAGAGCATGGTGTCAAAATCACAACAGTTTTGGTTTAACCTATCCTGCCATCCACTGTATCATTTGATCGCCCCTTTTCCTTTTTTCTCTTTTACCCTTCTTTTAATGGATTGCACCTATTTTTTTTAAACGTAACCAATTCTGAATAAAGGTCACGTGTCCGAAGCGCTGTTTCTTTCTCTTAGATGCAGTGCGGCCACTAGTTTTAATTGTCATCCATTCCTTCTCGAGGGATGCTGCCTATCCCGCTGAGTTACTCCAGCATTTTGTGCCTATCTTCAGTTTTAATTGTCAACTGGACTGTTATTAATTGTCAATTGGAGCGCAGGGTGATCATGCAAGCAAAATAAAATCATCAAAGTGCTGCGGGGCAGCTCAGCGGCTCAGGCAGCATCTGTGGACGGACAGTCCACAATTGTCACCTCCTTGCTGCCGCTCCCTTCACCGGCGGGCCGCAGCACAAGCAGCTTAGAGCCTGGAGCCTGGACCCTGGGCGCAGGGACCAGAGCCCACCCGCATGTCGGGTGTCTGAGGACCAGCGGGGAACTCGGGGAGGGTCGGAGCCGCCTCCCCGCCACCGGCGGCAGACGACGACGCCGCAGAGTTCAGTTCAGGCTGTATTTGCCGAACTTCCGGGACGCGCAGCCGCTCTACTCACCGGTTCCAGATGCTTCTGACCGGAAGAAGCCGTTTCTGCCGGCGCGCTCTCAACCAAACGCAGTCAAGCCCCGTGATTGACAGGCCTGCCAGCCATAGAGAACGCAGACAGTGGGCTACGCCTTTGGGATATTGACCAATGAACACTCGGGGCCCTGACAAACAGGTTAGCTTGCCATCAGGCGAACGTTGAAGCGGGAACTGCGCTTGCGCGACTGAGCAAAGAAATTCCTGGTTCAAATAACTTATGTGAGAAAATTATTTTCCCTCCAGAGTTTGAAGTAGGTTACAGTGGCACACCAAAACCAAGAAACACTCATTGTGGGTATCACGTAATTATTTTAAAATAATGTTCTCCTTAATTTGGAAAACTGGATGCATTGTCACATGAGAGAAATAGATCGGGTAGATGTACAGAATTTCTTGCCCAGGGGAATCGAGGACCAGAGGACACGGGTTCAAGGTGAAGGGGAAAAGAGTTAATAAGGATCCGAGGGGTAACTTTTTCACACAAAGGGTGGTGGGTGTATGGAACAAGCTGCCAGAGGAGATAGTTGAGGCTGGGACAATCCCATCGTTTAAGAAAGTTAGACAGGTACATGTAGGGTTGCCAACTGTCTCGTTTTAGCCAGGACATCCCGTATATTGGGCTAAATTTGTTTTCCCATACGGGACTGCCCTTGTCCCGTATTTGACTGCTATTCCTCGGGTTGAGGGGACTGTCAGGTTGGAGCGCAGCCCCGCCTCATCCGTCCCGACGTAGAAACATAGAAACATAGAAAATAGGTGCAGGAGTAGGCCATTCGGCCCTTCGAGCCTGCACCGCCATTCAATATGATCATGGATGATCATCCAACTCAGTATCCTGTACCTGCCATCTCTCCATACCCCCTGATCCCTTTAGCCACAAGGGCCACATCTAACTCCCTCTTAAATATAGCCAATGAACTGGCCTCAACTACCTTCTGTGGCAGAGAATTCCACAGATTCACCACTCTCTGTGTGAAAAATGATTTTCTCATCGGTCCTAAAAGACTTCCCCCTTATCCTTAAAGCAGTAGTGCAGCCCATGGAGTGCAGCAGCAGCGCCTCGCCCATGGCCCCGTCGGTCGGCAGCCCGGCCTGCTGTCCGACCTTCACTTACTGCCGATACCACCACCCCTCCTCATGGCTGATCATCGGTTCAAAGTCTGGCGCCCGGGCCAAAACTCCTCAGCTGGCCTGCCGGCTGGGCTTTGTGTGCAGTTCAGCACCCGGGCCAACTCATTATTCACCCAGCCACGGCCGAGTCGGTCAATGAATTGCCATCGGGAATTTGTCCCTTATTTTGACCTTTTGTCCCTTATTTGGGAGTGAGAAAGTTGGCAACCCTAGGTACATGGATAGAACAGGTTTGGAGGGTATGGACCAAACGCAGGCAAGTGGGACTAGTGTAGCTGGGACATTGTTGGCTGGTGTGGGTGAGTTGGGCTGAAGGGCCTATTTCCACACTGTATGACTATGACTAAATAATTTGGATTATTGGTGTTGTACAACAGGATGCTTGCTGTGAACTTCAGATTTTATTTCTTGATCGAATATCAATTCAATTAACTGAAATGGGATGGGCTTGTCATCTCTGGTAATGCTATCATGCAGGCATAGAACAGAAGAACCAAGGCAAGATACTGAAAATGTTGTAAATCTGTTAAAAAAAAAAAAGACAGAGAAGTCTGGGCATACTTAGACAGACAACAGATATGTTTACTGTTGTAATTATATTACCTAATTGAATAGAAACTCAACGAGATCTTGCACATTTCAGTCATACTATAAGACTATAATATAGGACTATAAACGAAAAAGCAAATTAAATAAAAACCTGCAGATTCTGGAAATACAGATGGTTCTGCTATTATACTTTTTCAGAATGCAAATTGGATATTATATGACTGATAAATTGGGGAACACCATTTGTATTGCTTGGGCCAAATTGGTTATAACATAATTTCGATCTGAAACTGGAGAACTACTTAAAAAATACTTTGGAAATTGACAAGCAGAAAAAAAAACTATTTTGCAAAAAAAAGTCTCGGGAAACAATGTGTTTTTGTATGTGGGGTGAAGTCAGGCAGAGCAATAGTGATAGGGGAATCAATAGTTAGGGGAACAGACAGAACAGTCTTTGGCAGCAGATGGGACTCCAGGATGATCTGGTGATTAGAAGGGGGCTAGGAAAAAAAAAGAAGGGGGCCATGAAATGCCATTGGTGAATCAAATTAAGAAAAATCCCAAGGGTTTTATGTACATTAAAAATAAGAGGTGACCAGGAAGAAGGTAGGACTGCTCAAAGATAAAGGATGTAATCTATGCTTGGAGTTGGAAGATGTAAGTGACTATTGGAGAGAATTCTACGAGGTAGGACATACTCTCATTTGGAATGGGCTAATTAGGGATAGGCAGCACGGCTTTGCACATGACAGGTCATGTCTCATTAACTTGACTGAGTTTTTTGAGGAGCTGTCAAAGGAGATTGATGAAAGTAGGGTGGTAGTTGTTGTATATATGTATTTTAGTAAGGCTTTTGATAAGATCCTTCATGGTAGACTGATTCAGAAGATTAAGTGGTATGGGATTCACTAAGACTTGGTCATATGGATTCGGAACTGGTTTAGACATAGAAGACAGGGGGGTGTTATGGGAGGCAGATATTCTGGCTGGAGGTCTGTGACCAGTGGATATACCTCACAATTGTGATGTGAACTAAAAAGGTGAAAGCCATGTTTATTTCAACACCACTTATTAGGTCCACGTCATAACTCTTGAGAAATCCCCAAACAGATGACAATGCAATCAATGGTTCCCACAGCATAAGGTGTCCAGTACCCTGGAAAATCTCCTTACTTACTCTGGTTGCTCCTCTCTACCCAAGGAGAATAAGTTGAACTCAACTGTACTTGAATTGAGGGACTCTGCAACCTTCCAAACCGAGCAGTGCACTACAAACTAATGGATGTTACTTGCCTTTCCAATACAAACCTTAAAAGGGCTAAAGGTATAGAAATTCCCTGTGACCATTACTTTCATTGTCACCAGCTGTGCAGCGGAAGATGTAGTTGAAGCAGGTGGCAGTACTCCCCCTGTAACAATAACATAGGTAAGGTGGTGACAGAAAATCTGCTGTGGATAAGGTTTCCTACGCAGAGTTAATGTTTTATGTGCTCTCCTGGCATGATGCCCTGTACTTTGAGTATTTCTATTTGATCGTTTTGCCACCAAAGTGGAAGGAAGTGGAAGCCGTAATAAGGCGTGCAAAGGCTCCTTCGGCCCCAGGTCTGAATGGAATCCCTTACCGGGTATATAAAAGTGCACCTGATGTGCTTAGATTCTAAGGAGGCTCTTGCGTATAGTTTGGGAGAAGCAGGTTATACCAAGGGTTTGGCGGAGAGCAGGGGGAATTTTCATTCCCAAGGAGAAAGAGTCTTCAGAGTTAAGTCAGTTTAGGCCCATATGTGTCTCCTAAATGTAGAAGGCAAGAATTTCTTTAGCATAGTGGCACAGAGGCTGGCAAGATATTTAGAAAGGAATAGGTTAATAGATACCACAGTGCAGATACCCCGTTAGTGTTTACAATGGAAGAGATGTTGGCAACCTTCTCGTGGTCTCTGCTGTTAATTCAGTTAGTCTTCTCTCGTGGAATACTTCGTGGAGACAGATGCCGATAACACGAAACCAAACCAAGGATAGGACAAAGACTGAGTGTCGCAGCCCTGAGCCAAGCTTCGCGCTCTTTTCAGAGCAGGCGGCAATTACCGTCAAAGGCAAGGATGCTGGGATACTACAGCTGAATGTCGAAGGTCTCACCAGTGCTAAGAAATCCAGGAGACACACTGCGAAACAGTGGAGAAACTCGCAATTCCTGAATTCACACTAGCTACTTTCACACCAAGTAGTAAATATGGTCTGGCCACTTTCATCAGAGATGACACGGATTGGGCTATAGAAGGGCAGTCTGCAGAAAGATCTGGAATAGCTTGCAGTGAAGATCCAAGACGTCACCATCATCAATGTGTACAAGCCTCCCCCAGTGCGTCTGGCTACAACATCCATACCAGTGTTCACGCCTCCCTGTGTATACTCAGGTGATTTCAACTGCCACCACACCGAATGGGGCTATTCAAGATGTAATTGTGATGGAAACGGCCTCATAGATTGGGCATCTGCCAATGGCCTCACGCTTCTGTATGATCCAAAGGAGCCAAACAGCTTCCATTCAGCCCGCTGGAACACTGGTACAAACCCAGACCTAGCCTTTGCCAGTAACACAAAGAACCATCAGCCACCAACGCTCCGGGTTCTGGAGAAGTTCCCACGGTCTCCTTGTCAAGACAGGGGGGACTTTGGCAGTATACCTATGACAGTGGCGTCTAAAGCTGAGCAAAGGCAAACAGTGTCAACAGCATTCCATCTAAACAACAAGGAAGCTAAGCGAGAGCTAGTTGACTTCCAACAAACACCCACTTACCTCGGCGTAAAGCTGGACAGGTCGCTTACATTTCTGGCTGGTCTCCGCGACAAGGTCATGGCATGTAGCGGCGTCATTCGACGTCTGGCAGGAACAAGTTGGGGAGCCTGTCCATCAACTCTTCAAACCTCTGCCTTAGCTCTTGTGTATGCACCAGCTGAGTACTGTGCACCCGTATGGAGTAGAAGTAGACATACTAGCCTGGTAGACACGATCCTGAACAGCACCTTATGAACCATCACTGGGTGCCTTCAACCTACTCCAGTCGAGCAGCTCCCTATACTTGTAGGCATTCCGCCTGCAGGGATCCGAAGGCAAGCAGCAACTCTGGCACTATCTCATCGTGCCATGGACCCAGATCACCTCCTCCATCAGGCTATCAGCAGAGAGCAGAGGCCACCCTGACTGAAGTCCCGTCGCCTCTTTGCTCCACATGGAAAATAACTCCTAGCATCCATCCAGCCATCTGAGACAAAAGCACACTGGATAGCCACCAAGTGGTCACAGAAGTGGAAGGCAACCTCATCTCCATTACACAGCTACATCTCTTCACCAGATAAAAACTGTCCAAGGTCTGACCTCCCCAGAGCAGCATGAGTGAAGCTCAACAGACTTCGTACTGGAGTTGGGCGTTTCATTGCCAGCATGTGGAGATGGGGACTCCGCCAGAGCCCAGCCTGTGAATGTGGAGCAGAACAACAGACAGCCAACCATGTCATCTCTGGGTGCCCGCTCTACCACCCACCAAATGGAGCTCAGGGCCTGGCAGACAATGACGCAGAGACAACAACCTGGCTGCTCAACACCTGGCTTGAGATCTAACTATTCCTTTGGTTTATGCTTCATTCACAAGAAGAAGAAGCGTTTACAATGGCGATGGAGCTAGTGATTAGAGCGTCACGGTGGGTCGTCAGCGGGGAGAGACGGCAGGATGGACCGCGCCTCCCTCCAATCAGGGCCTATATGGATGATATGATCTTGGTGACCACAACAGTAGCTTGTACAAGAAGGATGTTAGAGAAGTTAAATGATAATCTTAAATGGGCTAGATTGAAGATTAAGCCTAGTAAGTCACGAAGTATTTCTTTGGCAAGAGGAAAGGTAGTAGAGAATAGGTTCTGTGTAGATGAAGAAGAAATCCCGTCTATAATGGAGAAACCAGTTAAAAGTTTGGGTAGGTGGTATAACAGGAAGTTGGATGACACTGAATAGGTTCAGCAACTTCGAAAGGATGTTACTGATGGGTTAGAAAGGATAAAAGTCAGGGCTTCCAGGCAAGTTGAAGTTGTGGTGTTTGCAGTTTGGCCTATTCGCTAGGTTGATGTGGCCTCTACAGGTTTAATTTTTTTTTAAAGAGAATTAATATGTAGGTAGCTGTTTCTTTTTTGCATATGGTCATTTATTGTAAGTTGGTGTAATTAATTAAATCATATTTTGATTTAGGGCTTGGTTTTCTTAGTTGAGCGCTTATCCTGGAGTTATAGCACAAGTACTTTGTGTTTTAATTGTAATCAAAATGGGCAAAATGCCTTAAGGTATCTTAGTACTATGTATTCTCATGGACAGAGGGCAGATCACATTAATAATGACTCAAAATAGCTATTTAAATCAAAGACAGATACCTCAAGGGTTAATAACTTTGAAGGTTAAACATTTAATGATTATAAATTGAAAGATACCTATATTTCCCAAATATCTTGCTCTTATTTGGAGAACTTGTTAGATCAGAACTTGCTAGATTTTCTGAAAGCCTTTGATAAGGTGCCACATGGGAGGCTGCTAAGGAAGATGAGTGCCCAGGGTATCAAAAGGCAGATACTAGCATGGATATCAGGTTGGCTGTATGGCAGAAGGCAAAGAGTGGCAATAATGGGGTCTTTTTCTGGTTGGCTGCCGGCGACTAGCAGAGTTCTGCAGGGCTCATTGCTGGGGCCGCTGCTCTTCACGTTGTATATCAATGATTTGGATGAGGGGATTAATGGTTTTGTGGCCAAGTTTGCAGATTATATGAAAATAGGTGGAGGGGCAGTTAGTGTAGAGAAATCAGTGACTCTGCAGAAGGATTTGGATAGGTTGGAGATTTGGCAAAGTGGCAGATGGAATATAGAATCCAGAAATCGTTGCAAAGGGACTTGGGAATGCTGGTGCAGGATTCCCAAAAAGTTAATCTACAATTCGAATCGGTAGTTAAGAAAACAAATGTGATGCTAGCATTTATTTCGAGAGGGCTTGTATACAAAAACAAGAATGCAATGCTGAGGCTCTATAAGGCGCTGGTCAAGCCGCATTTGGAATATTGTGAGCAATTCTGGGCACCATATCTGAGGAAGGATGTGCTGGCTCTGGAGAGGGTCCAGAAGAGGTTTACAAGAATGATCCCAGGAATTAGTAGGTTAACATATGATGAGCGTTTGACGGCACTGGGCCTGTACTCGCTGGAGTTTAGAAGAATGAGGGGAACCTCATTGAAATGTACAGAATAGTGAAAGGTGTGGAGAGATTCGATGTGAAGAGGATGTTTCCACTAGTGGGAGAGTCTACGTCTAGAGGTCATAGCCTCAGAATTACAGGACGTTCTTTTAGGAAGGAGATGAGATGTAATTTCTTTAGTCAGAGGGTGGTGAATCTGTAGAATTCTTAGCCACAGAAGGCTGGGGAGGCCGTCAGTGGTTATATTTAAGGCAGGGATAGGTATATTCTTGATTAGTACAGAGGTTATGGGGAGAAGGCAGGAGAATGGGGTTATGAGGGAGAGATAGATCAGCCATGATTAAATGGTGGAGTGGACTTGATGGGCCGAATGGCCTAATTCTGCTCCTATCACTTATGATCATACGATCACTACCAAGCAAAAAGCATTGTTTGTTCTAATTAGATCACACCTTGACAACATGCTCTCTTACGAGATCAGAGGAATTCAGGGCAGTATGTACAAGGCATCCTTTTGAAAGTCAATTGATTTGTATTATTAATTAATTGACTAATCTACAAGTGATATAATAATCATCATCAAATATTTGTTCATGAATAGAACAGATATTACAGTAAACCCTTGTTTTTACAGATGTCTTTGTAACGGATTTCAGTTATAATGGACTGACCTCCATTCACTGCCAGGACGGCTGTTGACACCAGCCCCGGCACCACACCGACCCCCGCCACTTACAGGACAGGCTGTTGATGCCATCCATGGCCCACACTGTCTCCCCAGCTCCACTGCCTTCCAGGCTGCACCTGGCGCTGCCGTCGCTGACCCTTACCTGCACTTCACCCCCCTCCCTTGACCCCACCACTCGCCACATCTTCCCATCTCCCACCGTGTCTGCTTTCCGCAAAGGCCGCTCCCTCTGTAACTCCCTGGTCAATTCTTCCCTTCCCACTCGTACCACCCCCTCCACGGGCACTTTCCCCTGCAACCGCAAGAGATGCTACACCTGTCGCTTTACCTCCCCCCTCAACTCCATTCAAGGACCCAAGCAGTCGTTCAAGGTGAGACAGAGGTTCACCTGCACATCCCCCAACCTCATCTATTGCATCCGCTGCTCTAGATTTCAGCTGATCTACATCGGTGAGACCAAGTGTAGGCTTGGCGATCGCTTCGCCGAAAACCTCTGCTCGGTCCGCATTAACCAACCTGATCTCCCTGTGGCTCAGCACTTCAACTCCCCCTCCCATTCCGAATCCGACCTTTCTGTCCTGGGCCTCCTCCATGGCCAGAGTGAGGCCCACCGTAAATTGGAGGAGCAGCACCTCATATTCGGCTTTGGCAGTTTACACCCCAACAGCATGAACATTGACTTCTCTAATTTCCGGTAGCCCTTATTATCTTCTCACCTTCTCAGCTATCACTCAGCCCTCTGGCTCCTCCTCTTCCTTTCTTCCCACCCAACCCTACATCAGTCTAAAGAAGGGTTTCGGCCCGAAACGTTGCCTATTTCCTTCGCTCCATAGATGCTGCCGCACCCGCTGAGTTTCTCCAGCACTTTTGTCTACCGTTGATTTTCCAGCATCTGCAGTTCCTTCTTAAACACCTATGCAATGATAATCCCTTATTCGATTATAGTGGACAATGGGCAATTTCGGACACCATTTCCAGCCCCCCCCCCCCCCCCCCCCAGTAATCTGTTATTGTTTACTGTACAAGTATTGGCAACAAAATATCTCAAGGATGCTTGGCAAGTCTGCACACGATAAATACTTGTTTTATATCAAGTTATTTTTCGTGTCATTTTTCATGTCAATTTTGTGAAGTTTAAATGTGTGTCATTTTTAGACACAATTTCCTACACTTTATGGAAGCAAATTGTTTTTCATTGGTTTCAAAGTAAAATGATCTACTTCATAGTTTTCCAGGAGGAATCAACAGCATCTCAACAAAATAGGTGTCAAAGTAAAAGCCATAAAGAACACAGTTTATTTCATGATTTATGCTTTTCTTCCACAACAATTGCATTACCAGATCAGAGGAATTCAGGTGCGCAAAAGGCATCCTTTTTCATGTCAATTGATTTGTATTATAAATGAATTGACCCATATTCAAGTGAAATAATAATAATAATAATAATAATAAATCATGAAACACTTGCGATAACAGGTGTAATGGGAGAATTTGGCCTAATTTCTCACTTACGATACTATGTTACAATATGTTTAAACAAGTTGCTTAGGAAAGTGATTCATCAAAAGTAAAAGCTTCATGATGATTGAACTGCAAACGGAACTGAGGGAAATAACTAGGAAGAGAAGTGAATCTCAAAGATACATACTCATACTGCACATTTGAAGAGATGGAAACTGAGGAGGATATTACAGTGGTATTCAAATAAATAAATTAGAGATTAGAGATTCCTTTATTTGTCATTCAGACCTTTTGGTCTGAACGAAATTTCGTTGCCTGCAGTCATACATATAATAATAAATAACAAAACACACAATAAACACAAATTAACATCCACCACAGTGAGTTCACCAGGCACCTCCTCACTGTGATGGAGGCAAAAGTCTTAAAGTCTCTGTCTCTTCCCGCTTTGTTCTTCCTCTGCGCTGAGGCGATCCAGGCTTCTGATGTTGTGACCCCGCCGGGTGATGGTAAGTCAATCCCGCGGCTGAATCCGTGCTCCGCGACGGGCCGGTTCAAACTCCGCGGCCCGGGGTGGCCGAAGCTGCTGAAGCTGCCGCCCTCCAGTCCAGCGGACGCAGCTGTAGTTGCGGGAGCTCCAGAAAAACAGGTCACCCACCTGTGACCTGCAAGCTCCCGACGATGTCGTCCACCGGGCCCGCGGCCGAGCCTCCGGATTCAGGTCGCCACCAGTGTCCTCGGTCGCCACCGCCGGAACGCCACCACATCCCCGAAGCAGGCCAGCCCCACGCTGGTAAGTCCTGGCTCTGCCTCCGGAGCCTCGAGGTCGGTCGCTCGCAGTTGGAGTTGGAGGCCGGTAGCTCCGCCATTAGGCCTCGGCGCAGACGGAGGCAGAGAAGGGGGTTACGATAAGAAAAAGTCGCATTCCCCCGAAGGAAGAGACAAAAATCATGCTTCACCCCCCACCCCACACATACACAACCCAATAAACTAAAATTTAACTAAAACAGGACAAAAGAAAACAACAAAAAAAGTAAAAACAGACGGACTGCAGGCGAGCCGCTGCTGTTCGACAGCGCCGCCACTTCCGGAATATTCCACTGTCAGGAATATTTAAACTAGTACAGATTTTCAGAGAATGAATGTACAAGTTTATGGTGCAAGTTATGGGTGACCTATTAGGATCATTTGAAATTCATGCAAAATTCACTCAAGCCAAAATGTGATGGATTATTTTAAATCTATGCTGTATGTAAAAATTGTTATCCATTTCCTATCAGTTTGGTGTGAGAAGTGGTGCTAACATGTGTTGTCAAAACATCTCTGTGCAATTCTGTGGGATTTGTAGAGAGACTGTTTCACAGAGGTTATTACAGGTTGAACATCAATTATCCGGCAATTGATGGTCTGCCCACTCCTATAATCTGGACAAAATTACGAGAGCTCAGTTGAAATTCCCTGAGCGGCCACAAATGGCATTGCGAGTTGCGGGTGCTCTTTCTGGTCATGTCCCTCTGTCATGAAAGAATCAACTCTGGTCTCAATCTTCTCTCCCAACTGTTTCGCAAAGACATTACAGCAAACCCTCATTTTAACAACTCCTTTATAACAGATGTCGCATATAGCAAGAGGAGTCTGCGACCTGAATAAAGCTCTATCACCAGGGGCTAGAACGTGAGCCTTAACAAGAGCCATGTCACCCGAAAGTGCAGTGGGTGAAGAAGGGCTTGCTGGTGCACCTTGCTAGACTGGAGTGAGGTTGCAACCCGGAGCTCTGAATGGCCAGAGAGATGGTAGGAGCCAGAGATGGGTCGGCAGGTTATTCACATTCAGTTTACATTTTATATTTGTTTTATTTAAGTTTCTGGTATTCCGTGGTGCTTTAGAGACATGGGAGGGGTGTCATTAGCGAGCAAGGGGTGTATTGTTGTTTCATTATCACATGACCTCCATTGGTCCAGAAACATGCCAGAAAGGCCTAGGAACTGAGAGTGATGGAAAATCAGTGTTCAACCTGTACAATCAGATTGCAATCAGAGCAATACATTTTCTATTGTGTGACCATTGATACTTTTAGTACTTTTTTAAAGGCACATATTTTCAAAACTTATAGCCAAGTATACACAGAAATGTAGACTTTCTGATATTGTTTGACCTCTATAGTTTAAAACAAAACATGCTGGAAACATTCAGGAGAACCGGTATCATCTGTGGAAATGCATCTGTTAAGGGGCTCTGGCCTGAAACTTTAAATCGCTTTTTCATGCCATAAATGCCATCTGACCCAGTGAGTGCTTCCAACATTTTCTGTTTTGATTTTGTACAGGTAGCTCTGTTGTAAAGTGAAGGTTGCATTCCTATGAAATGTTATGTTAAAGAAAAGCATATTAGATAAACAACAGTGTCAGTGGGAAAAGAGGGTTAGGCTTAAGAGAATTTCATACTTTTAGGCACCGTTTTTTCACTACGGGATTTTCAAAAATATAGCACTTTTTAAGAGCTTAAGCATTATTTTTGTTACTAGAAAATAGAACAGTACAGCACAGGCATGGGCCCAATGGCCCAAAATGTTTGTGTTGAACTTGATACTTAGCTGAACTGATCTCATCTCCCTGTACTTGCCTTCCAGGATGGTAAGCCAGCAGCCCCATACTCATTCCACTTGTGTCTTGCAATGTCGGAGTAATGTAGATGGCAGCATTTGTAAACAGCAAATGGATCCCTCACCAAGTCTTTTCTGTATCCTTTAGATCAGCTCTTGCTCCCCCCCCCTCCCAGATTGAACAAGTAGTTCCCCTTATTTTTACCTTTCACCCCACCAGCCTCCGCATCCAACACATCATTCTCTGACATTTCCACCATCTTCAATGTGATCAACCACTAGATCAACCCACATCTTCCCATCCCCGTCCCTTTCCATTTTTTTGCAGATGCTGGCCACTCTGTAAGTACTTAGTTCAATCATACCTTCCCACCCAAACCACCCACTCTCCAAGTACTTTTCCCTGCAGCTGCAGGAAAGGTTACACCTGTCCCTATACTACATCCAATCAGGTACCCCAGCATTTCTTCCAGATGAGACGGAAATTCGCATACACCTCCTCTAACCTCATCTACTACATTTGATGCTCCTGATGTGGCCTCCTTTACATTGGCGAGATCAAGTGTAGACTTAGCGACCATTTCATTGACCACTTGTGCTGAGTCCACCAGGCCTGTTGGATCTCCCAGTTGCTAACCATTTTAACTTCCCTTCGTATTCCTATACTGACTTTTCCATCTTGGTCCTTTTCCATTGTCAGTGAAGGCACATGCAAACTGGAGGAACAGCACCTATCAATCTATCAATCTCTTGGGTACCTTATAACCCAACGGTCTGACCATTAAATTCTCCAATTTCAATTGGAGTAAACTGGGTAACTAAGCTACAAATGCTCCCCACTTCGCCCCCCCCCCCCCTTATCCCTCTCCATTCCCTGTACTCCCACTGGATGCGCACCCATTTCACCCTTTAAAAAAAAAAATTGTATGTTAAAAGTTCATTTGGAGGTCTAATTTTTTTATGTGGGGGGTGGGGGGGGGGGGGTGATGGGGTAAACTGCATTTCTCAGTCCTTACCTGGTCGGAGATGCGGCTTTTCTCCGGGCCGTGTCTTTGCTCCCTCTTCGCGGCCTACCAACGGGACTGGAGCGGCGTTTCCTGCCGGGACCGGCCAGAACTTCGGCTTCAGCAGCGGCGGCGGCGCAGCGCTGAGGCGCCATCGTGGAGCGGGCGATGCCTTGCCCGGGTCGCCGTGCGGTGGGTTTCGGAGTGCTGAGACCGCAGACTCCAGCTGTCGTTGCGGAGCTTCCAGCCACGGCGGCACTAACTCTGAACACCGTGGAGCCTGGAATCTCTAGCCGAGATCGCCAGTGTCAGAGCTCCGACCAGCGCGGCCTGTGGTCTTCAGGAGCCGCGGTCTCTGGCAGCAAGCGGCCGTTCCAGACGCTCCAAGCTGCTGAAGAGTGTTCTCCCGACGCCGAAGCCCCATCATCCGGCAAGAGGGCCTGAAAATCGGGCCGCCGTTGCGGCGACTGCGGAGGCCTCAATAGGCCGGACCATGGGTGAACAAGGGGAAGAGGACTGGACTTTGTGCCTTCCCTCACAGTGGGAACCATGTTTTTATGTTTTTATGTTTAATTCTTTTTTAATGTGGTGTCTTGCTTTTATTGGTGTGCTGCAAAAAAATCTGAATTTCCCTGAGAAAGGGATTAATAAAGTATCTATCAATCTATCAATCTATCAATCTATCAATCTATCAATCTAATCTATCAATCTCTTTCCCCTTCCCCATCCTCTTCTACCTATATTCCTTCCTCTGGTTCCCATTTCACACCTCTTCTATTCTTGTTTCCTTAATCTCACACTTTTTGTCGTGCCCCACTTATTTTCCAGCTTTCTCTTCGCTACTGCAGTCTGTCTGAAGAAGGTTCCCAACCCGAAACATCGCCCATCCATCTTCTCCAGAGATGCTGCCTGACCCATTGAGTTATTCCACGAATCTGTTTATTTTTTAATGAATAACTGGATTTGCAATGTGTTGGAATGATACTAAACGTGTGAATTTCTGGTGGGGAACCTGAATGTTAGGCATAAGTTCTGATTGATAACAAAAGCTGTAATTTTAAGGGCCTGTCCCACGAGCATGCGACTGCATGCGGCAAGCGCGACCAAACCGGAAGCGGGGGCCGCGCAGAGGTCGAGTGATCCCCGTACAGGGCCTGTCCCACGAGCATGCGATTGCATGCGGCGAGCGCGACCAAACCGGAAGCGGGGGCCGCGCGGAGGTCGAGTGATCCCGTACGAGTTGACGTGAAGTTCGAGCGAAGTTCGCGGGACGTTCGAGCGAAGTTCGCGGGAAGTTCGCGCGTGACGTACGTTGTCAAGACGCTGTGTATGGCGTCAATACGCTGTGTACGGCGTCGAGACGCTGCGCACGTCCGTCGAGGTGGTGCGTACGGCCTCAATGCGGCTGCGGGCCGGCAGGCTGTTGCCGCGCTGAATTTTTGAACAGTCAATTTTTCGGAGCCCCGTGCGATGTCAGGATCAGCTCTGCACAACTCCATACGGCTCCGGCGATCGAAGTGGGACCGGCCCCGCGTACGGCTCAAGCGACCACGTTAGGTCGCGCTTGATCTATACTTGTGACTACAATATCCTGTTGTGCTGCAGCAAGCAAGCATTCCATTGTCCTATCTGGGACACATGACAATAAACTCTCTTGACTTGACTCTTGACTTGACTTGACTTGGTACACATGTTGACAGGGGATTTAAAGATGTTATTCATTCTCCTTAACCATGTCAGTGGTCAATGTAACTATTTTTGGCTCTGGAACTTGTTGCTTGATTCTTCATTCCTGACCTTACCTCTTTTAGGAACTCCGATCATGACTGCTTGATTATGTGTCTAGTGGGATTTCACATGTGATGAGAACCTCTCTGCTTCTCTCCACCTTGTCAACCAAGGTCACATGTAAAAACTCAGTTGCCTGTGTTGTTCAAAAATAGATTCTGCAAAATCCCCAAACATGCCAAATGACTGTCATCATCATTACAACCAATCAAATTAAAGAAAAGGTTAAAAAAAAAACACAGATGCTTCAAATTGAAATAAAATGTTGGAAACATTTAGCTGGTCAGGCGACATTGGTGGAAAGAGAAAGAGGGTTCATGCTTTAGGCAGAAGACTTCATCAGAACTTGAAAAAGAAGAAACAAATATTTTTTAAGTTGATGAGAGAATGCAGGATGGGTGGATAAGACAAAAATGATACGATGAGGCTAATGTTTGCAGTTCATGGTACTGTCTGGTGAATGGATTAATGAGGACAGTTGCATTAACACAAAACAGACAAAGGCATGTGTAAAACTATGTAATGTGAATATGACCATGTTGCAGCAACCTCCATTCAGTCTATGAGCATGACTCTGGCTTTACAGTTGCCTGTCACTTTAATTCTCCATCCTATTCCCACTGTGACCAGTGTTGTCTATGGGCTCCAACACTATTCCATCAAAGTACAATGTAAGGTTCAGAAGAACAATCTCACCTTCCTTCTCAGTAAGTTATATTGTTTGGGACTCAGCAAGGAATTCAACAGCTTTGGATAACTTGTTATTCCTGTTTGTATCAGAATTGGTCAGTCCTGCTGCAAGGTTATCCATCTGTATTAATTAATTTTTCTCTCTCCATAGACACTACATGATCTGCTGGTTACTTCCAGCATAAACCTTTTCGTTTCAGTTTTCTTAACAGCTGTGACCTCCATTTCACAATTTTACACATCCTATGGTCTGTTTGCTCTCTTCTAACTGCACTTATTAAACTATTATCTTTTTTAAATTCCCTTTAAGATGATCAGGTATGTTTTTAATCAGAACCAGCTAGCTTCAACTGGGTCCTGTGGACATATATGTAGACCAGCAACAATACAGTCATCACTAATGAGATGATGAAATCATCTTAATTAAATTGGAGCATTGATTTTTTGTGTGGCCTGCTTTGTTTCAGCACAATCCCTGCATATGTTTCCCAGCACAATTGAATTTATCTTGCAGTGCAGTTATGGAAAATTTAGACCCATTAAAGATAGATGCAAGAGCTATAATGAATAAAAAGATAATGGTGAATTGCCTAAATTAGTATTTTGTATCTGTTACTGCAGTCAAGGAAGACCACAATATACAAGAAAACCAAAAAATAAATCATGTTATCAAAAGTATAAAATAGATAATGAAAAATATAATAGGATTTGTTAATGTGTTCTAAAAAAAAATCATTATATTTATGTGAATGTGTGTTTACATTTTCAATTCTGCAGTGCAATTTTGTTTGATATCATTTAATTGTTTTCCTTTGAGGGTGAGTACAATTAAGTTTAGCCATATTTCTTGCCCAATGATACGTCCTATTGCAACATAATTAAATTTTTACTATTTATTGCATACTAACCAAAGAATCAATGTCTTGTGGCTGTAGTGAACACAGCTGAATGGAAATAATTCAATAGAATAAATAGGCAAAGGAATTACCTTTTTAGATGTTTAGAAAGTTATGAAGAACATAGATAGGATATACCATTAGAATCTTTTTTCCAGGACAGGGGAGTCCTGAACTAGACAATACACGTTGCGGTTTCGAGGAGAGAAATTAAAAAAGATCTGGGTTTGGAGATGAATTTGAATAGGAAAGTAGAGGGATACGCATTTTAAGGGCAAATGAGTTAGTGTTGCAAGGTATCACAATCAGTATGGTAGAGAGGGAGGGGGGGTTAGAGAGGGAGGGGGGGGGGTTAGAGAGGGAGGGGGGGGGTTAGAGAGGGAGGGGGGGGTTAGAGAGGGAGGGGGGGTTAGAGAGGGAGGGGGGGGTTAGAGAGGGAGGGGGGGGGGTTAGAGAGGGAGGGGGGGGGGGGGGTAGAGAGGGAGG